>OX941095.1:15107500-16307500 GCA_954870635.1 Arctium minus
GGATTAAAAACATGTGTTTACTTTATGCGCTTAAATAATTTTGTTACCTATACTTGTTTTGTAGTAGTCTAAAAATAAAAGCTCATCAAAAAACAAAACAGATTAAACGACTTTATCCACAAGACAGGATTCGTCTCCACCGTCTCATCACATCACTAATTGTATGTGTCGGCAAAAACCAGACAAGATTCGTCTGCACCGTCTCGTCCCATCACGTTCTGTCGGCGTTGGCGAAAATCAGACAAAAGTCGTCTGAAAAGATTCGTCTACAAGGTGCCGTCCAATCATGAGCTGTCGGCGTCGACGAAAATCAGACAAGATTCGTTTGAAAAGATTTTTCTGCACCGTCTTGTCCCATCATGACTTGTCAGAGTCGGCGAAAATCAGACAAGATTCATCTGGAAAGATTCTTCTGCACCATTTTGTCCCATCACCACTTGTCAGCGTCGGCGAAAATCACATTAGATTCGTCTGATTTGTCTCGTCCCATCACGAGCTGTCGACGTCAGCGAAAATCAGACAAGATTCGTTTGCACCGTCTCATCCCATCACGAGTTGTTTTTTCAGGCATCGTTTGGCTATAAATACTCCCAGGATTTTCATATAACATCAATTACACTTCAAAATGCCATTTTCAAAAGATCGCCTATGGAGACTTAGAGGGACATTTGAACCGCTTCCGAATTGGATCGACGATTTGATTTGTTAGTAATTATGTTTCACTTCCATAAATATATTTTCTTACCTTAAATTCTATCTTTTATTCCATACAACATGTCACCATCCATTATTATTCTCTATGAAGGTCTACCATAATGGCTATTTGACACCACCACCGGGTAAGTTTTATGTCGCTGGCATGGAAGTTTTTTTTGCCCTGGTAAATGTTGAAGATCTTTAGGTTGCACGCATGCATCAAATAATATCAGTAATGGGTTATGACAAACACGAACGTTCTAGATTGAAAATGTATTTTTAAACACCGGACGGTGACTTAGATACTGGATGAAAAGAACTCGTGGTTGACGAAGATGTTCTAGATATAGGTAATTATGTGAACGGCGAAACCATCATTGAAGTCTATATGGAAAGTGATGATGAATATGCAAGCACTCCTGGAGACCGTCTGTATTCAACGAAGGGGCTAGAGATTAGGTTATATTCTTGGTCTTGTAACCCTTTTTTATGTTTATGTGTGTTTTAAATATTTGTTTTTATGTTCATTTTTATGATGTACATGGAGTTTTCAATCTATAGATTTCTCTTTGTTGTGTCAACTACTGCTTTTAATCCACTTAAGGGTCCGTTTGGTTTGCGGGATTGGAATGGATTTGGAGGGATTTTGATTTCAAATCCATTCCAATCCTTTGTTTGGTTTGCAGGAAAGGAATTTGTTGACCGGATTTGAAATCTTTTGACCTCTTTAAAATCCTTAAGTTGATGGATTTGAAAATCCTTTGCAATGGGATGGGATTTAAAATCCCCCCAAATCCAAATCAAAATCCTTACTTGAAATCCAATCCATTCCAGTTCATTCCCGCAAACCAAACGCACCCTAAGTGTTTTTGCCCTTTAGGCCAATTTCCCTAAAAAAGGAATGGAAAAAAAAAACATGTGTTTACTTTGTGCACTTAAATAATTTTGTTACCTATACTTGTGTTGTAGTAGTATAAACATAAAAGCTCATCAAAATACAAAAGAGATTAAACTACTTTATCCACAAGACAGGATTTGTCTCCACTGTCTCGTCACATCACTAACTGTAAGCGTCGGCAAAAACCAGACAAGATTCGTCTGCACCGTCTCGTCCCATCACGATCTGTCGGTGTTGGCGAAAATCAGACGAGAGTCGTCTAAAAATATTTGTCTACAAGGTGTCGTCCCATCATGGGCTGTCGGCGTCGGCGAAAATCAGACAAGATTCGTTTGAAAAGATTCTTCTGCACCGTCTTTTCCCATCACGACATGTAAGAGTCGCGAAAATCAGACAAGATTCGTCTGAAAAGATTCTTCTGCAGCATTTTGTCCCATCACATCTTGGCAGCGTCGGCGAAAATCACACAAGAATCGTCTGGACCGTCTCGTCCCATCACGAGCTGTCGGCGTCAGTGAAAATCAGACAATATTCGTTTACACCGTCTCGTCCCATCCGGAGTTGTTCTTTCAGGCTTCGTTTGGCTATAAATACTCCTAGGATTTCCATATAACATCAATTACACTTCAAAATGCCATTTTCAAGAGATCGCCTATGGAGACTTAGAGGGACATTTGAACCGCTTCCGAATTGGATCGACGACTTGATTTGTTAGTAATTATGTATCACTTCCATAAATACATTGTCTTACCTTAAATTTTAACTCTTATTCCATCCAACAGATAACTATCCATTATTATTCTTTTTGAAGGTCTACCAAAATGGCTATAAGACACCACCACCGGGTAAGTTTTATGTCGCTGGCATGGAAGTTTTTTTTGACCTAGTAAATGTTGAAGATCTTTAGGTTGCACGCATGCATCTAATAATATCAGTAATGGGTTATGACGAACACGAACGTTCTATAATGAAAATGTATTTTTAAACACTGGACGGTGACTTAGATACTGGATGAAAAGAACTCGTGGTTGACGAAGATGTTCTAGATATAGGTAGTTATGTGGACGGCGAAACCATCATTGAAGTCTATCTGGAAAGTGACGATGAATATGCAAGCACTCCTGGGAGACCATCTGTATTCGACGAGGGGGCCAGAGATTAAGTCATATTCTTGGTGTTGTAACCAATTTTTAGGTTTAAGTCTGTTTTAAGTATCTGTTTTTATGTTCATTTTTATGATGTATATGGAGTTTTCAATCTATAGCTTTATGTTTGTAGTGTAAACTACTGTTTTTTAATCCACTTAAGTGTTTTTGCCCTTTAGGCCAATTTCCCTAAAAAAAGGAATGGATAAAAAACATGTGTTTACTTTGTGCGCTTAAATAATTTTGTTACCTATACTTGTTTTGTAGTAGTCTAAAAATAAAAGCTCATCAAAAAACAAAACAGATTAAACGACTTTATCCACAAGACAGGATTCGTCTCCACCGTCTCGTCACATCGCTAATTGTATGTGTCGGCAAAAACCAGACAAGATTCGTCTGCACCGTCTCATCCCATCACGTTCTGTCGGCGTTGGCGAAAATCAGACAAAAGTCGTCTGAAAAGATTCGTCTACAAGGTGCCGTCCAATCATGAGCTGTCGGCGTCGACGAAAATCAGACAAGATTGGTTTGAAAAGATTTTTCTGCACCGTCTTGTCCCATCACGACTTGTCAGAGTGGGCAAAAATCAGACAAGATTCGTATGAAAAGATTCTTCTGCACCGTTTTGTCCCTTCACAACTTGTCAGCGTTGGCGAAAATCACACAAGATTCGTCTGCACTGTCTTGTCCCATCACGAGTTGTCGGCGTCGGCGAAAATCATACAAGATTCGTTTGCACCATCCCGTCCCATCACGAGCTGTTTTTTCAGGCTTCGTTTGGCTATAAATACTCAAAGGATTTCCATATAACATCAATTACAATTCAAAGTCCCATTTTCAAGAGATCGCCTATGGAGATTTAGAGGGACATTTGAACCATTTCCGAATTGCATCGACGACTTGATTTGTTAGTAATTATGTTTCACTTCCATAAATACATTGTCTTACGTTAAATTCTAACTTTTATTCCATCTAACAGGTCACTATCCATTATTATTCTCTATGAAGGTCTACCATAATGGCTATTTGACACCACCACTGTGTAAGTTTTATGTCACTGGCATGGAAGTTTTTGTTGACATAGTAAATGCTGATGATCTTTGTGTTGCACACATGCATCAAATAATATCAGTGATGGGTTATGACGAACGCGAATGTTCTAGAATGAAAATGTATTTTTAAACACCGGACGGTGACTTAGATACTGGATGAAAAGAACTCGTGGTTGACGAAGATGTTCTAGATATAGGTAATTATGTGGACGGAGAAACCATCATTGAAGTCTATCTGGAAAGTGATGATGAATATGCAAGCACTCCTGGAGACCGTTTGTATTCGACGAGGGGCTAGAGATTAGGTTATATTCTTGGTCTTGTAACCCTTTTTTTATGTTTATGTGTGTTTTAAGTATCTGTTTTTATGTTCATTTTTATGATGTACATGGAGTTTTCAGTATATAGATTAATATTTGTTGTGTCAACTACTGTTTTTAATCCACTTAAGTGTTTTTGCCCTTTAGGACAATTTCCCTAAAAAAGGAATGTATTAAAAACATGTGTTTACTTTATGCGCTTAAATAATTTTGTTACCTATACTTGTTTTGTAGTAGTCTAAACATAAAAGCTCATCAAAACATAAAACAGATTAAACAACTTTATCCATAAGACACGATTCGTCTCCACCGTCTTGTCACATCACTAACTGTAAGCGTCGGCAAAAACCAGACAAGATTTGTCTGCACCGTCTCGTCCCGTCACGATATGTCGGTGTTGGAAAAAATCAGACAAGAGTCGTCTGAAAAGATTTGTCTACAATGTGTCGTCCCATCATGAGTTGTCAGCGTCAGCAAAAATCAGACAAGATTCGTTTGAAAAGATTCTTCTGCACCGTCTTGTCCCATCACGATTTGTCTGAGTCGGCGAAAATCACACAAGATTCTTCTGCACCGTTTTGTCCCATCACAACTTGTCAGCGTCGGCGAAAATCAGACAAGATTCGTTTGCATCGTCTCGTCTCATCATGAGTTGCTTTTTCAGGCTTCGTTTGGCTATAAATACTCCCAGGATTTCCATGTAACATCAATTACAATTCAAAGTTCCATTATCAAGAGATCGCCTATGGAGACTTAGAGGGACATTCGAACCGCTTCCGAATTGGATCGACGACTTGATTTGTTAGTAATTATGTTTCACTTCCATAAATATATTGTCTTACCTTAAATTCTAACTTTTATTCCATCCAACAAGTCACTATCCATTATTATTCTCTATGAAGGTCTACCATAATGGCTATTTGACACCACCACTGGGTAAGTTTTATGTCGCTGGGGTGGAAGTTTTTGTTGACCTAGTAAATGCTTAAGATCTTTGTGTTGCACGCATGAATCAAATAATATCAGTAATGGGTTATGACAAACACGAACGTTCTAGAATGAAAATGTATTTTAAAACACCGGACAATGACTTAGATATTGGATGTAAAGAACTCGTGGTTGACGAAGATGTTCTAGTTATATGTAATTATGTGGACGGCGAAACCATCATTGAAGTCTATCTGGAAAGTGATGATGAATATGCAAGCTCTCCTGGGAGACCGTCTGTATTCGACGAGGGGGCCAGAGATTTGGTCATTTTCTTGGTGTTGTAACCCATTTTTATGTTTAAATATTTTTTATGTATCTGTTTTTATGTCCATTTTTATTATGTACATGGAGTTTTCAATCTATAGCTTTATGTTTGTGGTGTCAACTACTGTTTTTAATCCACTTAAGTGTTTTCAATCTATAGCTTTGGGTTGCTTTTCTTAAATATAATCTTTTAAGACCTATGTACAATCATTTTTTGCATCTTTACTTAATTTTCAAATTTACAACATCACATTGTTAGAGTACAACACGTTAATGTGTATGTATTTCTGTCTCTTTGTCCAAGAACATTATCACATGTTCCATTTATCAAGATGACTCTTCAGATTTTAACTCTTTATCCAAGATGACTCTTCCCCTCTCCAAGACGCCTCCAAGACTCCAACACAAGGCTTTTTATACTCTGCAAATCGCTTAAAATCGGGTTCAACTCACAGTTTCACCATCTCCACGGTTTCAAGGTTTCAAATCGATTTCACAGTTTCTTCTTATGGTTTCACCATCTCAGGTAAGTGTTCACCATCGATTTGGGTTTCTGTTTATGTTTCACCATCGATTTTGGTTTAGGATTTAATCGTTTTGTCTCTGTTTGGAAACCAAGATGACTACTTAGTGAAACCAAGGTGATGCAGAGGTGCTGATGGAAACCAAGATGACTACTTTAGTTTTTAGAATCTGTAAATTTTGTAGGTTTATCGAAACCTCCTTGATTCAAGGTTAGTTTTATCGGTCCCAATCTTCAATTCTTCACACCTGCAATTAATCCCATTTTTTAAACACGTGCAATTTGTATCGTCTACAACTGATTTTTACTCCTAATTCCATTTCCAAACTTTATTGTTCAATTCCAATAAAGTTGATTTTAATTGCTAGCAACAATCAAAATTCTCTGGTGTTTCACTTGAGTCTCTTGGGGGACAGCAGATAGATCCTTTTTTTTTTCAAAACTACATTAGAATGTTTAGAGCAAGTATGATATCTGACTGGGGATTTCAGTGGGAAAAGGCTTCTATATATCATTCTCAATTGATTTGTATAAAGAGAGTCATAGAGTATATCATTAAATAGGCACATAAGGAAAGACAATAACACAAACTGACAAAGTTGCTATAAGTATTTGTTTCACTAAGTAACTCCACAAAACTGCTGTTACAACTATTTAGGCAAATTTTGGAGTTCACTTTAGAAGCAACTGTTCTTAACCCTAAAAGAGAAAAAACTTGGAAAATTTGTTTGCAGTAAGATATCAAATGTATTTTACCTTTTCTTTTAAACCAAATAATGCATTAAACTTTGTTTGGAAAATCTGTTTGCTGCCCCAAATTGTTACCAATTTGGAAGGTCACGTTACTTCTTCATCTACAACTTTCTCCATCTCTGGCTTTGGCTTTCAGGTAAGACGCCTTTATCTAACTTCTTGGGATTTTTTATTGTTTTATTTCCTTCTTTTGTTTCTTAGGGTTTCAAGGATTCAATGGGTATTTCTGGTTTGATAATTCTTCGGAACCAAGATTTTCTGGTTGTAGCCATGGTCGTGGATAAAAAATGAAATCAGAAAAGCATCTTACTTTGCTTTAAAGTGCAAATTAAAAAAATTAAAGTTTGCGACTCAAAGTTTTCATGTTTTGTTTTAACCAGTAATCTTTAGTTGATATATTAAAAATTAAAGCCATTTTTACTCTTTGGTACATATGTAGAAAATGATGCTTTGATATAAATATGCTATAGCTGATAAACATGATTACCAACTTTCCATTCGGCTTTGTGGAGGATGAGAATGTGTTTTTATTAATGCTGGAAACTAACTTATACTTCTTTTACAACATTGGTATAAAAAAAGAATCAAGATAAAATCAATAGAATCACTGCGAAGTCACAATTGTGACGGTGTTTTTTTTTATGTTTGGTCCAGATTGATGTTCAAAGGCTATAGAGAACAATCAGTCTTATTATTAACTTGCACAGGTGGTTATTGATCTATATTGCTGAAAGGTATGTTTGACTCAACAGCTTCCTCTGCGTACCCCATAATTTGCACAGATGATGTGAGTGAATTCGATTTGTAATTATGCATTTACGCCTTTAACTACTTTGCTATAAATAAGAAACAAGTGTCGTACTTTTTTTTTATCATGCTTGGTTATGAAGATCTTTCAGAAAGTTGTATGGGCAAAAACTAATTTGGTACATTTGATGAGGACCTGCTTCTATGCTTCTTGTCTAATGGAATTTCTTATCATATCCAGATTTGACTCTAGATGAAAAGGATATGAGTTGCTTCAACTATTTTGAAGAAGATCATATGCACAAGTCTTGTGATAATGGACCGTTCATTGCAAATAGTGCAACAGACAATCTTTTATCTCAAACGATAACATGTATGCTGTATCAAAAAGTTAACTTCTTAATCTCATGAACTTGATGCTCACTCTTTTCAACCGGACTCGCACCTTTATAGTTTATGTGCATTTGAAGTAGGTAGCATCGGTTAGGCAAGAGATTGATATCCATATAAAGTATCAAGCTCTAATTATGGGTTGCAATTTGCCATAACTTCAAATGTATCATCTCTTCCTAGAAAATGAATAAAATGTAATGGGACTTACCGGTGAGTTTGTTGCTTATGGAAACAATTCTTGTTATCCTACCACTGAGGTCGCACCAAAAGACACACAACCTTTAGCTGTTCGGCATACTGATGTCCCTTCTCTTTAAATTGATAATGTTGTTTTTAATTTTACTTTTAAGTTACGAGAATTTGTTTCTTTTTCGTGTCCCCTATATTATCAAATACTTAAAGTGGTCTTACTGAAGCATAAATGGTTTTATTTTTATATGGTTTATGCATAACAGTTTTAAATTGATGCTAAAACACATGTTGAACTTCATGTAACCTTGTTGGTGGAAGCCAAGAATCGGAAAAGATGTTTCAGTCTACCCAGTGATGATTGTCGCATGCTATGTATGTAGCATGTGATAAATGAGTAGGTACAAAATGTAGGTTCTAGGACTTTATTAAAGACCTTGGAGGGTAAGGTGTGTGGATAGACTTTAATTTTTTTTCCAAGTATTGTCTTAATGTATTGGAATTAATTAACCTTCGTCGAGTCATTTTTTCATATTTGTTTTTGTAATATTTGTTTGGGTTTTACAGTAATAATCAGATTATATCGTGTTCAAATATATTGGATTTTAAACAGTTATGCATTTTTTCGTCGATCGGCTCTAACTGGAACCGAAACTCTGATATATCCAAAATGTAGGTGAGAATCGTGAGAAGTGAATATGAACCGTTGATCTCTTTTAATCTTAAGCCCTCTCATGAATTATCTGGTGCATCTCATTCTAATGAGTAATGTGCGTCCATTATTCATCTAACGGTCGATAATCATTTCTCACGCCTCTCACCATTAACTCAACTTCTCACAGGAACCCAACCCTTAATATGTAAAGTCTAATGGGTTGTTTACCCAAACGCTTATACTATAAGCGCTTATCTTTTAAAGTCAACACTCTACCTTACTTCGTCGGGTAAGATTGTAATCCATTAAAACGATATCGCATACAACAATTTACTTGGATAAGAGTTGTCACTTGACTTACCAGGTAAGACTTTTTAATCTTATAATCGCTCTTACCGAGTAAGATTAACGACCCTTGCCAAGTTCATCTGGGACAGTTGATGACTCGGACAGATGTTTAGTAACGATTCCTAAGTGTAAATCATATCATCGTTAAAATCTTCTCTAACAAAACCACTAAAGCTTCAAAAGCATTTACATTTATGGATCCCACCGCATTGCGTGGGTAAATTACTAGTTCCCTAAAAAAAGGAATGGATAAAAAACATGTGTTTACTTTGTACGCTTAAATAATTTTGTTACCTATACTTGTTTTGTAGTAGTCTAACCATAAAAGCTCATCAAAACACAAAACAGATTAAACGACTTTATCCACAAAAAAGGTTTCGTCTCCACCGTCTCGTCACATCACTAACTGTAAGCGTCGACAAAAACCAGACAAGATTCATCGGCACCGTCTCGTCCCATCATGATCTGTCGGCGTTGGCAAAAATCAGACAAGATTCATCTACTAGGTGTCGTCCCATCATGAGCTGTCGGCGTCGGCGAAAATCGACCAAGATTCGTCTGAAAAGATTCTTCTGCACCGTCTTGTCCCATCACGACTTATCAACATCAGCGAAAATCTGACAAGAGTCGTCTGAAAAGATTCTTCTTCACCGTTTTGTCCCATCACAACTTGTCAGTGTCGGCGAAAATCACACAAGATTCTTCTGCACTACCTCGTCCCATCATTAGTTGTCGGCGTCGGCGAAATTCAGACAAGATTCGTTTGCACCGTCTCGTCCCATCACGAGTTGTTTTTTCAGGCTTCGTTTGGCTATAAATACTCCCAAGATTTCCATATAACATCAATTACACTTCAAAATGCCATTTTCAAGAGATCGCCTATGGAGACTTAGAGGGACATTTGAACCGCTTCCGAATTGGATCGACGACTTGATTTGTTAGTAATTATGTTTCACTTCCATAAATATATTGTCTTACCTTAAATTCTAACTTTTATTCCATCCAACAAGTCACTATCGATTATTATTCTCTATGAAGGACTACCATAATGGCTATTTGACACCACCATCCGGTAAGTTTTATGTCGCTGACATGGAAGTTTTTGTTGACCTAGTAAATGCTGAAGATCTTTAGGTTGAACGCATGCATAAATTAATATCAGTAATGGGTTATGACGAACATGAACGTTCTAGAATGAAAATGTATTTCTAAACACTAGACGATGACTTAGATACTAGATGAAAAGAACTCGTGGTTGAAGAAGATGTTCTAGATATAGGTAATTATGTGGACGGCGAAACCATCATTGAAGTCTATCTGGAAAGTGATGATGAATATGCAAGTACTACTGGGAGACCGTTTGTATTCGACGAGGGGGCCAGAGATTAGGTCATATTCTTGGTGTTGTAACCCATTTTTATGTTTAAGTATGTTTTAAGTATATGTTTTTATGTTCATTTTTATGATGTATATGGAGTTTTCAATCTATAACTTTATTTTTGTAGTGTAAACTACTATTTTTAATCCACTTAAGTGTTTTAGCCCTTTAGGCCAATTTCCCTAAACAAGGAATGGATAAAAAACATGTGTTTACATTGTGTACATAAATAATATTGTTACCTATACTTGTGTTGTAGTAGTATAAATTTAAAATCTCATCAAAAAACAAAACAAATTAAACGACTTTATCCACAAGACAGGATTCGTGTCCACCGGCTCGTCACATCAGTAACTGTAAGCGTCGGCAAAAACCAGATAACATTCGTCTGCACCGTCTCGTCCCATCACGGTCTGTCGGCGTTGGCAAAAATCAGACAAGAATCGTCTGAAAAGATTCGTCTACAAGGTGTCTTCCCATCACGAGCTATCGGTGTTGGCGAAAATCAGACAAGATTCGTTTGAAAATATTCTTCAGCTCCGTCTTGTCCCATCACGACTTGTCAGAGTCTGCGAAAATCAGACAAGATTTGTCTGAAAAGATTCTTCTGCACCGTTTTTTCCCATCACAACTTGTCAGTGTCGGGGAAATCACACAAGATTCGTCTGCACCACCTCGTCCCATCATTAGCTGTCGGCGTCGGCGAAATTCAGACAAGATTCGTTTGCACCGTCTCGTCCCATCACGAGTTGTTTTTTAAGGCTTCGTTTGGCTATAAATACTCCCAAGATTTCCATATAACATCAATTACACTTCAAAATGCCATTTTCAAGAGATCGCCTATGGAGACTTAGAGGGACATTTGAACTGCTTCCGAATTGGATCGACGACTTGATTTGTTAGTAATTATGTTTCACTTCCATAAATATATTGTCTTACCTTAAATTCTAGCTTTTATTCCATGCAACAACTCACTATCCATTATTATTCTCTATGAAGGACTACCATAATGGCTATTTGACACCACCACCGGGTAAGTTTTATGTCGCTGGCATGGAAGTTTTTGTTGACCTAGTAAATGCTGAAGATCTTTAGGTTGCACGCATGCATCAAAAAATATCAGTAATGGGTTATGACGAACACGAACGTTCTAGAATGAAAATGTATTTCTAAACACTGGACGATGACTTAGATACTGGATGAAAAGAACTCGTGGTTGAAGAAGATATTCTTGATATAGGTAATTATGTGGACGGCGAAACCATCATTGATGTCAATCTGGAAAGTGATGATGAATATGCAAGTATTACTGAGAGACCGTCTGTATTCGACGAGGGGGCCAGAGATTAGGTCATATTCTTGGTGTTGTAACCCATTTTTATGTTTATGTGTGTTTTAAGTATCTATTTTTATGTTCATTGTTACGATGTATATGGAGTTTTCAATCTATAGCTTTATTTTTGTAGTGTAAACTACTGTTTTTAATCCACTTAAGTGTTTTTGCCTTTAGGCCAATTTCCCTAAACAAGGAATGGATAAAAAACATGTGTTTACTTTGTGTACATAAATAATATTGTTACCTATAGTTGTGTTGTAGTAGTATAAATTTAAAAGCTCATCAAAAAAGAAAACAGATTAAACGGCTTTATCCACAAGACAGGATTCGTCTCCACCATCTCGTCACATCACTACCTGTAGGCGTCGGAAAAAACCAGATAAGATTCGTCTGCACCGTCTCGTCCCATCACGATCTGTCGGTGTTGGCGAAAATCAGACTAGAGTCATCTGAAAAGATTCGCCTACAAGGTGTCATCCCAACATGAGCTGTCGGCGTCGGCAAAAATTAGACAATATTCGTCTGAAAAGATTCTTCTGAACAGTCTTGCCCCTTCACGACTTGTCAGAGTCGGCGAAAATCAGACAAGATTCGTCTGAAAAGATTCTTCTGTACCGTTTTGTCCCGTCACAACTTGTCAGCGTTGGCGAAAATCACACAAGATTCGTCTGCACCGTCTAGTCCCATCACGAGCCGTCGGTGTCACAAAAATCAGACAAGATTCGTTTGCACCGTCTCGTCCCATCACGAGTTGTGTTTTAAGGCTTCGTTTGGCTATAAATACTCCCAGGATTTCCATATAACATCAATTACACTTCAAAATTCCATTTTCAAGAGATCGCCTATGGAGACTTAGAGGGACATTTGAACCCTTCCGAATTGGATCGACGTCTTGATTGGTTAGTAATTATGTTTCACTTCCATAAATATATTGTCTTACCTTAAATTCTAACTTTTATTCCATCCAACAAGTCACAATCCATTATTATTCTCTATGAAGGACTACCATAATGGCTATTTGACACCACCACCGGGTAAGTTTTATGTCGCTGGCATGGAAGTTTTTGTTGACCAAGTAAATGCTGAAGATCTTTAGGTTGCACGCATGCATCAAATAATATCAGTAATGGGTTATGACGAACACGAACATTCTAGAATGAAAATGTATTTTTAAACACCGGACGGTGACTTAGATACTGGATGAAAAGAACTCGTGGTTGAAGAAGATATTCTAGATATAGGTAATTATGTGGACGGCGAAACCATCATTGATGTCAATCTGGAAAGTGATGATGAATATGCAAGTATTACTGAGAGACCGTCTGTATTCGACGAGAGGGCCAGAGATTAGGTCATATTCTTGGTGTTGTAACCCATTTTTATGTTTATGTGTGTTTTAAGTATCTATTTTTATGTTCATTGTTACGATGTATATGGAGTTTTCAATCTATAGCTTTATTTTTGTAGTGTAAACTACTGTTTTTAATCCACTTAAGTGTTTTTGCCCTTTAGGCCAATTTCCCTAAACAAGGAATGGATAAAAAACATGTGTTTACTTTGTGTACATAAATAATATTGTTACCTATAGTTGTGTTGTAGTAGTATAAATTTAAAAGCTCATCAAAAAAGAAAACAGATTAAACGGCTTTATCCACAAGACAGGATTCGTCTCCACCGTCTCGTCACATCCCTACCTGTAGGCGTCGGAAAAAACCAGATAAGATTCGTCTGCACCGTCTCGTCCCATCACGATCTGTCGGTGTTGGCGAAAATCAGACTAGAGTCATCTGAAAAGATTCGCCTACAAGGTGTCATCCCAACATGAGCTGTCGGCGTCGGCAAAAATTAGACAATATTCGTCTGAAAAGATTCTTCTGAACAGTCTTCTCCCTTCACGACTTATCAGAGTCGGCGAAAATTAGACAAGATTCGTCTGAAAAGATTCTTCTGTACCGTTTTGTCCCATCACAACTTGTCAGCGTTGGCGAAAATCACACAAGATTCGTCTGCACCGTCTAGTCCCATCACGAGCTGTCGGTGTCGCAAAAATCATACAAGATTCGTTTGCACCGTCTCGTCACATCACGAGTTGTTTTTTCAGGCTTCGTTTGGCTATAAATACTCCCAGGATTTCCATATAACATCAATTTCACTTCAAAATGCCATGTTCAAGAGATCGCCTATGGAGACTTAGAGGGACATTTGAACCGCTTCCGAATTCGATCAACGTCGTGATTTGTTAGTAATTATGTTTCACTTCCATAAATATATTGTCTTACCTTAAATTCTAACTTTTATTCCATCCAACAAGTCACAATCCATTATTATTCTCTATGAAGGACTACCATAATGGCTATTTGACACCACCACCGGGTAAGTTTTATGTCGCTGGCATGGAAGTTTTTGTTGACCAAGTAAATGCTGAAGATCTTTAGGTTGCACGCATGCATCAAATAATATCAGTAATGGGTTATGACGAACACGAACATTCTAGAATGAAAATGTATTTTTAAACACCGGACGGTGACTTAGATACTGGATGAAAAGAACTCGTGGTTGAAGAAGATATTCTAGATATAGGTAATTATGTGGACGGCGAAACCATCATTGATGTCAATCTGGAAAGTGATGATGAATATGCAAGTATTACTGAGAGACCGTCTGTATTCGACGAGAGGGCCAGAGATTAGGTCATATTCTTGGTGTTGTAACCCATTTTTATGTTTATGTGTGTTTTAAGTATCTATTTTTATGTTCATTGTTACGATGTATATGGAGTTTTCAATCTATAGCTTTATTTTTGTATTGTAAACTACTGTTTTTAATCCACTTAAGTGTTTTTGCCCTTTAGGCCAATTTCCCTAAACAAGGAATGGATAAAAAACATGTGTTTACTTTGTGTACATAAATAATATTGTTACCTATAGTTGTGTTGTAGTAGTATAAATTTAAAAGCTCATCAAAAAAGAAAACAGATTAAACGGCTTTATCCACAAGACAGGATTCGTCTCCACCGTCTCGTCACATCCCTACCTGTAGGCGTCGGAAAAAACCAGATAAGATTCGTCTGCACCGTCTCGTCCCATCACGATCTGTCGGTGTTGGCGAAAATCAGACTAGAGTCATCTGAAAAGATTCGCCTACAAGGTGTCATCCCAACATGAGCTGTCGGCGTCGGCAAAAATTAGACAATATTCGTCTGAAAAGATTCTTCTGAACAGTCTTCTCCCTTCACGACTTGTCAGAGTCGGCGAAAATTAGACAAGATTCGTCTGAAAAGATTCTTCTGTACCGTTTTGTCCCATCACAACTTGTCAGCGTTGGCGAAAATCACACAAGATTCGTCTGCACCGTCTAGTCCCATCACGAGCTGTCGGTGTCGCAAAAATCATACAAGATTCGTTTGCACCGTCTCGTCACATCACGAGTTGTTTTTTCAGGCTTCGTTTGGCTATAAATACTCCCAGGATTTCCATATAACATCAATTTCACTTCAAAATGCCATGTTCAAGAGATCGCCTATGGAGACTTAGAGGGACATTTGAACCGCTTCCGAATTCGATCAACGTCTTGATTTGTTAGTAATTATGTTTCACTTCCATAAATATATTGTCTTACCTTAAATTCTAACTTTTATTCCATCCAACAAGTCACAATCCATTATTATTCTCTATGAAGGACTACCATAATGGCTATTTGACACCACCACCGGGTAAGTTTTATGTCGCTGGCATGGAAGTTTTTGTTGACCAAGTAAATGCTGAAGATCTTTAGGTTGCACGCATGCATCAAATAATATCAGTAATGGGTTATGACGAACACGAACATTCTAGAATGAAAATGTATTTTTAAACACCGGACGGTGACTTAGATACTGGATGAAAAGAACTCGTGGTTGAAGAAGATATTCTAGATATAGGTAATTATGTGGACGGCGAAACCATCATTGATGTCAATCTGGAAAGTGATGATGAATATGCAAGTATTACTGAGAGACCGTCTGTATTCGACGAGGGGGCCAGAGATTAGGTCATATTCTTGGTGTTGTAACCCATTTTTATGTTTATGTGTGTTTTAAGTATCTATTTTTATGTTCATTGTTACGATGTATATGGAGTTTTCAATCTATAGCTTTATTTTTGTAGTGTAAACTACTGTTTTTAATCCACTTAAGTGTTTTTGCCCTTTAGGCCAATTTCCCTAAACAAGGAATGGATAAAAAACATGTGTTTACTTTGTATACATAAATAATATTGTTACCTATAGTTGTGTTGTAGTAGTATAAATTTAAAAGCTCATCAAAAAAGAAAACAGATTAAACGGCTTTATCCACAAGACAGGATTCGTCTCCACCGTCTCGTCACATCCCTACCTGTAGGCGTCGGAAAAAACCAGATAAGATTCGTCTGCACCGTCTCGTCCCATCACGATCTGTCGGTGTTGGCGAAAATCAGACTAGAGTCATCTGAAAAGATTCGCCTACAAGGTGTCATCCCAACATGAGCTGTCGGCGTCGGCAAAAATTAGACAATATTCGTCTGAAAAGATTCTTCTGAACAGTCTTCTCCCTTCACGACTTGTCAGAGTCGGCGAAAATTAGACAAGATTCGTCTGAAAAGATTCTTCTGTACCGTTTTGTCCCATCACAACTTGTCAGCGTTGGCGAAAATCACACAAGATTCGTCTGCACCGTCTAGTCCCATCACGAGCTGTCGGTGTCGCAAAAATCATACAAGATTCGTTTGCACCGTCTCGTCACATCACGAGTTGTTTTTTCAGGCTTCGTTTGGCTATAAATACTCCCAGGATTTCCATATAACATCAATTTCACTTCAAAATGCCATGTTCAAGAGATCGCCTATGGAGACTTAGAGGGACATTTGAACCGCTTCCGAATTCGATCAACGTCTTGATTTGTTAGTAATTATGTTTCACTTCCATAAATATATTGTCTTACCTTAAATTCTAACTTTTATTCCATCCAATAAGTCACAATCCATTATTATTCTCTATGAAGGACTACCATAATGGCTATTTGACACCACCACCGGGTAAGTTTTATGTCGCTGGCATGGAAGTTTTTGTTGACCAAGTAAATGCTGAAGATCTTTAGGTTGCACGCATGCATCAAATAATATCAGTAATGGGTTATGACGAACACGAACATTCTAGAATGAAAATGTATTTTTAAACACCGGACGGTGACTTAGATACTGGATGAAAAGAACTCGTGGTTGAAGAAGATATTCTAGATATAGGTAATTATGTGGACGGCGAAACCATCATTGATGTCAATCTGGAAAGTGATGATGAATATGCAAGTATTACTGAGAGACCGTCTGTATTCGACGAGGGGGCCAGAGATTAGGTCATATTCTTGGTGTTGTAACCCATTTTTATGTTTATGTGTGTTTTAAGTATCTATTTTTATGTTCATTGTTACGATGTATATGGAGTTTTCAATCTATAGCTTTATTTTTGTAGTGTAAACTACTGTTTTTAATCCACTTAAGTGTTTTTGCCCTTTAGGCCAATTTCCCTAAACAAGGAATGGATAAAAAACATGTGTTTACTTTGTGTACATAAATAATATTGTTACCTATAGTTGTGTTGTAGTAGTATAAATTTAAAAGCTCATCAAAAAAGAAAACAGATTAAACGGCTTTATCCACAAGACAGGATTCGTCTCCACCGTCTCGTCACATCCCTACCTGTAGGCGTCGGAAAAAACCAGATAAGATTCGTCTGCACCGTCTCGTCCCATCACGATCTGTCGGTGTTGGCGAAAATCAGACTAGAGTCATCTGAAAAGATTCGCCTACAAGGTGTCATCCCAACATGAGCTGTCGGCGTCGGCAAAAATTAGACAATATTCGTCTGAAAAGATTCTTCTGAACAGTCTTCTCCCTTCACGACTTGTCAGAGTCGGCGAAAATTAGACAAGATTCGTCTGAAAAGATTCTTCTGTACCGTTTTGTCCCATCACAACTTGTCAGCGTTGGCGAAAATCACACAAGATTCGTCTGCACCGTCTAGTCCCATCACGAGCTGTCGGTGTCGCAAAAATCATACAAGATTCGTTTGCACCGTCTCGTCACATCACGAGTTGTTTTTTCAGGCTTCGTTTGGCTATAAATACTCCCAGGATTTCCATATAACATCAATTTCACTTCAAAATGCCATGTTCAATAGATCGCCTATGGAGACTTAGAGGGACATTTGAACCGCTTCCGAATTCGATCAACGTCTTGATTTGTTAGTAATTATGTTTCACTTCCATAAATGCTGAAGATCTTTAGGTTGCACGCATGCATCAAATAATATCAGCCATGGGTTATGACAAACACGAACGTTCTAGAATGAAAATGTATTTTTAAACACCGGACGGTGACTTAGATACTGGATGAAAGGAACTCGTGGTTGAAGAAGATATTCTAGATATAGGTAATTATGTGGATGGCGAAACCATCATTGAAGTCTATCTGGAAAGTGATGATGAATATACAAGTACTATTGAGAGACCGTCTGTATTCGACGAGGGGGCGAGAGATTAGGTCATAATCTTGGTGTTGTAAACCATTTTTATGTTTAAGTATGTTTTAAGTATCTGTTTTTATGTTCATTTTTATGATGTATATGGAGTTTTCAATCTATAGATTTATTTTTGTAGTGTAAACTACTGTTTTTGATCCACTTAAGTGTTTTTGCCCTTTAGGCCAATTTCCCTAAAAAAGGAATGGATAAAAAACATGTGTTTACATTGTGTGCTTAAATAATTTTGTTACCTATACTTGTGTTGTAGTAGTATAAACATAAAAGCTCATCAAAACACAAAACAGATTAAACGACTTTATCCTCAAGACAGGATTCGTCTCAACCGTCTCGTCACATCACTAACTGTAAGCGTCGGCAAAAACCATATAAGATTCGTCTGCACCGTCTCGTCCCATCACTATCTGTCGGTGTTGGCAAAAATGAGACTAGAGTCATCTGAAAAGATTCGCCTACAAGGTGTCGTCCCAACATGAGCTGTCAGCGTCGGCAAAAATTAGACAATATTCGTCTGAAAAGATTCTTCTGAACAGTCTTGTCCCTTCATGACTTGTCAGCGTTGGCGAAAATCACACAAGATTCGTCTGCACCGTCTAGTGCCATCACGAGCTGTCGGTGTCGCGAAAATTAGACAAGATTCGTTTGCACCGTCTTGTCGCATCACTAGTTGTTTTTTCAGGCTTCGTTTGGTTATAAATACTCCCATGATTTCCATATAACATCAATTTTACTTCAAAATGCCATTTTCAAGAGATCGCCTATGGAGACTTAGAGGGACATTTGAACCGCTTCCGAATTGGATCCATAAATATATTGTCTAACCTTAAATTCTAATTTTTATTCCATCCAATAGGTCACTATCCATTATTATTCTCTATGAAGGTCTACCATATGGCTATTTGACACCACCACCGGGTAAGTTTTATGTCGTTGGCATGGAAGTTTTTGTTGACCTAGTAAATGTTGAAGATCTTTAGGTTGCACGCAGGCATCAAATAATATCTGGAATGGGTTATGACGAACACAAACGTTTTAGAATGAAAATGTTTTTCAAAACACCGGACGGTGATTAGATACTGGATGAAAAGAACTCGTGCTTGAAGAAGATCTTCTAGATATTGGTAATTATGTGGACGGCGAAACCATCATTGAAGTCTATCTGGAAAGTGATGATGTATATGCACGTACTACTGAGAGACCGTCTGTATTGGATGAGGGGGCCAGAGATTAGGTCATATTCTTGGTGTTGTAACCCATTTTTATGTTTAAGTATCTGTTTTTATGTTCATTTTTATGATGTATATGGAATTTTCAATCTATAGCTTTATGTTTGTAGTGTAAACTACTTTTTTTAATCCACTTAAGTGTTTTTGCCCTTTAGGCCAATTTCCCTAAAAAAGGAATGGATAAAAAACATGTGTTTACTTTGAGCTCTTAAATAATTTTGTTACCTATACATGTGTTGTAGTAGTATAAACATAAAAGCTCATCAAAACACAAAACAGATTAAACGACTTTATCCACAAGAAAGGATTCGTCTCCACCGTCTTGTCACATCACTAACTATGAGCGTCGGGAAAAACCAGATAAGATTTGTATGCACCGTCTCATCCCATCATGGTCTGTCGGCGTTGGCGAAAATCAGACAAGAGTCATCTGCAAAGATTCGTCTACAAGGTGTCTTCCCATCATGAGCTGTCGGCGTCGGCGAAAATCAGACAAGATTCGTCTGAAAAGATTGTTCTGCACCGTCTTGTCCCATCACGACTTGTCAGAGTTCTTCGAAAATCAGAAAAAATTCGTTTGAAAATATTCTTCTGCACCGTTTTGTCCCATCACAAGTTGTCAGCGTCGGCGAAAATGACACAAGATTCGTATGCACCGCCATGTCCCATCACGAGCGGTCGACGTCGGCAAAAATCAGACAAGATTCGTTTGCACCGTCTCGTCTGATAATCCAAGATCAATGAGTCTTTAGAGAAAGAAAGTAGAGAGAGAGAGCTTGGATGCGTAAAACAAGAATTGATTAAAGTGAGCGTGAAAGTTCTTACAACAAATCAAGACCAAAGGGACTTAAATACCCTTGGTCAATGCTACACAGTATTAGACACTAGACACAGTATTTGACCAAGACCTATAAATACAATGATTACTATAAAATCAGACCTAACAATCTCCCCCTTAGTAATCATTGGCGCTTTGGTCTTCAAAAATGATCTTCTAAATCAACACGGACCATAAAAGCGACTTTGTGAAGCTTTCTGACTTTTAAGAAAAAATTCATCTCAGCATCTTTCAGATAAAGTTGTCTTTACTGTTTTGAGTTCTAGACGATACACCTCTTTTGAATGATCTTGAATGAACTGTGGTGTTCGGAGCAGAAATAGCAAAAGAATTTGTTGTAGCTGAGAGAATAGAATCTTTGAGCGAATCTTGATCAGCAGAAAACATTTAAGCTCTTTGTCTCTTTATCATCTCCTTAACATCTCTTAATTCTCCCCCTCATGACCTTGATGATTTGGATCAACTTGGTCATGCAAATGTTGGAGACAAGACAGCATAAGATCTGCAAAATCAAAGAAACAGAGAAAACAGGGAAGGTTTGCGCATCACGAAGGATACGCAAAGTGAGGTTTGCGTTTCATGAAGGATACGCAAAGCGAGGTTTGCGTGTTGACTTAAACTCAGACAAATGTTACCTTTTGAAACTCTTTGACTCCCCCTACACAAATGCACTAGATATGATAATTCAAGTTAGCATTCATATAAAGAATCAGATACTCCCCCTCAAAAACAGATATAAACTTTGAAAAATATTCTCTTTGTTCACTCCCCCTTGAATAATGCATAAACCCATTAAAATATATTTATGAGAACACAATGATCAAAAATTAATGTATAATGAAAAAATGTACTGAATATAAATTTTAAAACAATTAAACATATAAAACTTTAAACACTAAACAAATTGAATTCTACTGAGTGAAATATGACAAATTTATCAATCAGTTGAAATCAAATATATGTTGTTGGATAAAGAAACAAGTTTTATTGCATATCAAGTTAAAACATGTCCAGTTTCAAAAACTTCCAGCAATCTATTCAGTGTGCTCACATGTGAATCTTCGATTAGCTTCAAGAAAATGCAATTCTAAAAATATAATTGAGAACTTTGCATGACTCACACTAATCCATCAAAAATTAATATTATCACAAATTTATAGGTTTATCGCAACTTAAACATATCACCAAGTATCATGAGATGTGTGCTCATTGGCATCTTTTTAGCAGTGTGCACATTGGCATCTTAACATGAGTGTGCTCTTTGGCATCTTTTATGTTCGTGCACTTTGGCATCTTTTGATCAAAAAGTTTATTAAGTAAAGAACATACCGTAAACGTAACTTTCTATCTGACCCTATTGCAGGATTTGGATCAGCCGCTCCCAGACCAGTTGGCCTTAGGGGACTAGGTGACAAGCACCCCTTGGAACTTACTTCCCAGATCAGAAAGGCTACATCGACATATCCTAAACCCATTCATACCAGTAGAACATGACTTTCGATCTGATTCTATTGAAGGATTTGGGTTCGATCACTCCCAGATCAATTGACCTTAGGGGACCAGATGACAAGCATCCCGAAGAACTTACTTTCCCAAACCAGAAAGGCCACAGGTACAAACTTTTAAACTTAGAGATTTCTGAATTTTAAGAAATTAATATTCATCTCAATCACTCAGTTTTACATAAAAGTACTTAGCCCATATTTTCATTACAATCAAAATTGTGACTTTTTAGAATTTTCCAAGCATTGTAAACTATAATTATCCCGAATCACACAACTTTAAAGCAGTAATAAAAGTTTCAAACATGTTGCTGACTTTTCGACTTTTGTAAGACTTGAAATTTGATCATATAAAAACTTTAATATAAACAAAAGAACTTGAAAATTTATCCTAGACACATATTTTATTCAAAAGAAAGAAAAAATGTAAAACTTTACTTTATAGAATAAAATTTGAAAAATTTAAACTTTTAAACTCAATATGTCGAGGTTAAAAATTTTCATTAAAGACAAAATGTAAAGAATTCGGCAAATTGATATTTAGTTGAAACAAAATAAAATTCAGTTATTTCATCTTTCACATTATAAAAATAATTTGTGTCTCAAATTAAAAAAATGGGTTATAAAAAATTAAGAAATAGTTGAACAAGCTCAGATTCTTGAAAAATAATGAGAAAAACTGGAACACATCATAATCAGAGATAAAATGCAGCGGAAATAAAATTGATGTACTCACAGTATCTCATTTAGGCAGAAGCTTAAATCATTGAAGAACGAGTTCTAAACTGATTTGTTTAGAAGTCGTAGTCTATGAAGTACGGGTCCTGAGCTGAAGTACTCAGAAGCCAAATTCCCTTACTCCCCTTAACATGTGATGCCTACAACTTTAAATCAGATAAAGATTTGGGTACCCACTTAAATTTGGTCCCGAGTTTGTTAGTTGCAGTTCTTATGGGGAAATATTTGTTAGATTTAGCATTTAAAGCACGAAGAATATGATCAGACAAATAATCACAATCATCAGAAGAGAAAGCATAATCATGAGAACTAGAATCTGAGGAAGAACATGAGACAAGTTTTGAAATTCGAATCATTTGCTTTATAGAGTATTTTGAAATTTTATTACATATAGAAAATGAATCACTGTTGTAAAGTTTGTCTACACATTTATCCCCATCAAAAGTATGTTCATCAGATGTTCTCTTCGCTCTCCAGATCTGCTTCTTTGACTGAGCGCTCAAAGTCCTATCTGTAGGAATTGAATCGGAAGAATTAGAACTGTCAGAAAGAACTGTATCTCGTTTCTTTGACTTCTTTGACCGTCTTTTTTTACGCTTAGGTTTATAATATTGATTATTGAGCGTAAAAGAATTATCAAGAATTTTAGAATTAATATTTAAATCAGAAGAAATAAATTTATCTAAGCAACCAATCTGATCAACTAATAAGTCTGAATTTGCCTTGGAGTCTGAATTATTTGGAGAAAATTTGATTTTAAAATTTGAAACTTCCTTTTCGTTTTCCTTAGAATCAGAAGAAAGGCTAGAAATAGAATCTGATTTTGGAGAAAATAATTTTTCTTCAAGACTAGATGTCATGAAAGAAAGAATAATATCATATTCAATTTTCTTCAAAATATTTTGATCTTCTATCTTATCTTCAAGATCGATGATTTTGCCTTCTAAAACTAACGGAGGAGTATATTTCTTTGAATCATAAATGATTGGAGAAATATTTTCCTTATCAGAATCAGGGGCATAAGAAGAAACAAAATCATCAGAAACTAATGATTTGACAGAAGATATATCAATTAAACCTTTTCTACCTCTTTTTGATTTATCAGGAAAATATTTGGCATTTTCATAAGTATAAACAAAAGGAATTTCATTTTTCTTGTTCTTTGACCTTTTCTCATTTTCGACTTCTAAAATTTGCTTTTCACTAGTCGAAAAGAATTTAAACTGAGGAGCATAGTGTGCAAGAGTTAGATAGTCGTATTTATATAAGGTAGGAACTTCGTTTATTACTTTGTTTAAACAATGAGGATTGTCAAAACCAAGTCCCCACCTTTGTTTTAAAGCTTCTTCACTCATTGGCTTGTTCATAAAAATTGTTTGTTCAGATTGTTTCCTTCGATAAAGCTTTTCTTCTAACTTATTTATTTTATCTGAAAATTCATCTTTTACAGAAGTCATTTTAGTCAAAGACTCAAGATAAGTCTTATTTGAATTTTCCAAATCATTCAATTTCTTTTGAAAGATGTCTTTAGTGTTTTCTAAAATTGATTTTTCATCTTTCAAAGAAATTTTCAGTTTGCCAATCAAATCTGACTTTTCAGAATTTAAATTCTTTTCAGATAAAAACTTAGAACGTAAACTAGACAAAGCATTAATTATGATATTCATCTGAGAGGTAATGAAATTATAGTCAAATTCAGAATAAACCTCATCCTCATCCGTATCAGAATCGTCTGACTGGTCATCTCCAACCAAGCACATCTGAGCGATCTCGACGTTTGTAGCTTCGTCGTCAGAGTGATCCAGCCAGAATTCTTCCTCGACCAGCAGAGCAGTTCTGTTCTCTCTCTTTTCAGCCAATTCCATTTTCTTTCTGTAGTATGCCGAATCCCTAACCACCTTTGCTCTACACTCCTTTGACATATGACCCGACTTTCCGCAGTTGTAGCAAGCAACAGTCTTTGGCTCGGGTACTTTGACTTTAGGACCGGAAGTTAACGAGAAGAGTTGGAACCCGACTTTGGTTGGAATTTTCTCTGATAATGCTGAGAGAGAAGGATCATCGCTTTCTACAAAGCCTCACCATCATCTTCAGTTGATCCGGTGTAAGCGTTATCAGACAACACTTGTTCAGTCAAATGCTTCGTGAGAAGTGCCACCGGGTCTACCGATTTCTTCTTTTCTTCAAGTTTTGCCTTCTTCTCTATCACCAAGATTTCATCAGTCATAAGAATCTCGAATAATTCTTGAATCTGCATTGTGGATATCCGAACATCATTCCTCAGTCTATGACAAGTTTTATTCCACTCAGGCTGAAGAGCATTAAGGAATTTCAGATTCGTCTCAAGCTCTGTCTTGATCACATTTATCTTTCGGAGATCATTCAGTACTACACAGAATTTGTCGAAAACACTCTTTATAGACTCGATGTCTTTGGCCTTGAATTCCTCAAAGTTGTTCATGAATCTAGTATGTCGGAGCTGAGTAGCGACAGAAGAACCAAGCATGATATTTTCCAATTGTGCCCACAACAAATTTGGATAGTCCTTGCAATGATCAACCCAGTTGTAGACAGAGTTTGGTAAAGCTAGCATCAGATTAGCTCCCAGCTCTCGATCAGCTTTCATTCGTAAAGCCTCGTCAGGTGTTGGAGGAGTCTCTTTATTAGACTTTATGAATGGTCCTTCAGTTAGAGACTTCATCATGTTCTCTCCATTGACTTGGCGCTCTATGAAGTTCAGAAATCGATCTTGCCATTGAGTGAATTCATTTTCATCGACAAGAACTGGAGGACGAGTTTCAGATCCCAAACACATCATCAGATCGCTTGAGTACATCTTAGCTTGTATGGCAAACTTTGCAGAATCCATTTCAAAAATTCAGAAAAAAATTTCTAAGTGCCAAGCTTGCGCAAAGATGAACTTTGTGTATCAGGAAGAAGACGCAATCTAGACTTTTTGCACGTAGACAGATACGCAAACCGTGCTTTGCATACTAAGGAGGATACACAAACTTATCTTTGCGTACTAAGGAGGATACGCAAACTTGACTTTGCGTACTAATTAAGGAGGATACGCAAACTTGACTTTGCGTATTCTGAATGGTCCGAAAATGGAACTTTGTGGAAGATGCAGTATACGAGAACCTTATTTCTCGGAAGCCACAGGATACGCAAAACTAACTTTGCGTATATAACATGATGCGAAAACCTGAAACAAAGGAACAAAATTAGTAGAACACGCAAATCCAACTAAGAACTTGCGCAAACCAACATGAAACTTGCCCAAACTTTAGATTTTGCGCAAACAGTGTAAATCAAGTAAAAACATGCAAGAATCGATTAAAACCTTGGAATTAAACAAACTAAAACACACATATATGATCGAAAACAACTGTTTAACAACTTTCAAACAACAAATTTGATTAAAAACCACTAAATCACAAATTTGAGAATGAAACAGTACTCAAGAACGAGTTTTCCAGAAAACTTTTAAAACTCAAAATCGATGATCTAAAACTGTTTTTCTTGTAAAACAACGTGAAACAAATGTGATCGATTATCAAAAACGAATCTAAATAATCCAAAAACATCACAATTTGATCACAAACACATCCAAATTTGATGAGAAATCAAGAAAACGATATTTTCTTGTAGAATTCAAGAAAATTGATCAAATTTTCGATTTCAATCACAAATTCAGATTCAAAAACACAAACTCTCAATCTTCTCAAGATTCAGATGGCTCTGATACCAATTGATAATCCAAGATCAATTAATCTTTAGAGAAAAAAAGTAGAGAGAGAGAGCTTGGATGCGCAAAACAAGAATTGATTAAAGTGAGAGTGAAAGTTCTTACAACAAACCAAGACCAAAGGGACTTAAATACCCTTGGTCAAT
Organism: Arctium minus; assembly: GCA_954870635.1. Taxonomy (NCBI): domain Eukaryota; kingdom Viridiplantae; phylum Streptophyta; class Magnoliopsida; order Asterales; family Asteraceae; genus Arctium; species Arctium minus. The sequence goes on from OX941095.1 coordinate 15,133,941, forward strand.
ACTACACAATATTACACACTAGACACAGTATTTGACCAAGACCTATAAATACAATGATTACTATAAAATCAGACCTAACATCGTCCCATCACGAGTTGTTTTTTCATACTTCGTTTGGATATAAATACTCCTAGGATTTCAATATAACATCAATTACACTTCAAAAATCCATTTTCAAGAGATCGCCTATGGAGACTTAGAGGGACATTTGAATCGCTTCCGAGTTGGATCGACGACTTGATTTGTTAGTAATTATGTTTCACTTTCATAAATATATTGTCTTACCTTATATTCTAACCTTTATTCCATCCAACAGATAACTATCCATTATTATTCTCTATGAAGGTCTACCATAATGGCTATTTGACACCACCATCGGGTAAGTTTTATGTCGCTGGCATGGAAGTTTTTGTTGACCTAGTAAATGCTGAAGATCTTTGGGTTGCACGCATGCATCAAATAATATCAGGAATGGTGTCAGGATCGAATTCTCAACAAGAATTATGAATACTCAGAAACAATATCAAAGAAGTTGCGGAATAACACTTTGATATTCAATGTAACAGTAAACAAACAGTGTATATGATTAACAACTTGTAAACTTGTATTGAATGATTAAAATCACAAGATTACACACTCAACCTCAATCTTTGAAGAACAGACTCTTTCAATCGAATTCTACTTCTCTAGAATTAGGAACTATGCCTTGAGGTTGATTTTTTTCTCTAGAACTAAAACTTTGAATGAATTATAAAACTATTCTATACATTCTATACATATACTAAAGATAAAAGATAATTACAATCAATAAAATATCTTCAGAATATCTTCTATCATTATCTCTAAGCTTTCCATAATCTTCAGTTTATCCAGCTGTCATCCTCTCCATACGGATCTCCATCTCATAAGCAGTACTAATCATAAGCAACATTAATACTCTAAGCAGTAGTAACTCCAGCAGTATTAATTTTGAAGAGCAACATTAACTTTGTTCCAGCAGCATTAACTACAACTGGCAGCATTAACCACACTTGATAAATTCTTCAGTTCCCAACAATCTCCCCCTAACTTGACTTTTAGAAAGAGAAGTCAAGTTCTTCAGATCTGATCTTCAAGATGCTTTCAACACCTCAGGTTCAATTGCCCAAATTTGGATCTAGGCCCAGACTTTGATTGATAGTTCTTCTCACCACAATTCTGGCCATTTCTGAATCTTTAGTACATACTAGCTTAGCTTTCAGCATCCCTTCAAGTTTCTGCTTGCTATGATCATATATTTTGTCAACTAGGTAGTATTCATGATAACATTTATCAATTGTAATTATGTACACACCACAGTTTTCAAAGAGTATCCAATGATCAATCTTTTTGAACACATACTCATGATGAAGATCTTTAATCCTATGCACCACCTTCTCTGGATCAAACATCATACATAAGTATTCCATTGCCACTTTGAGAAGATTTTCTTCAGTACCTTTCAACACAGGCTCATAGAGTTTCATCCCCACTTTGTACATTTCCTCTATATCTGCTCTTGAACAGCTTCGATAACTCTCCCCCATGTTGAATATGCTTCAAATGTACCACCTACTCTTTTGATTCTGAAGAAATTCTTTCCACCATCTCTTAGAATGTCCGAGAAGATGATCTTTGGAGCTTTCATGGAGATTGGAATAGCCTTCATAGGTTCTACTATGGTCATGTACAGATCCATACTCTCATCAGTTTGCTTATTAGACTGCTCTGGATTTTGCACTGATTCTGTTAAAGGTACACCTGAAGGTTCTGCTGCAGTTTCTGCTGTTTCTTCCATTCTAGGCCTTTTAGGCTGCTTTTTGGAAGCAATTGTCTTCACCCTCTTTCCAGATTTGGATTCTACACCAACACTCTCAGGTTCTTCCTTCATCTCTTCAACTTTGTCTTTTGAGGGTGTGGTCTCCTCAGGGAATGGTTTTTGAATGTTAAGGTCATGCCTTTCCTTCATTCTTCTCTCAGCCTCTTCCCTTTGGGCTAAATCCCCTTGAAGCTTAGCCATCTCTTTCTGGTACAACTCCTCAACCTGAGTGTATGCCATGTTGGTGAACATCTCCCCCTTGACACCAATTGCACCTTTCAGGAAATTTATCATTTTTCTTCTTTCCTGATTGGCCAAAAATGTCTTGGAGGGTTGTCTTTTCTGTTTCTGTTTTTGAATTGGCATCTTTTTGAATTGAAGTTTCTTGGCCTGAGCTGCTTCTTTTATGCTTTTCTGATATTCTGCATTTAACTTTCTAGCCATGAGCTTTGCAAGTTCTCTATCTGTTTCTGTTTGAATCTGCTCGTCCTTTTCCATTTGATCTTGAAGCTGCTTTGCTATTGCCTCATCCATTTCAATCTGAGTCTTCTTCTTTGCAGGCAGTTCAGCTTCAACCATCTTTTCCTTCCCTTTTTCTTTTGTCTCCTTTAAAGTTGCTTTTTCTTTTCCCTTTTGTGAAATTCCTCCTTCATTGATGACTACTCCCTTGGACTTTTGAGTAGCCTTAGGAGTATCATTCTTGGCTTTAATCAAGGTTTCTGCTATCTCTATTTCCTTTACAGAGAGCCCTGTTTCTGCTGCTTCTGTTTCTGCTGCTACTTTTTCCTCAGCAGCATTAACTGTTTCTGCTTCTATTCCTTCCTCTTTCTCCCCCTCAACTTCAACTCCCTCAGCAGCTTTTTCAGAAGACCTTTCTTTCTCTTTTTCAGTCTCTTTCTCCCCCTTGTTGGAAGCATCTTTATCAGTTGGCCTCTTCCTCAACACATACTGTTTTCTCCTCTTCTTCTGCACAAGCCTTGTCACCATTTTCTTTAACTTGGCAATCTGTACTTGTTGTGACAAGATCACCAGCTTCATCTCTTCTATGGCTTTTCCTTGTTGAATGACATCTAGGTTGATGTTTCCCATAACATCCATCAATTCATGGTAGTTATATCTGTCCTCACCTTCTCCAGAAGTGTTACCCTCTTTTGAAGGATCATGGGATCTTTTTGTAGTGGAAACCTTCTGCCTAGGAGAAGCACTATCCACCCCCGTGGTTTCTTGGCACCTGGGACCTTTGAATGATTGCTCATTCAAAGTTGCCATGGGGGAGGTCTTATTTATGTTACCACTGTCCTCCTCTGTGCTAGCAGAAGTAGTGGCAGCCTCAACACCCATATACTCAACCCTCTCCTCAGTGAGCACCTCCTTGGGATTGGGAGACACCCCTGTGGTTTCCCTGTAGATATACTCTAAAGGAGAATCCTCCCTTAGAGGGCTTAAAGGCTTAGTGGGTGAAGGTACAAGAAGGGAAGGAGCCTTCTTTACCTTTTTCCCTGAATAAGTTTGGGTTATGGGAGAAGTTGGTTTATCAAGAAGAGACTGGGGAATTGATTTAGAGTGGGAAGGTTGGGATTGGCTAGCAGTGGGATGGTCTAATGGGGGCCTTGACCCTGCTTCCATACCTTCATCAGTGTGGGACACCACCATCATTGTAGAGAACAATGGGGTGTCAACTCCTTCCGAGTCCCTAGCAGATCTTCTCATATTTGAGAAAACCTTGCCTTTAGGGGGTTTAGGTACATATACCCCATCAAAGTGAGGTATATCCGTCAATTCATTAGTAATAACTGTCTGTACAAACCTTGGGTACATGTAGAAACTCTTTTTATTTCCCAGGTTTGAAACCAGATCACTGAAAATCATTTGAGAAAAGTTATACTTTCTGGCAGTGGCCAAGCAGACCAAAGCATAAGCAATAGTGCTGCTGAACTCACTCCATCCAGTAGTCTTTTTAGAAATACAATGCATTAAGGTATGAACAAGAAAACGCCATTGGGTATAAAATTTAGCCTTTGAAAATTTAAAACCACCCAACTGGCCTTCATACCCCATTCTTGACAAAGTTGAGAATAATTCCTCATTGGGAATAGAGGTTATACCTGCAACATCGTCTAGATGTAGACAGATGCGTATCATCTCTTCAGTGACTGTTAAGGGTTTTTCACAGACCCTTGTCTTGATCATTTGCACACCATTTTCAGCAACAATGGTGGCATTTGCCCAGAATTGCCTCTGATGCTCTATATAAATTGTTGGTGAGATTATAAGAGCATGAGCAATGTGGCTTGATTTAAGGAAATCCACAATTTGGTGGAATCCGGCCGCTTGTTTTGGCTTTTGTAGCATCGCGATTTCATTATGCTCATCAACGAACACCATGGATGCCATCTGAACTTGAGTATTTTTGCCTGAAACTTGCTAAAGAGCTCGAGAGAAAAAGTGATTAGAGAGACAGTGAACAGTATACAAAGGGTCGTTATGAACTTTTAGGCGGGCAAAGGGTATTTATAGTATTCGGGACATAAGCAGTATTAACCTAGAGCAGTATTAACTACTAGCAGTATTAACTAACTAGCAATATTAACTGAGAGCAGTATTAACCACTAGCAGTATTAACTAATAAACAGTATTAACCACTAGCAGTATTAACTAACTAGCAGTATTAACTGAGAGCAGTATTAACCACTAGCAGTATTAACTAACTAGCAGTATTAACTGAGAGCAGTATTAACCACTAGCAGTATTAAAATTGTACTGGCAGTACTAAAACTGTACTGGCAGTATTAATCATACTTACACTTTTAAGCTTTGTAAAGGACTGAGTACTGCTATACTTTTCCTGAAAAAGAAGATTAGGACCACCAAGAATAAACAATATACAGGTATGGAACCACTTTTTAAGTAGGAGCTTATTCATAGTTGATCATTCCCACACTTGTTACCAAGAAAGTGAATCTACCCACATCAAATGCTTTGGTGAATAGATCAGCAAACTGGTTAGCAGTATGAACTTTTACAACTTGAATAAGTTTCTTTTCATTGCAGTCTCTTATAAAGTGGTACCTGATTTCAATATGTGCTTTGTCTTTGAGTGCTTGACAGGATTATTAACAATGCTAATAGCACTGCTATTATCAATAAAAATTGGAGTGTGTAGAAAGGTTACCCCATAGTCCAGCATTTGATTCTGAATCCATAAGACTTGAGAACAGCAACTTGCAGCTGCTATGTACTCTGCCTCTGTTGTAGATGTGGACACTGTGGTTTGTTTCTTGCACTGCCATGACACTAGTCTTGCACCCAAAAATTGGCATCCTCCAGAAGTAGATTTTCTGTCCAAGTTTGCTCCACCTAGATCACTGTCTGAGTATGCAAGTAGGTCAAATGATGAGTCATGACGATACCAAAGTCCAAATCTGGGTTGCCCTTTGAGATATCTGAATATCCTCTTAACCGCTTGATAGTGTGATTGCTTTGGCCTAACTTGGAATCTTGCACATACACAGACTGGAAACATTATGTCTGGCCTAGAGGCTGTAAGATACATGAGAGAGCCAATCATGGATCTATAATGATGAACATCCATATCCTCCCCCTCAAGATCTGCTGTTATCTGCTTGTGTGTCTCCATAGGTGTGCTGGCAGGTTTTGAATCTGAGAAACCAAACTTGGTTAGAATGTCCTGCACATACTTGGACTGACAGATAAAGATTCCATCTGACTTCTGCTGAACTTGGAGTCCAAGGAAGAAAATAAGTTCCCCCATGGAACTCATTTTGAACCTTTGATGCATTAGTTCCTCAAACTCCTTGCACATGTTGTCTCTTGTGGATCCAAAGATAATATCATCCACATAGATTTGGACCAGCAAGATATCATTCTTCTTTCTCTTGATGAACAGAGTCTTATCAATGACTCCTCTTTCAAAGCCATTTTCCAAGAGATAGGATGACAGAGTGTCATACCATGCTCTTGGAGCTTGATGCAGTCCATAAAGTGCTTTCTTCAATTTGTATACCCTGTCTGGATAGCTTGGGTTTTCAAACCCTGGTGGTTGACAGACATATACTTCTTCTTCAATTAAGCCATATAGAAATGCACTTTTTACATCCATTTGATAAACTTTGAATTTCATACAAGAAGCATAAGCCAGGAATAATCTAATTGCTTCTATCCTAGCCACAGGTGCAAATACTTCCTCATAATCTATTCCCTCTTCTTGTGTATACCCTTGAGCCACCAACCTTGCTTTATTCCTTATTACTATGCCTCTTTCATCTCTCTTATTCCTGAAGACCCATTTTGTGCCTATTGCTCTTTGGCCTTTAGGAAGGTCTACCAAATCCCAAACATCTTGCAGCTTGAATTGCAGTAGCTCTTCTTGCATGGCTTCTATCCAACTGGACTCTTTCATAGCATCATGTGCCTTCTTAGGCTCAAGCTGGGATAGAAAGCAAGAAAGCATTGTATGCTGTTGGTCTTGCATCTCTTGCAACCTGCTTTGATTTCTAGTCATCATAGGAGAAGAGATATCTCCTATTATCAACTGAGGAGGATGATTCTTTTGAGTTCTGGTGTGATGACTAGACTCTTCATTGAGTCCAACCTTTAGATTTGAGTCATTCAACTCAACTGAGGTGATTTCAGCAGCTACTTCAGGTTCTTTATTTTCTTCACTCTCCTCAGCTCTTCTTTCTTCTTCACTCTGATTTGGTTCAGTAGATGACTCCTTTTCACAGTCTTCAACAGGATCCACTGTAGGTATGGGAAAGATCACAGATTGAGATATGTTGTCTTGAACTTGTGTAGTCCCTGATCCTCCACTCCCTGACCCTGCATAATCATCACTACTGAAACCAAAAGAGTTAGTCAATGAATCAATGTCAAACAACCACTGAGGACCAGACCCAATAGGATTTGGTGTGTTCTCATTGCATTTGACATTGTCACTTTCTTCAATTATTCTAGAAGAAGAGTTAAAAACTCTGTAAGCCTTACTCTGAGATGAGTAACCAACAAGAAATCCATCATCTGCTTTGCTATCAAACTTACCTAAGTGAGATTTGGTATTGAGAATTGTACAAGGACACCCAAAAGGTTTGAAAAATCCAATAAAGGGTTTTCTTTTATTTAAAAGCTCATATGGGGTCTTGTTCTTTGGCTTGACCACTAGAACTCTGTTTTGGACATAACAGGCAGTATTAACTGCTTCAGCCCAGAAGGTAATTGGCAGTTTTGAATAAACCAACAGAGATATAGCAGCCTCTATTAGTGTCCTATTTCTTCTCTCAGCAACTCCATTCTGTTGAGGAGTCCTAGGGGCACTATATTGTCTTTCAATTCCTTTTTCTTCACAAAAGGTGTTTAGATCAAGATTTTTAAATTCAGTCCCATTGTCTGATCTAATGACTTTTACTTTTTGATTAGTCTGGTTTTCAATTCTTAGAATAAAGGATTTGATCAGTCCACTTGTCTCATCCTTAGTCCTTAGAAAATATACCCAAGTAAATCTAGAGTAATCATCAAAAATAACTAAGCAGTATGATTTCTTCCCTATGCTCATCACATTTGTAGGGCCAAACAGATCCATATGTAATAACTGGAGGCAAGAAGAAATTGTATTTAACTCTTTGGTCTTATGAGAAGTTTTGTGCTGTTTGCCTTTAAGACAAGAAACACAATGATCATCACATGAAAATACTTTTGATGGTAAACCTCTTACAAGGTTGTTTTTAACAAGTTTGTTCATAGTCTTGAAGTTCATGTGACACATCCTTCTGTGCCATAGAGAGGATTCATCTACAGAAGCTTTTGAAACAAGATAGTTCAGGGATGAATCACTTGAAACATTTTCCATGTCAAGACAATAAACATTGTCCTTTCTTGGAGTTCTAAGTAGTATCATGCTTTCATCAACTACCTTGAACCCTGGAGCAAGGATCATACATTCTGTATTAGTAAATAATATGCTATGTTGTTTGTCACAAACCTGTGATACACTTAATAGGTTGTATTTTAGCTGATCAACATAGTAGACATCCTCAAATGTCATATTACCTTTTGTAACATTACCTTTTCCACTTATTTTACCACCTGTAAGATTATCTCCAAATGCAACATGTCCTCCATTGATATGTTTGAAATCCGAAAGGCATGACATGTTACCTGTCATGTGCCTAGAGCAACCACTATCAACATGCCATATGCTCTTCCCCTTGAGCTGTTGGTTGCCCTGCACATAAGATAAATCAGTTAGTATGAATTAGGAACCCAAGCCAAAGTGGTCTTGGGTACCCCTTTCTCATCAAAATATTTACATTCTTTCTTGACAAGATTTTTAAACTTTGACTCCTCATTTCTGGAGTACTTTGTCACAATGATGGGTTTGGAAACACATTTGCTAGAAGCAGTACTGGTTTTAGAAGTACTAACTGCCTTAGCAGCACTTGTATGCTTAGCAGTACTAACCTTGTTAGAAGTAGTAACTGTGTTAGCAGCAGTAACTGTGTTAGCAGTATTAACCTTTGAAGAGGTACTAACAGTATTAGCAGCATTAATATTTTCAGCAGTACTAACACTGGTAGCAGCAGTAATGCTTCTAGCAGCACAATCCCTGTCAGCAGTACTAACAGTTTTAGTGCTTCTAGGCACCCACATTTTAATACTTTCTTTTAAAACCTTTTTCTTCATGGGGCCTTTGGTTTTAACAGATTTCTTAATCACATGTTTTTTTCCAGCCTTCCTATAACCAACAGGTTTTTGCACAAATCTTTGAAAGTTCATCTGTTGGTTAATAGGGTTAAAGAAACAGTGCTTAGCCAAATGGTTTAACTTACCACATATGAAACAAGGTTTTGGTCTGATTATTTTATTCAGATCAACTCCTTGTTTCTGAGCCCATTGATTATTCCAGTTTCTTTGGTTACCTCTTTTTATACCAGAATTTAGGCTCTCAGATTTGTTGCAAGCACACTGTTTACAAGGTCCAGGATTCACAACAGTGGTTTGTTTGTAATGGACCTTGTTATCCTTTCCTTTGGTCTTCTCTATCTTCTTAGACTTGACCCAGATCCTTCCACCTTCCTCATTGGTAACAATGTTGTTTTCTAAGGGTATCTCTTTACTCACAACATTATTCCTATTCTCACTGGCTTCTTTCTCAGTCATATCCTTAACAACTACCTCATCCAAAGGATCTATCTTAAAGGCGTCCTCAGACAAGTCCTTTTTCTCCTTGGTCTCTAACAAGTCTGAAGTAGGAGAGATATAGTTGTTGTTGTAAGGAGGGGGTGTGTTATTGTATCCAATACCAGGCTTCATCTTATCATGAATCTGAGTCTTTAGAAGAGAATCCATTGCTTTTGAAGCATATGAAAACTTTTCTATGTCAAGCTTAACCTTAGATAGTTCTTCTTTCAGCCTATCATTCTCTTCTATGAACTTAGACAGTTTAGCCTCTAACTCATTCTTTTCCCACTTCCAATAGTTTGTGTCATAAGAATGTTGAAGCTCATTGGCTTGAAAGCCTTTGATTTGTTCTTCAAACCTTTCAACTATCAACACATAATCTCTTCTGTCCTTTTCTAATCTTTTGAGGTCATCACACATGTTTTGGTTGTGATCCCTGTACCTTTTGACAGTGTCTTTGCAAGATTGAGTACAAAGATTAGAAATTACCTCAGAGGGGAGATCAGACACCTCTGCCATAAGAGCTTGATTCTGAATGGCTTCATCAGCTTGATCACTCCAGTCAAACCCCATTCCTTGTTGAGAAACAAGGGCTTGAGCAGGGTTCTTGTTTTGATTGTAGCCTCCATTCTGAGCTTGTTGGTGGTTGTTATTTGGCAAACCACTTCTGCACTCTCTAGCAAAGTGTCCCTTCATGTGGCACTTATAACATTCCACTTTTGTCTTGTCAAACCCAGCTCCATCTTCTCTTGTTTGAGAGAAGTTGTTCCTCCCTGTTCTTTTAATAAACTTCTTCACCCTCATAGATAACATGGCCATCTGCCATTTAATGTCCATCTCCTCCAGGTCATCAGGGTGAAGTTGTTTCAGATCATCATTAATCAATGAATTGTTGCTGTGACTGGACAAAAGGGCTTCAAAGACAGTTTCAGTGCCTTTTTCTGAATTCATTCCACTGGAAGCACTAACTGCTTCAGGGTTGGCAGTAGTATCAGTAGATGCTGATAGAAGTGCAGCATTGTGGATATACCCAGTGGGCTTCTTCTTGGTTTCTACCTCAGTTTCAAAAACTCTTAGATCATTATATAGATCATCAAGTTCCTTCTCTTCCAGATTGTCACTCTGTCTATATGAGACAGTGTACATAGTCCATTAATCCCCAAGAGATCTGAGGAACTTCCTGTTGATATCATCTTGCTCCATCTTCACCCCTACAGTAGCCAGTTCACCAATGAGCTTGTTGAACCTATCAAAAGTTTGAGTCATAGACTCATTCTTTGAAGAAGTGAAGTTTTCATACTGCTGCTTTAGAACATCTCTTTGATTTCTTTTGATGCTTTTAGTTCTAGCAAATCTTTTCTCTGGAGCATTCCAGAGAATCTGAGCATCAGTGCAGTTGCAAAATTGATGCTGATATTCATTGGGGATGGCCAAGAGCAGAGTGCTCAAGGCCTTCATCTCTGTCTGTCTGATCTTCCTCTCACCATCTGTCTTTGGTGGAGGTCTTTTCCCATCTGGTCCAATCCTTCCTGCTTCAGAAGGACCATTCTCAATGATATCCCACATTGAGTAGTCAGTGAGAAGAATGTATTGCCTGATTCTGATCTTCCACATGTCAAACTCACTGGGTTTGAGCATTAGGACCTTAGAGACCAGAGTACTGTTTGATTCTGCAAAGTTTTCCATGATGAAAGAATAGTTGTTTCTGAGAGAACTGGCTCTGATACCACTTGTCAGGATCGAATTCTCAACAAGAATTATGAATACTCAGAAACAATATCAAAGAAGTTGCGGAATAACACTTTGATATTCAATGTAACAGTAAACAAACAGTGTATATGATTAACAACTTGTAAACTTGTATTGAATGATTAAAATCACAAGATTACACACTCAACCTCAATCTTTGAAGAACAGGCTCTTTCAAGACGAATTCTACTTCTCTAGAATTAGGAACTATGCCTTGAGGTTGATTTTTTTCTCTAGAACTAAAACTTTGAATGAATTATAAAACTATTCTATACATTCTATACATATACTAAAGATAAAAGATAATTACAATCAATAAAATATCTTCAGAATATCTTCTATCATTATCTCTAAGCTTTCCATAATCTTCAGTTTATCCAGCTGTCATCCTCTCCATACGGATCTCCATCTCATAAGCAGTACTAATCATAAGCAGCATTAATACTCTGAGCAGTAGTAACTCCAGCAGTATTAATTTTGAAGAGCAGCATTAACTTTGTTCCAGCAGCATTAACTACAACTGGCAGCATTTTCAGTTCCCAACAAATGGGTTATGAAGAACACGAACGTTCTAGAATGAAAATGTATTTTTAAACACCGGATGGTGACTTAGATACCGGATGAAAAGAACTCGTGGTTGAAGAAGATGTTCTAGATATAGGTAATTATATGGACGGCGAAACCATCATTGAACTCTATCTGGAAAGTGATGATGACTATGCAAGCACTCCTGGGAGACCGTCTATATTCGACGAGGGGGCTAGAGATTAGGTCATATTCTTGATCTTGTAAGCCTTTTTTATGTTTATGTGTGTTTTAAGTATCTATTTTTATGTTCATTTTTATGATGTACATGGAGTTTTTAATATATAGCTTTATGTTTGTAGTGTCATCTAATATTTTTAATCCACTTATGTGTTTTTGCCCTTTAGGCCAATTTCCGTAAAATAAGGAATGGATAAAAAACATGTGTTTACTTTGTGTGCTTAAATAATTTTGTTACCTATACTTGTTTTGTAATAGTCTAAACATAAAAGCTCATCAATACACAAAACAGATTAAACGACTTAATCCACAAGACTGGATTCGTCTCCACTGTCTCATCACATCACTAACTGTAAGCGTCGGCAAAAACCAAATAAGATTCGTCTGCACCGTCTTGTCCCATCACGATCTGTCGGTGTTGGCGAAAATCAGACAAGAGTCGTCTGAAAAGATTCGTCTACAAGGTGGCGTCCCATCATGAGTTGTCGGCGTCGGCGAAAATTAGACAAGATTCGTCTAAAAAGATTCTTCTGCACCGTCTTGTCCCTTCACGACTTGTCAGGGTCGACGAAAATCAAACAATATTCGTCTGAAAAGATTCTCCTGCACCGTTTTGTCCAATCACAACATGTCAGCGTCGGCGAAAATCACACAAGATTCGTCTGCACTGCCTCGTCCCATCACGAGCTGTCGGCGTCGGTGAAAATCAGACAAGATTCGTTTGCACCATCTCGTCCCATCACGAGTTATTTTTTCAGGCTTCGTTTGGATATAAATACTCCCAGGATTTCCATATAACATCAATTACACTTCAAAAATCCATTTTCAAGAGATCGCCTATGGAGACTTAGAGGGACATTTGAACTGCTTCCGAATTGGATCGACGACTTGATTTGTTAGTAATTAGGTTTCACTACCATAAATATATTGTCTTACCTTAAATTCTAACTTTTATTCCATCCAACAGGTCACTATCCATTGTTATTCTCTATGAAGGTCTACCATAATGGCAATTTGACACCACCACCGGGTAAGTTTTATGTCGTTAGCTTTGAAGTTTTTGTTGACCTAGTAAATGTTGAAGATCTATAGGTTGTACGCATGCATCAAATAATATCTGTAATGAGTTATGACGAACACAAACGTTCTAGAATGAAAATGTATTTCTAAACACCGGACGGTGACTTAGATTATGGATGAAAAGAATTCGTGGTTGAAGAAGATGTTCTAGATATAGGTAATTATGTGGACGGCGAAACCATCATTGAAGTCTTTCTAGAAAGTGATGATGAATATGTAAGTACTACTGAGAGACCGTCTGTATTCGACGAGGGGGCTAGAGATTAGGTCATATTCTTGGTGTTGTAACCCATTTTTATGTTTAAGTATCTGTTTTTATGTTCATTTTTATGATGTATATGGAGTTTTCAATCTATAGCTTTATTTTTGTAGTGTAAACTACGTTATTAATCCACTTAAGTGTTTTTGCCCTTTAGGCCAATTTCCTTAAAAAAGCAATGGATAAAAAACATGTGTTTACTTTGTGCGCTTAAATAATTTTGTTACCTATACTTGTGTTTTAGTAGTATAAACATAAAATCTCATCAAAACACAAAACAGATTAAATGAATTTATCCACAAGACAGGATTCGTTTCCACCGTCTCGTCACATCACTAACTGTGAGCGTCAGCAAAAACCAGATAAGATTCGTCTGCACCGTCTCATCCCATCATGGTCTGTTGGCGTTGGCGAAAATCAGACAAGAGTCGTCTGCAAATATTCGTCTACAAGGTGTCTTCCCATCATTAGCTGTCGGCGTCGGCGAAAATCAGACAAGATTCGTCTGAAAAGATTCTTCTGCACCGTCTTTTCCCATCACGACTTGTCAGAGTCTGCGAAAATCAGACAAAATTCGTCTGAAAAGATTCTTCTGCACCGTTTTGTCCCATCACCACTTGTCAGCGTCGGCGAAAATCACACAATATTCGTCAGCACCGCCTCGTCCCATCACGAGCTGTCGGCGTTGGCGAAAATCAGACAAGATTCGTTTGCACCGTCTCGTCCCATCACGAGTTATTTTTTCAGGCTTCGTTTGGATATAAATACTCCCAGGATTTCCATATATCATCAATTACACTTGAAAATGACATTTTCAAGAGATCGCCTATGGAGACTTAGGGGGACATTTGAACCGCTTCCGAATTGGATCGACGACTTGATTTGTTAGTAATTATGTTTCACTTCCATAAATATATTGTCTTCCCTTAAATTCTAACATTTATTCCATCCAACAGGTCACTATCCATTATTATTCTCTATGAAGGCTACCATAATGGCTATTTCACACCACCACCGGGTAAGTTTTATGTCGCTGGCATGGAAGTTTTTGTGGACCTAGTAAATGTTGAAGATCTTTAGGTTGCACGCATGCATCAAATAATATCAAGAATGGGTTATGACGAACACGAATGTTTTAGAATGAAAATGTATTTTTAAACACCGGACGGTGACTTAGATACTGGATGAAAAGAACTCGTGGTTGAAGAAGATGTTCTAGATATAGGTAATTATGTGGATGGCAAAACCATCATTGAAGTCTATCTGGAATGTGATGATGAATATGCAAGCACTCCTGGGAGACCGTCTGTATTTGATGAGGGGGCTAGAGATTAGGTCATATTCTTGATCTTGTAACCCTTTTTTATGTTTATGTGTGTTTTAAGTATCTATTTATATGTTCATTCTTATGATGTACATGGAGTTTTCAATCTATAGCTTTATGTTTGTAGTGTCAACTACTATTTTTAATCCACTTAAGTGTTTTTGCCCTTTAGGCCAATTTTCCTAAAAATAGGAATGGATAAAAAACATGTGTTTACTTTGTGCCTTTAAATAATTTTGTTACCTATACTTGTGTTGTAGTAGTATAAACATAAAAGCTTATCAAAACAGAAAACAGATTGAACGACTTTATCCACAAGACGGGATTCGTCTCCACCGTCTCGTCACATCACTAACTATAAGCGTCGGCAAAAACCAGATAAGATTCGTCTGCACCGTCTCGTCCCATCACGGTCTGTCGGCGTTGGCGAAAATTAAACAAGAGTCGTCTGAAAAGATTCGTCTACAAGGTGTCTTCCCATCATGAACTGTCCGCGTCGGCGAAAATCAGACAAGATTCGTCTGAAAAGATTCTTCTGCACCGTCTTGTCCCATCACAACTTGTCAGCGTCGGCTAAAATCACACAATATTCGTCAGCACCGCCTCGTCCCATCACGAGCTGTCGGCGTCGGCGAAAATCAGACAAGATTCGTTTGCACCGTCTCGTCCCATCACGAGTTATTTTTTCAGGCTTCGTTTGGCTATAAATACTCCCAGTATTTCCATACAACATCAATTACACTTCAAAATGCCATTTTCAAGAGATCGCCTATGGAGACTTAGAGGGACATTTGAACCACTTCCGAATTGGATCGACGACTTGATTTGTTAGTAATTTTGTTTCACTTCCATAAATATATTGTCTTACCTTAAATTCTAACTATTATTCCATCCAACAGGTCACTATCCATTAATATTTTCTATGAAGGTCTACCATAATGGCTATTTGACACCACCACCGGGTAAGTTTTATGTCCCTGGCCTGGAAGTTTTTGTGGACCTAGTAAATGTTTAAGATCGTTAGGTGGAACGCATGCATCAAATAATATCAGTAATGGGTTATGACGAACACGAACGTTCTAGAATGAAAATGTATTTTTAAACACCGGACGGTGACTTAGATACCGGATGAAAAGAACTCGTGGTTGAAGAAGATGTTCTAGATATAGGTAATTATGTGGACGGCAAAACCATCATTGAAGTCTATCTGGAAAGTGATGATGAATATGCAAGCACTCCTGGGAGACCGTCTGTATTCGATGAGGGGGCCAGAGATTAGGTCATATTCTTGGTGTTGTAACCCATTTTTATGTTTAAGTATCTGTTTTTATGTTCATTTTTATGATGTATATGGAATTTTCAATCTATAGCTTTATGTTTGTAGTGTAAAGTACTATTTTTAATCCACTTAAGTGATTTTGCCTTTTAGGCCAATTTCCCTAAAAAAAGGAATGGATAAAAAACATGTGTTTACTTTGTGCACTTAAATAATTTTGTTACATATACTTGTTTTGTAGTAGTCTAAACATAAAATCTCATCAAAAAACAAAACATATTAAATGACTTTATCCACAAGATAGGATTCGTCTCCACCGTCTCGTCACATCACTAACTGTAAGCGTCGGCAAAAACCATATAAGATTCGTCCGCACCGTATCATCCCATCACGATCTGTCGGTGTTGGCGTAAAACAGACAAGAGTCGTCTGAAAAGATTCGCCTACAAGGTGTCGTCCCATCATGAGTTGTCGGCGTCGGCGAAAATTAAACAAGATTTGTCTGAAAAGATTCTTCTGCATCGTCTTGTCCTTACATGACTTGTCAGAGTCGACGAAAATCAGACAAGATTCGTCTGAAAAGATTCTTCTGCACCGTTTTGTCCCATCACATTGTCAGCATCGGCAAAAATCACACAAGATTCGTCAGCACCGTCTCGTCCCATCACGAGCTATCGGCGTCGGCGAAAATCAGACAAGATTCGTTTGCACCGTCTCGTCCCATCACGAGTTGTTTTTTAAGGCTTCGTTTGGCTATAAATACTCCCAGGATTTCCATATAACATCAATTACACTTTAAAAGGCCATTTTCAAGAGATCGCCTATGGAAACTTAGAGGGACATTTGAACCTCTTCCGAATTGGATCGACGTCTTGGTTTGTTAGTAATTATGTTTCACTTCCATAAAAATATTGTCTTATCTTAAATTCTAACTTTTATTCCATCCAACTGGTCACAATCCATTATTATTCTCTATGAAGGACTACCATAATGGCTATTTGACACCATCACCGGGTAAGTTTTATGTCGCTGGCATGGAAGTTTCTGTTGATCTAGTAAATGCTGAAGATCTTTAGGTTGCACGCATGCATCAAATAATATCAGTAATGGGTTATGACGAACACGAACGTTCTAGAATGAAAATGTATTTCTAAACACCGGACGGTGACTTAGATACTGGATGAAAAGAACTCGTGGTTGAAGAATATGTTCTAGATATAAGTAATTATGTGGATGGCGAAACTATCATTGAAGTTTTATCTGGAAAGTGATGATGAATATGCAAGCACTCCTTGGAGACCGTCTGTATTCAACGAGGGGGCCAGAGATTAGGTCATTTTCTTGATCTTGTAACCCTTTTTTATGTTTATGTGTGTTTTAAGTATCTATTTTTATGTTCATTTTTATGATGTACATGGAGTTTTCAATCTATAGCTTTATTTTGTAGTGTCAACTACTATTTTTAATTCATTTAAGTGTTTTTTTTCCCTTTAGGCCAATTTCCCTAAAAAAAGGAATGGATAAAAAACATGTGTTTACTTTGTGCCCTTAAATAATTTTGTTACCTATACTTGTGTTGTAGTAGTATAAACATAAAAGCTCATCAAAACACAAAAATGATTAAACGACTTTATCCACAAGACAGGATTCGTCTCCACCGTCTCGTCACATCACTAACTGTAAGTGTTGGCAAAAACCAGATAAGATTCGTCTGCACCATCTCGTCCCATCACGATCTGTCGGTGTTGGCGAAAATCAGACAAGAGTTGTCTGAAAAGATTCGCCTACAAGGTGTCGTCCCATCATGAGCTGACGGCGTCGGCGAAAATTAGACAAGATTCGTCTGAAAAAATTCTTCTGCACCGTTTTCTCCCATCACATTGTCAGCGTCGGCGAAAATTACACAAGATTCGTCAGCACCGTCTTGTCCCATCAAGAGCTGTCGGCGTTGGCGAAAACCAGAAAAGATTCGTTTGCATCGTCTCGTCCCATCACGAGTTGTTTTTTAAGGATTCGTTTGGCTATAAATACTCCCAGGATTTCCATATAACATCAATTACACTTTAAAATGCCATTTTCAAGAGATCGCCTATGGAGAGTTAGAAGGACATTTGAACAGCTTCCGAATTGGATCGATGTCTTGATTTGTTAGTAATTATGTTTCACTTCCATAAATATATTGTCTTACCTTAAATTCTAACTTTTATTCCATCCAACAGGTCACAATCCATTATTATTCTCTATGAAGGACTACCATAATGGCTATTTGACACCATCACCGGGTAAGTTTCATGTCGCTGGCATGGAAGTTTCTGTTGATCTAGTAAATGCTGAAGATCTTTAGGTTGCACGCATGCATCAAATAATATCAGTAATGGGTTATGACGAACATGAACGTTCTAGAATGAAAATGTATTTCTAAACACCGGACGGTGACTTAGATACTGGATGAAAAGAACTCGTGGTTGAAGAATATGTTCTAGATATAGGTAATTATGTGGATGGCGAAACTATCATTGAAGTTTTATCTGGAAAGTGATGATGAATATGCAAGCACTCCTGGGAGACCGTCTGTATTCAACAAGGGGGCCAGAGATTAGGTCATTTTCTTGATCTTGTAACCCTTTTTTATGTTTATGTGTGTTTTAAGTATCTATTTTTATGTTCATTTTTATGATGTACATGGAGTTTTAAATCTATAGCTTTATTTTGTAGTGTCAACTACTATTTTTAATCCACTTAAGTGTTTTTTCCCTTTAGGCCAATTTCCCTAAAAAAAGGAATGGATAAAAAACATGTGTTTACTTTGTGCCCTTAAATAATTTTGTTACCTATACTTGTGTTGTAGTAGTATAAACATAAAAGCTCATCAAAACACAAAACAAATTAAACGACTTTATGCACATGACAGGATTCGTCTCCACCGTCTCGTCACATCACTAATTGTAAGTGTCGGCAAAAACCAGATAAGATTCGTCTGCACCGTCTCGTCCCATCACGATCTGTCGGTGTTGGCGAAAATCAGACAAGAGTCGTTTGAAATGATTCGCCTACAAGGTGTCGTCCCATCTTGAGCTGTCGGCGTCGGCGAAAATTAGACAAGATTTGTCTAAAAATATTCTTCTGCACCGTCTTGTCCTTACACGACTTGTCAGAGTCGACGAAAATCAGACAAGATTCGTCTGAAAAGATTCTTCTGCACCGTTTTGTCCCATCACATTGTCAGCGTCGGTGAAAATCACACAAGATTCGTCAGCACTATCTCGTCCCATCACGAGCTTTCGGCGTCGGCGAAAATCAGACAAGATTCGTTTGCACTGTCTCGTCCCATCACGAGTTGTTTTTTAAGGCTTCGTTTGGCTATAAATACTCCTGGGATTTCCAGATAACATCAATTACATTTGAAAATGCCATTTTCAAGATATCGCCTATGGAGACTTAGAGGGACATTTGAACCGCTTCCGAATTGGATCGACGTCATGATTTGTTAGTAATTATGTTTCGCTACCATAAATATATTGTCTTACCTTAAATTCTAACTTTTATTCCATCCAACAGGTCACAACCCATTATTATTCTCTATGAAGGACTACCATAATGGTTATTTGACACCACCACCGGGTAAGTTTTATGTCGCTGGCATGGAAGTTTTTGTTGACCTAGTAAATGCTGAAGATCTTTAGGTTGCACGCATGCATCAAATAATATTAGTAATGGGTTATGACGAACACGAACGTTCTAGAATGAAAATGTATTTCTAAACACCGGACAGTGACTTAGATATTGGATGAAAAGAACTCGTGGTTGAAGAAGATGTTCTAGATATAAATAATTATGTGGACGACGAAACCATCATTGAAGTCTATCTGGAAAGTGATGATGAATATGCAAGTACTACTGAGAGACTGACGAGGGGGCCAGAGATTAGGTCATATTTTTGGTGTTGTAACCCATTTTTATGTTTATGTATGTTTTAAGTATCTGTTTTTATGTTCATTTTTATGATGTATATGGAGTTTTCAATCTATAGCTTTATTTTTGTAGTGTAAACTACTATTTTTAATTCATTTAAGTGTTTTTGCCCTTTAGGCCAATTTCCCTAAAAAAAGGAATGGATAAAAAACATGTGTTTACTTTGTGCGCTTAAATAATTTTGTTACCTATACTTATGTTGTAGTAGTATAAACATAAAAGCTCATCAAAACACAAAACAGATTAAACGACTTTATCCACATGACAGGATTCGTCTCCACCGTCTCGTCACATCCCTAACTGTAAGTGTTGGCAAAAACCAGATAAGATTCGTCTGCACCGTCTCGTCCCATCACGATCTGCCGGTGTTGGCGAAAATCAGACAAGAGTCGTTTGAAAAGATTCGCCTACAAGGTGTCGTCCCATCATGAGCTGTCGGCGTCGGCGAAAATTAGGCAAGATTCGTCTGAAAAGATTCTTCTGCACCGTCTTGTCCTTACACGACTTGTCAGAGTCGACGAAAATCAGACAAGATTCGTCTGAAAAGATTCTTCTGCACCGTTTTGTCCCATCACATTCTCAGCGTCGGCGAAAATCACACAAGATTCGTCAGCACCGTCTCGTCCCATCACGAGCTGTCGGTGTCGGCGAAAATCAGATAAGGTTCGTATGCACTGTCTCGTCCCATCACGAGTTGTTTTTTTCGGTCTTCGTTTGGCTATAAATACTCCCAGGATTTCCATATAACATCACTTACACTTCAAAATTCCATTTTCAATAGATCGCCTATGGAGACTTAGAGGGACATTTTAACCGCTTCCGAATTGGATCGACGACTTGATTTGATAGTAATTATGTTTCACTTCCATAAATATATTGTCTTACCTTAAATTCTAACTTTCATTCTATCCAACAGGTCACTATCCATTATTATTCTCTACGAAGGATTACCATAATGGCTATTTGACACCACCACCGGGTGTGTTTTATGTCCCTGGCATGCAAGTTTTTGTTGACCTAGTAAATGCTGAAGATCTTTAGGTTGAACGCATGCATCAAATATTATCAGTAATGGGTTATGACGAACACGAACGTTCTAGAATGAAAATGTATTTTTAAACACCGAACGGTGACTTAGATACTGAATGAAAATAACTCGTGGTTGAAGAAGATGTTCTAGATATAGGTAATTATGTGGACGGAGAAACCATCATTGAAGTCTATTTGGAAAGTGATGCTGAATATACAAGCACTCCTGGGAGACTATCTGTATTCGATGAGGGGGCCAGAGATTAGGTCATATTCTTGATCTTGTAATCCTTTTTTATGTTTATGTGTGTGTTAAGTGTCTATTTTTATGTTCATTTTTATGATGTACATGGAGTTTTCAATCTATAGCTTTATGTTTGTAGTGTCAACTACTATTTTTAATCCACTTAAGTGTTTTTGCCATTTAGGCCAATTTCCCTAAAAAAAGGAATGGATAAAAAACATGTGTTTACTTTGTTCGCTTAAATAATTTTGTTACCTATACTTGTTTTGTAGTAGTCAAAACATAAAAGCTCATCAAAACACAAAACAGATTAAACGACTTTATCCACAAGACAGGATTCGTCTCCACCGTCTCGTCACATCACAAACTGTAAGCGTCGGCAAAAAACAGATAAGATTCGTTTACACCGCCTCGTCCCATCACGATCTGTCGGTGTTGGCGTAAAACAGACAAGAGTCGTCTGAAAAGATTCGCCTACAAGGTGTCGTCCCATCATGAGCTCTCGGCGTCGGCGAAAATTAGACAAGATTCATCTGAAAAGATTTTTCTGCATCGTCTTATCCCTACACGACTTGTCAGAGTCGATGAAAATCAGACAAGATTCGTCTGAAGAGATTCTGCTGCACCGTTTTGTCCCATCACATTGTCAGCGTCGGCGAAAATCACACAAGATTCGTCAGCACCGCCTCGTCCCATCACGAGCAGTCGGCGTTGGCGAAAATCAGACAAGATTCGTTTGCACCGTCTCGTCCCATCACGAGTTGTTTTTTCAGTCTTCGTTTGGCTATAAATACTCCCAGGATTTCCATATAACATCACTTACACTTCAAAATGCCATTTTCATTAGATCGCCTATGGAGACTTAGAGGGACATTTTAACCGCTTCCGAATTGGATCGACGACTTGATTTGTTACTAATTATGTTTCACTTCCATAAATATATTGCCTTACCTTAAATTCTAACTTTTATTCTATCCAACAGGTCACTATCCATTATTATTCTCTACGAAGGACTACCATAATGGCTATTTAACACCACCACCGGGTAAGTTTTATGTCCCTGGCATGGAAGTTTTTGTTGACCTAGTAAATGCTGAAGATCTTTAGGTTGAACGCATGCATCAAATAATATCAGTAATGGGTTATGACAAACACGAACGTTCTAGAATGAAAATGTATTTTTAAACACCGGACGGTGACTTAGATACTGGATGAAAAGAACTCGTGGGTGAAGAAGATGTTCTAGATATAGGTAATTATGTGGACGGAGAAACCATCATTGAAGTCTATTTTGAAAGTGATGATGAATATGCAAGCACTCCTGGGAGACCGTCTGTATTCGACGAGGGGGCCAGAGATTAGGTCATATTCTTGTTCTTGTAACCCTTTTTTATGTTTATGTGTGTTTTAAGTATCTATTTTTATGTTCATTTTTATGATGTACATGGAGTTTTCAATCAATAGTTTTATGTTTGTAGTGTCAACTACAATTTTTAATTCATTTAAGTGTTTTTGCCCTTTAGGCCAATTTCCCTAAAAAAAGGAATGGATAAAAAACATGTGTTTACTTTGTGCCCTTAAATAATTTTGTTACCTATACTTGTGTTGTAGTAGTATAAACATAAAAGCTCATCAAAACACAAAACAAATTAAACGACTTTATCCACATGACAGGATTCGTCTCCACCGTCTCGTCATATCACTAACTGTAAGTGTCGGCAAAAACCAGATAAGATTCGTCTGTACCGTCTCGTCCCATAACGAGCTTTCGGCGTCGGCGAAAATCAGACAAGATTCGTTTGCACCGTCTCATCCCATCACGAGTTGTTTTTTAAGGCTTCGTTTGGCTATAAATACTCCTAGGATTTCCATATAACATCAATTACACTTCAAAATGCCATTTTCAAGAGATCGCCTATGGAGACTTAGAGGGACATTTGAACCGCTTCCGAATTGGATGACGTCATGATTTGTTAGTAATTATGTTTCACTTCCATAAATATATTGTCTTACCTTAAATTCTAACTTTTATTCCATCCAACAGGTCACAACCCATTATTATACTCTATGAAGGACTACCATAATGGTTATTTGACTCCACCACCGGGTAAGTTTTATGTCGCTGGCATGGAAGTTTTTGTTGACCTAGTAAATGCTGAAGATCTTTAGGTTGCACGCATGCATCAAATATTATCAGTAATGGGTTCTGACGAACACGAACGTTCTAGAATGAAAATGTATTTCTAAACACCGGACGGTGACTTAGATACTGGATGAAAAGAACTCGTGGTTGAATAAGATGTTCTAGATATAAGTAATTATGTGGATGGCGAAACCATCATTGAAGTCTTTCTGGAATTGATGATGAATATGCAAGTACTACTGAGAGACCGTCTGTATTCGACGAGGGGGGCAGAGATTAGGTCATATTCTTGGTGTTGTAACCTATTTTTATGTTTAAGTATGTTTTAAGTATCTGTTTTTATGTTCATTTTTATGATGTATATGGACTTTTCAATCTATAGCTTTATTTTTGTAGTGTAAACAACTATTTTTAATTCATTTAAGTGTTTTTGCCCTATAGGCCAATTTCCCTAAAAAAAGGAATGGATAAAAAACATGTGTTTACTTTGTGCGCTTAAATAATTTTGTTACCTATACTTATGTTGTAGTAGTATAAACATAAAAGCTCATCAAAACATAAAACAGATTAAACGACTTTATCCACAAGACAAGAATTGTCTCCACCGTCTCGTCACATCACTAATTGTAAGCGTCAGCAAAAACCAGATAAGATTCGTCTGCACCGTCTCGTCCGATCATGGTCTGTCGGCGTTGGCGAAAATCAGACAAGAGTCGTCTGAAAAGATTCGTCTACAAGGTGTCTTTCCATCATGAGCTATCGGCGTCGACGAAAATCAGACAAGATACGTCTGAAAAGATTCTTCTGCACTGTCTTGTCCCATCATGACTTGTCAGAGTCTGCGAAAATAAGACAAAATTCGTCTGAAAAGATTCTTCTGCATCGATTTGTCCCATCACAACTTGTCAGCGTCGGCAAAAATCACACAGGATTCGTCTGCACCGCCTCGTCCCATCACGAGCTGTCGGCGTCGGCGAAAATCAGAAAAGATTCGTTTGCACCGTCTCGTCCCATCACGAGTTATTTTTTCAGTCTTCGTTTGGCTATAAATACTCCCAGGATTTCCATATAACAACACTTACACTTCAAAATTCCATTTTCAATAGATCGCCTATGGAGACTTAGAGGGACATTTTAACCGCTTCTGAATTGGATCGACGACTTGATTTGTTAGTAATTATGTTTCACTTCCATAAATATATTGTCTTACCTTAAATTCTAACTTTTATTCTATCCAACAGGTCACTATCCATTATTATTCTCTACGAAGGACTACCATAATGGTTATTTGACACCACCACCGGGTAAGTTTTATGTCGCTGGCATGGAATTTTTTGTTGACCGAGTAAATGCTGAAGATCTTTAGATTGAACGCATGCATCAAATAATATCAGTAATGGGTTATGACGAAAACGAACGTTCTAGAATGAAAATGTATTTTTAAACACCGGATGGTGACTTAGATCTTGGATGAAAAGAACTCGTGGTTGAAGAAGATGTTCTAGATATAGGTAATTATGTGGACAGAGAAACCATCATTGAAGTCTATTTGGAAAGTGATGATGAATATGCAAGCACTCCTGGGAGACCGTCTGTATTCGACGAGGGGGGCAGAGATTAAGTCATATTCTTGATCTTGTAACCCTTTTTCATGTTTATGTGTATTTTAAGTATCTATTTTTATGTTCATTCTTATGATGTACATGGAGTTTTCAATCTATAGCCTTATGTTTGTAGTGTCAACTACTATTTTTAATCCACTTAAGTGTTTTTGCCCTTTAGGCCAATTTCCCTAAAAAAAAGGAATGGATAAAAAACATGTGTTTACTTTGTGCACTTAAATAATTTTGTTACCTATACTTGTTTTGTAGTAGTCTAAACATAAAAGCTCATCAAAACACAAAACAGATTAAACGACTTTATCCACAAGACAGCATTCGTCTCCACCGTCTCGTCACATCACAAACTGTAAGCGTCGGCAAAAAAAAGATAAGATTCGTTTACACCGCCTCGGCCCATCACGATCTGTCGGTGTTGGCGTAAAACAGACAAGAGTCGTCTGAAAATATTCCCCTACAAGGTGTCGTCCCATCATGAGCTGTCGGCGTCGGCGAAAATTAGACAAGATTCGTCTAAAAAGATTCTTCTGCATCGTCTTGTCCCTACACGACTTGTCAGAGTCGACGAAAATCAGACAAGATTCGTCTGAAAAGATTTTGCTGCACCGTTTTGTCCAATCACATTGTCAGCGTCGGCGAAAATCACACAAGATTCGTCAGCACCGTCTCGTCCCATCACGAGCTGTCGGCGTCAGCGAAAATCAGAGAAGATTCGTTTGCACCGTCTCGTCCCATCACGAGTTGGTTTTTAAGGCTTCGTTTGGCTATAAATACTCCTAGGATTTCCATATAACATAAATTACACTTCAAAATGCCATTTTCAAGAGATCGCCAATGGAGACTTAGAGGGAGATTTGAACCGCTTCCGAATTCGATTGACGTCTTGATTTGTTAGTAATTATGTTTCACTTCCATAATTATATTGTCTTACCTTAAATTCTAACTTTTATTCCATCCAACAGGTCACAACCCATTATTATTCTCTATGAAGGACAACCGTAATGGCTATTTGACACCACCACCAGGTAAGTTTTATGTCGCTGGCATGGAAGTTTTTGTTGAACTAGTAAATGCTGAAGATCTTTAGGTTGCACGCATGCATCAAATAATATCAGTAATGGGTTATGACGAACACGAACGTTCTAGAATGAAAATGTATTTCTAAACACCGGACGGTGACTTAGATATTGGATGAAAAGAACTCGTGATTGAAGAAGATGTTCTAGATATAGGTAATTATGTGGACGGCGAAACCATCATTGAAGTCTATCTAGAAAGAGATGATGAATATGCAAGTACTACTGAGAGACCGTCTATATTCGAGGAGGGGGCCAGAGATTAGGTCATATTCTTGGTGTTGTAACCCATTTTTATGTTTAAGTATGTTTTAAGTATCTGTTTTTATGTTCATTTTTATGATGTATATGGAGTTTTCAATCTATAGCTTTATTTTTGTAGTGTAAACTACTGTTTTTAATCCACTTAAGTGTTTTTGCCCTTTAGGCCAATTTCCCTAAAAAAGGAATGGATAAAAAAACATGTGTTTACTTTGTGCGCTTAAATAATTTTGTTACCTATACTTGTGTTGTAGTAGTATAAACATAAAAGCTCATCAAAACAAAAAACAGATTGAACGACTTTATCCACAAGACAGGATTCGTCTCCACCGTCTCGTCACATCACTAATTGTAAGCGTCAACAAAAACCAGATAAGATTCGTTTGCACCGTCTCGTCCGATCATGGTCTGTCGGTGTTGGCGAAAATCAGATAAGAGTCGTCCGAAAAGATTCGTCTACAAGGTGTCTTCCCATAATGAGCTGTAGGCGTTGACGAAAATCAGACAAGATTCGTCTGAAAAGATTCTTCTAGACCGTCTTGTCCCTTCACGACTTTTCAGAGTCTGCGAAAATAAGACAAAATTCGTCTGAAAAGATTCTTCTGCACCGATTTGTCCCATCACGACTTGTCAGTGTCGGCGAAAATCACACAAGATTCGTCAGCACCGTCTCGTCCCATCACGAGCTGTCGGGGTCGGCGAAAATAAGACAAGATTCGTTTGCACCGTCTCTTCCCATCACGAGTTGTTTTTTAAGGCTTCATTTGGCTATAAATACTCCCAGGATTTCCATATAACATCAATTACACTTCAAGTTGCCATTTTCAAGAGATCGCCTATGGAGACTTATAGGGACATTTGAACCGCTTCCGAATTGGATCGACGTCTTGATTTGTTAGTAATTATGTTTCACTTCCATAGATATATTGTCTTACCTTAAATTCTAACTTTTATTCCATCCAACAGGTCACAATCCATTATTATTCTCTATGAAGGACTACAATAATGGCTATTTGACACCACCACCGGGTAAGTTTTATGTCGCTGGCATGGAAGTTTTTGTTGACCTAGTAAATTCTGAAGATCTTTAGGTTGCACGCATGCATCAAATAATATTAGTAATGGGTTATGACGAACACGAACGTTCTAGAATGAAAATGTATTTTTAAACACCGGACGGTGACTTAGATACTGGATGAAAAGAACTCGTGGTTGAAGAAGATGTTCTAGATATAGGTAATTATGTGGACGGAGAAACCATCATTGAAGTCTATTTGGAAAGTGATGATGAATATGCAAGCACTCCTGGGAGAC
Organism: Arctium minus; assembly: GCA_954870635.1. Classification (NCBI taxonomy): domain Eukaryota; kingdom Viridiplantae; phylum Streptophyta; class Magnoliopsida; order Asterales; family Asteraceae; genus Arctium; species Arctium minus. Next base: position 15,161,083 of record OX941095.1, read on the forward strand.
CGTCTGTATTCGACGAGGGGGCCAGAGATTAGGTCATATTCTTGGTGTTGTAACCCATTTTTATGTTTATGTGTGTTTTATGTATCTATTTTTATGTTCATTTTTATGATCTACATGGAGTTTTCAATCTATAGCTTTATGTTTGTAGTGTCAACTACTATTTTTAATCCACTTAAGTGTTTTTGCCCTTTAGGCCAATTTACCTAAAAAAAGGAATGGATAAAAAACATGTGTTTACTTTGTGCGCTTAAATAATTTTGTTACCTATACTTGTTTTGTAGTAGTCTAAACATAAAAGCTCATCAAAACACAAAACAGATTAAACGACTCCATCCACAAGACTGGATTCATCTCCACCGTCTCGTCACATCACTAATTGTAAGCGTAAGCAAAAACCAGATAAGATTCGTCTGCACCGTCTCGTCCGATCATGGTCTGTCGGCATTGGCGAAAATCAGACAAGAGTCGTCTGAAAAGATTCGTCTACAAGGTGTCATCCCATCATGAGCTGTCGGCGTCGACGAAAATCAGACAAGATACGTCTGAAAAGATTCTTCTGCACCGTCTTGTCCCATCATGACTTGTCAGAGTCTGCGAAAATAAGACAAAATTCATCTGAAAAGATTCTTCTACACCGATTTGTCCCATCACAACTTGTCAGCGTCGGCGAAAATCACACAAGATTCGTCTGCACCGCCTAATCCCATCACGAGCAATCGTCGTCGGCGAAAATCAGACAAGATTCGTTTGCACCGTCTCGTCCCATCACGAGTTATTTTTTCAGTCTTCGTTTGGCTATAAATACTCCCAGGATTTCCATATAACATCACATACACTTCAAAATGACATTTTCAATAGATCGCCTATTGAGACTTATAGGGACATTTTAACCGCTTTCGAATTGGATCGACGACTTGATTTGTTTGTAATTATGTTTCACTTCCATAAATATATTGTCTTAACTAAAATTCTAACTTTTATTTTATCCAACAGGTCACTATCCATTATAATTCTCTACGAAGGACTACCATAATGGCTATTTGACACCACCACCGGGTATGTTTTATGTCACTGGCATGGAAGTTTTTGTTGACCTAGTAAATGCTGAAGATATTTAGGTTGAACGCATGCATCATATAATATCAGTAATGGGTTATGACGAACACGAACGTTCTAGAATGAAAATGTATTTTTAAACACCGGACGGTCACTTAGATACTGGATGAAATGAACTCGTGGTCGAAGAAGATGTTCTAGATATAGGTAATTATGTGGACGGAGAAACCATCATTGAAGTCTATTTGGAAAGTGATGCTGAATATACAAGCACTCCTGGGAGACTATCTGTATTCGATGAGGGGGCCAGAGATTAGGTCATATTCTTGATCTTGTAATCCTTTTTTATGTTTATGTGTGTGTTAAGTATCTATTTTTATGTTCATTTTTATGATGTACATGGAGTTTTCAATCTATAGCTTTATGTTTGTAGTGTCAACTACTATTTTTAATCCACTTAAGTGTTTTTGCCCTTTAGGCCAATTTCCCTAAAAAAAGGGATGGATAAAAAACATGTGTTTACTTTGTGCGCTTAAATAATATTGTTACCTATACTTGTTTTGTAGTAGTCTAAACATAAAAGCTCATCAAAACACAAAACAGATTAAACGACTTTATCCACAAGACAGGATTCGTCTCCACCGTCTCGTCACATCACAAACTGTAAGCGTCGACAAAAAACATATAAGATTCGTCTACACCGCCTCGTCCCATCACGATCTGTCGGTGTTGGCGTAAAACAGACAAGTGTCGTCTGAAAAGATTCTCCTACAAGGTGTCGTCCCATCATGAGCAGTCGGCGTCGGCGAAAGTTAAACAAGATTCATCTGAAAAGATTCTTCTGGACCGTCTTGTCCCTTCACGACTTGTCAGAGTCGTAGAAAATCAGACAAGATTCGTCTGAAAAGATTCTTCTGCACCGTTTTGTCGCATCACATTTTCAGCGTCGGCAAAAATCAGAAAAGATTCGTTTGCACCGTCTCGTCCCATCACGAGTTGTTTTTTAAGGCTTCGTTTGGCTATAAATACTCCCAGGATTTCCATATAACATCAATTACACTTCAAAATGCCATTTTCAAGAGATCGCCTATGGAGACTTATAGGGACATTTGAACCGCTTCCGAATTGGATCGACGTCTTGATTTGTTAGTAATTATGTTTCACTTCCATAGATATATTGTCTTACCTTAAATTCTAACTTTTATTCCATCCAACAGGTCACAATCCATTATTATTCTCTATGAAGGACTACAATAATAGCTATTTGACACCACCACCGGGTAAGTTTTATGTCGCTGGCATGGATGTTTTTGTTGTCCTAGTAAATTCTGAAGATCTTTAGGTTGCACGCATGCATCAAATAATATTAGTAATGGGTTATGACGAACACGAACATTCTAGAATGAAAATGTATTTCTAAACACCGGACGGTGACTTAGATACTGGATTAAAAGAACTCGTGGTTGAAGAAGATGTTCTAGATATAGGTAATTATGTGGACGGCGAAACCATCATTGAAGTCAATCTGGAAAGTGATAATGAATATGCAATTACTACTGGGAGACCGTCTATATTCGACGAGGGGGCCAGAGATTAGGTCATATTCTTGGTGTTGTAACCCATTTTTATGTTTAAGTATGTTTTAAGTATCTGTTTTTATGTTCATTTTTATGATGTATATGTAGTTTTCAATCTATAGCTTTATTTTTGTAGTGTAAACTACTGTTTTTAATCCACTTAAGTGTTTTTGCCCTTTAGGCCAATTTCCCTAAAAAAAAGGAATGGATAAAAAATTTGGGTTTACTTTGTGCGCTTAAATAATTTTGTTACCTATACTTGTGTTGTAGTAGTATAAACGTAAAAGATCATCAAAACACAAAACAAATTAAACGACTTTATCCACATGACAGGACTCGTCTCCACCATCTCATCACATCACTAACCGTAAGTGTCGGCAAAAACCAGATAATATTCGTATGCACCGTCTCGTCCCATCACGATCTGTCGGTGTTGGCGAAAATCAGACAAGAGTCATCTGAAAAGATTCGCCTACAAGGTGTCGTCCCATCATGAGCTGTCGGCGTCGGTGAAAATTAGACCAGATTCGTCTGAAAAGATTCTTCTAGACCGTCTTGTTCCTTCACGACTTGTCAGAGTCGTAGAAAATCAGACAAGATTCGTCAGAAAAGATTCTTCTGCACCGTTTTGTCGCATCACATTTTCAGCGTCGGCGAAAATCACACAAGATTCGTCAGCACCGTCTCGTCCCATCACGAGCTGTCGGGGTCGGCGAAAATCAGACAAGATTCGTTTGCACCGTCTCGTCCCATCACGAGTTGTTTTTTAAGGCTTCGTTTGGCTATAAATACTCCCAGGATTTCCATATAACATCAATTACACTTCAAAATGCCATTTTCAAGAGATCGCCTATGGAGACTTATAGGGACATTTGAACCGCTTCCGAATTGGATCGACGTCTTGATTTGTTAGTAATTATGTTTCACTTCCATAGATATATTGTCTTACCTTAAATTCTAACTTTTATTCCATCCAACAGGTCACAATCCATTATTATTCTCTATGAAGGACTACAATAATGGCTATTTGACACCACCACCGGGTAAGTTTTATGTCGCTGGCATGGATGTTTTTGTTGACCTAGTAAATTCTGAAGATCTTTAGGTTGCACGCATGCATCAAATAATATCAGTAATGGGTTGTGACGAACACGAACATTCTAGAATGAAAATGTATTTCTAAACACCGGACGGTGACTTAGATACTGGATGAAAAGAACTCGTGGTTGAAGAAGATGTTCTAGATATAGGTAATTATGTGGACGGCGAACCCATCATTGAAGTCAATCTGGAAAGTGATGATGAATATGCAAGTACTACTGAGAGACCGTCTGTATTCGTAGAGGGGGCCAGAGATTAGGTCATATTCTTGGTGTTGTAACCCATTTTTATGTTTAAGTATGTTTTAAGTATCTGTTTTTATGTTCATTTTTATGATGTATATGTAGTTTTCAATCTATAGCTTTATTTTTGTAGTGTAAACTACTGTTTTTAATCCACTTAAGTGTTTTTGCTCTTTAGGCCAATTTCCCTAAAAAAGGAATGGATAAAAAACATGTGTTTACTTTGTGCGCTTAAATAATTTTGTTACCTATACTTGTGTTGTAGTAGTATAAACATAAAAGCTCATCAAAACACAAAAGATATTGAACGACTTTATCCACAAGACAGGATTCGTCTCCACCGTCTCGTCACATCACTAATTGTAAGCGTAAGCAAAAACCAGATAAGATTCGTCTGCACCGTCTCGTCCGATCATGGTCTGTTGGCATTGGCGAAAATCAGACAAGAGTCATCTGAAAAGATTCGTCTACAAGGTGTCTTCCCATCATGAGCTGTCGGCGTCAACGAAAATCAGACAAGATACGTCTGAAAAGATTCTTCTGCACCGTCTTGTCCCATAATGGCTTCTCAGAGTCTGCGAAAATAAGACAAAATTCATCTGAAAAGATTCTTCTGAACCGATTTGTCCCATCACAACTTGTCAGCGTCGGCGAAAATCACACAAGATTCGTCTGCAACGCCTCGTCCCATCACGAGCAGTCGGCGTCGGCGAAAATCAGACAAGATTCGTTTGCACCGTCTCGTCCCATCACGAGTTATTTTTTCAGTCTTCGTTTGGCTATAAATACTCCCAGGATTTCCATATAACATCTCATACACCTCAAAATGCCATTTTCAATAGATCGCCTATTGAGACTTATAGGGACATTTTAACCGCTTTCGAATTGGATCGACGACTTGATTTGTTTGTAATTATGTTTCACTTCCATAAATATATTGTCTTACCTTAAATTCTAACTTTTATTCTATCCAACAGGTCACTATCCATTATTATTCTCTACGAAGGACTACCATAATGGCTATTTGACACCACCACCGGGTATGTTTTATGTCGCTGGCATGGAAGTTTTTGTTGACCTAGTAAATGGTGAAGATCTTTAGGTTGAACGCATGCATCAAATAATATCAGTAATGGGTTATGACGAACACGAACGTTCTAGAATGAAAATGTATTTTTAAACACCGGACGGTCACTTAGATACTGGATGAAATGAACTCGTGGTTGAAGAAGATGTTCTAGATATAGGTAATTATGTGGACGGAGAAACCATCATCGAAGTCTATTTGGAAAGTGATGCTGAATATACAAGCACTCCTGGGAGACTATCTGTATTCGACGAGGGGGCCAGATATTAGGTCATATTCTTGATCTTGTAAGCCTTTTTCATGTTTATGTGTGTTTTAAGTATCTATTTTTATGTTCATTCTTATGATGTACATGGAGTTTTCAATCTATAGCCTTATGTTTGTAGTGTCAACTACTATTTTTAATCCACTTAAGTGTTTTTGCCCTTTAGGCCAATTTCCCTAAAAAAAGGAATGGATAAAAAACATGTGTTTACTTTGTGCGCTTAAATAATTTTGTTACCTATACTTGTTTTGTAGTAGTCTAAACATAAAAGCTCATCAAAACACAAAACAGATTAAACGACTTTATCTACAAGACAGGATTCGTCTCCACCGTCTCGTCACATCACAAACTGTATGCGTCGGCAAAAAACAGATAAGATTCGTCTACACCGCCTCGTCCCATCACGATTTGTTGGTGTTGGCGAAAATCAGACAAGAGTCATCTGATAAGATTCTCCTACAGGTGTCGTCCCATCATGAGCTGTCAGCATCAGTGAAAATTAGACAAGATTCGTCTGAAAAGATTCTTCTAGACCGTCTTGTTCCTTCACGACTTGTCAGAGTCGTAGAAAATAAGACAAGATTCGTCTGAAAATATTCTTCTGCACCGTTTTGTCCCATCACATTGTCAGCGTCGGCGAAAATCACACAAGATTCGTCAGCACCGTCTCGTCCCATCACGAGCTGTCGGGGTCGGCGAAAATCAGAAAAGATTCGTTTGCATCGTCTCATCCCATCACGAGTTGTTTTTTAAGGCTTCGTTTGGCTATAAATACTCCCAGGATTTCCATATAACATCAATTACACTTCAAAATGCCATTTTCAAGAGATCGCCTATGGAGACTTATAGGGACATTTGAACCGCTTCCGAATTGGATCGACGTCTTGATTTGTTAGTAATTATGTTTCACTTCCATAGATATATTGTCTTACCTTAAATTCTAACTTTTATTCCATCCAACAGGTCACAATCCATTATTATTCTCTATGAAGGACTACAATAATGGCTATTTGACACCACCACCGGGTAAGTTTTATGTCGCTGGCATGGAAGTTTTTGTTGACCTAGTAAATTCTGAAGATCTTTAGGTTGCACGCATGCATCAAATACTATCAGTAATGGGTTATGACGAACACGAACATTCTAGAATGAAAATGTATTTCTAAACACCGGACGGTGACTTAGATACTGGATGAAAAGAACTCGTGGTTGAAGAAGATGTTCTAGATATAGGAAATTATGTGGACGGCGAAACCATCATTGAAGTCAATCTGGAAAGTGATGATGAATATGCAAGTACTACTGAGAGACCGTCTGTATTCGACGAGGGGGCCAGAGATTAGGTCATATTCTTGGTGTTGTAACCCATTTTTATGTTTAAGTATGTTTTAAGTATCTGTTTTTATGTTCATTTTTATGATGTATATGTAGTTTTCAATCTATAGCTTTATTTTTGTAGTGTAAACTACTGTTTTTAATCCACTTAAGTGTTTTTGCCCTTTAGGCAAATTTCCCTAAAAAAGGAATGGATAAAAAACATGTGTTTACTTTGTGCGCTTAAATAATTTTGTTACCTATACTTGTGTTGTAGTAGTATAAACATAAAAGCTCATCAAAACATAAAACAGATTAAACGACTTTATCCACAAGACAGGATTCGTCTCCACCGTCTCGTCACATCACTAATTGTAAGCGTCAGCAAAAACCAGATAAGATTCTTCTGCACCGTCTCGTACGATCATGGTCTGTCGGCGTTAGGGAAAATCAGACAAGTGTCGTCTGAAAATATTCGTCTACAATGTGTCTTCCCATCATGAGCTGTCGGCGTCGGCGAAAATCAGACAAAATACGTCTGAAAAATTCTTCTGCACCGTCTTGTCCCATCACGACTTGTCAGTGTCTGCGAAAATAAGACAAAATTCGTCTGAAAAGATTCTTTTGCACTGATTTGTCCCATCACAACTTGTCAGCGTCGGCGAAAATCAGACAAGATTCGTTTGCACCGTCTCGTCCCATCACGAGTGTTTTTATAGTCTTCGTTTGGCTATAAATACTCCCAGGATTTCCATATAACATCACTTACACTTCAAAATATCATTTTCAAGAGATCGCCTATGGAGACTTAGAGGGACATTTGAACCGCTTCCGAATTGGATCAATGACTTGATTTGTTAGTAATTATGTTTCACTTCCATAGATATATTGTCTTACCTTAAATTCTAACTTTTATTCCATTCAACAGGTCACAATCCATTATTATTCTCTATGAAGGACTACAATAATGGCTATTTGACACCACCACCGGGTAAGTTTTATGTCGCTGGCATGGAAGTTTTTGTTGACCTAGTAAATTCTGAAGATCTTTAGGTTGCACGCATGCATCAAATAATATCAGTAATGGGTTATGACGAACACGAACATTCTAGAATGAAAATGTATTTCTAAACACCGGACGGTGACTTAGATACTGGATGAAAAGAACTCGTGGTTGAAGAAGATGTTCTAGATATAGGTAATTATGTTGACGGCGAAACCATCATTGAAGTCAATCTGGAAAGTGATGATGAATACGCAAGTACTACTGAGAGACCGTCTGTATTCGACGAGGGGGCCAGAGATTAGGTCATATTCTTGGTGTTGTAACCCATTTTTATGTTTAAGTATGTTTTAAGTATCTGTTTTTATGTTCATTTTTATGATGTATATGTAGTTTTCAATCTATAGCTTTATTTTTGTAGTGTAAACTACTGTTTTAATCCAGTTAAGTGTTTTTGCCCTTTAGGCCAATTTCCCTAAAAAAAGGAATGGATAAAAAACATGTGTTTACTTTGTGCACTTAAATAATTTTGTTACCTATACTTGTGTTGTAGTAGTATAAACATAAAAGCTCATCAAAACATAAAACAGATTGAACGACTTTATCCACAAGACAGGATTCGTCTCCACGGTCTCGTCACATTACTAATTGTAAGCGTCAGCAAAAACTAGATGAGATTCGTCTGCACCGTCTCGTCCGATCATGGTCTGTCGGCGTTGGGGAAAATCGGACAAGAGTCGTCTGAAAAGATTCGTCTACAAGGTGTCTTTCCATCCTGAGCTGTCAGCATCGGCGAAAATCAGACAAGATTCGTTTGCACCGTCTCGTCCCATCCGAGTTGTTTTTTCAGTCTTCGTTTGGCTATAAATACTCCCAGGATTTCCATATAACATCACTTACACTTCAAAATGCCATTTTCAAGAGATCGCCTATGGAGACTTAGAGGGACATTTGAACCGCTTCCGAATTGGATCAACGACTTGATTTGTTAGTAATTATGTTTCACTTCCATAGATATATTGTCTTACCTTAAATTCTAACTTTTATTCCATCCAACAGGTCACAATCCATTATTATTCTCTATGAAGGACTACAATAATGGCTATTTGACACCACCACCGGGTAAGTTTTATGTCGCTGGCATGGAAGTTTTTGTTGACCTAGTAAATTCTGAAGATCTTTAGGTTGAACGCATGCATCAAATAATATCAGTAATGGGTTATGACGAACACGAACATTCTAGAATGAAAATGTATTTCTAAACACCGGACGGTGACTTAGATACTAGATGAAAAGAACTCGTGGTTGAAGAAGATGTTTTAGATATAGGTAATTATGTGGACGGCGAAACCATCATTGAAGTCAATCTGGAAAGTGATGATGAATATGCAAGTACTACTGAGAGACCGTCTGTATTCGACGAGGGGGCCAGAGATTAGGTCATATTCTTGGTGTTGTAACCCATTTTTATGTTTAAGTATGTTTTAAGTATCTGTTTTTATGTTCATTTTTATGATGTATATGTAGTTTTCAATCTATAGCTTTATTTTTGTAGTGTAAACTACTGTTTTTAATCCACTTAAGTGTTTTTGCCCTTTAGGCCAATTTCCCTAAAAAAGGAATGGATAAAAAACATGTGTTTACTTTGTGCACTTAAATAATTTTGGTACCTATACTTGTGTTGTAGTAGTATAAACATAAAAGCTCATCAAAACATAAAACAGATTGAACGACTTTCTCCACAAGACAGGATTCGTCTCCACCGTCTCGTCACATCACTAATTGTAAGCGTCAGCAAAAACCAGATGAGATTCGTCTGCACCGTCTCATCCGATCATGGTCTGTCGGAGTTAGGGAAAATCGGACAAGAGTCGTCTGAAAAGATTCGTCTACAAGGTGTCTTTCCATCCTGAGCTGTCAGCGTCGGCGAAAATCTGACAAGATTCGTTTGCACTGTCTCGTCCCATCACGAGTTGTTTTTTCAGTCTTCGTTTGGCTATAAATACTCCCAGGATTTCCATATAACATCACTTGCACTTCAAAATGCCATTTTCAAGAGATCGCCTATGGAGACTTAGAGGGACATTTGAACCGCTTCCGAATTGGATCAACGACTTGATTTGTTAGTAATTATGTTTCACTTCCATAAATATATTGTCTTACCTTAAATTCTAACTTTTATTCCATCCAACAGGTCACTATCCATTATTATTCTCTATGAAGGACTACCATAATGGCTATTTGACACCACCACCGGGTAAGTTTTATGTCGCTGGCATGGAAGTTTTTGTTGACCTAGTAAATGCAGAAGATCTTTAGGTTGAACGCATGTATCAAATAATATCAGTAATGGGTTATGACGAACACGAACGTTCTAGAATGAAAATGTATTTTTAAACACCGGACGGTGACTTAGATACTGGATGAAAAGAACTCGTGGTTGAAGAAGATGTTCTAGATATAGGTAATTATGTGGACGGAGAAACCATCATTGAAGTCTATTTGGAAAGTGATGATGAATATGCAAGCACTCCTGGGAGACCGTCTGTATTCGACGAGGGGGCCAGAGATTAGGTCATATTCTTGATCTTGTAACCCTTTTTTATGTTTATGTGTGTTTTAAGTATCTATTTTTATGTTCATTTTTATGATGTACCTGAAGTTTTCAATCTATAGCTTTATGTTTGTAGTGTCAACTACTATTTTTAATCCACTTAAGTGTTTTTGCCCTTTAGGCCAATTTGCCTAAAAAAAGGAATGGATAAAAAACATGTATTTACTTTGTGCGCTTAAATAATTTTGTTACCTATACTTGTTTTGTAGTAGTCTAAACATAAAAGCTCATGAAAACACAAAACAGATTAAACGACTTTATCCACAAGACAGGATTCGTCTCCACCGTCTCGTCACATCACTAACTGTAAGCGTCGGCAAAAAACAGATAAGATTCGTCTACACCGTCTCGTCCCATCACGATCTGTCGGTGTTGGCGATAATCAGACAAGAGTCGTCTGAAAATATTGGCCTACAAGGTGTCGTCCCATCATGAGCTGTCGGCGTCGGCGAAAATTAGACAAGATTCGTCTGAGAAAATTCTTCTGCGCCGTCTTATCCGTTCACGACTTGTCAGAGTCGGCGAAAATCAGACAAGATTCGTCTGAAAAGATTCTTCTGCACCGTTTTGTCCCATAACAACTTGTCAGCGTCGGCGAAAATCACACAGGATTCGTCTGCACCGTCTCGTCCCATCACGAGCTGTCGGCGTCGGCAAAAATCAGAAAAGATTCGTTTGCACCGTCTCGTCCCATCACGAGTTGTTTTTTAAGGCTTCATTTGGCTATAAATACTCCCAGGATTTCCATATAACATCAATTACACTTCAAAATGCCATTTTCAAGAGATCGCCTATGGAGACTTAGAGGGACATTTGAACCGCTTCCGAATTGGATCGACGTCTTGATTTGTTAGTAATTATGTTTCACTTCCATAGATATATTGTCTTACCTTAAATTCTAACTTTTATTCCATCCAACAGGTCACTATCCATTATTATTCTCTATGAAGGTCTACCATAATGCTTATTTGACACCACCACCGGGTAAGTTTTATGTCGCTGGCATGAAAGTTTTAGTTGACCTAGTAAATTCTGAAGATCTTTAGGTTGCACGCATGCATCAAATAATATTTGTAATGGGTTATGACGAACACGAACGTTCTAGAATGAAAATGTATTTCTAAACACCGGATGGTGACTTAGATACTGGATGAAAAGAACTCGTGGTTGAAGAAGATGTTCTAGATATAGGTAATTATGTGGACGACGAAACGATCATTGAAGTCTATCTGGAAAGTGATGATGAATATGCAAGTACTACTGAGAGACCGTCTGTATTCGACGAGGGGGCCAGAGATTAGGTCATATTCTTGGTGTTGTAACACATTTTTATGTTTAATTATCTGTTTTTATGTTCATTTTTATGATGTATATGGAGTTTTCAATCTATAGCTTTATTTTTGTAGTGTAAACTACTGTTTTTAATCCACTTAAGTGTTTTTGCCCTTTAGGCCAATTTCCCTAAAAAGGAATGGATAAAAAACATGTGTTTACTTTGAGCGCTTAAATAATTTTGTTAGCTATACTTGTGTTGTAGTAGTATAAACATAAAAGCTCATCAAAACACAACACAGATTAAACGAATTTATCCATAAGACAGGATTCGTCTCCACCGTCTCTTCACATCACTAACTGTGAGCGTTAGCAAAAACCAGATAAGATTCGTCTGCATCGTCTCATCCCATCACGGTCTGTCGGTGTTGGCGAAAATCAGACAAGAGTCGTCTGCAAAGATTCGTCTACAAGGTGTCTTCCCATCAGAGCTGTCGGCGTCGGCGAAAATCAGACAAGATTTGTCTGAAAAGATTCTTCTGCACCGTCTTGTCCCATCATGACATGTCAGAGTCTGCGAAAATCAGACAAAATTCGTCTGAAAAGATTCTTTTGCACCGTTTTTTCCCATCACAACTTGTCAGCGTCGGCGAAAATCACACAATGTTCGTCAGCACCGTCTCGTCCCATCACGAGTTGTCGGCGTCGGCGAAAATCAGACAAGATTCGTTTGCACCGTCTCGTCCCCATCACGAGTTGTTTTTTCAGGCTTCGTTTGGCTATAAATACTCCCAGGATGTCCATATAACATAAACTACACTTCGAAATGCCATTTTCAAGAGATCGCCTATGGAGACTTAAAGGGACATTTAAACCGCTTCCGAATTGGATTGACGTTTTGATTTGTTAGTAATTATGTTTCACTTCCATAAATATATTATCTTACCTTAAATTCTAACTTTTATTCCATCCAACAGGTCACTGTTTATGCCAAAAATCTCCCAAGGAAAATTTAAGGTAAACGTGAAGCTTGATCTAACCAAAGAAAGTAACACCGATAATCGTACGATTATAATAAAAATAAAGTAAATGAGACGAGAGAATTGGTGACGCGGAAAACCCCTGAAATGGGTAAAAACCGCGTACGAGTGTTAGTCGTCGTGCACTATGGACGTCAATCAGGGACGTCGTCCTTGATAACAAGTGTAATACAAACTGTTTAACAATACAATAAAGTAAAGTCGGTCGTGCGTCGTGTGTAATTAGACTTCGGTCGTGTGTCGCGCAACAAATGGCAGTAAGCTTTATGAACTTCGAGAGAAACTAAGCGAGCTTCGAGAACGTAATTCGTGAGCTTGTAAAGTCTGAGAATCAGATGTCCCGAATGTGAGGTTCTATCTTCATATTTATAATCTATCTTTCCGTTGGCACGTCTTGAATGTGTATCTTGCTCATTAATAGAATGACCGTTCGATATTGATGATAGTGTCCGTTATGTCCGTTGTTATTGATGATGGTTTCCATTATAATCTTTGGTCATAAATGTCTTTGAATCCTGCATTAAACATGATATAACGTATGTCGTAGATTAGTAACTGAAATCAGGTCGTGCGACAGAATATATCAGACGGGTTATCAGTCGTTTAGTCGAGGTCGCCCAAAGGAAGGGCGTCGGTTATCGTTGGTCGTACGATGATGGACTGTTGGAATTTCTACCCAAACAGTTTGCCCCCAAATTTAAAATTTAAGTGGCAATCTTTTTGAAATTTAAATTTAAAATCAAGACACGTGTCATGAAAGAATGCGGGTAGTTCGCATGGAACTGAATCGGTTTGTTTCCAACTGAACAATGACTTCACTTCCTGCAGAATAAACTGTTAGACAACTAATATTGGACAGGTGTCATGCATCCGACGGATGTGCTCGAAAGGTTGCCTGATACAGACGACACGTGTCAATTTTGTCGACTGGCGATTCGATTTTTTGACGATTCGTTTTCCAATTTTCAGTATAAATAGGGATTGTCCTCAATCTTTTCCTTTTTTATGCTTACCCTTTTTAGAGATCATATACCTCCGTGTTAGATTAAATTAGCCCCCAATTTAATTGAATGTTTTATAAAGAATTGTATTTTGGGCTTTTTAATTAGTTGTATGGGCTTGAGCCTTTTTATTGTAAATGGGCCCTATTAATAGGTGCACATGGCTCATTTGGTCATTTAGTTTATTGGAGAGAACACTTTTCACACACACAGATCAGGTGAATCTTATGAGAGTCGTTTAAATTCCTAGTGTGGTGTTCTTCCAATATCCCCTCCATTGTTAATCAATCTAAGCATATGAGATGTGATTTTGATGAATATTGTTCTTCATTTCTGTGACACCTGTCAAATTCTGAATATTAAGGTTAGCACCCTTAGATTATATTATAAGTTTTGTCACTTCTAGATTTTTATTAAAAACCTTTAAGATAAAAGTTCCCGAAAAATTTAGAAGTTGCGTTAAAAACCCGGAACAGTTCCGCATCTGACCGTCACTGTCCAGAAATGCCAAATAAGTGAATAAAAGTCCAAAATCCTTAAACTATAAAAATCAGTATGTTAATTTCTCTTGCATTGCAAAATTTTCAAATTTGACATTTATTTAGCAAATATTGAGAATCGGGTATTTAGGTTCTCAATTATATCTGATTTTTTATAAATTAGACTAGTAATTTAATTAATAATATTAAATTAAATTCTTTTATGATGATGAGTCATTAGGACACTTGTCTTAATTGTAATATATTCTAATTATTTTAATTATTAAAAACAAATTAAAAACAAGATTCATTCTCATTTTTTTCAATTTCAACTCTTCAACTCCCTCTTCCCTCTCCTCTCTTTGTTCGGCCGAAGAAGCTACCATCACCACCACCATTCCATTTTTTTCTTTGTTAAAAATCAAAATCCAAGCAAGAAACCATCAACAATTTGAAGTTAGAATCAAGTTTCCTTCTCAAATCTTCAAGGTAATCTCAAAAACTACATTTTTCTTATGCATGTTCTCATTTTCGAATTTTGGGTTTGAGGAGTAAAAATTTACATCTAAATGTTGTATAAATTGGGTTTCTTTTTGATGATGAGATGGATTACATTTGATGTATATAGTATCATAAAATGAGTTTTTGATTCTTGTCTTCAAAGAAAAATTTGTTTATTATCAAATTTGGGGTTTTTGATCATAATGTGGAATTTTGTAAGTAGAGTATCATGAACCACGAAATTTTGGTGTTATTGAACTTATAGCTATGTTGTTACAAGGAAAATTTAGTATAAAAATACTCTTAAGATGGAATTTCCCAAATTCCACATGATTAAGAGCTTATTGGTGATGATAATATCACTTAAATGGGTATGTTGTACATGCATGCATTTGGATGAGTATTTTGGTTGCAATGAATCCATGATGCATAAGTTAGTTTATCATGTAATGAAGAGTGAAGACATGGTTTATAATCAAAAACCATGTCTAATGATCATCATTTTTTTTTTATTTATTAAAAATAGTATTTTCTTCATCTTAGAATCTGTCCAGAAATTGGACTTCACTTCTAGCTTGCACAACTCACAAACCACATGTCCAAATTTGGGGTTTTTGTTTCTAAACTTTAATTTAGAGTGTTAGCTTTCTAAAAAGTCCGAAAACACTGAATTTGGAGTTGATTTGGGCACTTAAATAGAATTTATAAGAAAGGGGTGCAATCTGTCCAATGAGGACAGAATCATACACCCAACTTGTAAAGACCATAACTCCCACATTATTCATCCAAAATAAGTGAATCTTTTTCAAAAAGATAGGATTTTGAGTTAGGTTTGCATCCATATAAGGATCACTATCTAATTCCAAGAATTGATACCCCAAAAGCCTGTTACAAGTGAGGTATGTCACTGATCCGAAAATCAGTGACACTCTGTTTTGTAAAAATTATTTGAGGTATCAAAAGTTATTCAAAAATTATAAAAAAATGCAGATTTACTCTAAACATATTATAGTATCATCACAAAATTTGTGATTAAATAATTCTCTTGGGAAGTTAAGCTTCCGTGTTGATTTTATCGAATAACTTTCTGGACAGCATATGCTGAATCCAGAAAGGTAATCTTCTTAAGTCTAAATTTTGTTTTATTGTATTTTGGAACTTTGTATAGTTTAAAAATGGATATGGACTAAGGAATTTATATAATGGAATTTCATGGGACAATTGGACATATTGGTTGGACATCGGAATAGGGCATTAATGTGTTTCTCTATGGCAACTCTTGTATAGGGAAACTAAGGGCGTGGCAAATTCCATAAGTATTAAAGTAAAGTTTCACCCGTTCCATTCGTTAAGGTGAGTATTCACAGCCCCACTTTTATCGTTTTAACTGATTTTGGGGTGAAAAGCATGCTTTAGTTGCGTATTTAAAGATTCATGAGAATTGTTTGAAAGTATTGCGAATTGGCAATTTATAAGGCTTTGTTAAAAGCGTTTGGAATTATAAGCTATATGATAAGTATGCAACTGATGTGTTGAGTATTAAATGTTAAGACCCCGTGACACTACTATTAACTCGAAGAAAATCGGGCCTATAATATTAGTGGATAGCGCTATTTGGTGTGACAAACCCACCTTAATGCTGACGAGCAGGGGTGCACTATACTAGAGAAGATGACTAAACATGTAGCTCGAACCACCGCTGAGTTAGTTCATCGGGGGCATTGAAATTGGTCAGGGACGGCTTAGTAGTGGCTCAACGTAATATTTATCATTGCATACCTCTTGTCATATAAACTAAGTTATGACACTCATGAATCAAAGAAATTGAAGTTTGGTTTAAACATATGTTTTACAAATGATAACTTGCATATAAATTGATTTGTGCATATCTAAAACCTGTGAACTCACCAACTCTTTGTAGTTGACCTTGGTTTTTATTCATGCTTTTCAGGAATCGAGAAGGTAATTCCATGATGTTTTAGCAGTGCACTTCGTATTTTGAAGCAAGATTATTTTGCTTTATGCGTATCATTATATTTTAAGTTTGGGAATTGTAAACAATGACAATACTATGTTCTTAAAAATGTAATGTATTTTGAAAGTTAAGTAAATGTTGGTATGTTTATAATCTTGTGCTATGACATCGGAGCTGTTATGCCTCGTGTTTCCGCTTTAGCGGGGTGTGACAGATTTGGTATCAGAGCCATAGGTTATAGGGAATACCGGTTTTAATTCCGAAAACCTTACACTATAACCTTTTACAAATAAAGTTTTCAAAATTAAGGTGCGCTGTTAGTATAACTAAGATGTGTCTCACATTATCATATTTTAACTTAAACAAAGCTTGATCACCTTTGTTTAATTTAAGTGTGTATAAAGGGGACATGGATTGGCTATACTAGGAATTACTTAAAAAATAGAAACTTTTTGATACAAAAATGAAAAGCATGATTGTTATGTGAGTTTGCATGATATTTTTTGGTTTTTAATAAAAATTATAGCATGATTGACAATTAAACTTTATTAATTATCGTAGTTAATATGTCACGATCACCATCTCACCGAGAACAGTCGCCTGACGAATCAGGCTACCTCACCTACATACCTAGAGGAAATACTCCGACGAGTGATGATTTTGACCCATCTGAGCATGGTTACTCAGATTCCGATCGGCCACTGGAGAGATCGGTCACACCTACATCGGAGTCGACTCCACCTGCCACATTCGAGCGAGAGAATACACCTGTCCCACGTAGGGACGAGGCGGGGCCTTCTCGACTTAGGGGTCGGAGGGTATCGCCACCACCATGTGCTGGGATACCAGTGTCTCAACCAACCGGTATGACAGCGTTAGAAAACTACTGGGTCTCGGGTATGGCTCGAGAGGTGGAGAGAGTTAGAATGGAGATGGATCATCATGAGCATTCCATTGATGCACTTATGATTATAATGAATTCAAGTGATCAGATTTTAAATGGACTTATATCAATAGTAAGTACGGGTGATCAAACTATGAGTAGGATTATGAGGGAGCTGGTGGAAACTAGGGCGATGGTAGCATGGCTGCACACTTGTTTATCTGTGATGATGGGACTTTTGGTGACTGTGATAGCATGGGTGATGATGATGTTTTTCAGGCATCAGTAGTGTGGTTCATTGATGGATATTTGGTTGATTAACTTTCTTTTTGGAGTTATGTAACTCGTCGTATTAAAACATTTATAATCAGCATGACTATTATTTTTGGATGAATGTTGAATATTTAATGTAGTATTTTATTGACATTGGATATGTTTATGATATATTGATTATGTTTGCTTATAAATTGTGAACGTCAATACTATGAGGTTGATGTATGATGTATTGGATGTATGAATAAACAAATACAATTTATATTGTATTAAGATTATAGGATAGAAATAAGGGAAATAAGGATATGGAATTAAATATTGACGAGGCTTTAAAATAAATTGTTGCATTAGAATTATGCCGCCAAGAAGAGAAGATCCTGATATTGCACGACTCGTATCCGAGCAAATCTTAGCCACACTTCCTAACATAGTCAGTCAGATAGCAGCAGGTCTAAATGCTAACCAACCTAATCAACCAAGAGTCGGTGCAAATATAGAAAAAGAATGTACATATAAGACCTTTAGGTCTTGTAATCCAAAAGAATTTCTCGGTACCGAAGGAGCGGTTGGGTTATTATCTTGGATTGAAGGAATGGAATCCGTTCTCCACATAAGTAAATGCTCGGAAGCAAACAAAGTGGAATTCCCAGCTTGCTTACTACAAGGAAGAGCACTGACGTGGTGGAACACTCAAGTGCAGACTCGAGGAAGAGAAGCAGCTAACAAACTTACTTGGGATGAGTTTAAGGAAATGCTTAAGGAAGAATATTGTTCAAGAAGCGAAATGCAGAAATTACAAGCAGAGCTATGGGAGCATGAAATGAAAGGAAACGACATAGATACGTACACGGCACGATTTCATGAGTTGGCGAAGATGGTTCCACATCTGGTTACACCAGAAGAGAATCGGGTAGACAGGTATGTCTGGGGTTTAGCTCCAGAAATCCGAGGGGATGTGACTTCGGGTAATCCAAAAACCATTCAGGAGGCGGTAAATCTGGCAACCAAGCTCACCAATAATGCCAATCGATCGGGACTTTTCACTTACGATAAAGTCAAAGGAAAAAGGAAGGTCGGGGAAACTTCAAGGAGACCGTTTGACAGAAGAAGAGGGAAGGAACAGAGAACAGGGGGTAATTATGGGATTCAGACTCAAACAACCGATAAAGGAAAGGAAGTATATCCAAGATGCGGCAAGTGCAACAATCGTCATTTCGGAAACTGTGTTATTTGTCTCAAATGCAACAAAGGAGGTCATTAAGCGAAAGATTGCAAGAATGGGGGAAAACGAGCTTGTTTTGAGTGCGGGAGTCAGGATCACTTCAGAAACGCCTGTCCCAAATTTATCAGAAAAATGAACGCAAATCAGACTCGACCAGTCAATCAGAGGAATCAAAGAGGTCAAGCACGAGGCCGAGTATTTGAAATTGGAGCGGAAGAAGCGAGACAGGATCCGGATGTGATCACAGGTATGTTTCTTTTAAATAATCATCGTGCATCTGTATTGTTTGATTCCAGAGCAGATAGAAGCTTTGTGTCATTAAGTTTTAGATTAAAAATTAATCAAATGCCCCAAAAGCTAAAAGAAACTTATGTCATTGAGTTCGCTAACGGACAAGAGATTAGGGTTGGAGATGTATTTTCGAATTGTACCCTAAGTCTAGCTGAAAAGGAATTTAAGATAGATCTAATTCCAATAAAGTTAGGAAGCTTTGACATAGTTGTGGGCATGGATTGGTTGTCCAAAAACCAAGCGGAAATATGTTGCTCCGAAAAGACTCTTCGAATTCCGTTACCGAAAGGAGAAGTACTTATAGTACATGGAGAAAAATCCAAAAGGAAGTTAAGAATAGTGTCCTGCATAAAGATGCAAAAGTATTTAAGGAAAGAATATATTGCGTTTTTAGCTCATGTAGTCAATAAAGAGACCAAGGAGAAGTGTTTGCAAGATATTCCTGTAGTTCGAGACTTTCCTGAAGTATTTCCTGAAGACTTACCCGGACTACCTCCACCGAGACAAGTCGAATTCCGCATTGATTTAATTCCGGGAGCTGCACCAGTGGCTAAGACACCATACCGTTTGGCGCCATCCGAAATGCAAGAACTATCTGAACAACTTCAAGAGCTGCTTGACAAAGGATTTATCAGACCCAGTTCTTCGCCATGGGGAGCTCCAGTTCTTTTTGTTAAGAAGAAAGATGGAACATTCCGAATGTGTATCGATTACAGAGAACTCAATAAGCTAACCCTCAAGAATCGATACCCACTTCCTCGAATTGACGATCTATTTGATCAACTACAAGGCGCAACGTATTTCTCAAAGATTGACTTGCGATCTGGATATCATCAAATGAGAGTTCGTGAAGAGGATATTGATAAGACGACATTTAGAACTCGTTATGGACATTATGAGTTTCTAGTTATGCCCTTTGGATTGACGAACGCACCAGCAGTTTTCATGGATTTGAATAATAGAGTATGTCGGCCGTATTTAGACAAGTTCGTGATTGTATTCATAGACGACATTTTGATTTATTCGCAAAGTAAGGAAGATCATAAGAAACATTTGAAGTTGATTTTAGAACTACTCAAAGATCAGAAGTTGTATGCTAAGTTTTCCAAATGTGAATTTTGGCTTCGAGAGGTACATTTTCTGGGTCATGTGGTTAATGAAAAAGGAATTCATGTTGACCCGGCAAAAGTTGAAGCTATTAAGAAATGGGAAACTCCAAGGACACCAACGGAAATTCGTCAATTTCTTGGTTTGGCAGGTTATTACCGAAGATTCATAGCGAATTTTTCAAAAATCGCTCAACCACTGACAGCACTGACTCAAAAAGATAAGAAATTTATCTGGGAAGAAAAACAGGAGGAAGCATTTCAAATGCTTAAACGCAAGTTATGTGACGCACCAATTCTTGCGCTACCGGAAGGTACGGATGATTTTGTGGTGTATTGTGACGCATCACATCAAGGCTTGGGATGTGTATTAATGCAGAGGAATAAGGTTATAGCTTATGCGTCAAGACAACTCAAAGTTCATGAAAAGAACTACACCACTCATGATTTGGAATTGGGAGTAGTGGTATTTGCATTAAAAATCTGGAGACATTACCTTTATGGCACTAAATGTACCATCTATACTGATCACAAAAGTCTTCAGCATATTTTTGATCAAAAAATGTTAAACATGAGACATCGGAGATGGGTTGAGCTGCTTAATGATTATGATTGCGAAATAAAGTATCATCCTGGTAAAGCTAATGTGGTAGCAGATGCATTAAGCAGGAAAGAAAGGGTAAAACCAACAAGGACACGAGCTTTGGGAATGTTGGTTCAATCAAGCCTTAAGACACAAATTCGTGAAGCCCAAGAGAAAGCATTGAAAGCAGAAAATCTTTGTTGCGAAGCCTTGCATAATTTGGAAAAAGAGTTTGAATCACAATCAAATGGAGTACGATATTTCAAGAATAAAGTTTGGGTACCAAAGGTTGATGATCTGCGATCGACTATTTTGGAAGAAACTCACCGATCGAGGTATTCGGTTCACCCAGGAGCCGATAAAATGTACAAGGGATTGAAGGAATATTATTGGTGGCCAGGAATGAAGAAAGACATTGCTAAGTTTGTAAGCAAGTGTTTGACATGTGCGAAAGCTAAAGCAGAACATCAAAAACCTTCTGGACTTCTTCAACAACCTGAGATACCACAATGGAAATGGGATCAGGTATCTATGGATTTTATCACCAAACTACCCAGGACTGGAAAAGGGAACGACGCAATTTGGGTCATTGTGGACCGACTTACGAAATCAGCGCATTTTCTTCCTATAAGAGAGGATTTCAAAATAGAAAGATTGGCACAGTTGTACATAGACGAAATTGTCTCTCGGCATGGAGTACCCCTATCTATCATTTCTAACAGAGATAGTCGTTTTACTTCCCGATTTTGGCAAGCATATCAGAAAGCGCTGGGTACTAGGTTGGATTTGAGTACTGCATACCATCCACAGACAGACGGACAAACGTAAAGGACCATTCAAACTTTGGAAGATATGTTACGCGCTTGTGCTATAGATTTTGGAGGAAGCTGGGATAAGCATCTGCCGTTAGTTGAATTCTCTTACAATAACATCTATCACACCAGCATTCAATGTGCGTCGTACGAAGCTCTCTATGGACGTAAGTGTAGATCTCCACTCAGTTGGGTGGAAATTGGCGATAGTCAACTTATTGGGCCTGACATTATACAAGAAACCACGGATAAAATATCAACCATCAAGGACAGACTCAAAGCTGCAAGAGATCGTCAGAAAAGTTATGCGGATAACCGTAGAAAACCGTTAGAATTCCAAAAAGGTGACAAGGTTCTTCTGAAAGTATCACCATGGAAAGGATTGATCAGATTCGGGAAAAGAGGTAAACTAAGTCGAAGATATATTGGCCCGTTTGAGGTACTCGAAAGAATTGGATCGGTAGCCTATAAGCTGAGTTTACCTCAAGAGTTAAGTGTTATTCATGACACTTTTCATGTGTCAAATTTAAAGAAATGTCGGATAGACAAATCAATGATTGTGTCCCCAGATGAAGTAAAAGTTGATGGGCGCCTGTGTTTTAGAGAGGAACCTATCGAGATTGTTGATCGTGAAACTAAACGTCTTAGGCGCAGTAAAATTCCAATTTTAAAGGTCCGTTGGAATTCACGTCATGGACCTGAATATACTTGGGAAAGAGAAGATTTTATGAAACGCAAGTATCCTCAATTGTTAAATGAAAAACCTGTCCAGAAATAACAGTTATAAATTTCGGGACGAAATTTTTCGAAGAAGGGGAGACTGTGACACCTGTCAAATTCTGAATATTAAGGTTAGCACCCTTAGATTATATTATAAGTTTTGTCACTTCTAGATTTTTATTAAAAACCTTTAAGATAAAGGTTCCCGAAAAATTTAGAAGTTGCGTTAAAAACCCGGAACAGTTCCGCATCTGACCGTCACTGTCCAGAAATGCCAAATAAGTGAATAAAAGTCCAAAATCCTTAAACTATAAAAATCAGTATGTTAATTTCTCTTGCATTGCAAAATTTTCAAATTTGACATTTATTTAGCAAATATTGAGAATCGGGTATTTAGGTTCTCAATTATATCTGATTTTTTATAAATTAGACTAGTAATTTAATTAATAATATTAAATTAAATTCTTTTATGATGATGAGTCATTAGGACACTTGTCTTAATTGTAATATATTCTAATTATTTTAATTATTAAAAACAAATTAAAAACAAGATTCATTCTCATTTTTTTCAATTTCAACTCTTCAACTCCCTCTTCCCTCTCCTCTCTTTGTTCGGCCGAAGAAGCTACCATCACCACCACCATTCCATTTTTTTCTTTGTTAAAAATCAAAATCCAAGCAAGAAACCATCAACAATTTGAAGTTAGAATCAAGTTTCCTTCTCAAATCTTCAAGGTAATCTCAAAAACTACATTTTTCTTATGCATGTTCTCATTTTCGAATTTTGGGTTTGAGGAGTAAAAATTTACATCTAAATGTTGTATAAATTGGGTTTCTTTTTGATGATGAGATGGATTACATTTGATGTATATAGTATCATAAAATGAGTTTTTGATTCTTGTCTTCAAAGAAAAATTTGTTTATTATCAAATTTGGGGTTTTTGATCATAATGTGGAATTTTGTAAGTAGAGTATCATGAACCACGAAATTTTGGTGTTATTGAACTTATAGCTATGTTGTTACAAGGAAAATTTAGTATAAAAATACTCTTAAGATGGAATTTCCCAAATTCCACATGATTAAGAGCTTATTGGTGATGATAATATCACTTAAATGGGTATGTTGTACATGCATGCATTTGGATGAGTATTTTGGTTGCAATGAATCCATGATGCATAAGTTAGTTTATCATGTAATGAAGAGTGAAGACATGGTTTATAATCAAAAACCATGTCTAATGATCATCATTTTTTTTTTATTTATTAAAAATAGTATTTTCTTCATCTTAGAATCTGTCCAGAAATTGGACTTCACTTCTAGCTTGCACAACTCACAAACCACATGTCCAAATTTGGGGTTTTTGTTTCTAAACTTTAATTTAGAGTGTTAGCTTTCTAAAAAGTCCGAAAACACTGAATTTGGAGTTGATTTGGGCACTTAAATGGAATTTATAAGAAAGGGGTGCAATCTGTCCAATGAGGACAGAATCATACACCCAACTTGTAAAGACCATAACTCCCACATTATTCATCCAAAATAAGTGAATCTTTTTCCAAAAGATAGTATTTTGAGTTAGGTTTTCATCCATATAAGGATCACTATCTAATTCCAAGAATTGATACCCCAAAAGCCTGTTACAAGTGAGGTATGTCACTGATCCGAAAATCAGTGACACTCTGTTTTGTAAAAATTATTTGAGGTATCAAAAGTTATTCAAAAATTATAAAAAAATGCAGATTTACTCTAAACATATTATAGTATCATCACAAAATTTGTGATTAAATAATTCTCTTGGGAAGTTAAGCTTCCGTGTTGATTTTATCGAATAACTTTCTGGACAGCATATGCTGAATCCAGAAAGGTAATCTTCTTAAGTCTAAATTTTGTTTTATTGTATTTTGAAACTTTGTATAGTTTAAAAATGGATATGGACTAAGGAATTTATATAATGGCATTTCATGGGACAATTGGACATATTGGTTGGACATCGGAATAGGGCATTAATGTGTTTCTCTATGGCAACTCTTGTATAGGGAAACTAAGGGCGTGTCAAATTCCATAAGTATTAAAGTAAAGTTTCACCCGTTCCATTCGTTAAGGTGAGTATTCACAGCCCCACTTTTATCGTTTTAACTGATTTTGGGGTGAAAAGCATGCTTTAGTTGCGTATTTAAAGATTCATGAGAATTGTTTGAAAATATTGCGAATTGGCAATTTATAAGGCTTTGTTAAAAGCGTTTGGAATTATAAGCTATATGATAAGTATGCAACTGATGTGTTGAGTATTAAATGTTAAGACCCCGTGACACTACTATTAACTCGAAGAAAATCGGGCCTATAATATTAGTGGATAGCGCTATTTGGTGTGACAAACCCACCTTAATGCTGACGAGCAGGGGTGCACTATACTAGAGAAGATGACTAAACATGTGGCTCGAACCACCGCTGAGTTAGTTCATCGGGGGCGTTGAAATTGGTCAGGGACGGCTTAGTAGTGGCTCAACGTAATATTTATCATTGCATACCTCTTGTCATATAAACTAAGTTATGACACTCATGAATCAAAGAAATTGAAGTTTGGTTTAAACATATGTTTTACAAATGATAACTTGCATATAAATTGATTTGTGCATATCTAAAACCTGTGAACTCACCAACTCTTTGTAGTTGACCTTGGTTTTTATTCATGCTTTTCAGGAATCGAGAAGGTAATTCCATGATGTTTTAGCAGTGCACTTCGTATTTTGAAGCAAGATTATTTTGCTTTATGCGTATCATTATATTTTAAGTTTGGGAATTGTAAACAATGACAATACTATGTTCTTAAAAATGTAATGTATTTTGAAAGTTAAGTAAATGTTGGTATGTTTATAAGCTTGTGCTATGACATCGGAGCTGTTATGCCTCGTGTTTCCGCTTTAGCGGGGTGTGACAATTTCTATCTTATATCTTCTTTTATATGGAGTTCTTCTTTTGTTTGCTAGAAATGGGATCTAAAAATTGGTATCAGAGCCAAATGAAGAAACTTTTCTTCATTTCGGTCATCTATGGCAAAAATTGAAGATTGGATGATTATTTTGTTGTTTTGGTGCTTAGATTGATTCAATCACATGAGCCTTGACATAAATATCAATTCTGTGATTTATTCACTGTTTTGTGTTTATTGGAAATCCATTTTTTGATTTAGATGTGATTTGGATGATCTTTGATAGAATATTTGCTTGATTTCTCACAAAATCTGTTTCTGCACACCAAATGTTTGATGAAATGCCTATGAGAATATTTAATTTCATTTTGGTTAAATCTGATCAGTTTTATTACATGTGTGTGTTCTTGATCTTTCTCATTCATTGGTCTAACACTTGATAAGCACTAAGTAGATGATTGATCCATGATCTCATTCTTGTGTGTGCTTTAGTCCATAGCCTTTATGGCATCTTGGATTCAAGGCTGTTGATCTTTGATTTGGCTTTATTTATATCCAAGATTGGACTTTCTTTTTGCTCAGATTTTGGTTCGTGAGATTTTGAATATGTTTGGGATTGGCCAATGCTCAAATCGACCATCATTTGTGAAATGTCTACAAGAGATTTGATTTGGGTTTGCATGGATAAAAGTCAGATCTGAAAAGATTGTAGATCTTTGAGTGCATAGAATCAACTTTCTGATCTGATCAATTAGAAACTTGATTATTTGCAATCTTTGTTCTATAAGTATTACGGAGATCGATTTGTTTTTTTTTACAATCAAATTAAATTGGTGAACATTTGATTAATGGAGGATTTCACAGGGAGAATAAGGAGTTTGTATTGATGATGAACAACAAGATTTGTTCAAATGCTTCTGTCAATTTGATAATAAAACTAATTAGAGATGAAGTTCATCTTTGGGAAACTTGTTCAGTATCTGTTATATGAATATGGATAGAAGTGAACTGAAGTTATGCAGCTATGTTGTGATCAATGATGATAATTAACAAGATTCTTAACAAGATTTCAATCTATGTTTGATTTATGATTGGGAAACAGCAAGAATTCGACAAGATCTACAAGAAGGCTGTCAATTTGAGGTTGAGACAGCAAGATCTCAGATCTATCCATGCTCAGTTCGAACAGATTGATGCTGCTATGTCCAGAAGATCAATGTTCATTATGAATTTAATTCAAAGTGCAGCAGAATTTAATATGTTCATGTGATTAATGTGTTAAAGTGCAGCAAAAGACTATTTTCAGAAGTTCAGAGCTCGACTTTAGATATACAGAGATATGGATATTTCAGAATTACAAATATGTGTTGTCAGAGTTGTGATCTAGTTGCTGTCAAACAAAATGTTTATTTTAAAACAGATGGTTACTATCAATTCATAAGGGGTTGTAACAGGAAGTAACAGAAAACTGTTGCTATCGACAAACCAGATTCTGCAGTTGTTTACCAGATTTTTTTGTTCATGGTACAGATTCCAATCTGTTGCTGTTGTTTGAGCAAAACATAAAATCACTTGCTGCTGTTTGAAGATTACAAATGTGTGCAGATTCTGTTCTTGCTAATTGTAGGTCGAAAACAGCAGATGATGTAGATGCCGATCATGTATATGATAAGTGCAACATAATTTGATCTTTTGCTGTCAAAGAATGTCCAGAATTTTATCGAAGGCTATTCAGAGACATGCGTGTGCTTTATCAGAGTTTCATCTAAGGCTGATCTAAGTTGGTTCAAGAGTGATTAGATTTTTGATCATGTGTGTTCAGAGATCTGATGAAGGCCAATCAGAGTTTACACAGCCATTTATGTATTAAAGTGATTTCTTGACAGCTTTTCGCACCTGTCGTATTTTCCTCAGATCTCCCTCCTCAAAGCTCCACATTTGACGAGTTCAGATGCGTTGGATTTCTAAGACATAGATGAACATTTTTCATGTTTTGAGTTTGTTCTGAATTAGTGTGCTGATTGGACAGAATCTGCGTTAAAGTCAGAATGTAGCTGTAGAAAACTGCAGCAAGCTGCTGTCAAGCTGTTGTTAAGCTGTTGTTAAGCTGCAGCAAGCCGCTGTTAAGCTACAGCAAGCTGCTGTTAAGCTGAAATTTTTCTTTTGATCAATTAATAGACTCGAAGTGCAGCAAATTCACAGCTTACGGGAAGTGTAATGCAGCAGTTCTTTATTTCCGATTTTTGTTTATCATGAACAGATTGATTCGAGCAGTTGTGTATGAGTTTCCATGATGCGAAACAATGTTTCAAAAGAATGGCAGAGCTGTATCCATGTCTCAATCTCTCGAGTAAAATGTGCAATGACATTACAATCTTGACTTAATCCTTTGGGAGAAGTGTATGGTGCTGTGGAAGTGTTTGAAGCACGCAGCTTGAAGCTTCTATGTTGAACAGCACCTTCTGTCATGTTGCTATGAATTATAAACTACCTCTAGAGAATTATAGGACAGCAAAAAAAACAGAAGTTCTGTGGTTCAATATTTGCTAAGAAATAGTGGATGACAAGGAGAAAAATAGATTTCATTCCAAACTGGTTCGAGCTTGTGGATCTCTTCAGCAGCAAGATTTTGTTAATTACCTTAAGGATATTTTACAACAGTAGATGCATCTTTCTAAGTCAACCTCGACTGGTTTTGGTTCTTCACATGTTGCTAACTCTGGTTCAGGTTGCAAAGGCCCTAGAGGCAGATCCTTGTTACAGACCAGCTGCAGAATGCTTGTCCATTGTGCCAACAGTTTCATTGTGCAACAACAGATTTTTGAAATGTTGCAGCAGAGTATCCTGTAGTCTATCAGAAGCTTAATCAAAAAGCCACTGCTCACATTCATGCAGTAGAAAATCAAGACAAAAGTGCAGATCAAAGTGCAACAGAGTTTGATAGACGTAGAATATATGATACAGAGGATGATGCACAGAGCCTCTAAGGCTGGTGCGCAGAGCCTCTGTAAGATTGTTCGGAGGGCTATCCACAAAAAGCTTCTATTGTGCAAAATGTTAAGACCTGTTGTGTTAAGTTTCAGGACAACAGAACATGCAGATTGTTATCAAATTCTCGAAGAAGCTGTTGTCCAGATGTGTTTAAAGAAGCTGATGGTACAGATCTCCTTTATGGCTATAGAGAGGTTGTCCACAGAGATATCTGCATAAGCTATGCAGAACCTCTGCAAAAGCTGTCCATAAAAATATCAGAGCCTCTGTATGGCTGCAGAAGTAAAGATGTGCAGAGTTAATAGCATAGGTGCTCTTATTCAAGCTCAGAGGCACGTGCAGAAGTTCAGAGGCAGAAAGCTCACATCAGAGGACGTGCAGGGCCTCTGTAGGATGTCCAGAGGGTGCAGAAGTTGATTTTCAGAGATGTTCTTAAGAGGCACAGAGGCTCTTAAGTTTTCCACAAAGCCTCTATGAACCAAAACCTCTAAAGAGCAGTGACCAGAGGGGAGGACCAGAGGTATACCAGAAGTAGATACATCAGCGGTCGATGGTCCAATGATCGCAATGACCCAAGTGCCCGAAGCCCGAAATTTTCGAATTTTCTGACAGCATTGCGCTGTTTCAGAAACACGCGCACAACTTTTTACTCGAAGTTCCGATATACATGAGTCCAGTTGCGTTGAATCGCTAAAACACATACGTATGACTTTGATGTTTTGACTTTTCTCAAATTCCGTGAGCTGATGTGCCAGAATCAGAGTCAAAGTTTGCGTTTGGGTGCTGGACCGAAAGCAATGCATTGCACTCATGCTCTTCCCGCTTTCAAGAACGGTGTTCTCTCGTCTATTCTTCATGTGTTGGGAACTGAAGATTTGTTTAAGTATGAAGTATGATTACTACTACAAGTACAACATGGTTAATACTGCTGAGACAAGTTACTACTGCTGGTAAAGATTAATACTGCTCAGAGTGTTAATGTTGCTACAACTTAATACTGCTTATGTGATAATCTTGGTAAATTGAGCAGATCAAGGTTTGAAGATAATCATGGAAGGTTGAAGATAATTATGGAAGAATATACTGAAGATCTTTTATGTTTTGTAGTTATCTTTTATTTTCAGTATATGTATAGAATTATTCAGAATAGTTTGGGATACGAGTATTCTGAGTTTTTGTTTTAAGAGAGAATTAACTTCAAGATTTACAACCCTAGTTCTAGAGAAGTAGAATTCGTCTTGGTGAGTCTGTTCATCAAGATTGAGGTTTTGTGTGAAAGTTTGTAACTTTAATCATTCAATAAAGTTTAGAAGTTGTGATTTCTACTTTACTGTTACATTGATATTTGAATATTAAAGTGTTTTTCCGCAACTTATTTAATATTGTTTCTGAGTTTCATTATTCTTCTTAAGAATCAGATCCTGACAAGTGGTATCAGAGCGTAGTATTCTCAGAAAACTTCATTCATCATGGACAACACAGTTGAATCAACCAGTACTCTTGTTTCAAAGGTCCCCATGCTCAAACCTAATGAGTTTGACATGTAGAAAATTAGGATCAAGAAGTACATCCTCCTTACATACTTTTCTATGTGGGACATTGTTGAGAATGGTCTCTCTGCTGAAGGTAAAATTGGACAAGATGGAAGAAGACCACCTCCAAAAACTGATGCTGAGAAGAAAGTGAGACAATTGGAGATGAAAGCCTTAAGCACCCTGCTTCTGGCCATTCCTAATGAGTATCAACATCAGTTTCACCACTGCACTGATGCTCAGATTCTATGGAATGCTTTAGAAATGAGATTTGCTGGCACCAAGAGCACTAAGAGGAATCAAAGGGATATTCTTAAGCAGCAATATGAGAATTTTACATTTTCAAAGAATGAGTATATGACTCAAACTTTTGATAGATTCAATAAGTTAATTGGTGAGTTGGCTACTGTTGGAGTCCACATGGAGCAAGATGATGTCAACCGAAAGTTCCTCAGCTCTCTTGAAGATGAATGGACCATGTACACTGTTTCATTCAGACATAATGACCAATTGGAAGAAAAGGAACTAGATGATCTGTACAATGATCTGAGAGTGTTTGAATCTGAAGTGGAAGCAAAAAAGAAGCCTACTGGATATGTTCATAATGCTGCACTCCTATCAGCATCAAAGGATTCTACTGCTAACCCTGAATCAGTTAATGCTGCCAGTGGAGTAAATCAAGAAAAGGCAATGAATCCGTTTTTGAAGCTTTTCTTTCCATCCATGGTAACACTTCTTTAATCAATGATGACTTGGAACAACTTCATCCTGATGATCTTTAAGAGATGGATATTAAATGGCAGATGGCCATGCTTTCTATGAGGGTGAAGAAGTTCCTCAAGAGGACTGGGAGGAACAACTTCTCCCAAAGAAGAGAAGATGGAGCAGGCTTTGATAAGTCAAAGGTGGAGTGCTACAAGTGTCACATGAAGGGACACTTTGCCAGGGAATGCATAAGTGGACTGTCTAATAACAACCACCAACAAGCTCAGACTGGAAGCTTCAACCAGAACAGAAACTCTACTCGGGCTCTTGTTTCTCAACAAGGAATGGGGTTTGACTGGAGTGATCAAGCAGAAGAGGCCATCCAAAATCAAGCTCCCATGGCAGAGGTATCAGATCTCCCAACTGAGGTACTTTCTAATCTCTATTGCCAAACTTGTATAAACACTGTTAAAAGGTACAGGGATCACAACCAGAGTATGAGTGATGACCTTAAGAGGTTAGAAAATGATAGAAAAGACTATGTGAAAATTGTTGAGAGGTTTGAGGAACAAATTAAAAGGTTCCAAGCCAATGAACTTCAACATACATATGATACAAATTACTGGAAGTGGGAGAAAAGTTGAGAGGAGAGCTAGCCAAGGTTAAGCTAGATGTGGAAAAGTTTTCATATGCTTCTAAAGCCATGGATACAATTTTAAAGGTCCAAATCCATGATAAGCTTAAACCAGGAATTGTGTATAATACCACACCACCACCATACAACAACAACTACATCCCTCGTAAATCAGACTTGCTAGAGACCAAGGATAGGAAGGACTTGCATGAGGGAGCCACTAAGATAGATCATTTAGATGAAGTAGTTGTTGAGGACAAGACTGAGAAAGAAGATGGTAAGAGTAAGGATAATACTGTGAGTGGTGAGATTCCCTTAGAAAATAACATTCTTACCAATGAGGGTGGTGGAAGGGATTGGGTCAAATCTGATGGTGTAGAGAAGACTGAGGGAAAGTCTAAAAAGGTCCATTACAAGCAAACTACCGTTGTGAATCATGTTCCTTGCAAACAGTGTGCAGGTAATAAATCTGAGCCCTTAAAACATGATAAAAGGAGGGGAAATCAAAAAAATTGGAATAATCAGTGGGCTCAGAAACAAGGAGTTGATCTGAGTAGAATCATCAGACCAAAACCTTGTTTCATATGTGGCAAAATGAACCATCTTGCCAAGAACTGTTATTTTAATCCTATTAACCAAAGGATAAATTTTCAAAGATCTGTGCAAAAACCCTTTGGTTATAGGAAGGAAGAAAGGAACCATGTGGCTAAGAAACCTATTAAATCTAAAAGCCACATGAAGAAAAGGACTGTAAAAGAGAGTGTCAAGATGTGGGTTCCCAAAAGCACTAAAACTGTTAGTACTGCTACCACAAATAGTGCTGCTGACAAAGATAGTACTGCCAGAAGCAATACTGCTGCTATCAATGTTAGTGCTGCTGAGAGTATTAGTACTTCTAAAGCTAACATTGTTAGTACTGCTAAACATGTTAGTGCTGCTAACTCTGTTAGTACTTCTAAAATTAGTACTGCTTCTATTGTTTGTGCTTCTAGACCAATCATCTTGACAAAGTACTCCAGTAAAGAGTATTCTATATTTAAAAATCTCATCAAAAAGGAGTGTAAGTACTTTGATGAGAAAGGGACGCCCAAGACCACTTTGGATTGGGTTCCCAGTCAATACTAATTGATTTATCTTATGTGCAGGGCAATCAACAGCTCAAGAGAAAGAGCATTTGGCATGTTGATAGTGGTTGCTCCAGGTACATGACAAGGAACATGGCTTGCCTCAAGAATTTCAAGAAAATTGATGGAGGGCATGTTGCCTTTGGTAATACTCCAGATGGAGGTAAGATTAGTGGTAAGGGAGATGTAACAAAAGGTAAGATGACCTTTGAAGATGTTTACTATGTTGAGCAGTTAAGGTGCAACCTGTTAAGTGTATCACCGGTTTGTGACAAAAAGCATAGTATTTTATTCACTGATTCAGAATGCATTATCCTTGCTCCTGGATTCAAGGTAGTTGATGAAAAGATGATACTGCTAATAACCTCTAGAAAGGATAATGTCTATTGTTTGGATATGGAAAATGTTTCAAATGATTCATCCCTAAACTGTCTTGTTTCAAAAGCCTCGTTGGATGAATCATCACTTTGGCACAGAAGGATGTGTCACATGAACTTTAAAACAATGAATAAACTTGTTAAAAACAACCTTGTAAGAGGTCTGCCTTCAAAAGTCTTTTCATGTGATGATCATTGTGTTGCTTGTCTCAAAGGCAAACAACACAAAACTTCTCATAAGTTCAAAGAGTTGAATACAATTTCTTCTTCTCTTCAGTTGTTGCATATGGATCTGTTTGGTCCTACAAATGTCATGAGTATAGGTAAGAAATCATACTGCTTAGTTATTGTTGATGATTACTCTAGATTTACTTGGGTATATTTTCTAAGAACTAAGGATGAGACAAGTGGAGTGATCAAATCCTTTATGCTAAGAATTGAAAACCAAACAAATCAAAAGGTAAAAGTCATCAGGTCAGATAATGGTACTGAATTTAAAAATCTTGACCTAAACACCTTTTGTGAGGAAAAAGGAATTGAGAGGCAATACAGTGCTCCTAGGACTCCACAACAAAATGGTGTTGCTGAGAGAAGGAATAGGACACTGATTGTGGTTGCTAGATCTCTGTTAGCTGATTCAAAACTTCCAATTACTTTCTGGGCTGAAGCAGTTAATACTGTTTGCTATGTCCAAAACAGAGTTCTGGTAGTCAAGCCTAAGAACAAGACACCATATGAGCTTTTAAATAAAAGAAAACCATTTATTGGTTTTTTCAAACCTTTTGGGTGTCCTTGTACCATTCTCAATACCAAAACTCACTTAGGAAAGTTTGATAGCAAAGCAGATGATGGTTTTCTTGTTGGTTACTCATCTCAGAGTAAGGCCTACAGAGTATTTAATTCTTCTTCTAGAGTAATTGAGGAAAGTGACATTGTCAAATGCAATGAGAACACACCAAATCCTATTGGTTCAGGTCCTAAGTGGTTATTTGACATTGATTCACTAACTAACTCTTTGGGTTTCAGTCGTGATGATCATGCAGGATCAGGAAGTAGAGGATCAGGGGATGAACAAGTACAAGATATTATTCCTCAGTCTGTGATCTTTCCCACACCAACAATGGACCCTGTTGAATTCTGTGAAAAGGAAACTGTTACTGAACCAATTCAGAGTGAAGAAGAAAGAAGAGATGAGGAGAATTCAGAGCATGAAGAGCCAGAAGTAGCTGATGAGATCCCCTCAGCTGACTTAATTGACTCCAATCTAGATGTGGGAATTAATGCAGAACCTAGTCATCAGACAAGAACTCAGAAGAATCATCCTCCTGAGCTGGTAATAGGAGACATCACTTCTCCTATGATAACTAGGAATCAAAGCAGACTTCAAGATTTGCAGGATCAGCAACATACAGTACTCTCTTGCTTTCTATCTCAGATTGAGCCTAAGAAGGCTTATGATGCAATGAAAGATTTAAGTTGGATAGAAGCCATGCAAGAAGAGTTGCTACAGTTTAAATTGCAAGATGTTTGGGACTTGGTGGACCTTCTAAAAGGTCATAGAGTAATTGGCACCAAGTGGATTTTCAGAAATAAAAAGGATGAGAGAGGAATAGTAATCAGGAACAAAGCAAGGCTAATGGCACAAGGGTACACTCAGGAAGAAGGCATAGACTATGAGGAAGTTTTTGCTCCAGTTGCACGGGTAGAGGCAATTAGGCTGTTTCTAGCCTATGCCTTATATATGAAGTTCAAGGTATATCAGATGGATGTGAAGAGTGCCTTTCTATATGGAACAATTGATGAAGAAGTATATGTCTGTCAGCCCCCTGTATTTGAGAATCCATTATATCCTGACAGAGTATATAAAATTAAGAAAGCACTCTATGGTCTACATCAAGCCCCAAGAGCATGGTATGATACTCTGTCTACCTATCTCTTGGAAAATGGGTTTGAAAGGGGAATCATTGACAAGACCCTTTTCATTAAAAGAAGTAAGAAGGGAACCCTACTTTTTCAGATCTATGTGGATGAAATCTTATTTGGATCCACAAAAGATCAGATGTGTAGAGACTTTGAAGAGTTGATGCACAAGAGCTTCAAAATGAGTTCAATGGGTGAACTAACTTTCTTCCTTGGGCTTCAAGTGAAATAGCAGAAAGATGGGATTTTCATAAGTCAATCAAAGTATGTGAAAGACATCCAAGATAAGTATGGTTTATCAGACTCAAAGCCAGCAAGCACACCATTGGAAACACACAAACAGATCAGTGCTGATATTGAGGGGGAGGATGTTGATGTCCATCCTTATAGATCAATGATTGGATCTCTCATATATCTCACAGCCTCAAGACCAGATATCATGTTCCCAGTGTGCGTGTGTGCCAGATTCCAAGTCAAGCCAAATCAGTCACATCTTCAAGCTGTTAAGAGGATTTTCAGATACTTAAGAGGGCAACCTAGATTAGGTCTTTGGTATCCTTATGAATCTACTTTTGACTTGATTGCATATTCAGACAGTGACTTGGGTGCTGCTAATATGGATAGAAAGTCTACTTCAGGAGGATGTCAGCTTTTGGGTGCAAGACTAGTATCTTGGCAGTGTAAGAAGCAAACCACAGTGTCCTTATTCACAACAGAAGCTGAGTACATTGCTGTTGCAAGTTGCTGCTCTCAGGTTCTATGGATTCAGAATCAAATGTTGGACTATGGGGTAACCTTTCTTCACACTTCAATCTTCATTGACAATAGTAGTGCTATTAGCATTGTTAACAATCCAGTCAAGCACTCCAAAACAATGCACATTGAAATCAGGTATCACTTTATTAGGGACTACAATGAAAAGAAGCTTATTCAGGTTGCTAAAGTGCATACTGATAACCAGTTTGCTGATCTATTCACTAAAGCTTTTGATGTGGGTAGATTCACTTTCTTGGTCACAAGTGTGGGCATGATCAACTCTGAATGAGCTCATGTTTAAAAAGTGTTTGTATACCTGTTATTTGTTTATTTTTTGGTGCTACTAATCATCTTTCTCAGGAAGTATATTGTTCTGCTCAGACTAACACAAGCTTCAACAGTGTAAGTATAGTTAATGCTGCCAGTGCAAAATTACTATTGCAG
This sequence comes from Arctium minus, assembly GCA_954870635.1. Taxonomy (NCBI): domain Eukaryota; kingdom Viridiplantae; phylum Streptophyta; class Magnoliopsida; order Asterales; family Asteraceae; genus Arctium; species Arctium minus. The sequence goes on from OX941095.1 coordinate 15,196,910, forward strand.
GTTCATTATTACTACTGCTAGTCTGAGTTACTACTTTAGGTATGTGTTAATACTGCTAGTTAGTTAATACTGCTAGTTAGTTAATACTGCTAGTTAGTTAATACTTCCAGTTAGTTAATACTGCTAGTTAGTCAATACTGCTAGTTAGTTAATACTGCTAGTTGGTTACTACTGGTCTCAGTTAATACTGCGAGTGGATTAGTACTGCTTTAACTAAAATTAGGGTTAATACTGCTTCTTTCCTGAATCCAATAAATACCCTCTTTGCCCGCCAAAAAGCTCACAACGACTCTTTGAATACTGTTCGTCTTCTCTCTAACTCTTTTCTCTCAAGCAACCAGTGTGTTTCAGTCAAGAATCCTCAAGACCGATGGCATCCATGGCGTTTATTGATGAACACAATGAGATCGCAATGCTTCAAAAGCCTAAGCAGGTTGCTGGATTCCATCAAATAGTTGATTTTCTCAAGTCCAGTCATATAGCTTATGCTCTTACAGTGTCACCACCAATTTTCATCGAGCACCAGAAGCAATTTTGGGCCAATGCCACCGCTGTTACTGAAAACGGTGTGCAGTGTATCAAGACAAGGGTGTGTGACAAACCCTTGACAGTCTATGAAGAGGTCATTCGCATCAGTCTACGACTAGACGATGCATCAGGTATTACCTCTATCTCTAATGAGGATTTGTTTTCCAATCTCACAAGAATGGGGTATGAAGGCCAACAGGGTGTTTTCAAATTTTACAAAGCTAACTTTTCTCCCCAATGGCGGTTCTTTGTTCATACTCTTATACACTGTATTTCTCGAAAAACTATTGGATGGAGTCAGTTCAGTAGTACCATTGCTTTTGCTTTGGTCTTCTTGTCCACTGCCAGAAAGTATAATTTCTCTCAAATGATTTTAAAAGACCTTGTGTCAAACTTGGATAATAAAAAGAGTTTCTATATGTATCCAAGATTTGTCCAGGCAGTTATCACCACCTCATTGACGGATATACCTTAGTTTAATGAGGTATACGTACCTAAACTTCCTAAGGGCAAGGTCTTTTCAAATATGAAAAGGTCTGCCAAGGACTCGGAAGGAGTTGCACCCCATTGTTCTCTACAATGATGGTGGTGTCCCACAACCAAGAAGGTATGGCATCAGGGTCAAGGCCCTCACTAGACCATCCCACTGATAGCCAAACCCAACCTTCAACCTCTATATCACTCCCTCAGTCACTTATTCTTAAGTCAACTCCAGTTATATCCAAAACGTATACTAAGAGAAAGGTACACAAGGCTCCTTCCCTTGTTGTACCTCCTACAAACCCAAAACCTCAAAGCCCTCTAATGGAGCATTCTCCATTAGAGAATATCCATAGGGAAACCACTGGGGTGTCTCCCAACCCCAAGGAGGTGCTCACTAAGGAGATGCATGAGCATGTGGGTGAGAAGGCTGCCACTACTTCTGCTAGCACAGAGGAGGCCAGTGGTAACATCACTAAGACCTTCCCCACGGAAACTTTGAATGAGCAATCATTCAAAGGTCCCGGGTGCCCAGAAACCAAGGGAATAGGTGATGCTTCAGTCTGGCTAGAGATCCCTATTAAACATTCCAATGATCCCTCAAAAGGGGTAACACTCCTGGAGAAGGTGAGGATAGATATGACTACCAGGAATTGATTTCTGCCATGTCCAAAATGGCAACTGAACTGGATTCTCAAAAGAAGGTTGTAAATGAACTCAAGAAGGTCATCATCAACCGGCAAGAAGAAATCAGCACCTTAAAGCAGTTGGTTAAGAAGGTGGTTCAAAAGAAGAAGAAGCAAAGATTTGTGCTCAGAAGAAGGAACCCAGTGGATGATGCTCCAAAAAAGGGGGAGTCAGAAGCTGAGGTCAACATGGAGAATGAAAAGAACAAGGGGGAGAAACATGGAGATGGTGGGGAGTTTGCTGGTGGTAGTGGGGATAAGGCACAAGCAGTAGAAACAGAAACAGTTAATGCTGCTGAAGCAAGCAAAGCAGCAGAAACAGTTAATGCTGCTGAAATAAATGAAGCAGCAGAAATTGTTCAAGAGATATTAACAGACCTCCTTAACAGCAATATGGAAGAAATTGAGGTAGCTGAAGCATTAATCAAGGCTAAACATGACACTCCTAAGGTCACTTCAAAGACCAAAGGAGTTGTTATCAAAGACAATGCTGAGATTATCAAGAAAGCTTGTGCTGATAAGGTAGCAAGCAAGGACAAAGGCAAAACCAAGATAGTGGAATCTGACCAACCTCTTAAAAAGAAAAGGTTGATTGAGTCAGATGAAGCTTTGGCTAAGAAAATTCAGGCAGAACTTGAGCAAGCCGAAACAGTTCAAGTGGAGAAAGATAGGGAGATGGCAAGAGCTCTAGCTGCAGAGCTTAATGAAGTATATCAAAAGAGTTTGGCAACAGAGATAGCACAGAAGAAATCTGCAACTCTAAAGAAGCCTGTGATGATCAAAATGGGTGCAAAGAAGAGGCAACCTTCACAGACCTACCTTGGCACTCAAGAGAGAAAGAAGATGATCACTTTCCTCAAAGGTATTGTGGGAGTCAAAAAGGAAATGTTCACTAAAATGTCATTTGAACAAATCAAAGGTTTGTATTAGGCAGAGATGACTAAGTTACAAGGAAATGATCAAGCCAGAGTTGAAGTGGAAAAGAAGATGAAAGAGAGGCATGACCTTCAAATTCAAAAACCCTTTCCTGATGATCAAGAATCACCAAGGAAGGAAGCTACTTTAGGTGAAAGTTTGAGAACTTTGAAAAGAACAAAAATGATGGCAAGAAGAAAACCAGCTAAGAAACCTAGAATGGATGAGGAAGAAGATGAGAAAGAACAAAAGGTAGCTGAAGAAGAAGGGGTACCTAAGTTTGATGAACAGGAAGCTCAATCTCAGGAAGAACCATCCTGTACTTATGATGTGAATATGTACATGGTGGTGATGGAAAAAGTGCCTGAGCCAATAACAGTTGAACCAGTTGGTGTCAAGCCTCCTGAGATTATTCACTGGGATACCATGGAAGTAGATGGAAAGGAGTATATCAGGATTAAGAGGAAAGATGACAAGTTTGAAGTGTATCCTACTTGGGCTAAGATTGTAAGAGTATGCTCCAGATCTGATTTAGAGGAAATGTTTGAGGTGGGGATGAAATTATATGCTGATAAGCTGAAAGCTTCAGGGATACCAGTTACAAAACTTGTGATGGAATATCTATGCATGTTATTCAAGCCAGAAGAAGTTCAGCATGTTATCAGAAATGTTTTTAAAACCATTAACAACCAGTACTCTTGTTTCAAAGGTCCCCATGCTCTTGTTTCCATGATGAATGAAGGTTTCTGAGAATACTAGGCTCTGATACCACTTGTCAGGATCTAATTCTTAACAAGAATAATGAAACTCAGAAACAACATTAAAGAAGTTGCGGAAAAACACTTTAATATTCAAATATCAATGTAACAGTAAAGTAGAAATCACAACTTGTAAACTTTATTGAATGATTAAAGTTACAAACTTTCACACAAAACCTCAATCTTGATGAACAGACTCACCAAGACGAATTCTACTTCTCTACAACTAGGGTTGTAAAACTTGAGGTTAATTCTCTCTTAAAACAAAAACTCAGAATACTCGTATCCCAAACTATTCTGAATAATTCTATACATATACTGAAAATAAAAGATAACTACAAAACATAAAAGATCTTCAGTATATTCTTCCATAATTATCTTCAACCTTCCATTATTATCTTCAAACCTTGATCTGCTCAACTTACCAAGATTATCACATAAGCAGTATTAAGTTGTAGCAGCATTAACACTCTGAGCAGTATTAATCTTTACCAGCAGTAGTAACTTGTCTCAGCAGTATTAACCATGTTGTACTTGCAGTAGTAATCATACTTCATACTTAAACAAATCTTCAGTTCCCAACATCATGGATTCAAGCTACGTTTGTGACATATTGTATGTAACTCCCTCCTATGATTTTCATGTTTAAGTCTCGGTGTTGAACGCTTACTCAACGGTATCTTAAGTGTCAAATTTTCTGTTTTGACAACTATTCTGCGCAGCTGAGGGAAAACTTGCACGACTCACTTATTTTTCATCCAAAATTGATGAATCAAAGCTCGTTAGAAATCTAAGAGGCTGGAGTTCAATGTGCATGCTTTATGTTTTCCTTGAATCAGGCTCCTTGATGGTCAAAAATAGTGGTGAAGTTGAGTCATGAAAGTTGGACAAAAAGGTGTAAATTGTCTCGGTCTTTCAAGAATATGAGCCTACATTTGAGGGGGATCTTGTGATGATTTGAAGACTCGATGCATGGCACACCAAAGCTTCTAAAGAAAGCAAGGGGGAGACTATATGATGATGCTTTCTTTATAAAACATTAGGGGGAGATTGTTAGATTAAATTAGCCCCCAATTTAATTGAATGTTTTATAAAGAATTGTATTTTGGGATTTTTAATTAGTTGTATGGGCTTGAGCCTTTTTATTGTAAATGGGACCTATTAATAGGTGCACATGGCTCATTTGGTCATTTAGGTTATTGGAGAGAACACTTTTTACACACACAGATCAGGTGAATCTTATGAGAGTCGTTTCAATTCCTAGTGTGGTGTTCTTCCAATATCCCCTCCATTGTTAATCAATCTAAGCATATGAGATGTGATTTTGATGAATATTGTTCTTCATTTCTATCTTATATCTTCTTTTATATGGAGTTCTTCTTTTCTTTGCTGGAAATGGGATCTAACACTCCGGCAAGATACACTTTCCGAGCGATCATAATCCTTTCCATTCTAAGTTTGAGGTTTAGAGTTCGATTTAAGGTATGACTTCCTGTTTTCCCTTTGTGTTGATTATATGCGTAAGAAGTCCATAGCTAGAAAGCCTAGGAGAGCTTTTGATATCCTTAGTTACTTGCGTGCGACTTTAAATATCCCAGACTTTCAGATGTCGACCGAACCCATGAGTGTGTATAGGGAAGAGGAAAACTTAGATCATCTTAAAAAAATTGGCCAGGATTCCAGATGAAATTAATCTGATGACGCCGGAAGATTTAAGGTCGGACGAGGTTCCGAAGGGGTACTGCGTTCTGTACGAGTATCCCTTCAAGATAGGATTTATTTGGCCATTTAGTCCTTTGGCCAGGGCGTTTTTATATGCATTCGACTTGACGCCTGAACACTTAATGCCTCAATTCTGGCGGATTGTCCAGGTTATCGAGCGTCTCACGGTCGATTGGGAGGTTCCGTTCAACTTAAACGACCTCCTGACTTCTTACAGCGTCCGGCCGGATAACTATCACCGGTATAGTCTATTCCCTCGAACGAAGGGAGATAATGTATTGGTGCACAATACTGCGGTGAACGACCATGGTTGTAAACGCTAGTACGTTTTCATCCAAGTGGCGTCCGTGAACGACGAGGACAGCCAATGGTTGTCGTCCAGATGGAATGAATCGGGTAGGTTTGCCGCTTTATCGTGCGTTTATTTATTTTTTATTTTTTATAATATCTATTCTGATGGTTTCTTTTTCCGTTTGACAGCAATCGACTTTACTAAGGTGAAGCAAATAGTGATTCTCGAGACAAGATTAAGAGGATCTTGGAAAGAAGTATCGTTGATCGTTCGTTTGTTGCTCGGTCGAACGACGAAGAAGACGAGGCAGTTTTTGAAGTGACATTTGTTGAGGGTTCTCGTCGACAAGAATAGAGAAGAGAAGAAGAGAGAGAAGACAAGAGGGAAGAAGAAAGAGAAGAAGAGATGCCTGGTATGTCGTTCGACAATGTTTTTCGATTTTGTATCGTATGTCATTTCTTTTCTAACTTGCTTATTTTATTCAGGGGACGCAGCTGCAAAATCGTCCGCCCCTAGCCGAGCCGAGCAACTGGAGCTTGCCCGCCAAGGCAGGGAAAAAACGAAGAAGAGATTTGCCCCTTCTACGGGGGTAGAGATAATACGCGTCTGAGTCAAATCTCGGGTTTCGTCCAAGAAGACGGGTGGTGCTACTCTGTCGTCTCCTGCAGGGACGACACCATCGAAGGGAACCGTTGTTGGGGTCGAGCTCGGAGACTCAACCAAGGTGACGAAGGACGCCCCAACGTCAGGGGTGTCGGGCGTTAATAAGCCCTTCCTTGCATCTTCTTTCTCCTCTAAGAATGAGGATAAGAACAAGGAGAAAGTGGGAGAAACGACATTTAAAGTTACTCTTTCGTCTGACTTCATAGTCAATGACGTCCTTGATAGGGACGTTATTTTTCCATACCTGGGGAAATTCCTCCTCCCGACCTTCTATGAACGATACAAGGAGTCTCGGGTCGAGGACACTGGGGCGCACGCCGCTGGTCTCTCTTTTATGGTAAGTCTTACTCATTTTCCATTTTCTTTGTTACTCATTTTTCTTGTTATTAACTCTTTCTCTTCTGTCGTATAGGCTTTCCAAGCCTGTCTGAGCTTCTTCGCTCAAATGGAAGGTCTTAGGGCGGCTTTCCCTGACGTCGAGAAAAGGGCCGATGAGGCTCTTAAAAGGGAGAAGGTCGCCCTGGAGGCGGTCGAGGCTGAGAAGGCGAAGGTCGAGGGCCTCAAGACTGAGCTCACTGATGCCCGGAGTCTACTAGAGATTTCGGATCGTGAGAAGGTTAAGCTCAGGGATCGTCTCCTTGAGCTTGAGGCGTCGTCGACCAAACTAGAGGTCGAGAAGATCAAGGCTGTCACTGCTGCTACTGCTTCTGTTAACGAAGTTGCTTCCCTCAAGAAGAGGGTCGAGGAACTGGAGGGCGACATCGAGGTCTTCTCTCGTTTCACGGCCCGAGCCGCTTTGATGAGGCGTCATCTGAATGGGAAGAATCCCATGGTGTCGGCCACTGAGGAGCTCAAAACCTACCTCGACAACGTAGGGACCGAAATGGACCTTGATGAAGAGGATGAATTGGAGGGGAGCGATGGCGGAGAGGAGGAGGCGGCAGCAGAGACTATAGTAGCTGATGTCGTGCAGGAACAATCTGACGTTCCTCCTTCTTAGCTTAGTTTCTTTTGAATTTTCTATTAGGGGTCGGTCGTCTGTGGTCGTCCCTTGTCCTTGTAATTTTTAAATATCTAATGGAAAAGTTTCTTTTGTCTGTCAATGCTTGTTACTTGCTTTTCTTTTTTAAACTTATATCTCATCGTACGTCGAGTAATTTAAGAGGATATATAATCACGGTATATCATATGTTTGACCACACCATCATTCATTAACGTACTATAATGAAATCAACTGACATCTACGATCGACCAAGTGCAATTGTAATAATGGTTCTCAGATCTAAATATCGAACATCAAGTGCATAAATTAACCTTTGTCAACAATTACGACCAACCGTGAGATCGTATGAGTATTACCCGACATAAAGGTTTTAACTAAGTCGTGTGTCCCCGCGAAAAACAACGTTAGTGGGGTGGTCGTTGGTTTGACCAACGACCCTCCGATGCTTAAGTCAGTAATCTTTCTTAAGAAACAATCAAAGGAAATGAATTAGGAATTTAAAAGAAATACCTTTTTAAATGAACTGCATTCCAACTTCGTGGGATATCTCGACCGTCAAGGGTTTGGAATTTATAAGCTCCTTTACCCACGATTCCAGAGATTTGGTAAGGTCCTTCCCACTTAGTGGAAAGTTTACCTGCATTGAGCTCTTGAGTCGGTAGTCGTACCTCAGTAGGTAACACAGCTTCGCATCCATAGACTAAGGAAAAGGGAGTTTGCCTAGTGGACGTACGTGGTGTCGTACAATTAGCCCATAGAACGGAAGGTAATTCTTCCACCCACTTTCCTTTGGCAGCTTTGAGTCTTTTCTTGATCGAATTGATAATAGTTTTATTACTTGACTCGGCTAGGCCATTCGACGGTGGATATCGAGGTGTCGATGTCACCAACTTGATGTTACTTTCTTCACAAAATTTTCGCGTCCGATCACTGATGAATTGTGTCCCATTGTCGCATGTTATTTCGGATGGAATTCCAAACCTGCAAATGATGTTAGTTTGGATGAAAGAAACGACTTCTTTGTCCCGAACCTGGGAGAAAGTCGTTGCTTTTATCCACTTAGAGAATTAATCTGTTAAAACTAGAAGGAATACCTTTTGCCCGGGGGCAGGTGGTAGTTTCCCAACGATGTCCATTCCACATTTCATAAAGGGCCATGGGATCAAAGTCGAGTGCAAGGGTTCAGACGGTTTATGAGACATACTTGCGTGTCGCTGACATGCGTCGCACGACTGTACATACCTGATCGCATCTTGCCTAAATGTCGGCCAATAGTAACCTTGTCGTGATATCCTGTTGGCTAGACTGCGACTTCCTGAGTGATTTCCACATTCACCATCGTGCATATCTTGTAGGATTTTCTAGACTTGTGTCATGTTGGTAATACATCGTAGATTCAAACCAGTCGAAGATCTTCGATATAATTATCCTCTGATCATGACGTACCTTGATGCTTTAAATTTGATCTTTCTTGCTTCCATTCTATCATCAGGCAGTTGATCGTTCGCTAGATAATTTTTAATGTCGTCCGACCAAGAGTTTTCTTCCTCAATTGGTGCGACCAAAGTATTACCGTCGTCTTTGATGGATGGTGTTGCAAGGTGAACTATTGGGAGAGTGTCGAATGTCGTTTGATTAAGTGCTGACCCCAAATTGGCTAGTGCATCAACTTCAGTGTTCTGATCTCTTGGTATCTGCTCGATTACGAAGCGACTGAACTTCTTTGCTTCTTCTTTTACTATTTTATAATAAGCAATAATCCTCGAATCTTTTTCCGCGAACTCTCCATTGATTTGGTTAACAACAAGGGACGAGTCGCTTTGGACATGCAGATGTGTTGCCCCCAAATCATGAGCAATTTTGATTCCCACAATCAGTGCTTCGTATTCTGCCTCATTATTTGTTGCCCTGAAGTTGCACCGTATGAAGTACACTATCTTTCCCCCTTGTGGGGACTGTAGGACAACACCTAAGCCTGTTCCTCGTATGTTCGACGAACCATCGACGTCGAGCGTCCAAGTGGTGTCATGCAAAGTCGCCACAATTAACTCATTGGACGTTGTCGCTTCTTCTAGTGCTGGACTGAAATCTGTAACAAAATCTGCCAAGACCTGTGATTTGATCGCCGTTTTATTCTTAAAATCCAGATCATAATTACTGAGTTAGATGCTCCATTTAGCTAGTCGTCCTGTTAGTTCGGGTTTTCTTAACACAGACTTTAATGGAAAGTTAGTTACAACAGTTATAGGATGCGATTCGAAATAATGTCGTAACTTCTTAGCGGCCATAACTAATGAAAGCAAGAGTTTTTCCATAGACGAGTACCTAGTTTCAGCGTCTAATAGAGTTTTACTTACATAGTAGATCGGCAATTGTCGTCCGTCGGTTTCTCGTGTAAGGACTGCACTCATCGAATTAGCACTGACGGCTAGATAGAGTTGAAGAATTTCACCTTTCTCGGGTTTGGAGAGGAAGGGAGGTGATGTCATGTATTCCTTGAGTTGTTGCAATGCCTCCTCATGCTTATCAGTCCATTCGAATCCTTTGTTTTTTTGCAGGACGTTGTAGAATAGGTGACATCTGTCGGACGACCGAGAGATGAATCTATTTAATGCTGCTACACGTCCTGTTAGGCGTTGGACTTCTTTAAAATTTATGGGCGATTTTGGCTCAATAATTGCTTTGATTCCTCGTCGTGTGACCATGTAACCGAGGAATTTTCCAACTCGAACTCCAAAAGAACACTTTGTCGGATTTAACTTTATTTTGTATTCACACAGAATGTCGAACGATTGCTTCAAATGTTCTATATGATCGTCCGTATGTTTCGATTTGACGAGCATGTCGTCGATGTATACCTCCATAGTGTGGCCCATATGTTCTTTGAACATCATATTCACTAGCCGCTGATACATCGAACCTGCATTCTTAAGACCAAAAGGCATTACTTTATAACAATAAATACCTTTATCTGTCATGAAGGGCGTTTTTTCCTGATCGTCGGAATGCATCAATATCTGGTTATATCCAGAATATGCGTCCATGAAGGTGACCAATTCGTGTCCAACTGTAGCATCAACCATAGAATCGATTTGTGGCAACGGAAATGGATCTTTTGGACAGGCTTTGTTAAGGTCTGTGAAATCAATGCACACTCTCCATTTACCATTTTTCTTTTGGACGACAACAACGTTGGCGAGCCAATCTGGATATTTGACTTCTCGTATCTTTCCTGTTTTAAGTAGATTATCAACTTCGTCGTTGATAACTTTAATTCTTTCAGGAGCAAATTTTCGTCTTTTCTGCTGAACGGGTTTGAATGATGGATCGACGTTGAGTTTATGGGAAATAATACTCGGATCGATACCCACCATGTCTTCGTGCGTCCATGCGAAGCAATCATAGTGGTCCTGCAAAAAAGAAATTAATCTCTTTTTAAAGGGTGGATCGAGTGTCGAACCTATGTAGACCATTTGATCAGGCTTATCCTGGTTTAGGACGACAGCTTCCAAGCGATAATCGTCATCAGTCCCAGGAACGTCCTGGCTCTGTAATTGCTATACTGTTTGCTTCGGGGGCTTCAAAGAGACTTTGTAACATTCCCTAGAAACTTTTCTTTCGCCTTTGATCTCCTGTACTCCCCATTGCGTGGGTAATTTCAAGGTTTGGTGGTACGTCGAGGGTACGGATTTCATATCGTGGATCCATGGTCGCCCAAGGATAACGTTATAAGCCGATGAGCAGTCGACGACGTTGAACTTCGTCTGCCTGTTGATTCCTTTAACATATACTGGTAGTGTGATTTCCCCATGGTATTTGTCGCTCCTCCATTAAATCCAACGAGTGTAGTCGAGCGTCGGGTAATCTCGGCTTTGTTGATCCCATAGCTTTCACTGCATCAAAAAAGATAATGTTAGCGGAACTACCTCCGTCAACGAGTATCCTCTTTGTCAGGCAATTGCCAATGCTCAATTGGATAATTAGTCCGTCATGATGTTTCTGGTGTACGTCGTCGAGATCTTCTTGGTCGAACGTCAAGGGCATAGCCTCTAATTCTGCGTCCTCCTTGGGTCTTGCTTCCTTTGGAATTGGTCGGTCGTCGGGACCGAGACTAGCATGTCTCTTAGCAGCTGAATATGTGGTCCCACAAACATCAGAACCTCTAGTGATACAATTAATCACCTTGGCATGCTCTGGGGATGTGGGATGCACATCCTTCTTTCCCGTCAATTCTTGTAAATAACCTTTTGAGTTAAGCCAAGATAGTTCTTTCTCCAGGGCAATGCAATCATCCGTTACATGACCGAAGTCATTATGGAAATCGCACCATTTTGTTTTGTCTTTCTTATCACTGTCTTTATCGCTTTTCTTTGGCCATCGAATGTTTTGCTGGAGCTGTTTCAGGGATGCGACGACGTCCTTGGCTGATCCAGAGAAGCCATAAGATGATATCTTAGGATAATGGACAGATTTGGAAGTCGTCGGCCCTTTCTTTTCAAATCTGACATTTGAAATCTGTCTGGCAGGCTATGATCGACCGGTCGGCTTTGGTTTGAAGTCTGGCTTTTTAACACCTAGGCCTTTCCAGTCGCACGAGTGTTTATTTCTGAAAGCGAGGTCATCCTCGACCCTCATATGAGCGAGCGTCCTTGCTCGTACGTCTTCAAAGGTTTCTGAGGATATTTCGTAAGGTCGAGATACAACCCTGAACTATCGTCCAAACCCCGTTTGTATGCTTCAATGGATGTTTTTACTCGCAATTTCGGATACCGATCATCTCCGCGTTGAATCAGTTAAAATAGTCTCGGATGGACTCTCCATTTTTCTGTACGACATAGTAAAGGTCGCTCGTCTGTTTTTCCATTTTTCGGCTGCTGGCAAATTGTTGAGAAAATTGGTTCACCAACTCTGCAAAAGACCCGATGGTTTTGGGTTTGAGATTGATCAACCATTGTACCACTACTCCAGTCAAGGTTGCTCCAAAACTCTTGCACATGCAGACTTCTTGAAACTGATGCGGTATCGAGACAGTCCACATAAGCTATTTGTATTGGGCGACGTGTTCTGTCGGATTAGTAACGCCTGAATATTTTGGAGTGAAGGTAGGGATGCTATACTTCTTTGGGACGTCCACAAACGCGATCTCATCAATGAATGGTGACGCATGAAATCCTGTACGTGGCTCGACATGAACTGGGACTGCTGCCCCCAGCAATTTGGCCAGCATCGACAAGACACGCTCATTCTGCTCTTCCAGAAGCTTCAATCGTTGCGAAACGGGATCTATCGGGATACCTCCTGGGACACCCAATGGAACATAACCTGATCCGTTGAAGCTAGTCTGCTGCAAGGTATCAGAGGCATATCCATTGAATGGCATAGAGGCTATAGGCATGGTTGGGATTAAAAAGGTCGCAGGATTGACTGGTGGTGGACGAGGATAATTAGGCAATAGAGGAGGCACGTTCCAAGTACCAGCATAAGCATTTGTAGCCCCCGCCACATTGTTTCCATTCTGATTTCTTAGATGCTCGATGGTTTCAGCCACTTGTCGAGCCTGGGCTGTTAGGGCATCAATACGAGCACGGGCAGCAGTCAGCTCCATGTTCATCTGGGCCACAACATGATCTTGAGTTCCTTGGAATGCCATTGTCTTGAATGAATACAAAAGAGAAACACTTGAAGGAAAACGTTAGTACGTCGTAATATTATCAAAGATTTTCTTTGGATGGGGTCCCTCGGATGGCGCCAAACTGTTTATGCCAAAAATCTCCCAAGGAAAATTTAAGGTAAACGTGAAGCTTGATCCAACCAAAGAAAGTAACACCGATAATCGTACGATTATAATAAAAATAAAGTAAATGAGACGAGAGAATTGGTGACGCGGAAAACCCCTGAAATGGGTAAAAACCGCAGACGAGTGTGAGTCGTCGTGCACTATGGACGTCAATCAGGGACGTCGTCCTTGATAACAAGTGTTACAAGTGTAATACAAACTTTTTAAAAATACAATAAAGTAAAGTCGTTCGTGCGTCGTGTGTAATTAGACTTCGGTCGTGCGTCGCGCAACAAATAGCAGTAAGCTTTATGAACTTCGAGAGAAACTAAGCGAGCTTCGAGAACGTAATTCTTGAGCTTGTAAAGTCTGAGAATCAGATGTCCCGAATGTGAGGTTCTATCTTCATATTTATAATCTATCTTTCCGTTGGCACGTCTTGAATGTGTATCTTGCTCATTAATAGAATGACCGTTCGATATTGATGATAGCGTCCGTTATGTACGTTGTTATTGATGATGGCTTTCGTTATAATCTTTGGTCATAAATGTCTTTGAATCCTGCATTAAACATGATATAACGTATGTCGTAGATTAGTAACTGAAATCAGGTCGTGCGACAGAATTTATCAGACTGGTTATCAGTCGTTTAGTCGAGGTCGCCCAAAGGAAGGGAGTCGGTTATCGCTGGTCTTACGACGATGGACTGTTGGAATTTCTACCCAAACAGTCACTATCCATTATTATTCTCTATAAAGGACTACCATAATGGCTATTTGACACCACCACCGGGTAAGTTTTCTGTCGCTGGTATGGAAGTTTTTGTTGACCTAGTAAATGCTGAAGATCTTTAGGTTGTACGCATGCATCAAATAATATCAGTAATGGGTTATGACGAACACGAACGTTCTAGAATGAAAATGTATTTCTAAACACCGGACGGTGACTTAGATACTGGATGAAAAGAACTCGTGGTTTAAGAAGTTGTTCTAGATATAGGTAATTATGTAGACGGCGAAACCATCATTGAAGTGTATCTGGAAAGTGATGATGAATATGCAAGTACTACTGAGAGACCGTCTGTATTCAACGAGGGGGCCAGAGATGAGGTCATATTGTTGGTGTTGTAACCCATTTTTATGTTTAAGTATCTGTTTTTATGTTCATTTTTATGATGTATATTGAGTTTTCAATCTATAGCTTTATTTTTGTAGTGTAAACTACTGTTTTTAATCCACGTAAGTGTTTTTTCCCTTTAGGCCAATTTCCCTAAAAAAGGAATGGATAAAAAACATGTGTTTACTTTGTGCGCTTAAATAATTTTGTTACCTTTACTTGTGTTGTAGTAGTATAAACATAAAAGCTTATCAAAATAGTAAACAGATTAAACCACTTTATCCACAAGACAGGATTCGTCTCCACCGTCTCGTCACATCACTAACTGTAAGCGTCGGCAAAAACCAGATAAGATTCGTCTGCACCGTCTCGTCCCATCATGATATGTCGGTGTTAGCGAAAATCAGACAAGAGTCGTCTAAAAATATTCGACTACAAGGTGTCGTCCCATCATGAGCTGTCGGCATCGGTGAAAATTAGACAAGATTCGTCTGAAAATATTCTTCTGCACCGTCTTGTCCCTTCACGACTTGTCAGAGTCGGTGAAAATCAGACAAGATTCGTCTGAAAAGATTCTTCTGCACCGTTTTGTCCCATCACATTGTCAGCGTCGGCGAAAATCACACAAGATTCGTCAGCACCGTCTCGTCCCATCACGAGCTGTCGGCGTCTGCGAAAATCAGACATGATTTATTTGCACCGTCTCGTCCAATCACGAGTTGTTTTTTCAGGCTTTTTTTGGATATAAATACTCCCAGGATTTCCATATAACATCAATTACACTTCAAAATGCCATTTTCAAGAGATCGCCTACGGAGACTTAGAGGGACATTAGAACCGCTTCCGAATTGGATCGACGACTTGATTTGTTAGTAATTATGTTTCACTTCCCTAAATATATTATCTTACCTTAAATTCTAACTTTTATTCCATCCAACAGATCACTATCCATTATTATTATCTATGAAGGACTACCATACTGGCTATTTGACACCACCACCGGGTATGTTTTATGTCGCTGGCTTGGAAGTTTTTGTTGACCATGTAAATGTTGAAGATCTTTAGGTTGCATGCATGCATGAAATAATATCAGGAATGGGTTATGACGAACACGAACGTTCTAGAATGAAAATGTATTTTTAAACACTCGACGGTGACCTAGATACTGGATGAAATGAACTCGTGGTTGAAGAAGATGTTCTAGATATAGGTAATTTTGTGGACGGCGAAACCATCATTGAAGTCTATTTGGAAAGTGATGATGAATATGTAAGCACTCCTGGGATACCGTCTGTATTCGAGGAGGGGGCCAGAGATTAGGTCATTATATTGATCTTGTAACCCTTTTTTATGTTTATGTGTGTTTTAAGTATCTATTTTTATGTTCATTTTTATGATGTACATGGAGTTTTCAATCTATAGCTTTATGTTTGTAGTGTCAACTACTGTTTTTAATCCACTTAAGTGTTTTTTCCCTTTAGGCCAATTTCCCTAAAAAAAGGAATGGATAAAAAACATGTGTTTACTTTGTGCACTTAAATAAGTTTGTTACCTTTACTTGTGTTGTAGTAGTATAAACATAAAAGCTTATCAAAATAGTAAACAGATTAAACGACTTTATCCACAAGACAGGATTCGTCTCCACCGTCTCATCACATCACTAACTGTAAGTGTCGGCAAAAAACAAATAAGATTCGTCTACACCGTCTCGTCCCATCATGATCTTTCGGTGTTGGCGAAAATCAAACAAGAGTCGTCTGAAAAGATTCGCCTACAAGGTGTTGTCCCATCATGAGCTGTCGGCGTCGGCGAAAATTACACAAGATTTGTCTGAAAAGATTCTTCTGCACCGTCTTGTCCCTTCACGACTTGTCAGAGTCAGCGAAAATCAGACAAGATTCGTCTGAAAAGATTCTTCTGCACCCTTTTGTCTCATCACAACTTGTCAGCGTCGGCAAAAATCACACAAGATTCGTCTGCACCGTCTCGTCCCATCACGAGCTGTCGGCGTCGACGAAAATCAGACAAGATTCGTTTGCACCGTCTCGTCCTATTACGAGTTGTTTTTTAAGGCTTCGTTTGGCTATAAATACTCCCAGGATTTCCATATAACATCAATTACACTTCAAAATGCCATTTTCAAGAGATCGCCTATGGAGACTTAGAGGAACATTTGAACCGTTTCCGAATTGGATCGACGTCTTGATTTGTTAGTAATTATGTTTCACTTCCATAAATATATTGTCTTACCTTAAATTCTAACTTTTATTCCATCCAACAGGTTACTATCCATTATTATTCTCTATGAAGGTCTACCATAATGGCTATTTGACACCACCATCGGGTAAGTTTTATGTCGCTGGCATGGAAGTTTTTGTTGACCTAGTAAATGCTGAAGATCTTTAGGTTGCACGCATGCATCAAATAATATTAGTAATGGGTAATGACGAAGACTAACGTTCAAGAATGAAAATGTGTTTCTAAACACCGGACGGTGACTCAGATACTGGATGAAAAGAACTCGTGGTTGAAGAAGATGTTCTAGATATAGGTAATTATGTGGACGACGAAACCATCATTGAAGTCTATCTGGAAAGTGATGATGAATATGCAAGTACTCCTGGGAGACCGTCTGTATTCGATGAAGTGGCCAAAGATTATGTCATATTCTTGGTGTTGTAACCCATTTTTATGTTTAAGTATGTTTTAAGTATCTGTTTTTAAGTTCATTTTTATGATGTATATGGAGTTTTCAATATACAGCTTTATGTTTGTAACCCATTTTTATGTTTAATTATGTTTTTTCTCTTTAGGCCAATTTCCCTAAAAAAAGAAATAGATAAAAAAACATGTGTTTACTTTGTGCGTTTAAATAATTTTGTTACCTATACTTGTTTTCTACTAGTCTAAAAATAAAAGCTCATCAAAACACAAAACAAATTAAACAACTTTATCCACAAGACGAGATTCGTCTCCACCGTCTCGTCACATCACTAACTGTGAGCGTCGGCAAAAACCAGACAAGATTCTTCTGCACCGTCTCGTCCCATCACGATCTGTCGGTGTTGGGGAAAATCTGACAAGATTCTTTTGAAAAAAAAATTATGAACTGTCTTGTCCATCACGACTTGTCAGAGTGGGCGAAAATCAGACAATATTCGTCTGAAAAGATTCTTATGCAATGTTTTGTCCCTTCACAACTTGTCAGCGTCGGCGAAAATCACAAAAGATTCGTCTGCACCGTCATGTCCCATCACGAGTTGTCAGCGTCGGAGAAAATCAGACAAGATTCATTTGCACTATCCCGTCCCATCACGAGTTGGTTTTTCAGGCTTCGTTTGGCTATAAATACTTCCAGGATTTCCGTATATCATCAATTAAAATTCAAAGTCCCATTTCCAGGAGATCACCTATGGAGACTTAGAGGGACATTTGAACCGCTTCCGAATTGGATCGACGACTTGATTTGTTAGTAATTATGTTTCACTTCCATAAATATATTGTCTTACCTTAAATTCTAACTTTTATTCCATCCAACAGGTCACAATCCATTATTATTCTCTATGAAGGTCTACCATAACGGCTATTTGACACCACCACCGGGTAAGTTTTATGTGGCCGGCATGGAAGTTTTTGTTGACATAGTAAATGTTGAAGATCTTTAGGATGCACGGATGCATCAAATAATATCAGTAATGGGTTATGGCGAACACGAACGTTCTAGAATGAAAATGTATTTTACAACACCGGACGGTGACTTAGATACTGGATGAAAAGAACTCATGGTTGACGAAGATGTTCTAGATATTGGTAATTATGTGGACGGCGAAACCATTTTTGAAGTCTATCTGGAAAGTGATGATGAATATGCAAGCACTCCTGGGAGATCGTCTTTATTCGACGAGGGGGGCAGAGATTAGGTCATATTCTTGGTGTTGTAACCCATTTTTATGTTTTAAGTATCTGTTTTTATGTTCATTTTTATGATGTACAGGGAGTTTTCAATCTATAGCTTTATGTTTGTAGTATCAAGTATTGTTTTTAATCCACTTAATTGCTTTTGCCTTTTTGGCCAAATTCCCTAAAAAAAGGAACGGATAAAAAACATGTGTTTACTTTGTGCACTTAAATAATTTTGTTACCTATACTTGTTTTGTAGTAGTCTAAACATAAAAGCTCACCAAAACACAAAACAGATTAAACAACTTTATCCACAAGACATGATTCGTCTCCACCATCTCGTCACATAACTAACTGTAAGCGTCGGAAAAACCAAACAATATTCGTCTGCACTATCTCGTCCCATCACGATTTATCGTTGTTGGTAAAAACCAGACAAGAGTCGTCTGAAAAGATTCGTCTACACGGTGTCGTCCCATCATAAGCTTTTGGCATTGGCGAAAATCAGACAAGATTCGTCTGAAAAGATTCTTCTGCACCGTCTTGTCCTTTCACGACTTGTCAGAGTTGGCGAAAATCTGAAAAGATTCGTCTGAAAAGATTCTTCTGTCCCATTTTGTCCCATCACAACTTGTCAGAGTCGGAAAAAATCACACAAGATACGTCTGTGCCGTCTTGTCCCATCACCAGCTGTCGGCGTCGGCGAAAATCAGACAAGATTCGTTTGCACCATCCCATCCCGAGTTGTTTTTTCAGGCTTCGTTTGGCTATAAATACTCCCAGAATTTTCATATAACATAAACTACAATTCAAAGTCCCATTTTCAAGAGATCGCCTATGGACACTTAGAGGGACATTTGAACCACTTCCGAATTGAATCGACGACTTGATTTGTTAGTAATTATGTTTCACTTTCATAAGTATATTGTCTTACCTTAAATTGTAACTTTTATTCCATCCAACAGGTCACAATCCATTATTATTCTCTATGAAGGTCTACATAGTAAATGCGGAAGAACTTTAGGTTGCACGCATGCATCAAATATTTTCAGTAATTGGTTATGACGAACACGAACGTTCTAGAATAAAAATGTATTTTAAAACACCGGACGGTGACTTAGATACTGGATGAAAAGAACTCGTGGTTGACGAAGATGTTCTAGATATAGATAATTATGTGGACCGCGAAACCATCATTGAAGTCTATCTGGAAAGTGATGATGAATATGTAAGAACTCCTAGGAGACAGTCTGTATTCGACGAGGGGGCCAGAGATTAGGTCATATTCTTGGTGTTGTAACCCATTTTTATGTTTATATATGTTTTAAGTATCTGTTTTTATGTTCATTTTTATGATGTACATGGAGTTTTCAATCTATAGCTTTATGTTTGTAGTGTGAACTATTGTTTTTAATCCACTTAATTGTTTTTGCCTTTTTGGCCAAATTCCCTAAAAAAAGGAATGGATAAAAACATGTGTTTACTTTGTGCCCTTAAATAATTTTGTTACCTATACTTGTTTTGTAGTAGTTTAAACATAAAAGCTCATCAAAACACAGAACAGATTAAACAACTTTATCCGCAAGAGAAGATTCGTCTCCACCGTCTCGTCACATCACTAACTGTAAGCGTCGGCAAAAACTAGACAATATTCGTCTGCACCGTCTCGTCCCATCACGATCTGTCGGTGTTGGCGAAAATCAGACAAGAGTCGCCTGAAAAGATTCGTCTACAAGGTGCCGTCCCATCATGAGTTGTCGGCGTTGGCAAAAATCATACAAGATTCGTTTGAAAAGATTCTTCTGCACCGTCTTGTCCCATAACGACTTGTCAGAGTGGGCAAAAATCAGATAAGATTCATTTGAAAACATTCTTCTGCACCGTCTTGTCCCATCAAGAATTGTCAGAGTGGGCGAAAATCAGACAAGATTCGTCTGAAAAGATTCTTCTGCACCATTTTGTCCCATCACAACTTGTCAGCGTCGGCGAAAATCACACAAGATTCGTCTCCACCGTCTTGTCCCATCACGAGTTGTCGGTGTCGGCGAAAATCAGACAAGATTTGTTTGCACCATCCCGTCCCATCACTAGTTGTTTTTTCAGGCTTCGTTTGGCTATAAATACTCCCAGGATTTCCATATAACATCAATTACAATTCAAGTCCCATTTTCAAGAGATCGCCTATGGAGACTTAGAGGGACATTTGAACCGCTTCCGAACTGGATCGACGACTTGATTTGTTTAGTAATTATGTTTCACTTCCATAAATATATTGTCTTACCTTAAATTCTAACTTTTATTCCATCCAACAGGTCACTATCGGTTATTATTCTCTATGAAGGTCTACCATAATGGCTATTTGACACCACCACCGGGTAAGTTTTATGTCGCTAGCATGGAAGTTTTTGTTGACCTAGTAAATGCTGAAGATCTTTAGGTTGCACGCATGCATCAAATAATATCAGTAATGGGTAATGACTAAGTCTAACGTTCAAGAATGAAAATGTGTTTCTAAACATCGGACGGTGACTCAGATACTGGATGAAAAGAACTCGTGGTTGACGAAGATGTTCTAGATATAGGTAATTATGTGGATGGTGAAACCATCATTGAAGTCTATCTAGAAAGTGATGATGAATATGCAAGCTCTCCTGGGAGACCGTCTGTATTCGACGAGGGGGCCAGAAATTAACTATTGTTTTTAATCCACTTAAGTGTTTTCAATCTATAGCTTTTGGCCAAATTCCCTAAAAAAAGGAATGGATAAAAAACATGTGTTTACTTTGTGTGCTTAAATAATTTTGTTACCTATACTTGTTTTGTAGTAGTCTAAACATAAAAGCTCATCAAAACACAAAAATAGGTTAAACGACTTTATCCACAAGACAGGATTCGTCTCCACCATCTTGTCACATCACTAAATGTAAGCGTCGGCAAAAAACAGACAAGATTCGTCTGCATCGTCTCGTCCCATCACGATCAACCGACGTTGGCGAAAATCAGACAAGATTCACCTACAAGGTGTCTTTCCATCATGAGTTGTCAGCGTCGGCGAAAATCAGGCAAGATTCGTCAGAAAAGATTCTTCTGCACCGTCTTGTCCCATCACGACTTGTCAGCGGCAGTGAAAATCAGACAAGAGTCATCTGAAAAAGATTCTTCTGCATCGTCTTGTCCCATCACGACTTGTCAGCGGCAGGGAAAATCAGACAAGAATCGTCTGAAAAGATTCTTCTGCACCGTCTTGTCCCATCACGACTTGTCAGCGTTGGCGAAAATCAGATAAGATTTGTCTAAAAATATTCTTCAACACCGTCTTGTTCCATCAAGACTTGTCACCCTCGGCGTAAATCAGATAAGATTCGTCTGCACCGTCTCGTCCCATCATGATCTGTCGGTGTCGGCGAAAATCAGACAAGATTCCTCTGCACCGTCTCGTCCTATCACGAGTTGCTTTTTCAGGCTCCGTTTGGCTATTAGTACTCCTGGGATTTCCATATAACATCAATTACACATCAAAATGCCATTTTCAAGAGAACGCCTATGGAGAATTAGAGGGACATTTGAACCTCTTCCGAATTGGATTGATGACTTGATTTGTTAGAAATTATGTTTCACTTTCATAAATATATTGGCTTACCTTAAATTCTTACTTTTATTCCATCCAACAGGGCACTATCCATTACTATTCAATATGAAAGTCTACCATAATGGCTATTTGACACCACCACCGGGTAGGTTTTATGTCGCGGGCATGGAAGTTTTTGTTGACCTAGCAAATGTTGAAGATCTTTGTTTTGCACGCATGCATCAAATAATGTCAGTAATGCGTTATGACGAACACGAATGTTCTAGAATGAAAATGTATTTTTAAACACCGGACGGTGACTTAGATACTGGAATAAAAACTCGTGATTCTCGAAGATGTTCTAGATATTGGTAATTATGTGGACGGCGAAACCATCATTAAAGTATATCTTGAAAGTGATGATGAATATCAAGCACTCTTGGGGGATCGTCTGTATTCGACAAGGGGGCCAGAGATTAGGTCATATTCTTGGCGTTGCAAGTCAAATTTATGTTTAAGTGTGTTTTAACTATCTATTTTTATGTTCATTTTTATGATGTACTTGGAGTTTTCAATCTATAGCTTTGTTTGTATTGTCAACTACTGTTTTTAATCCAATTAAGTGTTTTTGCCCTTTAGGCCAATTTCCCTAAAAACGAATGGATAAAAAAAGATGTGTTTATTTTGTGTGCTTAAATAATTTTGTTACCTATACTTATTTTGTAGTAGTCTAATAAATAAAAGCTCATCAAAACAAAATATAGATTAAACGATTTTATCCACGAGACTGGATTCATCTCCACCGTGTTGTCACATCACTAACTGTAAGCATCGGCAAAAACAAGACAAGAATTGTTTGCACCGTCTCCTCCCATCAAGAGATGTCGGCGTCGGCGAAAATAGAACAAGCGTCGTCTGAAAAGATTCGTCTGCAAGGTGTCGTCCAATCCTGAGCTGTTGGCATCAGCATAAATCAGACAAGATTCGTCTGAAAATATTCCTTTTCACCGTCATATCCCATCATGACTTCTCAGCGTCAGCGAAAATCAGTCAAGGTTCGTCTGAACAGATTCTTCTGCACCATCTTGTACCATCACGACTTGTTAGCGTCAGATAAAATCAGACAAGATTCTATTGAAAACATTCTTTTGCACCGTCTTGTCCCATCACGACTTGTTAGTGTCGGCGAAAATCAGACAAGATTCGTATGCACCATCTCGTTCCATCATGAGCTATTTTTTCAGGATCCGTTTGGCTATAAATACTCCTGGGATTTCCATATAACATCAGTTACACTTCAAAATGCTATTTTCATGAGAACGCCTATGGAGAATAAGAGGGACATTTGAACCTTTTCCGAATTGGATCAACGACTTGATTTGTTAGTAATTATGTTTCACTTCAATAAATATATTGTCTTACCTTAAATTCTAACTTTTATTCCATCCAATAGGTCACTATCCTATACTATTCACTATGAAGGTCTACCTAGAAAATGTTGAAGATCTTCGTGTTGCACACATGCATCAAATAATGTCAGTAAGGGGTTATGACGAACACGAACGTTCTAGAATGAAAATATATTTTAAAACACCGAACGGTGACTTAGATATTGGATTAAAAGAACTCATGGTAATTATGTGGACGGTGAAATCATCATTGAAGTCTATCTGGAAAGTGATGATGAATACACAAGCACTCATGAGAAACCGTCTGTATTCGACGAGGGGGCCAGAGATTAGATCATATTCTTCGCGTTGTAACCCATTTTTATGTTTAAGTGTGTTTTAAGTATCTGTTTTATGTTCATTTTTATGATGTACTTGGAGTTTTCAATCTATAGCTTTATGTTTGTAGTCTCAACTACTTTTTTAATACACTTAAGTGTTTTTGCGCTTTAGGCCAATTTACCTAAAAAAAGGAATAGATAAACATGTGTTTATTTTGTGTGCTTAAATAATTTTGTTACCTATACTTGTTTTGTAGTATTCTAAAAATAAAAGATTATCAAAACACAAAATAGATTAAACGATTTTATCCATGAGACAGGATTCGTCTCCAACGTCTCGTCACATCACAAACTGTAAGCGTCGGCCAAACCCAGACAAGATTCGTCTGCACCATCTCGTCCTCTCATGAGTTGTCGGCATCGGTGAAAATCATACAACAATCGTCTGAAAAGATTCGTCGTCAAGGTGTCGTCCCATAATGAGTTGTCGGTGTCGGCGAAAATCAGACAAGATTCGTCTAAAAAGATTTTTCTGCACCGTCTTGTCCCATCACGACTTTTCAGCATCAGCGAAAATCAGACAAGATTCGTCTGAAAAAATTCTTCTTCACCGTCTTGCCATCACGACTTGTTAGCGTCGGTGAAAATCAGACAAGATTCTTATGCACCATCTTGTACCATCACAACTTGTAAGTGTCGGCGAAAATCAGACAAGATTCGTCTGCACCGTCTTGTCCCATCACGATTTGTCAGCGTCGGCAAAAGTCAGACAAGATTCGTCTGACATGATTCCTCTAACTATTGTTTTTTGCTTTTAATTTTTATGATATGTTTCAAATCAGATACTTTTTTTCCTTATATAAAGAACACAACCCATTTGGAAACAAACACATCCTCTTTCATCTTCAAGTTATCCATATATACACCTTTAAGATCTCCTTTCATATTTAAATCAAATATGAATTCTCGTCCTAGTGGAATCGTTAGCATATATCTTCAGAGTGGCGGTTCGTTATTCAAAAACAATGGTGTTACGAAGTACATTAATGGCGATCCAAAATGTT
Source organism: Arctium minus (assembly GCA_954870635.1). Classification (NCBI taxonomy): domain Eukaryota; kingdom Viridiplantae; phylum Streptophyta; class Magnoliopsida; order Asterales; family Asteraceae; genus Arctium; species Arctium minus. The sequence goes on from OX941095.1 coordinate 15,221,109, forward strand.
TATTACCTTTGCCTTCCCCCTTAACATATTCTTCATTGTGTAAGCGGGTGGCGAGAAGATTACGTTTAGTTAGTGAGTTCAGATTATTTTACGAAAACCCTCTAATGGGTGGTGATATTTTCTCGTTTAATGTTGAAGAGGATGTTCCGGTGGTGGTGATAATAGCGGAGATATATCTGGTGGCAGGATCAATCCTACCCCATACGGAGGCAGCAGTGGAAACCCATATTTCTCCAGAAATCAAGCAGATAATTTATTTTCATCTACTGGTTATCAACAGTTCCAACAAGAGTACCCACAAACGTTCACACAATAGTTCTAACAAGAGTACCCACACACGTTCACACAACAATTCCCACAACAGCCCAACTTTGAACCTGCAATCAACAATGCCACTAGCCTTATCCCATATTTGAACGAGACTCCATATTTGAACGAGAGGGACATAGAAGACGAAGTTTCCGTTGCCTTTGACAGTTTGAATATTTCACAAGACGAAGATGAAGAAGATACAGACGATCGTTCAAGGGATGAGGAAATTGGGATAAAGAATAATTTTTGGGGTATGCATGAGCCATTACCCTCCCCAACCCTCGTTTTAAAACATAGAAACCCCATGTCTTACCAACCTACATCACACGTGAAAGTCCTACAGACGTTCGAGATGAAAGAAGCGTTGAAGCTTGTAGTAAGGTTAAAATTCCTTTACGAGAAATTCCAAGTGAGGGTAAAACGATCAAATTCGATAAAGTATGAGACAATTTGTGTCGTCGAAGGTTGCAAATGGCGTTTAATGGTGGTTGTTGTCGATGATAGCAGTCCCCTACTTCAAGTAAGAAAACTACATGATGAATACACTTATTCAAGAACCCAAGTCCACCCCAACAACCATAACGTGACACCGAATGTTATGGGTCTTGTATTGCAAGGGAGTTTGAAGGACTGTCGGAGGTTATATCGTGAAAAAAAAATCATCGAAGACATTAGTCAACACATCGGTGTAAACATCTCCTACAACCAAGCATTGGAAGCAAAGATGCATGCGTTGGTGATGCATAGGGGGAGCCTAGAATCATCGTTTTCGCAACTCCCGCTCTATTGCCACAATCTGAAACTACACAATCCCGAGACTGTGACTGAAATCGCCTTGGATGATGCAGGATGGTTTGATATGTTGTTCGTGGCACATGGTGCTTCAGTAAAGATTTTTATTTAATTTTCTGTAGTTTACATATTGTTTAATGTTCATACATGTGCCTTTAAGCATCTGCAGATCCGGTCGTTTTTGTATGGTCTACGACTGTTGTTCATAATGGACGGTGCCCATCTTAAGGGTAAATATGTCGGTACCATGTTCTTGGCAGTTGCAATTTACGGGAACAACCAAATTGTTCCCATTGCGATGGGACTAGGTAAGACAGAAAGTGGCCCCTCTTGGACTTGGTTCTTAAACAAGTTGAAAGAATGCATTGGTGAACCAGCCAACTTAACATTTGTTACTGGGGTCCATATGTGTTAGTTGCAGTTCTTGTGGAGGTTATGGAATAAGAACCGTACCAGTAATGATATTTGGTTTTGTGAACATGATCATCTGTACAACAGTAAGAACAAGAATTTTTCTTACCTGATAACCTGATCATTTGATCTCTCGTGTAAACATGAGCAGGTTTACTTTTCAGTGCATTGTTCTTCGTTTCATTATGCGTATGTACACATGAGCTTTCATCTTTAACTGGTTTCTTCTTCCAGAAAAGATTTTCTTCCTTGTAGCTCCCTCTTCTCTGAAGTGAACCTGAACCATCTAACTTTCTTTGAAAAGGAAGATTATTAGTACGAATCTGATTTGAAGATTTAGATTTATTAGGAAAATCAGATTTCTGAGATTGGCTTTTCTTGCGTTTACCAGAGGTGTTCTGTGTCTGAGAACGCTGATTTTTATAAACACTTGGTAAAGCCTTTACTTTTACAAGAAAAATAGAATGATCTGGAAGTGAAGCATTGAAATCAACCATCTCTACTCCTTCTATACACCCTTCTTTTGAATTTAAAAAATCATTTGCAGACTCAAATAAGTCATCAAAGAAATCAATAGAAGTGTGAGGTGCTTTTGATATTGTAGAACACTTTGTAGATTTAGAATGAAAAACAGTGTTCTTCAAAACAGTAGAAAACACATCTTGTTCTATATTCACCAAAATTCTTTCGTCAGATAAGACATTTTCTAACTCAATTATTTTTCTTTCTAATACGAGTGGAGGTAGATAAGTTTTAGCTCGAACAGGTTTTGCCTCCATTTTAGTAGAAGAATAGGTAGCAAAATATTCTTTTGAAAGAACTTTTGGTTTTTCCGAAAGATAAATATTCTTTCTATTTGTATCTTCTTTCGCCTCAACTTCTTCTGATGCTTTGATAACAAATTTGGGCTTCAAATGAGAAAGTTTACGAGCAGCATACATATAATCTGCATTATATAAACCAGGTTGTTTTCTGATAACATGTTTCAGGTAATGAGGATTATTACAACCTAATCCCCATTTTTCTTTAAAATTAGCCTCTTCATTAGGTGTATTCATGAAAATACTTTGATCGGTTTGGCCTATTGAGTAAAGTTTGGTTTCTAGACCATTTACCTTCTTGTTTAGATTCTTGTTCTCAAATTGCAGCTTATAAACAACTAAGGCAGTTTGTTTCTTTTCTAAATCAGACTTAGAAATTTGAGAAACAAAATCAGAAATCTTCTTCTCTAAACAATCGTTTTGAAGATTAAAATCAGAAGCAGATTTGCGTAGGGAATCCATGAGATCTTTGTTCCCAATAACTGACGTATTTAGCTCAAAGATCTTTTGATTACGCCTAGCAACTCTGCCTTTTTCTCTTTTCAGTTTTGACTGAAGGTGTTGAAGTTCGACCATCATCGCATCCATTTTAATCATAAAAGTATTTTCGGTTAAGTTCATTACCTCTTCAGCTGCTTCATCATCTGAATCATCATACTTTGCATGATTGGCCATCAAGCATATATTAGCAGCTTCTTCATTCTCTTCTTCTTCTTCCTCTTCAGAATGATCTAACCAGAATTCATCTTCAGCCATTAACGCTTTGCCAGCTTCCATTTGTTTGTCTAACATTAGTTTGTTCTGATAATACTCCGTATTGAGAACCTTTGGCTTCCGACAGTCTGAGGCGTAATGACCAATCATGCCACAGTTGTAGCATCTGATTGGGTCATTAGCTTTCTTTTCGGTCATGGTGTAGTCATTCACATATTTCTTCCTTTCTTTTGGTTTCTTCTCAAGAAATCTACTTCCTTCTACTCTTTCTCTATGCTCACGGTTCTTGGAGCTTGAGGAAGAATATCTCTGTGAATTTGATCCCGGTTTCTTGTAGAATTTCTTTTGGAATGCACGGGTCAGTAATTGCAGTGCTTGCTTGAAAGTTTCTCCATCATCTCCATCAGATTTAATTTCTGATTCAGAACTTGTAATTACATTCTTCTTTTTCTTCTTATCTTTGACAACAAGTGCAACGGAATCAGGAACTTTCTGAACTTCCTTTTTCTTTCCACTCCTTTTCTCTTCTACTTCTTCTTCGTTCTACCTTAGTGTCTCATACGCCTCGTGGAGTGGAATGTCACTCAAATCTTTCATTTGTTTCATTCTTCGTGTATGCTTTTTCCATTCTGGTTGAAGAACACTGAGAAACTTGACGTTGTTCTCAATTTGTTTCTTTTTAACTTTATTCTTTGACAGCTCGTTCAGAAGCAGAACATATCGTTCATAAGTGTCCTCTAGGCTCTCATCCTCAAAGGCTTTGAATTCTTCATAACTGTTTATAAAGTTTGCGACTTTCATCTGGTTCCCAACCTTAGATCCCATCATCATCTTTTGAAGTTGATCCCACATCTTCTTAGCAGAAGCTTTGTAACTGTCTATTTTGATGTAAATATCATTCGGGATACTTTGAAGAAGTAAAGATCTTGCTTGCTTACCAGCTTTGAAACGGTTCTTTTGTTCTTCAAAAAATTGGGCATACTCTAGCGTAACAGTTTTCATCTTCTGTTCTCTTTCCACGTTCCCATCCTCACTGTCAGAAGAATCATCTTCAGCATCATCATCATCAGGTACTTGGACAGAAAGTGGTGACATGGGACCTTCTTTTATTGATATAAGAATGTTATCTCCATTTAAGTGTCGATCCACAAAGTCAAGAAATCTGTCTTTCCATTGTTCGTAATCCCCTTTAAACAGAACTGGGGGTTTGACATCCGTGCCAATGGAAAGTGCGCCTTTTGAAGTCATCCTGTTTAGATTATGTGAAAATAAGAATTGTTTTGACCGTTAGACAAGATAAAGGTAAGTGAAAAACAATCGAATTTCAGAAAATAAATTTTCAGAAATTTACTCAAGTATCGAACTTAAATTGAGGTTATGGAACAGAAATTTCCAAAGTTCAGATTTCCACCTTTGAAATAAGGAATTTAGGTTCAATGTTCAAACTTCAATAAGTTCAAGGTTCAAAATTAAGCACTTCATAAAGTTTAAGGTTCAAAGGAGTTGGTGGTTAAAAAAATGATAAACGTCGAAGCTCAAACAGGTTTCCAAAGTTCATATTTCCAAAGTGGACACGTGTTATTGTTGTGCATGGAATAGAGTGAGTTTATGAATGGACACATGCGACTTTTCAACAAACAAAATGGACACGTGGAGGTGATATACACTCCTTTTCAAAAAAGTGTTTCTTAAAATTCAAAGGATGAGACACGTTTAGTTTTGCATGTGAGTGTAGATGCTTTTCAAAAATGTTTTTCTTGAGAAGTGGACCTATATAATGTTTGGACTTTTCAATTGATGGACTGACCGGTATTGGAAGGAGGTGGGATCGACCGGTATACTGCCAAAGCAAGGACCGGTATATAGTTCAACCTTCGACAGATATGATTTAGAAGCAGTTCGACCGGGCCTGGTGACGCATGGACCGATAAAAAGTTTATAAAAGTTCTTCGACTGGTATAAGAGAGAGTAGACCGGTAAATAGGTGAGGAGTTCGACCGGATAATTGATGTTTAGACCAGTTGGTTGCTTGTGGATGCTTGACCGGATAAAACAAATTCGACCGGGACTTGATTACTTGATCGATATAATGCTAAAATAGTTGGACCGGGAAACTGTCGATGACCGGGAGTGGCTTGACCGATATGCTGCTGAGTTAACAAAGGACCGGTAAACTGTTGAATGTGAAGTGGACCGATAGTTTGATGACTGATAGAGCAGTGGGGACCAGTATTAGACTTAGGTAGATTGACCGGTAAGCTTCTCTTCGACCGGTACATTGTAGTTTTTCTCTCGACCGGTATAGCTTGAAATGTGGACCGGATGAACAGTGACCTTTATGGACCGATATATATGTTTCAACCGGTATGTTGTAAATCGACCGGTAGATTTCTCGACCGGTAAATTTCTATGAACTTCGACCGGGGTGCTTTTCTTCTTTTATAAATCAGTCCTGCAACTCTCAAATCGACTGGACTAGAGGTCGAATTAAAGCTCCAAATTTTGACAAAGCAATCGATTAACCAACTACAACAGGTTATAACAATTTAATTTCAAAAATAACCATAGAATCAAGATTTTGATCGATAGCACAGTGGTTTGACAAAATGAAGAACACAGAGTCTTGAAAATTTGATTTTGAATCTGGATCAGGCTCTGATACCAATTGTGAGTCCGTGATCGTTTACCAGATAAATCAAACAACAAAGATATAACGATTACCAACCTGTTTAGATTATAAACGCGGATTACAGAGAGTTGATAATGGTTTACAGTTTGAAGCTCTTTCTCTCTTTGTGTTCTTGATGTGGTCGATGTATTATGTGTTGAGATGTGTGTTCTCTTGTAATTGTGATCTGATGTTGAGAGCCCAACTTACCTTAACAAACACAACAACATAATATATAGATATCTAATATCTAGATATTATATTTAAAACTAATATAATAACTAAACTAATTAAACTAATAAAATAACTAACTAAATATCAAAATAATAATATCTAGATATTTAGATATTAAAACATAACTTTGACTTTTATTACAAAGTGACCCTAGACTATTGTTGAGAGTCGACTTGTCAGCTTTAACTTCAGATTGCGATCTTCGTATTGGATGATCTTGAATCTAATGAGACCGTGTCTTAACAAATATATATCAGAATTACCAAAAGATTTACCTTTATGCACACTGTTCTTTTTGGCATTTGTTGTGGGTTTGAATGAGCTGTCATTCTTCTTCTCTTCTTCAGAATATTTTACTCTCCAGACCATCTGATTTTTCTTTGGTTGCTTCCCAAGAGATTTAACATAAAAATTTGCTGAACCATCAACAGATTTGTCATAAAATAGATTAGATGGTCGAATCTGACTTGATATGACAATTTTAGGTTTGACACTGTTCTTTTTGAAAACATTTTTATCATGAATAGAACTTGAAGCTGTTTTGAAAGAACAGACTGATTCTGTTGAGTTATCAACAGGTGATTGGCTAATCACATCAGCTGTAATCTTTTCTGATAAATTGACATTTGCAGCTTCCAAGTCTTTTATCTTTTTAGTCAAAATGTTTCTTTCAACATTAAGTGTGTCAAACTTATGTTTCAAATCAGATTTGGCCATTTGTTCTTTTTGATAATCTGTTGACAGATCAGTTAATTTGGATAAGAGCTTTGATATTTCAGATTCAAAATGTAAACGTTCTTGTTCAAAATCTTTCTCCAAGTTCTTGTTCTTTTCAGAAATATCTTTGAAAATCCTAGAATTTCTATTTTCAGTATTTTTCTTTTCAAGATCATAAAACTGCTTCTTTTCTTTGAAAATCTGTCTTTCTTTTTCAAGAAAGTCTTGTAAAGTAGAAATCTGTTTGGGAAGTTCAGTTAATTTGTTTTCAAGAACTTGTCATTCTTTCGCAAAAGTGTCTCTTTCAGTGATTATTATCTTTTCGAATTTTGACACTTGCTTAGAATGTTTTGAACATCTCAGCTCCAAATCCTTTTTCTCTTGGAGAGTTTTCTTGGAAATTTCAGATGTGTGTTGAGTAGAAGATATCTTCACATTTGATTTTTCTTTTTCTGCTTGGAGGCTTGTTTTCAGTTCAGCATTCTTCTTCTAAATAACAGATATCTGATCTTCAAAAGCCTTAAACTTCTGTTGAAGCATAACTGACTCATCTTTCAGCTCAGATGATTTATGTTTAGTCGTCTTCAGTTGGATTTTGAGATATACAATCTTTTTCCCTTTCAACTTAATCTCTTTCTCACATGACTGAATAATCTTTTATTTTAAATCAATCATTTTCTCTCTTTCTTTAATCTCTTCCTCTTTCTCTCTTATGTCTTTCTCTTTCTCTCTTATCTCGTTCTCTTTTGCACTGATGATACCTGCAGAATTAGATTTAACATGGTCAGTACATTTTGTACAAACAGGAGTTTTATCAGAATTTGACAATTTAAACGTCAACTCCTGTATCTGCTTAAGAAGCTCTGAATTTTGATCTTTCAGTTGATCTCGTTCAGCTTCTATTTTCGGTATCTCAAGCATTCACAAGACTGTCATATCTCTTGCGAACAATACAATATTTCCCTCATCATCAACAGTAGACATCTTGACAGATTAGCTTCATAATGAAAGATCGTTCCCAAACAGTTCAGAATATTTGACTGAAAGTCAAACTTAGATAAAAAAAATCTTCTGAAAAATTTTCTGTCTCTGGATTTCTCAAACCGCTTGAAATTTGCACTTAAAAAATTCCCAAGACTAGTACAAGAAAACTTTGCAAGAGAAAAAGGATCTTGAGCTGAGATGCATTAAACTTTCCAAGCAAGTGTCTGATTTTGAAAAGATTCGGGTATATACAATTCATGATTCAGCTATTCATATCAAAGTGCAGAGAATGTTAAATGTATCTCAAAAGAGGAGAATATTTGAAAAAGGGGGAGATTCAAAGAAAGTGCTGAAATTGAGAAAGTTTTGATGATCATGAAGCTCACAATTATCAAAAAGGGGGAGAAATCTACAAAGATCAATTTCAGAGATGAGATGTCAAAAAGTGGAAGAAATTTCTGAAAGAGTCAAATTTCAAAGCTGATTTAAAGAAAAGAGACTTTCTAAAGATAATTCTGAAAATAATTCTGAAAGTCCAAGCCAGATGAGAAGAAATCATTCTGAGATTATTCAAAGTCAAATCAGATGATTTGAAAAAGTTTGTTCTTCCAAAGATGGTCAAGAGATCAAAGAGATGAAGATACAAGTTTTCATAGATTCATCGAAGTTCCAAAAGTTTCAAAGTTTTCAAAGAAGATTACAGAAATTTTCAAAGTTTTGTTTCAAAACTTCATATGATTCGTTTTTCAAGACTTGTTGACTATCCGAGATGCAAAGTGCAAAAGACTTTTCAAGATTCTTCAACAACTTCAGAAAGAGCTTCAAAGTTCAAAGTCGTCAGAGTTAAAGATTGAAGAATCAAGCGCTGAAGACGATTTTCAAATTTTTGTTAAATCTTGAATACAAAGGGGGAGATTGTTAGTATATTTTATTGTATCCAAGATTTAATAGGAAAAGTCAAGTCTAGAAATTGTATTCCCAATCACATTCAAGCAATCAATCTCTAAACAAGATGTAACAATCTTAATTCTAGAGAGAGAGTAGATAGAGTAGAGAGAGAAACATAGTCATATGTATATTGCAATGATGAATCACTTACTAACTATTACAAAGGAAGCACTATTTATATGAGAACTAAAATCACAAGCTTAACAACAAAGTAAACTCATATTGACTTAGACTAGACTTTGACTTAGAAACATTGACCTTGTTGACTTTGCTAGACTTGACTTTTCCTATTAAATCTTGGATACAATAATACACTAACAATCTCCCCCTTTGTATTCAAGATTTAAAAAAAATGATTCTAGTCTTCAGCGCTTGATTCTTCAACTTTTGTCTCTGACATTCTTGGACTCTGAAGCTCTTCCTAAAGTTGTTGAAAAACCTTGAAAAGTCATTCACGATTAGCATCTTTGAAAATCAACAGTTCTTGAATGAAACTTTGAAACTCTTTGAAACTTCAAGGAATCTTTGAAAACTTTTATGTATCTCCATCACTGTGAAACTCGCTAATAGACACTTGCACGTTTATGTTTCGCTCTAGACACTACTTGCGCGTTTATGAAGTTTGGGCGTTATGATGCTCACGCAAAGCAAGGTTTGCGCTTTTCACCGCTCGTGCAAAGCATGGTATGCGCTTTTCAAGGCTCGCGCAAGACAAGGTTTGCGCTTTTCACGATTCGCGCAAATCAAGGTTTGAGCTTTTCAAGGTTCGCGCAAAGCTCAAACTCGCTACACACTGGTTGCGCATTTCTGAAACTCGCTAGCCTCTGTTAGCGCGTTTCTTGCCTTAGAAAATTTTTAGAATTCTTAGAACTCGCAGGCTTAACTTGCGCGTTCTTCAGGCTTTGGGTGTTCTTCAATCACTTGAACCTTGCGCGTTCTATTGATGAACTTGCGCGTTTTTTCAATCTTGCGCGTTCTTGCCAGATGTTCACGAAATCGATCTAAATCGATTAAATCCTGCAAAATAAAACATGAAATTTCATAGAGATGTTCGATTTATCAATTAGAAAATTATTCTAACAAAAGATTTTGAATAAAAAACATCAAAATGCAACCATTTGATTCAAGAAACAGTGTTCGAGTTCGTGTTTTTGAAAACAACAATGAAATCCAAAATTACAACACTATTTGTGATTAACTTGTGTTTGTGTATGAACACAAAATGTTTACAAACATAAATCGAATTCAACTGAACCAATTATACACACAAATTTCAACAATTCAATGAAAAACTTGATCAAACAGTGAATTTCAAGAAAATGAGATCGTGAAATTAAAATTTCTCAAATTTGATACTAATCTGATGATCTGATCCTTCTGAATTTGTTTGGTTCGCTCTGATACAAATTGTTATTGTATTCCCAGATTCAATTATCAAGCAATCAAACCAATCTCAATCAGATTATATGTGACAGTGATCAAGAACTAGAGAGAGATTAGAATGTAGAGAGATAAAGTATCATAGTCTGTATTTCTCCAAATCAAATGTTACAATGTGAGCTCTTTTAACAATTACAAGTAAAAAACCTATTTATAGCAAGGGTAAAACTCTCAAGTAATCCAACTAAACTCTCAAGTACTTGAACAAACTCTCAAGTACTTTAACACCTCTAATACTTATGTTGACTTCTCACTATTTGACTTTCAAAGACTTCCTTTGACTATTCTATTACAAAGGCTTTTTACAAAGCTTTCTCAATTAAATCTTGTATACAATTAATACACTAACAGACTGAAATCGCCTTGGATGTTGCAGGACGGTTTGATATGCTGTTCGTGGCACTTGGTGCTTCAGTAAAGATTTTTATTTAATTTTTTTGTAGTTTACATATTGTTTAAATGTTCATACATGTGACTTTAAGAATCTGCAGATCCGGTCGTTTTTGTATGGTCTATGAGCGTTGTTCATAATGGGCGGTGCCCATCTGTAGGAAAAATATGTCGGCACCATGTTCCTGGCGGTTGTAATGGACGGGAACAACTAGATCGTTCCCATTGCGATGGGAGTGGGTAAGACAGAAAGTGGCCCCGCTTGGACTTGGTTCTTCAACAAGTTGAAAGAATGCATTGGTGAACCAGCCAACTTAACATTTGTTACTGATCGGGCGACTTCTATCGATTTAGCCAACAAAACAGTATTCCCAAATGCCAATCACGGTCTTTGTGTCCGACATCTACTCGTTAACTTGAAACTGACCTCCAAAAGAGAGAAAGCAAGGAAGTGGATGTTCTGGGAGGCATGCAAAGCATATCGATTATCAGACTTCGAGACTACCATGGATTTGATGCAAGATCAAAGTTTTCTGGCCTGCGGTATAACACAATGACTTCGAACAGTGCGGAGTTCGTGAATGCGTTGAGTCGATTAACACGGTACTTGCCGATTACAATATTGGTCGAGTTTTATGGTTCGACGTTGCAGCAATGGTATTTCAAGCGTGGCCACGATAGAGGTATAATTATATACACAACTACGTATTCCAAATTGAACCTTTGTTAAATTAGTATAACGTTTTATCGTTTTACCTACAGCGCAAATCCAAAGCGTACTGACACAGTGGGCGGAGGCAAAGATCGAGAAAAGAATCAATAGGAGCTCAAGATGGAGGGTGTATCCAATTTTTGTAGTACACTTCGAAGTTCATGATTGGCATAAGAATGGAAAAGTGGATTTGGAGTCTCGGACGCATACATGCATGCAATGGCAACTGTCTGGCATCCCGTGTGGTCATCTGATAGTGGTTACACGACACCTTGGTCATACATATTTCAGCCAATGGGCTTTAAGCTAGTTACAATGCATGCTTATCAGACAACATATGATGAGTAAGTGAACCCTCTTTCGCCGCCATCTGAATGCGTATTTCCCGAAGAACAGATAACATGCCTCCTGTCTCCCATGAGCATACGAAATGCCAGAAGACCATGCAACTACGACCATATCCCGTCACGAGACGAGGAATCGATCGTGAAAACGTGCAGTCATTGTGGTCAAAAGGGACATTTTCGTTACAATTGTTCAAGTATGATGCCAGCCCCTTCACATACTTCTGGAGTGTCTAGTAGTCGTTGGAAACCCGAGTCTCGTACCACCCAGTATCATCCATCACAATCGCATGATACACAAGACTATGTTCAACCAACTTATGATCTAGGGTCGTAAATAAAGGATTTTTTTATAAATGTAATTTCTCGATTTGTTATATTTTACGGTTCGCAACATACGGTAGAACATGAACAAGACTAACAGTGACATACAGGCGAAAATGAAACCAAGAACGTTAATTTGGATTTAGATATTCCCTGATGCCAAACAAACATTACAGTCCGAAAATAACATAAAATAAAGCCGATAATAACGAGTTCACCAAACAACTAGAGTCCCTCTTGATACCGTGCTTTACATTAGGCTATCCAGTTATGTTTTTTCATTGATCATTTCCTGCATGATAGGATACTGGTCGGCCAACTCTTTCACGCGTTTTTTATCAGCTCGAATCTCTCTTTGCATCAACTTGACGTGATTCTTTTTTTCCTCTATTCCGCCTCGATGGTATCCTACTCAGCCTTGTCATTCATCCATTCACCAGCTATCTCTTCTATCTCGGATTGAACTTATCTATGGATTTTTTCATCCTAGAAGGCATGATCTGAGACGAAAGAGGGTTTGATGTCGTTGGCAACTATTCGGGCACCTTTAGGGGCCCCTTTTCAGCTTCTCTTTTAACGTAACTCGCGTTGAACATCTCCCACTCCTAGTTTGTGATTGGAAGTTCGACTCTAGACACGGGAACCCTTAAAAACTCTCGTCCGTTGTTGGTGGTTTATATCCAGAACGAGATGTTCCAACCATTGTTTAAAGGTTGATGAAATTTTTTGTGTGAAAATGAGATGGATGGACCGACTATAAATAGCCTGAAAAAAGGTGGCGGACGATGGCAATCAACGACGGTTAACGGTGGATAACTGTGGCGGTCGATGGTGGTCAACAGTGGTTAGCGGTGGAAGTGGGTGTAGGAAGGAGGGAGAGGATGAATAAGTGGTGATAGTGGTGATGTTGGTATGCCCCCCCCCCCCTTTATATATGTACTCAAAAAATACCAACAACCGGGTATTTGCTAAAAAAATCGAGTATTTAATACAAGAAAATTACATTTTATTGTCAAAAATTCGGGTCAAAGATATCTGTTTTTTAGTGTGTTGTCAAATCATGATATATTGGGAAGAAGAAAGATTTTTCGGAAATGGGTGATATTTATTTCAATCATGTTGTAGAAATACAAAAAAAGCAGGTATTTGAACAAAATCAGAATTTCGGTAAAAAATATCGAGTACAAAAATGAACAAAAAATTAGAAAACCCCATTTTTCTTGGGGCTGATGTTAGCCCTAATAATGCATGTGGGACCCACATTTTGTCATTATTAGTTGAAAATTCAAAAGTAGGGGAATAATATGTCTCATCGGCGAAATAGGGGGCAACTTTATGTCCCATCGACGAAGGGGGGTGGGGTTTTGCTGGCGGCGGTGTCAACTTGATGGGTGTCAGGTCTTGTCAGGGGTTTGAGGGTTGTGTCGGTAAGGGAGATACGTGTCACCTCCTCATTGGACCAAGTGGGTGTGGACCACATTTCATTTTCGCCGACAGATGGTGAAATGGGCCGGTGAAATGGGGTGTCAATTCCTCAATTTAAAAAAAAATTGTGTCATTCTCTCAATTAGTTTGACCAAATGTGCCAAACGAGACATTTTCCCAAATATTATTGTTTATTATATTTAAGAACAAGGGTTAGATTGGACCCCACATTCTTGAAAAGGTACCACCACCATTCTTTCGTCGCCGCCACCCACGGCTAGAAACCCTTCTTTGGCCTCCGCCACCACCCACCCACACCTTTGTTGTCAGTTGATACCGTCCCCAAAACACCATTGTGCCACCGCAATCACCAGTGCCGGAGCCAGAAATCATACCGTCAGGAATCGGTATGAGAGGGTACACAAATAAAATAAAGATAATATTTTTTTAAACATAGCAAAAACATTGATATTATATTGATAAAATACCAATATTTACATATTCGATAGTAATTTATTTTTTATATGGCTTATGTTTACAAATTACAACTTATTTTTTCTTATACCTATTTTTTGCATCAAATTCTCTCCGATGGATGCACTATTATTTGCATTATTTAATGTTATGAATTTGGTGTAACAGTATTCACAAACACCATTTTATTCATTAAGGTTTTGATATTTAGAAAATGATCCTTTAAATTTTTTTAATTTTTATTTTTATTTCATTGTTTAACAACACTAATTTGTTTCAAATAATACATATGATAAAAAAGTTATGATAAAAATATAAAACATATGTTATAATCTTTAAAATTAATAAATATAAAAGATGGTATTGAAAACATATGTAATCAAGATAAATAAAATAATTTAAATATTTATTTATGGTGTAATAGAAGTGTACTCGTGCAATGCAACACGATACATCTTGATTTTGATGTTTTGTTTTATTTTCTCTTTATCGAGTTTTTAATACAATTTTGTCAATTTAGGTTTAATAATGACGTGATTTATTTTAGGTTTAATAATGTAATTATTTTTATAAAATAAATAATTAAGTATTGCTTTAGAATTCAATAATTATCTTAATTATATTTTACGATCTTTATATTTAAAATGAGATGTTTATCTTGTATTTGATTATGTTTATCAGTTAATTATGATATCGAACATGTAGCTTTAAAAAATTATACTTATACGAATACAACATTTAATTGTAATATTGAAATTTGAGTAATATGTATTAATGAATAGCACTTGATGCATAAAAAAATATTTTTAAAAACTTTTCTCAAATAATTTATAATATAGTATAGATAAACTAGTATATATATTGAAGATGATTTATTAATTTTTGTATCAAAGTAGTGTAAAATTTAGTATAGAGTGAATTACACCGGTGATCCTTGTGGTTTGCTTAAATTTTGGATTTGGTCCCTAAAACAAACTATCTACGCTCATGGTCCCTAACTTTTCATTTTGATAACACTGGTGGTCCTCCAACTTAACAGACGTTAAGTTAGTCTGTTAAGAGCAATTAAGTTAGGGACTTTTTGGACATTTTACCATTTATCTCATTTTATAATTACTTTTTTTCCTTTTTTTCATCTTCATCTTCTCTAAGCTAATTCATCAAGAACATTCTATTGAACATCAAAAAACATAAACAAATTGTTTTGAAAACAGAATCCCTATAAATCAAAAAGCTAAATCGAAACACAAAACAAACGTTTAATGTAAATAAAAAACACTACAAAAAAAGGAAAAATAAACCCTAAAAAATGGATAAGAGTTTTTCAATGACTAATCTTCAAAGGAATCAGACTTGACTGATCTCCTCAAAAGCTAACCTAGAGGCATCTTCAACATTATAAAATAACAGTTTGCCAAGTTTTGAGTTCAAATGAAAACAGCATGAAAACACAAAAAATCACTAAGATCGATCAAAGTCGTTGCATTTTGGGAAAATAATCCATCTTCAAAAACCCTAGAAAAATCCACCAAAAAATGCCCATAATCCAAGAAACTCTAGGACATGAACATATCAACAATGGAGATTTCAACTGGGAAAGATATAACAGATGCCCCACTTGTAATTGGGAATTCTGGAAAAGAAATTATAAAAACAAAAACTTGGAAGAAAGCCTAGAAATCCAACAAAGTTGTTTCAAATGTCAACACCTGGACCTATAAATCCATAAGATCCACTCCATGAATCCTATAATTAAATTAAAGAAAAACATATCTTGTAGAAAACCCATGCCTAGGTCGATTAAAAAATGAGATTTTTTTTACAGTTCTCTCACCAAAATGGTAATCTTAAGAGAGAGAAAAGAAGGTGCTAGTGAAGTCTTGTAGATCTTTTTGATAAAAATACAAAAATTCAAGGCACATGAAGCCAAGCTCAAGCTCAAGTCCAAGCTCAAGCTTTAATGGAGATTCCTGCTACAAATGTGATAGAACAACTTCATCAAGGGCCACTCTCGTCTCTGAATATTGTAGAACTGTAGAAGCGACAGACGATGGCCATACGAATCCAACTTCTTGTTGAAAAGTTAAGGGGCAGCGATGGAGGTGTTATGACATAGATGATGATGATCGGTGGTGCTTCGGTTGCGACGATGAAGGTTGCAGATCGAGGTATTGATAAACTAAATTGAAAAGTTCAAAGCTAAACTTTTTTTTATTGATTTATGACAGAGATGATGATGGAGGTAGGTGGTGGACTAGTGGGTGGTATCTTGCAGAAGGAGGAGGCGTATAGGGAAGATGAAGATATGTTTGGTGGATTTCTTTTGGGGTTTTTTTTCGTTCTTTTCTATAGTCCTTTTTTTTTGGAAGGCTTTCTATAGTCCTTTTTGTTTACATCAAAAGGTTTTTTTTTTTTTTTTTAATTTATGTTTGATGGATTAATTTAAAGACGATGAAGATGCAATAAAAGAAAAAAAAGTAATTATCAAATGGATAAAATGTCCAAAAAGTCCCTAACTTAATTACTCTTAACAAACTAACTTACCGTCTGTTAAGTTGGAGGACCACCAGTGTTATCAAAATGAAAAGTTAGGGACTATGAGCGTAGATAGTTTGTTTTAGGGACCAAATCCAAAATTTGAGCAAACCACGTGGATCACTAGTGTAATTCACTCTTTAGTATACTATACTAGGAATACCTTTATCTCGTTAGAATAATTATGTCATTTTTTTTTCTTTTCTTATGATAAAAATTTTAAATGAAGTAATATTTAAATATATTATAATGTAAAATTGTAATAATTAATTGTTTTTAGAGAGTTATTTTGAAAAGTCATGATTGTATATTTCTCTCATCATGATTTTCTTTCTAGTGCCCACCACTGCCTCAAAATTGTTCTATTCTACAGAAATCACATATTCTCCTTTCTTCTTTCTAAATCATCTCTCCATACCACAATATCGAAGAAAATTATCAATTCCAGGGGTGCGGTGCTCCAACATGGCTCCGTTAATTTTTTTTAGACCAGTAGGGATTAGTAAACAACTCAAGATCCTATAGTAAAAAGTGAAGGAGTGGGTCTCAAAGACGTAATTTCAAAATAAAAGAAAAAAACACTCATCAAACCATAAATTAACCACAAGGACAAAAACCATTTATAGTTTAGTCAACAAAATGAAAAGAGAAAAACACTCATCAAACCGCAGATCCTATATATGTTGGAAACGATGAGATTTGATGCATGCATGACGAAATATGGCAATAACGTTTACCAAGAAAATGCATACCAAATATCGGTCCAAACACCATCATTATCACTCCAAGCTCCAGCAGGGAGATGCATGGATACTTGATGGAAATAAAGTAAAATCTCAAATACAAAATGAAGTAGAGTTTTGTGTCAAATGACAAACGTACTTTAATCCTCTCATGGGTTTCTCAAAACAAATACTATTTATTAAAGGAAAAAAGTAATACTTACCATTTCTCCTCAAGATAGCTTCCTGTCACCACCTCCTTTACGCATCCTTTCTTGCTTACCCCTTCTTTTTTCCCTCCAGATGACCTTTCATTGTCACTACTTCTTTCTTCAGATCCTCCATTTCCTTCTGTAGACTTTTCATTTCATCATCAAATTTACAAGTCAGATCTTTTATGACCTTATCAAATTCTATGGCATCTTGCTCACGGCGATCCACCAGCTTCTTCAAGTCGGCCCTCATATCTTCATTTTCCTCCTTCAATCTTCTTATACTGGTAACGTACGTACTCGCAACCTTATGCTCCAATTCGAGTTCTTGATCCTGCCATATATTACTTCTTCTGAGTAGCGTAAGCCAGGCACTGATTTCATCGTAGACTTTGAAGAAATCAGCCGGAGGAGTACTACGATCTTGACTGTTGGTGGCCATCGTTGAAGGAGGGATTTGATATTGCAAAGGCAAAGAGAGATATGAATATTAAAATTACCAACCGTTTTCAAATATATATATATATATATATATATATATATATATATATATATATATTAAAGTAGCACCCAAAGGTGCTGACGTCTCTTCTTCTAAAAAGCAAAAACTCAGTTTTCTTTTTTCTCCACCATTCTCGCTTTACCCTTTATATCCAATCAATAGCTGGAAAGAAATATACGCTTGTCATTGTAGATGAATTCTCTCGCTATACCTGGGTTATCTTTCTTCCCTGTAAGAGTGATACTCCAGAAGAACTAATATCCTTTGTTAAAAAGATGGAAGTGCTGAATAATCTTACTGTTCGTTCAATAAGAAGTGATCATGGAACTGAATTCA
The DNA here is from genome assembly GCA_954870635.1 of Arctium minus. Taxonomy (NCBI): domain Eukaryota; kingdom Viridiplantae; phylum Streptophyta; class Magnoliopsida; order Asterales; family Asteraceae; genus Arctium; species Arctium minus. The sequence goes on from OX941095.1 coordinate 15,239,126, forward strand.
AAAACAGTTCCCTGAATAATTTCTTTGAGAATAAAGGAATTTCTCATAACTTTTCCTCAGTAAGAACACCTCAGCAAAACGGAGTCGCTGAAAGAAGAAACAGAACGATCATTGAAGCTGCTAGATCAATGCTCAGCGATTCTCATCTCCCTACTCAATTTTGGGCAGAAGTTGTAAACACTTCATGTTTTACTCAAAACAGATCGCTGATAGTAAACCGATTTGGAAAAACATCTTATGAACTTTTTCATAGAAGGAAGCCTTCTATCAGCTTTCTTCATATCTTTGGTTGTCAGTGCTTTATCTTAAACAACAAAGATCAGCTTGGAAAGTTCGACCCAAAAGCTGATGATGGAATATTTCTAGGATATTCCTCCATCTCAAAAGCCTACAGAGTTTTCAACAAACGAAGACAATATGTGGAAGAAACAATTCATGTCACTTTTGATGATACTCGCTCAGGGAACTCCAAACCAATCACTGACAATGAAGAGTTAAATGCTTGGATGTTTTCTCACTACAGAGAAACTGAACCCTTCTTCTCAAACCATCAGCACACAACTTCACCTACTGCTGATGATGATCCAAACATCATACATCCTAACGCTGAATCCAACTCATGGGATTCAGCTGAACCGCTAAACACCTTACTACCATCAGATCTACCTCTGTCTGAAAACCTCTCTGATAACAACAGTCTCTCCACTACTCAACAGTTAATTGCTGATGAACCTCAAACGTCCTCATCAGTAAACATCCCAATTGTTGATCCAACCCCTGAGTTGAGCGATAATGCTACTGCTCAGCGATGGACCAGAGATCATCCAATAGATCAAATTCTTGGTGATCCAGATGCAGGTAATCAGACACGACGAAGCTCAGGTAATATTTGTCTCTTTGTCAACTTTCTCTCTTTAATAGAACCAAAGAAGACTGATGATGCCCTCAGAGATCCAAACTGGGTCATCGCTATGCAAGAAGAGTTGATTGAGTTCTCTTGCAACAAAGTTTGGAATCTCGTTCCTAGACCATCTGATAAAACTGTTATAGGCACCAAATGGGTGTTTAGAAACAAGTTAGATGAACATGAAACTGTAACCCGCAACAAGATTCGACTTGTAGCTCAGGGATACAGACAAGAGGAAGGCATAGACTATGATGAAACCTTTGCCCCTGTGGCTAGGCTCGAAGCAATTCGACTATTCTTAGCTTATGCAGTTTACAAAGACTTCATTGTGTATCAAATGGATGTAAAATCAGCGTTCCTCAATGGAAAGCTGTATGAAGAAGTCTATGTAGAACAACCTCCAGGGTTCTATGACCCTAAGTATCCAAATTATGTTTATAAATTGGATAAGGCTCTCTATGGTCTAAAACAAGCCCCTCGTGCTTGGTATGACACTCTCTCATCTTTTCTTATCTCTGAAAATTTTGAACGTGGCAAGATTGATAATACGTTATTTTTCAAAAAAATAAAAGGTCATATAATTCTTGTACAAATATATGTCGATGACATAATATTTGGTTCTACTAACCCATCTCTATGTACTCGCTTCGCTGAAAGAATGAAGAAAGAATACAAAATGAGTATGATGGGTGAGCTGACATATTTTCTTGGTCTTCAGATTAAACAATCTGACAAAGGTACTTTTATAAGCCAAGGTAAGTATGTTAAAGATATGTTGAAGAAGTTTGATCTAACACAAACTTCAGGAATGAAAACTCCTATGGCACCTCCTCTGACACTTAACAAAGATCCTTCTGGAAAACCTGTTAATGTCACTTCTTATAGAGGAATGATAGGCTCCCTGCTGTATCTTACGGCGAGCCGACCTGACATCATGTACTCCACTTGTTTATGTGCACGCTACCAATCTGAACCCAAGGAATCCCATCTGATTGCTGTTAAGCGCATATTCAAATATCTGAAAGGAACTCCTAACCTCGGTCTTTGGTATCCCAAAGACTCAGGGTTCGATCTAACTGGTTATTCTGGTAGTGATTTTGCAGGTTGTAAACTTGACAGAAAGAGTACCACTGGTGGATGTCAACTCCTAGGAGGAAAGCTGGTAAGTTGGACAAGCAAAAAAAAAAATTCAGTGTCCACTTCCACAGCTGAAGCTGAATACGTAGCCGCTGGAAGCTGTTGTTCTCAGATCTTATGGATGAGAAATCAACTATTAGACTATGACCTTCAGCTATCAAAGATTCCAATCTATTGCGACAGCACTAGTGCTATCGCTATGGCAAATAATCCAGTGCTACATTCAAAGACAAAACACATAGAGATCAGATATCACTTTATCAGAGATCATGTGATGAACGGTGATATTGAACTTCATTTTATCCCTACTGACTTTCAGCTTGCTGATTTATTCACCAAACCTCTCGATGAGACAAGGTTCAACTTTCTCATCAGTGAGCTTGGAATGCTGAATCTCGAAGAATAATTCTTCAGCGTTCATGCATTGTGTCAGTAATCATAAGTTCCCCTTTTTATCATTTTTTTTATAAACATTATGACTCTCAGGTATGTTCTCTCCATCCCTACAACAGAATCTTCATTCAGTTAAGATGTTTTTCAAAATATAAACCTTAATCACTGAACTTTTTTCAAATGATTAAAAGCTTTTTGAAAAATAAATTTATCACTGATATTTCTAGTCAGTGATCCTTCTTAAAAAGAAAACTCATCCCTAACTTTCTCATCAGGGATACTTTCAAAAAGAAAATCTATCGCTGACTTTTCTTAAGCGATAATTTCAAAACGGACAAATGAACAGTCTCTCTCTTCTATGACGTCATTTGAACCGATAATCCACGACATGTCTTTTTCTGACACGTTCGTCCGTTGCCCTTCCATCCAATCAACTTCGTGGAACGTGTCCATGTCATGATGAGCATTTATTTTCCCGCCTCTCACACACACTCTCTCTCTCACGTATAAAAGGAATGTTTTTCCATTCTTCTCATTTTACGCTTTCTGGAAATACTTTCTAAGCAAGAATTCTCTCTCAAGCATTTTAGCATTCTCAAGCATTTGCATCATCCTCTTCAAAGATCAACAGGTTATTCTTGATCTTTTTCTTATTCTTATTTTAAATATTTTTACATAAAACTCCATTTATGAACTGCCATTATGGGTTTATAAGATTCTTATCACATAAAATCATTTTCATTTTTGATTTTATTCTTTAAAAACCATTTTATTTTGATTTTTCTTCATTCAAAATCTTTCGTTTTTCTTCTTGTTCTTATATCTTATATTAAGAACACCTTTTTAATCTTCAAATATGTTGATTTTTCTATGTTTCTTTCCCAAAATAGAAACTGGACAAATCTTCTTTATTTTTTAGACTAAAACCTTTCTTCTATTCTTCAATCTGTTTACTCTAAAAAATGTCTCAATCTGCACTTGTCACCTCTAAGAACGTCAAGTTCGCCATCTCTGACTCGGAGCTTCCCAAAAACAATCATCTTGCTCGCCTTGACTTTGATGGTGTCAAATACCCACATCTGAAAGAAGCCGCAAAGTTTCTAAAGAAGTCCTGCATTGCTTACGCTATCACTGTGGATCCCACTCCTTCCAAAGCTCTACTCCAACAATTCTGGTTTACCGCTGAAGAAAACCTCTATCACCAACAAAAAGGGTGAACAGGTTCCTGCTATCTCCTTCAGCACTGAACTTGGATCAGGGATGATGACTGCCTTAGGTCTGAGGAAAGCTCTGCGTTTTCCTGACAAACCCAGGAATGGATTTGATGCCTTGCCAACTGATGCTGAACTCATCCAATTCTTGGATGCAATGGAGTATTCTTGGGAACCCAAGCCAAGGACGAAGATTCCAAACAAGAAGTTGACTCTTGTGAAGACGGCACTGATGCCTTCTCAGCTTAACTACATCTTCTCACACTTCATTCAATGTATGAGTGGGAAGAGTGGGTCACTGGACCAAGCCAGCAAGATTCAGGTCCAGATGGCTTACTCAGTTATCGCTGGAAGAAACTTCGACTACACAACAACTATCTTTGATGATCTAAAGTCAAAGATAGAGAAGACCGAGAGGGATCCCAAGGTCCCCTACGTACGTTTCATCTGCGCGTACCTGAAGTTCCTCTACCCTGCTACTTACCCTACTAACTCGGATGCATCTTTTCCAAAAGTGGGTCAGCGCTCCCTGGAGGTCAAGACGCTCCCCAACGAGGTAAGTATCTCTGAACTTCGCTCCCAAATCTCTCTCCTCACTTCTTCTTCTTCAGCGGCCACGCAGGAGGTTCCTTCTTCTGCTATCCCTGCCGCTACCCCTTCCAAACGACCATCAACTGGCTCCCTTGGTCCTTCGAAGAAGGCCAAGGTGACCAAGGAGAAAGATACCTATAGCTCTATACCTAAGGATGTTTATCAACAAACTTCCTTGGATGCATTCGTGGGTCTCTCCTCCACATCCTCAGCGATACCCACTTCAACCGTGCCAGCGATCTCGGTCGCTGTCACAACAACAGTGACACAACCTACGATCCCAGTTCAACAACAACTTGAGGTAACTACCCCTATCCCTACATCTTCTATCCCCATATCTAGTCCTTCTATTTCTTTGATCTCTAACCCTCCATCTATTTCTACTCAACCACAGTTTGGACCCATAGGACCTGAACATCAATCTTTTGAGGAATCGTTACAATTCTACAAAATGTTTGATAATTCAGGTATCCCTATAACCTTAAACACTTCTCCCAACTCACCATATAAGCCTGTTTTTCAAAAACTAACTTATATTTCAGGTCCTAGTTTGGCGACTGTTGACACCAATGTCAACAGTTTGAGTGCAAAGGTGGAATCTCTGACTGCCTCTCTCAACAACACCACCAGTGCTATTCAATCAACTGGTGAAGCACTGAAGATGCTGACAGCCAATTGCGCCTCCAAAGCTGACGTTTCTCAAATCGCTACTCTCCAAGAAGTGATTGTCAAAGTCAGGGAAGACTCACAGCAACAGTTTGCAGCCGTAGCTACAAAGGTTGATTCCTGTGAAGTTCTTCCTGTGAAGTTCTTCGTTGAACATTGCCGTGGAGTTCATTCATCAGGCTACGTCAGATCTTTCTGCGTTTGAAGGCCGTCTGGACAGTTTGGAGGCTGAAGTTCAGGTGTTGGCCGCTGTAAAAGCTTCATCTCCTTCCAAAGATCTCTCCCTTAATGATAATGACAAAGAGGTGGAGAAGGCAGCTGAAGAAAATACGGAGTTTGAAGTCGCTGCTGAGGTCCAACAGAAGGAAACTCCCTCTCAGGTTGAGGGGGAGATAGCTGCTGAAAAAGCCCCTCCTTCTCTCGAAGATTTAATCGACGATGAATAAGAAGACGATGAAGATGAATCCCTTGATCTTGAAGATCAAGAGGAAGAACCTCATCAAGATGATGATGATGACGATGAAGAAGATCCATCGCTATGGTGTTTTTCAGCCATCACTTCATCAGCGATAGCTTCGAAAGAAGTTATCAAAGCAGGGGGGAGCCATGGAACTTCTTCAGGAACCCCTTCCCAAAGCAAAGGTGCTACTGTTGAGGGAAACCTGAAGAAGACTTCACTATCTGAGGAGAATCCTTCTCAGGTATGCCTTTCCCTCGTTCCCTTATCCTTCTATAAAAATCCCACCCCTGTTTCTTTCTAGCCTTTATCTCTTTTCTTCCATAAAAATAAACAAACCTTTTTCATTTTCTGACCAGAAAGTTCTCTTCCCTGCTTAAGGGTAAAGAGCTCCAAATAATCCCAGCTGCTGAAGCTGATGACCAACCAATCCCAATCTCTGTAAGAGAGATTGATGAAGAGGAAGAAGAAGAAGAAGAAGATGAGTCCCTGCAACATCATGGAAGGCCCTCTAGACCATCTCACTGGTTAGAGGAAGAGATGAAGAAAAGAACAGAGATGATCTCTCATCTGGAGAATCAACGTCGAAAGATCCACTCTCAATCAACGGATCTAGAGTTCCTGACTGAAGTTGAAATCGAAGAATCCGTCAGGGCTGAGAAGCTGACTGCTGACTGTCAAAGAGATGCCTCTCTGGCTCTCAAAATTCAGTCCTCTCAAGTCAAAGACAAGAAGCTGAAAAGCAAACCAGTGGAAGTCCATGCAGCTCTTTTGAAAGAGATTGAAGAGGAACGCTCCAAAGAAAAAGCGGTCAGTGATATTACAGTCGATTGGTGCATGCACAAAATTGACTATCGCTCTGACCCAATGAAGATCATAGTTGTCGCTATCTCTGGAAGAAAGAAGAAGGACAAAGTTTCTGTCACTATGGAGATTACCAGAGAGGATGGAAGCTGCAAGGCAACGTTTGTTTCAAAGTTGGAAAGCCTCGGCTATATGGAATGACTTTAGTTCAAAGACGCACAGAAGAAATCAAAGTCAATCTACAGAGGCTATGTTGAAGGGATAAATGATGCTCTCATCAACAGAGTCGCTGTAATTTTAAAGGTGTCGTCTGCTCTTCCTTCTAAGTCAAAGCAGATCAGAAGAAAGCCTGTCTCCTCCTCCTCTGAAAATGTCGCGGTGATCAGGAATGAAACCTCCATCAAATTTTCAAGAGAAGCTCTGTTCGGTCCTCCTCCTGATCTTTCAGTTCTGGATCTATCTCTGCCTACTGGTGGACCATATGTTGCGGTACAAGTTCTTGAAGAACCTTTTGGAATCTTCTTCAGAGATGACGAGGAACAACTCAGATTTCAAAAAGTCTCTGAAATCCCTATATGTTCCCTCGCTCTTCTCAAGGATCTCATGTGCCTATGGTGTACTCTCTCTCCTGCTGCTGAGCCAATCATAGCTATCATCTGCAAAGATCTTTAGAGCGAAGGCAAAAAGGAGAAGAAATACCTGAGTATTTGATCAATCCTCCTAAACTCTCTTTAAATAGCTGATAGATTAGTTTTCTTTCTTGTAATCTATTAGTTTAAACTTACAGTAGTGAGTACATCACTTCTACTTGTAATTTTCATACCTTGTAATTCTTTTCTTGGATTAATGAAAATTTCAGTGAAGTACTTAACTCTATCAGTACTGTAAAAGATCCCTCAAAATAGTAATTGGGACATGTATATTATGAGTCCTGATTATTCCATCATTTTGAATTATAAAGTAATTTTCATCAGTTACTTTGTCATTATCAAATAGGAAGAGATTGTTGATCCAAACTCTCTCAGTGATTTGATAACGACCCTTTTCTATACTTAGTGAAAATTACGTTTAATATGTATTAGTGTTTCACCATCAGCGATCAGACTGAGTCTGTTTAGTTATCGCTGATAGTCTTCTTATAAACATTTAGTTTGTATTAGTGTTTCACTATCAGTGATCAAACTGATTCTGTTCAGTATCGCTGATAGTTTCTGATGTAAACAGTAACGTAATCCCTGAAGACAAGTCTCGCGTCAACAGATGTTCATAGCTGAATCGAAGACGAAGCTGCTGAACAAAGAGAAGCCTACTAGTGACCTGATGCGGATATCAGTGAAGCAATGACCTCTACTTATACACGAAGGAACATGAGTAAAGCTTCAGCGATCGCTGAACTCTTGATATCTCTGCAGAATGAGATATTCAACGATTGAATGATCACAAAGCTTATACCTCAAGTTTCTATTTGTCTTACCTTGCACAACTCAGTACGATGTGTCAGACAGGACATGCCTCTGCCATAATTCGTACAACAACTCTGTCAACTACACTGTTCATGATCCGGCCGAAAATATATCTCCCAAAGTCAGACTTCCAAAGCCAATCAGTGAACTCCACGTGTAAAGTGTCCTGCCATGCATTTAATGCATAGGGTATAAATAGTAAGTTCACCCCTCCATCTGAGGGTGTGCTGAATCCTTGAAGCCCAAATAGAAACCTTTGTTTTCTATATTCTAAATCCCCCATTCTCTGAAATTCTTGTGCAACCATCTTAGTGTTTTCTTAAGTTTGTTTAGATTGAGTCTTACTTAATCTTATTCCGCAACAGACTTGTAAATTGTGTTTGATTTATCAATAAACAATTTATTAAACTTTAAATTCTATGTTTGTATTCAACCCCCCCCCCCTTCTACAAACTTGTTAAGCACCTTAGGGACCAACATGAAGATGTCTGGTAGTCAATGTTAGAAAGTAAAACCTCACAGGTAATGAACAACAGAAGAATCGACGTCCTGAGTTAGAGTCCATTCATGATGTTCGGACGATTGCATCTGCAACGCAATTGCAATGTTTCGCCAACGTTACCTGTTGAAGAATTCAGCTCTACTCTATATTGATACGATAATAGAAGATGATGAGAGTTAGTAGGAATAAGTGATAGGAATGTACCATCTATTTATAGGGACAAATTGAGGGAAAATATCTAGTTTTGAAGATATAAAATTACAGCTCAGATACAGCACATAGATATAGAGAAAAGATAAAACCCTGGGAATTAGATTAAAAAACTAGGAATACTCCATGCTCAGGCAAATGTCAGACTCCTGCTACATGAGGGACTGTCTATTCTGAGCCGACTCATCTCGTGTGAGATTTCTTTTGAAGTGTTGCAATTCTCTTTTTCGATGTACACTTCAATAACTGTCTGGTCGTCGATGTATTGACGTATATTCACCACATCGTCTTCAAGCCGCAAGGGTCATAGTCCACGCTCTAAGTATTTACTAGGTTTTTTAAAATACATTTTCAAATGTTTGCGTTCTTCATAACATATTTCTTCCATTATTTGGTGCAACAATTGCATGCTAAGATCGTCAACATCCAGCATGTCAACGTAGGTTTCAATACCACCCATGTAAGACATCATCGGTGGTTTTGTAAATTACCCATTATGATATACCTTCATCGTGAACAACTGGGGATATTGAGTTGTTGAAGAAGAATTATAAAAAGTTACACGTTTTACAAAATATTTATATGTATAAGAAACATAAAGAAGTACTAACCATACAGCTCCTTGGTTGTATCCGAAAGCGGTCATGGTGGACATCCTAAACTCCACAGATGATCATATCTCGATGTCATTTTCACTAGAAGGGATGTATAATCTTAAGAAATTTATATGACACGTCATGTGCATAACAACGGTATAATCTTAAGGTTTTTATAGGACTCGTCAGCTCCCTGAAAAGGTTCGTCTGCAAGGTCTCGTCCTATCACGAGTTGTTGGCATTGGCGAAAATTAGACAAGATTCGTCTGAAAAAGATTCGTCTGCAAGGTTTCGTCCCATCATGAGTTTTCGGCGTCAGTGAAATCAGACAAGATTCGTTTGAAAAGATTCTTCTACACCGTCTCGTCCCATCACCAACTGTCAGCGTCGACGAAAACCAGACAAGATTCGTGTTAAAATATTCTTCTTTGGCAAGTGATGACAAGAGATTATGGTGTGTAAGGATTTTTACAGGCAAATCTTTGAATAAAACGATGTGTTTTTTCCCGTTTTGGAAACCAAATTCTGGATATTATATAACCTAACAGTTTATACATTATTATATTATTTTGTACTCCACTGTCAAGGGTTCGTGTTGGTATATTGGACATCTAAATCTTTCGTCGTATGAATGAGAAATTAATCACCAAAGTCGGGTAGTTGAATGGTTTATAAAGAGTTGCCGAAACAAACATAGAAATTGATATAGTTCGAAAACAACCGGTAGAACATGAAGAAGTTCAGCTAAACAAACTTTGAAACGACAACATTAAAGCAATAAGATAGAACTGAACCTGTACAATGGAAACATACAGTGAAACAATAACAAGTACAACGAATCCATGAAACAGCAACATTCACTATAACGATAGAGTGAATTCAACTGCTCGAGCCGTGTCTATTTCTCCTCATACTGCTACATAAATTTTGAAAATTTTATGCTCATCTTTTTGGCACAGGCATCATCTTTTTCGATCTGCTTGTACAGCTTCGTAATGGATTTGTGTTTTTTGTCTATTGAGACAAGAACCTCATCCCTTTCTGCAAGACCGTTCGTCCACTTCTCGTCTATGTCGTTTCTCCCGGCTTCAAGTTTTTGGATTGCTTCTAAAATCATTGCAGGAATGCCCTGGGAAGAGGGACGGTTTGAAGACAATGCACTTCTAGCCATGTTTTTCTGCTTAGTAAGTAAGAAGAGAAAATTTTCCTTAAATATGTGAATGTTGTTAATTGTTGTGATACATGGATCTCAATGGCCATCTTATATACAAGTGACAGGGGATGCTTTTAAACTTTTTGTTGGCGAATCTTTAGGTTTTTGCAGGCAAAGATGTTAGCATCGACGTAAACCAGACAAGATTTGTCTGAAAATCTTTGTCTGCACCGTCTCGTCCCATCATGAGTTGTCAGCGTTGGAGAAAACTAGAAAAGATTCTTCTGAAAATATTCGTTTGCACCGTCTCGTCCCATCACGAGCTTTCGGTGTCGGAAAAAATCAGACAAAATTCGTCTGAAAATATTCTTCTGCACCGTCCTATCATGACTAGTCAGCGTCGGTGAAAGTCAAACAAGATTCTTCTGCACCGTCTTGTCTCATCACGACTTATCAGCGTTGGCGAAAATCAGAGAAGATTCGTCTGAAAAGATTTTTCTGCACCGTCTTGTCCCATCACGACTTGACTGCGTCGGCGAAAATCAGACAACATTCGTCTGAAAAGATTCGTCTGCACCGTCTCGTCCCATCACGAGTTTTTTTTTCAGGCTCTGTTTGGCTATAAATACTCCCAGGATTTCCATATAACATCAATTACACATCAAAATGCCATTTTCAAGAAAACGCCTATGGAGACTTAGAGGGACATTTGAACCGCTTCCGAATTAGATCGACGACTTGATTTGGTAGTAATTATGTTTCACTTCCATAAATATATTGTCTTACCTTAAATTCTAACTTTTATTCCATCCAACAGGTCACTATCCATTACTATTCACTATGAAGGTCTACCATAATGGCTATTTGACACCACGACCGGGTAGGTTTTATGTCGTTGGCATGGAAGTTTTTGTTGACCTAGTAAATGTTGAATATCTTTTTGTTGCACACATGCATCAAGTAATGTCAGTAATGGGTTATGACGAACACGAATGTTCTAGAATGAAAATGTATTTTAAAACATCGGACGGTGACTTAGATGAATTATGTGGACAACGAAACCATCATTGAAGTCTATCTGGAAAGTGATGATGAATATGCAAGCACTCCTGGGAGACCGTCTATATTTGACAAGGGGGCCAGAGATTAGGTCATATTCTTGGTGTTTTAACCCATTTTTATGTTTAAGTGTGTTTTAAGTATCTGTTTTTATGTTCATTTCTATGATGTACTTGGAGTTTTCAATCTATAGCTTTATGTTTGTAGTGTCAACTATTGCTTTTAATCCAGTTAAGTATTTTTTCCATTTAGGCCAATTTCCCTAAAAAAAAGAATGGATAAAAAAACATGTGTTTATTTTGTGCGCTTAAATAATTTTGTTACCTATACTTGTTTTGTAGTAGTCTAAAAATAAAAGCTCATCATAACACAACAGATAAAACGATTTTATCCACGAGACAAGATTCGTCTCCATCGTCTCGTCACATCACGAACTGTAAGTGTCGGCAAAAACCAGACAAGATTCGTCTGCACCGTCTCGTCCCATCACGAGTTGTCGGCGTCGGAGAAAATCAGACAAGATTCGTCTTCACCATCTCGTCGCATCACGAGCTTTCGGCATCGACGAAAATCAGACAAGATTTGTCTGAAAAGATTCGTCTGCATCGTCTCGTCCCATCACGAGTTTTCAGCATCGGTGAAAACCAAAAAAGATTCGTCTGACAGGATTCCTCTAACTATTGTTTTTTGTTTTTAATTTTTATGATATGTATCAAACTAGATACTTTTTATTCCTTATATAAAGAACCCAACCCATTTGGAAACAAATACATCCTCTTTCATCTTCAATTTATCTCATCGTCAAGTTATCCCTATATATACCTTTAAGATCTCATTCCATATTTGAATAAAATATGAATTCTCGTCCTAATGAAATCGTTATCTTATATCTTCAGAGTTGCGGTTCGTTAGTCAAAAACAATGGTGTTACGAAGTACATTAATGGCGATCCAAAATGTTTATTACATTTGCCTTCCCCTTAACATATTCTTCATTGTGTAAGCGGGTGGCGAGAATATTACGTTTAGTTAGTGAGTTCAAATTATTTTATGAAAACCCTCTAATGGGTGGTGAGATTTTCTCGTTTAATGCTGAAGAGGATGTTCCGGGTTTGACATAGGTGGTCAACAACATTCTGCCACAAATGTTGACGGTTTTTGTAGTCGGTGGTGGTGATAATAGTGGAGATGGATCTGGTGGCAGGATCAATCCTACCCCATATGGAGGTAGCGGTGAAAACCCATATTTCTCCGAAAATCAAGCAGATAATTTATTTCCATCTACTAGTTATCAACAGTTCCAATAAGAGTACCCACACACGTTAAAACAAAAGTTCCAACAAGAGTACCCACAAACGTTCACAGAACAGTTCCCACAACAGCCCAACTTTGAATCTGCGATCAACCATGACACCAGCCTCATCCCATATTTGAACGAGACTCCATATTTGAATGAGGGGGACATAGAAGACGAATTTTCCGTTGCCTTTGACATTTTGATTATTCCATAACACGAAGACGATACAAACGATCATTCAAGGGATGAGGAAATTAGGATAAGAAATAATTTTTTGGGTATCCTGAGCCATTACCCTGCCCAACCCTCATTTTAAAACCTAGGAACCCCATGTCTTACCAACCTACATCACACCTAAAATTCCTACAGACGTTCGAGACGAAAGAAGCGTTGAAGCTTGCAGTAGGGTTAAAATGCCTTTACGAGAAATTCCAAGTGAGGGTAAAACGATTAAATCTGAAAAAGTATGAGGCAGTTTGTGTCGTCGAAAGTTGCAAATGGCGTTTAATGGTGGTTGCTATAATAGCAGCCTCCTATTTCAAGTAAGAAAACTACATGACGAACACACTTGTTCAAGAACCCAAGTCCACCCCAACAACCGTAATGCGACACCGAATGTTTTGGGTCATGTCTTGCAAGGGAGTTTGAAGGAATGTAGGAGGTTATATCGTGGAAACAAAATCATCGAAGACATCAATAAATGCTTCGGTGTAAACATCTCCTACAACCAAGCATGGCGAGAAAAGATGCATGCTTTGGAGATGCTTAGGGGGAGCCCAGAATCATCGTTTGCCCAACTCCTAGTCTATTGCCACAATCTAAAACTACACAATCCGGGGACTGTGACTGGAATCGCCTTAGATGTTGCATGATGGTTTGATATGTTGTTCGTGGCACATATTTTTATTTAATTTTCAATAGTTTACATATTGTTTAATGTTCATGCATGTGACTTTAAGCATCTACAGATCCGGTCATTTTTGTATGTTCTACGACCATTGTTCATAACAAACAGTGCCCATCTGAAGGGTAAATATGTCGGCACCATGTTCCTGGTGATTGCAATGGATGGGAACAACCAGATCGTTCCCATTGTGATGGGAGTATGTAAGACAGAAAGTTGTCCCGCTTGGACTGGGTTCTTAAACAAGTTGAAAGAATGCATTGGTGAACCAGCCAACTTAACATTTGTTACTGGTCAGGCGACTTCTATCGATTTAGCCATCAGAACGGTATTCCCAAATGCCCATCACGATCTTTATGCCCGACATCTGCTCGTTAACTTGAAACTGACCTCCAAAAGTGTGAAAGCAAGGAAGTGGATGTTCTGGGAGGCATGCAAAGCGTATCGATTATCAGGCTTCTAGACTACCATGGATTCGATGCATTCTAGTCTACCGAGTGCGGTTGCATACCTTCAGGAAGTTGGATACGAGAGATGGGCAAGATCAAAGTTTTCTGGCCTGCGGTATAGTGCAATGACTTCGAACAGTGCGGAGTCCGTGAACGCGTTAAGTTGATTTACGCGGTACCTGCCAATTACAATGTTGGTCGAGTTTTACCGTTCGACATTGCAGCAATGGTATTACAAGCATGGCCACGATGGAGGTATAATTATATACACAACTACGTATTCCAATTTGAACCTTTGTTAAATTAGTGTAACGTTTTATCGTTTTACCTACAGCGTAAATCCAAAGAATATTGACACAGTAGGCGGAGGCAAAGATCGATAAATGAATAAATAGGATCTCAAGATGGAGGGTGTATCCCATTTCTGAAGTACACTTCAAAGTTCATGACTAGCATATGAATGGAAGAGTGGATTTGGAGTCTCGGACGTGTACATTCATGCAATGGCAACTGTCTGGCTTCCTGTGTGGTCATCTGATAGCGGTTACACGACACCTCGGTCATACAGATTGTAGCCAATCGGCTTCAAGCTGGTTCAGAATACATGCTTATTGGGCAACATATGACGAGCAAGGGAACCCACTTTCGCCGCCATCTTAATACAAGTTGCCCAAAGAACGTATGACATGCCTCCCGCCTCCCATGAACATACGAAACGCCGGAAGACGACGCAACTGCGACCATATCCCGTCACAAGACGAGGAACCGATCGTGAAAACCTGCAGTCATTGTGGTCAGAAGGAACATTTTCATTACAATTGTTCAAATCCAATGCCAGCCCCCTCACTTGCATCTAGAGCGTCTAGTAGTCGTAGGAAATCCGAGCATCGTACCACCTAGTATCATCCATCACAACCGGATGATACGCAAGACTATGTTCACCCAACTTATGATCATGGTTCATAAATAATATATTTGTTTTTTTAAATGTAATTTCTCGATTTGTTATATTTTACGTTTCGCAACATACGGTAGAACATGAACAAGACTAACATTGACATACAAGGAAAACGAAACCAAGAACGTTAATTTAGATTAGATATTCCCTGATGCCAAACAAACATTACAGTCCTAAAATAACATAAAATAAAGTCGTTAATAACGAGTTCACCAAACAACTAGAGTCCCTCTGGATATAGTGAGTTACATGAGGTTATCCAGTGATTTTTTTTCATTGATCATTTCATGCATGATAGGATACTGATCGGCCAACTCTTTCACACGTTTTTTATCAACTCAAATCTCTCTTTGCATCAACTTGACATGATTATTTTTTTCTCTATCTCTACCTCGATGGTATTCTGCTCAGTCCTGTTCTTCTGCCATTCACCAGCTATCTCGTTTATCTCGGCTTGAGCCTTATCTATGGATTTTTTCATCCTAGAAGGCATGATCTGAGACAAAGGAGGGTTTGATGTCGATGGCAACTTTTCGGGCACTTTTAGGGGTCCCTTTTCAGCTTCTCTTTTATCGTAACTCTCGTTGAACATCTCCTACTCCTCGTCTATAATTGGAAGTTCGTCTCTAGACACGGCAACCCTCAACCACTCCTCGTCCATTGTTGGTGGTTTATATCCCGAACGAGATGTTCCAGCCATAGTTTAAAGGTTAATGAAATTTGTTGTGTGAAAATGAGATGGATGGACCAATTATAAATAGCATGAAAAACGGTGGTGGCCGACAACGGTCAACGGTGCTCAATGATGGTTGCGGACGGTGGTCAATGATGGACAATTGTGGCGGTCAACGGTGGTCAATGGTGGTTAGCGGTGAAAGTGGGTGGAGGAAGGAGGGAGAGGATGAATAAGTGGTGATAGTGGTGATATTGGTATGGTTCCCCCCCCCCCCCTTTTATATATATACTCAAAAAATACCAAAAGTCGGGTATTTGGTAAAAAAATCGGGTATTTAATGCAAAAAATTACATTTTCTTGTCAAAAATTCGGGTCAAAGATATTTGTTTTTTTTTCCAGTGTGTTGTCAAATCATAATATATAGGGAAGAAGGAAGATTTTTTGGAAATTGGTGATATTTATGTCAATCATGTTGTAGAAATACCAAAAAAAAACCATGTATTTTGTAACAAAATCGGAATTTCGGTAAAAAAAAAATCGGGTACAAAAATGGACAAAAAAATTAGAAAAAAGTCAAAAACCCATTTTTCTTAGGGCTGACGTCAGCCCTAATAATGCATGTGGGACCCACATATTGTCATTATTAGTTGAAAAGTCAAAAGTATGGTAATAATATGTCTCGTTGGCGAAATAGGGGGCAACTTTATGTCCCATCGGCGAAGGGGGGGGGGGTCGCCGCTGGCGGTGTCGACGTGATGGGTGTCTTGTCTTGTCGGGGGTTGAGAGGTGTGTCGGTAAGGGAGACATGTGTCGCCTCCTCATTGGACCAAGTGGGTGTGGGGCCACATTTCATTTTCGCCGACAGCCGGCGAAAGGGGCCGGCGAAATGGTATGCCAAATCCTCAATTTTCTTTAAAATGTGTCATTCTCTCAACTAGTTTGGCCAAATGTGCCAAACGAGCCATTTTCTCTATAAGGAAACTAATCCCCGTAAATCCGCCTTAAACTCTATTATTTTGTGTTGGTGCCCAAAGTTTGCAAAAAGTATGGATCGGTTTTAAATGAACTTTTCCAGTTGTTATTTGAATTCCTTTTTGCATATTTGTTTTGTGTTGTTCAGGGTTGTGTTGAAGGGTGTATCGGTGTGAAATTTCGAATAAGGTCACCAAAAATTTCAAATAAGGTCTCCAAAAATTTTGAGCCAAAAAGTATGGATTATTGTTGTTCATAGCATTATAGCCCTTTAGAAACAAGCAACAGAGTTGAGAGTTGAGGGAGAATTCGGCCCTAGAATCGAGTTAGGGTTTTTAGAGAACTTGAGGTAACAACAATTAGTAAACTCCTAAATGTTAACCCTTTCAATTTAATGACCTATTGGATAAATTTGATTATAGAAGAACTTGTTGAAGATTTTCATTTCGAAGAATTTTAGAAAATGATTTTGTTTAAGTGAATTTGTTTGTAACTTTGTCATTTTAAGACATTTTGGTTGTTTTAATTTGTAAAGTTTTTAATATAATATATGGCATGAACTTTTATAGTTTGCTTTATTCATACTCATCCAATCGGTCTATAGTCTTGGTACAATGGTAAGAGGACCTTCAAAAATATTAGAATGACCTCGGTGTTGTTATTTACATTTCCTTTTTCACATTGAAACATTATAAATGTAAAAAAGAAAATTTGATGTTGATGTATGTAAGCAGAAGATGTATTTAGAGCCTCCACAATAGTCACTTGTTAAATGATTTATTGTTTTTGTTACGTCAACTTTCTACTAAATTTTTTTGAACAATACTTATCTTTAATGCAAATATCTTTTCAAAAGTTTTTTAACAACTAGTAAAATTAACATTTATTCTTGTCTATTTGAATTGTTTTATAGAAGTCCATCGTCTATAAAACGCATAGTAAATACATAAAGAATCATCATAAGTACATGAGTAAGTTACATGCATGGTCCCTGCACTTTTATGTTATAACGTCTTAAGTCCTTTTTAATATTTTTCTATAGAAAAATATATTATATTTTATATTACACATTAATAAAATACATATTACACACATAGAACCCCTTGCATAACCTCCGATGCCCCTACCCCCATTTAATCATCTTCCTCCCAATGTCTTCCTCACACGACCCACCACATCAAAAGCCATCTCTATCCTACCCAACCATACAATTGTCCCTTTCCCTTCTCAATTTGGGTGATGCCACTAAGATTCTATAGATTTGGGTGTTGCCACTAACATCCTCCTGATTTGGATGTTATTTGATAACTCTGATTTTTATTTCTTATTTATTTTCTCTATCTTGGCTATTTTGTCTCTCAAACCTTCATCTTTGAACCAATTGGTGAGATCATTTTAGTACTTTTGAACCAATTGGTGAGATTTTATGTTGCTGTCTTGAAAAATTATTCGCAGTAGGATCCATATTGACCATTCTAAAGTTCTAAAAGTCAACTCAACTGGTCCAATTACTGCTGGAAGCTGAAAACATAGCAGAAAAGGTGCAGAGTTTGGTCTGAGTTGTTTAGAGTAAATATTTGGCTAGAAGCATGGAGATGGGACCACAAGCTAGTTTATCAAGAAGACAAAAGGTTGTCATCATTATGTTTTGATGAAATACTCCTTTTTCAGGAAGAAAAACACACTTCTCTTTTAACTCGTTTGTTTCTCTCCCTATGCTTCTAGCATATATAAGAGTGTTTGCTATTGAGTAGAAATATAGTCGATAGAATAGAGAGAAGTCAGAGCATTAGTTTAGTCTTTCATTTTCAGTTAATAGTTGCTTTACATTTCAGACTTTTAATTTATTTCAGTAATGTAACCCAGTACCTTCCATAGTGGGCATACGCTTTTAATTCAACTTAATCTTTCGAAATGTTTTCTTGCATACTTTATTTCTATACTTTCTTCTACCTTTTTATAATGATCTAAACATTTTTTAAGATGTAGGTGTGAAAAGTAATTGAAATTTATGAACAAGATTTGAATATTCTCTATAGTTTAACTCTTTACGTCTTGGACACTCTTTGTTCGATAACTCCCAATGATGGGGATAAGTTGATCACTTGAATGTGTATAAAGTCTAATCCTTGACCCAGAGATAAATAAGTAGTGATACGAGCGTGGGTGATGCTAGGGGACTTGAGAAAGTTCTTATAACACAATTGAGAATTGAGTTTGCACAGTGGGATCGACTCTTCCCTGGAGTAGTGGGTAAGCTAGTTGGTGTATAAAAACACTTATAATATTTACCACTACACATTCTTAAGACTTGAGAAGGTTTATTAGAGTCACCACTGACAAGATTGTATAATTAAACTATGTGAATTTGACAGGTGTGAGTACTTGTTGTCACTTAGCCTCTTGAAAGAGTGTGTCCACTCCCACGTAGTACAGTGAGAATTTTCTTTGATCAAGTGCTCACCATAAATTTTGGAGAAAAATCATACCTACATCTTACCTTATTATCTTAGTATTTTATCAAAATGATTCTCACCAAACAAACTAACAAACTATTTTGCTTTTTCTCTAATTGAATCATGTAAAAGGAAGTTCATGAAAACAATAGTGTCTTGATTGTCCAGTTCTAGTGGATACGATATTGGTTCTTTTCAATCTATTACTTGCAGTAACGACCCCAGTGACTAGTTTCTACTTGTGTTGTCCACTGTAGACTGTCTACTAAACCATTGCGCCTACTATTAGTTTGAACATACCTCTGTTGCATTTATGACGTATGTTTCTCCTAACACATTATCCATTTACGACCACGTTACAACCGTCTCTCCTTATCTTCGTCTTCCCCAAACAAACCCTAAATAGGGTTCCTTATCGGCATCGTAATGTAGGAGAAGCATATCCAAGATCTTCATCTTTTCAGAATGCCTTTCTCCCATCTGATCTTAGCCCATATCCGCCCATCTCACTACTTCCCACCTCCAATAACTAATTGTCGTCCTTCTCTCATTTATCTCACTCACCGGCTACCACTCTCCTCATCACCCTTATCTACAAAATCAAAAATCGTGATTTTGTGTCACAAATCCTTTAAATAAATTTTTGTATAATTTTTTATTGATGCTCATATGTGTTCTTTATGTTCTATATATACGTGGTGGTGTTGTATTTTAATGCTTGTGTTCTTTGTTCAAGATTTCGGCTCAATTTCTAGTTTTGGTATGGAGTTTTGATTAGGCTCTATCAGAGTCAACGGAGGAAAAGAAGAAGGGCGAGTTCTTGGGGTATGAAATGAAGGGTGGTGAAGGAAAGGACATGTGTTAGCAAACAAAAAAGTAAAAGGAACCAAAAGGGTGTTAGCCTAGTGGTAAGGCATGTGGACTAGCTAGTAGCGGTCTCATGTTCGAACCCTGGGGGACGCATCCTGGAGGTACGGGGGCTTCGACCCCGGGCTGCATGCTTTAGCAGTTGGGCTTCGGCCCATATTGCCAGGGATTAGTCTGGGCCCAATGTGGTCTGGGATACCCTCTCCAAAAAAAAAAGTAAAAGAACAAAAATACCCTTGAGTTAATAGAATTTTTTTAGCATATTTAAGGGGAGAACCTAAGACATTATAAATTGCATACCATGGGGTTGTAATGCAATAACCTATCTTTTATTTAATATATTTTGAAACTCTAGGGTCTTTACTGTTTTCTAATCTATTCTTGAGGGATAGAACTGTAACTTGTGGAGGGTTGAGGAGGAGTAGGGGTTTAACTCTCCATTATTAGGTAATCAGTGTCTCTTCTTTTCATTTTTGGGTTTACCATGGTTAGGGTATATATTTTATGCTAGAAAGTGTGTTTGGAATTTCCTTGTTAAATGATAAATTTCATGGTGGAAATCTTCCATTAATTTACTTTTGATGATAGTATCAGGAGTTTTTCTTGTGAATCCAACAATGTTTAAGGTATTCTTCAAGAGATGAGTTCTCTTTCAACTTTGGAATTGGATTCTTAAGGGTTGATGAAAAAAATTAACGGTTTATTCCCCTTTGATATTGATTTTGGAGTTTTAAAACCTTAGATGTTAAGGGTTTCATGTTTTAGAAAGTGGATTGTCTTGGATTTTGGTAAAGGTGGAAAATTTGAGTGAAAATCGAGCTATAGGAAAATTTCTGACCAAGCCACTGTTTTGACTATTTTCACTCTCTTTTGGATATTAAAAGTTGGAGGTCTTTGGGAATGTATTTAAGATTATTTATTCGGTTGTTGATTTTGTTGGGTAATTTTCAAGTACAAATATCTTAAAATATCGAGATTTCAGGTGAGTTCTCTTGTTACCTTGATAGACCGAATTAATGGTTTTTGAATTGTTTTAATATCTTGGAGCATCATTTATGTCTTTATCATACTGAATGTTGATAACTCAATTTACATTTTTGAGTAATTGCATAATATATATATAGCAGTTGTGATAGTACGTGTACAACGAAAGTAAGGTACTATGGGACGAGTTAAAGTCTCATGGAAATGATTTATCCCCCGTGTCTTGATTGCGTTTCTTGAGCACTTGGGTATACATATACTAGGCCCCGTATTTGGTATCACGATAAGGTGACGGGTGTTGCTACGACCATTGTACAACGTATTTGTTAGTATGTGTATATATGAGTTGTTATATGTTGGTGTATTTTCTCGGTGAAAACTAAATGTTATTATCTCACCTATTTGGATTGATGTCAAGGAATTCACTAGAACTTTCGGCCTAACCCTCGCTTTTAAACTAAACCATTTTCAGATAAGTTTTATGTGGAGGGTTCTTCTAAGAGAAAAAGGAAGATGTGAAGGTTCTTTTAGCATTCGCTTAGGAGGCGTTTGGTTCGCAGAATGTTTTTGGATGAAATGGAATCTGTCAAAGGAATTTGACTTTGAATGAATTGGAATGGAATGTTGTCAAGTTTGACCACCTGTTTGGTTGACAGAATTGGAATGAAATACGTTAAATGAATTGGAAATTTTCTGTTTGGTTCCCAGATTGTAGCTTCGGAATTGGAATGAAATTTTGGTAAATGACCAAAATACCATTTTTGATTATTTTAATTTTTTTCAACAAAAATTACATTAATGAAATAGTCATTAAGTAGTTTAATTTTTAACTAAAATTGCTTTGATTATTTTAGCACACAAATGATGCAAAAAGAGAGGAGAGAGGAGAGAGAGAGAGGAAAGAGAGAGAGAGAGAGAGAGAGAGGAGAGAGATGGTGTCTGCTGATAATCAATATCAGTAGGGTTTAGTTTGGGGTAAAGGATAACTTTGGAATTATCAAAATATGAGATTTCATTCCTTTGAAATCCTTAGGTTTAAGATTGAATGTTCAAATCCTATATCTATGGAATTTATTGGAATTCAAAGATTCCATCCATTGAAAAAACTTGAACCGAACAAGGGAATGGAATCTGGTCTAAGGAATTCAACATTCCAATTCCACTATATTCCATCACATTCTGCGAACCAAACGCCCCCTTAGTAGTTCGGGCTTAGATTGTTGTAATAAATATCAACTGTGAAAATCATTTATCCTTTGCAAACTCTTGACATGTAATTAAGAAATGCTATTACTCGTACTTTGGTGCTGGTTTGGTCATTTATATTATTTGTCGTTTCAAAATTTGAGTTGTTACATGTAATTCATGATTATTTTGAAAAAAAGGGACTTAAGACGTTATAATATGTAAACTACATAAACCAATATGGTGTTAATTGTCAATCCATCGTACTCAAAGTTTGTGAAATCTTATCCAATTATTCGTAAAATATTATAACGTATATGTTTTTTGAATATTCAATATTGATGTAATTTTAATATTTTCATAAAACCTTTAAAATAATGTTGTTTGTTATAAAAAAAATACTTTTATTTTACATCATCTAATAAATTAGATTAATTAATAAAAATTAATAAAACTTTAATTAAAATATGATTGAAATAAAAGTACAATGTGGAAATTTATAATTTGGAAAAGTCAAATACTCCAACCATTTGGAAATACTTGCAAACCATTTTTGAAAAAAAAGTGTTTACTCCAAATTTAAAAATGTTTTGAAAATCTATTGGAATGGATCACCCTTTTCTTATATGTATGCATCAACATCAAATTTTTGTTTTCTGACCTTTCCAATACTTTGAATGGACTCATGTAAAACATTAAATTTTGTATAATTTTGATGAAAAAATATGGTAGAAATAATATATCATCTTCAATATATAAACAATATAATACAATTTTCTATGCTAAAAATATCTAAAAAATATATATCTTTTAATTATATGGATTTTTAATATCATCCTTATAGAGTCAGAGTCAGAGTCATACGAGAACGCTAACTAAATAAAATAACACGAAAACGATCAAATCATATGTGATTTTACACTAACAACACGTATAAAATCACATGTGTTGGGCTTTGATGCAAATTTGTAGCCGATAATGCAGCAGAAAATTAAATACTTTGGTTACAAAATAATTAGAAAATTTTTTTAGATATAAAACTCATAGCCGGATCCAATGATACATTTAATTAAACCACACACCATAGGGTGTTCAGAATTGTACATTTTACAAATCTGGTGTAGATTTAATGCAACACTGAGAATCCAAAAGATGATTCTTCTATCAGTGATCCACACACGAACACGTCTACATCTCCTACTGGATGATAGCCTAAGAACCCTAGATCTATATGTGTTTTACAAAGAAAAAAAATGTTTCTTTTCTATATAATTTTTGAAAGGCTAAATTCTAAATTCTAATAACTTAGAATTTATTTAGCCTAACATCTTATGGTCTGAATTATAGATAGACGATAACTCAAATAAGGTTTGATGTTTATCTTCAATTGTATAATTATTTAAAACATATTAATAATTATGCTTATTTACGGATAACACCCTGTGATTATTATAATTACGTTTTAACACATATTTAATAATTATTCTTCAAGAATAATTATTTAACTGTCAAACATGAATTTTTTGGGTTTAGTTCTAATGGAAGCAAACATATTCTTTTGTGTGCGACCCTATAGATTCACATACTCATCAATAACATTTTTGTGTAACACGTGTCGTGGGCATATAATTTGGTCATTTTCTTATTCTCTTATTTTGACATGTTCTCGTTTGATCCACCCTCCATCCTTATATTTATTAACTTTACAAATTATACTCATATAATTTATAAATTTTCAGAATAACTTTATTATCATAGTATTTATTATGATATTAATCAGTGTTATTCAAAGTATCATTTTTGCGGTTATATATGTATGTTTTTCTTTCAGCGGTCATTATGTATTTCTATCTTTTTTAGTTCATAATGGTTTCATATTAAAATTAATGGTGTGTTTTAATTAAATATGTACATGTGTTGCAAATTATTAACAACAAGACCTTTTTGAAAATTTAGTTGAATACATTAAAATTAAATTAATTGAAACCTAAAAGTTAATATAATTCTAATTTATTAAAATGTTATTAGATAATATTATAAAGTAAAAATATATAAATCTTTAAATTTAAGGATAATTTTGTAAATATCAAATCATTAATAAAAAATAGTGTATGGTAAATAATGTTACACTAAATTAGGTGTTTGATTGTTTATAATACTAAAATAGTGTAAACAATAATGCATTTATTGGAAATGATTTAACATAAATCATATAAATGGTGCAAAATCTGATGCATTTATTGTAGATTGTCTAAGGGGTTGTTTGTTTTTTAAAAAAAATCTCTTAAACTCTCTTAAGTCTAAATCGTTCATACCTTTTTATATACCACCTCTTATTAATCATAACTAAATTAAGACTTCAGACTTTAAGCCTCTTAAAAAACAAACGACACCTAAGAGTGATGTAGAATGGATGACCACCGAATTTAAAAAACAACTTTATCGTCGTTGAGCCAATATGAAAAGGGGACAAACAAAGTCTTGCACGATCCATTTGTGACTCAAGTTGCTTCCTAGGTCTCACAACTCACTAGAACGAAGGAAAATGGTCCATGCGATCAAACCCACGACTGAGGTCGCCCACCCAGTCGCATAAGTCTCTGGAATGGGATGATTGAGTTCATGCAACCAACCATGTGATGTGACCTTCGTCGTCCGAGCACAACTTGGACAATATTACAACTTGCTCACTTTACCCTTTTCGTTTTCCCCTTAATTACATATTTTAGAGTATACTAGAATTTTGGTCCATGTGGTTTACACCCAACTACGAACAACGTCCCTGGACTTCACTAAGGTGTCGTTTGTTTTTTAAGAGGTCTAAAGTCTGAAGTCTTATTTTAGTTATGATTAATAAGAGGTGATGTGTAAAAAGGTCTGAACGATTCAGATTTAAGAGCCATTAAGAGATTTTTTTTTAAAAACAAACAACCCCTAAGTATAGTAATCTTTATTGTGGTTTACATTTTTTTTGAAAATGGTCCCTTTCACAAACTATGTTAAAAGTTGTCCATTAAGTTATGGGTATTTTTGTTGTTCCCTTGTCTTTTTCTTATTTGTCTTCAGTTATGCTAAAATAATATATATATATATATATATATATATATATATATATATATATATATATGGGAGCAATCAAATGGAAACCACTCTAATTTTGAAAAACTGTGGAAACCCTCGATTTCATTGGTCAAGTTAATGAAAATGTTTTATGAAATTGTTTAATTTGATGAATATGTTTCATATAATTCTTTTATTGATGAAATCGTTGCATATGTTTGTGTTTTTTATGTAAAAATGGAAAAGTTTAATCAGACTGCGAAAATACATGAAACAATTTCATCAGAATGAGAAAAATAGACGAAACTACATAAAAACATAAATATATGAAATAATTTCATTAACAAAAGAATTATATGAAACAACTTGATCATATTAAACAACTTTATGAACCAATTTCATTAATTTAACCAATGAAATTGACGGTTTCCAAAGTTTCCAATCTAATATGGTTTCTAATTGAAACGACCTCTATCTCTCTCTCTCCCTCTCTCTCTCTCTCTCTATATATATATATATATATATATATATATGTTATAATATATAAAAAAACCTCACTGTCTCCTCACCACTCCCTCGTCAGCGACCTTTTTGCCGGTCATCTTCTCCGACAAATTCCTACACCACAATCACATACACTGTTGTGTGTTTGATTCACACACCATGTATGAAAACTCATTCATAAAATACACACAAACACGTAGATGTTGTACACACATACACAGACTTGAATACAAACAAGCACACACTTCTATTGTACATCGAAATGAACTTCTCGAATAAGGTGGAAAATGGAAAGAGAAGCGAGGGTGGTCACCAAGAAACAGAAATGGGCTAGGGGTGGCCTTGTATTTGAACATGTTCTGACAGTGATAAGGGGTAGGATTGAACAAAGAGTAGTACAATTCACCATTAAGGTCAACAATTGTAAAGGCATTTTGGTGCTGGCATAATTATGTTTACAGATGATTTTGGTTCACAATTTCTTCTTCCATTAGTTCGCTATTGGAACCTCACACAACAAGAAAATTCAATCATACAAAAAGTTGGACAAAAATGAAAATAGCTCCCATGCATTTTAAGGTTCGTGAACAGAAGAAACAAAAACAGATATTCAAAAAGATGATAATTTCTTGAAAACTTACCAATGAAGGAAAGATGAGTCCTTTTCCCATTCCCATTTTTCTCGCAACTGTTGTGCCCACTAACCAAGGTCGTGTCTGGGGGAGGGTGGGTCGGGCGCACGCCCAAGGCCCACAAGAAATAGGGGCCCAACTTTTTTTAGTATATACTATATAGTATATATATATAGTAGTAGTAAAAATAAATAGTAAATAAAAGAGAGAAAATTATTTTAAGTATCTAATAGGTCACTAAAAAGAATTTAACATTATATTAAGGGCCCAAACATGTATTAGTTAATTACATTGAAAAATAAAATATGTAAAAAGTTCATTGATTGTTCATTTTATAGTATTGCTTATTTGCTTATTGTTTCTTTAAGTTTTTTTGTTGGTCCCGAAGGTGCTTAACAAGTTTGTAGAAGGGGGGGGGGGGTTGAATACAAACACAAAATTTTTAAAGTTTAATAAATTGTTTATTGATAAATCAAAACACAATTTACAAGTTTGTTGTAGAATAAGATTAAGTAAAACCTAATATAAACAAACTTAAGAATCACTTAGATGGTTGCACTAGAAATAGAGAATATGGGATTGGGAGAATATATAAAACAAGGGTTTCTATGTATCTAGAAAGATGAAGGCTACACTCAGATGGAGTGTTGATCTTTCTATTTAGACCCTATGCATTAAATGCATGGCAAAGTACTTTACACGTATCCTTCATTGATTGGTTGCATGGTTCTGACTTTAGGAGACATGCTTTCGGCCGTATGATGAACAATGTAGTTGACAGAGTTGTTGTACGAATTGCTGCAGATGTATGTCTGTTCTGACATATCGTACAGGTGTGCAGGGGTAAGACAAAAGAGACTTGAGGCATAAGCTAAGTGATCATCGATCGCTGAATATCTCTTCCTTCAGAGATATAAAGAAGTTCTGGTATCGCTGAAGCTTTTCCTCATGTTTCTTCGCGTTGGTAGATTCGTCTTTGCTTCACTGATATCCGCATCAGGTCATCAGTAGACTTGTCTTTGTTCAGCAGCTTTGTCTTCGATTCAGCAGTGAACATCTTTTGTCGCGAAACTTGTCTTCAGGGATTACGTCTAACTGTTTACATGAGAAATCATCAACGATACTGAACATACTCAGTATTTGATCGTTGATAGTGAAACACTTTTACATATGAATGTTTACAAGAGAGATCATCAGTGATAGCTAAACAGACTTAGCATGATCGCTAATGATGAAACACTAATACATAATATTAAACGTAATTTTCACTAAGTATAGAAAAGGGTCGTTATCAAATCACTGAGAGAGTATGGATTAACATTTTTTATTCAATACTAAAATATAAAACTACTTTGTCCAAAAAACTTTGATATATTTTCCATCATTCATCTTTTATGAACTCTTTTGATTATTCCAGCAACAAAGTGGTAGATCCACGATATTTGCCTAGTGGGGGCACCTTTAAGGTAGATTAAAGGCCGCAAAATCGTTCGATGTATCTTTAGCCTAATTCCATGATTTTGAGGGATTTTTAAAGTTTTTGGTTGATTTTGAGGGATTTTGAAGTTTTTTTTTTCGATTTCGAGGGACTTTTCCGGTTTTTTGGTTGATTTCGAGACTTTTTTGGTTTTTTGGCTGGTGGAGGCACAAATGGGAAATTAATGGGAGGAACTATGATAGGAAGTTAAAAAAGTTATTTTTAACCTAGGTAAAAGTCTTTTTTTAAATGGGGGATCATCCCCCACCTTTTACATGCTACATCCGCCCCTACATCTGCATGAATTTTATTTTTGTATTAGAATATAGTAGATTTCTTGTTATTAACTAAGAAAACTCATATATTTTGAAATTTTTTACCAACAAAATGAGACAATCCAACTTATATCTATATTTAGAATTTCAAAACTACCCTTATTTTTCATACAATATTGACTCATATATCTAAAACAAAAATAAGATCTCAAACTATTACCAACATGGACTTTAGATTCTAAGATTGATGGTTAATACAAAGTTTGGTTTAACCCTAAATGAAATTTTAAAATGGTGATGAAAACATTAACATGAGGTGACATGGAAAGCCAATTAATTTACATAAAGTGCTACTCTGAATAGTCAAAACTTTGACCGAAAATGATGTCAATCTATATATTAAAGGTATATCATATGATGTGTTTGATGGTAGAACAAATTACAGTGCTATGTAAAAATGATATGGTAAATAATATTAATTTAAAAATAACTTTTGATTTATTTTACGTATAGAAATACTCGGAAAAACAGTTTTATATGAATTATTAGTATTTTCTAAATTCGTTGTTAATCTAGTGATAAAAACAACATACTGAATTTTTTATCGTATATATCGAGGGCCTATTTTCACATGTCGCCCAGGCCTATAGAATGTCTGTTAGTCCAAGAATTCAAGCAATTTCACAATTAAGAACAAATGAATATGAACAATGTAGAGAAAATTTTCTAGAGAGATAAATATTGCTTTGTCATATATCTCACTTTTGTCACAAGTCTTACAAAGCATTCTTACAAAGCAACAAAGACAAGGGCATATATATATGGGTCAAACAAGCCTTGACCTCATACAAAGTTTACAAGATAAAAGTCAATCAACACATTACAAATGATCTAAACTAATGCCCTAACAATCTCCTCCTTTTAGATCATTTTGTAAATCTTCTAACACAGTTATCTTTGATTCCCAAAATTGATTCAAACCTCCTGATGCCTCTTCTGAAATCAATTATGTCATCTAAAGCTTCTAGAATTCTTTTCATCACAAGACTTTCTCTTCTTTGTATGCCATCACCTTCTTGCAATCTTTGCCTTTCACATTCAACATATCTGGTATTGATTTGTAGTCTTATAACCTTAAGTGTTCCATCAAAAAACTTAACTATCTCAGAAACTCTGAAGAACCTCTTTTCATTCTCACTATTCTTATAGACTACACCCAACTCTGGTTCTTCCAGCACAGAGAAAAAAACATAATCTTCAATATCAGAAAGAGTCATATTAGGCCTTATCATGTTGACTCTTTTTTGATTTGTCTCAATACCCAGCTGAAAGTCATAGCAGTAAGTATTAAAGATGTGCCTTCTCATGAACCTCTTTATAGCTTCCAAAGCAAAGACAATATTCCCATCTCTGATTGCCATTGATCAGAATAAGTGATACATGTGCTCAAGATCATCAATATTCAGAAAGTTGAAATCAACTTTAATAAACCGACATTCACTCATGTCTCTTCTTTGAACAAAGAATTTGTGTGTCCCAGTGTTAACTATTCAATCAAGCAAACATATAATCAACACAATTAAGCAAACCTGGTATTGATTAATCAAACGAATTGAGCGATTACAATTGTTCTTGATGATGAAATCGAACTATCTCTGCTTCTATCTCTCTCTGTATCCACGGCGCAAACCACAGCTAACCTCTCAACAATAATTTCTCAATTAGCTCTCTCTAACCTAATTAACTCAAAACTAATCTAATTTATACTTAGGCCTTATTATCCTAATGGGCTTGGCTAGGCTTGGGCCCAACAACTAAAAACAACAATTAACTAAATTAAAAGAGAAATAAAGAAAATACGAAAAGCATACTTTGACTATTTATTACAAAAGAACCCTAGACTATTTGTTGAGACGACTTTATCAGCTTTGACTTCAGTTTTCCATCTTCAGATAATGATGATCTTGAATCCAATAAAAACTGTGTTTTAACAATCTCCCCCTTTGGATTAAGATCATTACTAAAAAGATTTAGCAGCTTAATCTTCTCTTGAAAACACAGACGATGCAATCTTCCTTTTTGTAGCAATCTCCCCAATCGATGAGAATATCTCTTGGAAAGAAATTATCTCCAATTTCAGCTCGGAATGCTTTAGTAAATCATCTTCAAAGAAAATTTCTTCAATGCAGCATATCTTCAGAAATTCTTTCAAAAACTTTTGATCTCCGCATTTCTTGGTTGACGCTTCTCCCCATTTTTGATGAAAAGAGCAAAGAGATCATCAAAACTTGTCTTCAAGAAATGATATCAACCACTTATCTTACCAACAGAACCACTGATTATCCGTCAATTCATAAAGATGTGTATACAGATCTTTGCAAATCCAGACAAAATAGAAAATGAAGTGTAACACCTGAATCAACAAATGAATCAGTTAAAAGTGCCTGTCAGTAACACAAAGTCACTGTGTGTAACGAATACACAATATAAAGGAGCTTTTGTGATGTTCACTCCCCCAGGGCTTCCATTCAATCATCGAAACACCACAAGGCAATTTCTATGAACTCTATGACAAAGAAACAAACTCTTTGTGTGTTCGTGCAAGTGATAGAATAAATGAAGCATATGATGATTGCTTAAAAGGCTCAAAAAGTGTAAACCACTGAGACAACAGTTGGTGGAACACGGACTCAATGTGCATTAGTGAAGTGTGAAGGTGGGGCAGACTTCCTTCTTTTCAATATCCAGATTTTCCAAATGAAAATCAAATAGCATATGTATTACGTCCCCTTTGAAAATGAAACATTTCCTTGTTGAGAAGAAAATGAGTGGTAAGTGAGGTAATGTCAAGAGTTGACATGAGCTAGTTTCCTGTTTCAATAATGTTCACCAAAGAGATGTGAAGCATTAGAAATGTGGCTGCCCGACTCAGAAAGTAGTTGGTGCAGAGTTAATTTTTTTTTTACTCTGATCTCACACCCTCTTTCTTTTATCATTAAGCTCACAGCTAACCAAACTCTCTTTTACAATTTCTCTCATCACACATCCCACACTCATTTGTTTTGACTCCTCACATTCAATCACTAAAGGATTAACTTCTTGGGTAGGAAACACTGGTTAACGTGAATCCATAGAAGTTTCTTTTAAGTACTAGCACACTGATCCCATGTTTTCCTATGAAGCAGATGATGCTCAGATGGTTTAACTTGATCAGTTAAGGATTGCAACCATTGGTTCTACTTTAGAATCCACATACAGTACAAGTTCTATGCATTCATTTTGATCATTATGACCATGTGTCTGATGTTGTGTCTCCTCCTCACCTTCCAAGTTCACTATTTCAGCATTAACATCAGTATCTCCAGCAGTTTTATGTCTCTTATTCATCTCTCCCTCATGATCATGATCAGAATAATGGTCATGTCTTTTCTAATAACTGCTTGAGACTTGCAAGAACTTTGGACAACTCTAGTTAGCTTTTGGATAGACTTCAAAACATCATCCTTGAATGCATTAAACTCTGATACAGTCACTACAACTACAGGCATCTGAGGAATAGCTTGAGGAACTCGTTGTGGTTGTTGAGTCCTCAGAAAACCTACCAAGTCAACATCAGATTGATCTACAGGTGCTTGTGAAAGTAACTTGGAGTACAAAAGTGATTTGAGCTCCTCCACTGACATATCAATTGGTTGCACTCATTGGAGGTGGAAGTGGAGGTGCTTGGGTCTCTTCATTAACTGGATCCTTTCCTTTTAATAACTCTTAACTCCAGACAGCTATTTAGAAATGTGGTCTTTCACAGATGATTCAACAGCCTTTAAGGCACTGCTGAGGAACTCCTTTGGCACAAAGTCAGGGATAGTAACTTCGGGGCCGCTTAGGCTTTCCATTTTCACAACAGTTGATGCAGCAACTGTGTGGCTTGTGTTCAAATCTGGCAAGTTGGTAGCAACGACAATACTTCCATCCAATCCTCGTAGTTCAGATTGTGAATCTACTATGGATGTTCCGATCGGGTCATGAAGACTTCCGATATTAGCAATATGTAACAGTGTCCTAGGAGTAAGAATTGGTATTACAATAGGCTCTAGACTCGATTGTGCATTGAAAGATGTTGAGAACTGGGGTTGATGTTCTCTATTTTCAATATCTAAACTTTTTGAGTGAGAGCCACATAGTAGTTGTGCTACATCCCCGTGAATATTTGAGACTATCACCTATTGTGAGGTGACATAATGGTTGGCTTGGGTATGCATATGCATAAGTGGGCTACTTATGTCTGTTTCAATACCAGAACTCAATACATGAGTTCCAGTAGCAGATGTGGCTACCCTTCTGGATTGGTAGGTTAGGTTGCACATACGCTCACCTTATTCTTTTTCTTTCCTTGCACTCAACCTCACATTATCAATATTTTCAACTGAGTCTCCCTCAATTCTCTTTATATCACCAACCATATTATGAATAGTGGTTTCAGCATCAATCTCCACGGCATCATCATTAAGAAAAGCAAAGTCATGACGTAGGTTGTCATCATTATCATCATCATCTCTATCATCATTCAAGTTTGTATCTCTTTCTTCATCTGTATCAGCAGTAGCAGATGGGATACTTTCATGATCTGTGCTTGTCGCTCGATCCGACTCTGTCTCAGAGTTTTGACCTTCCTCGACATTCTATTCCTGATGGCCCACTTGATGTATGATAACCTGCTCAGGTTGATATGTGGAACCCACTTGATGTGTCTCAATATTAGTCTAGGATTCCACAACCTCCAGTCTAGAAAATTGACCCACTCTTGTTCCCCTTTCAGAATTTTCTCTCTACTCTCCCCGATCAATTACCACCCTGTATATTGAACCCTCATAGACTTCGCTCTCCTAGGGATTGAGCCTGGGGTAGGGGCAACCGGTTCTGGCCGTCCCGTAGACTCTCTATAAGCTTTTAAATTCACTGAGTTCGGATCAGCGTAAGCAAGAAATGCTTCAGGTACTGGAAAAGAGTAAGTGAATGTCTTTTTCTACTTCTGGAGATACCTCATAACATATTCAGGACCAACTTCATGGTTGTTCCTTTTTGGAATGTCTCGGTTTAATCTTAGCATGCTCCAGATAATAAGTTGTAGAAATCTCTAAAGAGGCATACAAATTGGCTTTTTTGTAGTCCTCTTTGACATTACTCTTTCATATAATTATGTCCAGAAGATGACAGAATAGTCTACATGCATATCATAAACTATGGCATGGAATAGCTTCAGAATGTGCATGCTAGTGTTGTCAATCCCGGTATGTTTGGCAGTGAAGCACCGGTTGACAATTGAAAACAGTGCATACCAGAATGGTGGCAAGTTATTCTTCTTGAATTGGATAATCTTTGTGAGCTCTCCAACATATCCCAAGGATCGGATGCCTTCAAATACTTCAGTGTCAAATGGGAAATCATCAAAACTGTTTCTGCCTTGTCTTGAATCTTTCTCCGGAAGATCAAGTATCAGTCTCAGCCTCTGATAGTCAGAATTGATGTGAAATGATCAATCTGAATCTCAAAGTGTATTTGATTTTTGGTGTTCACAAATGTGATTGGTCTCTAAGCTTGTTGTAGATATATGTGAGGTACTGTTGCAGTAGCAGTCAAAACATAGTAAAGAGGATGGCCTCTAAAGATATCCAGCACCAATGGATCTATGTTGAGATGATCAAAATCAACATGATGATTATTTGGGTACAGCAATAGGTAATCATTTGGATGAATGAGTGTCAGGTCTGGGTTTTCACCAACTTGAGATTGGTAATGAGATCGGGATGAGGGCATGTGATCCCAAAATACTAGCATACTAATTCAAACACAAATTATCAAACAATCTTTTGTATTCAATCTATATGATTACAATGAAGTCACAAGTCTAATGTGTCACAAATCTCACATGAATGTATACGAGTTCTTTATAAGAAATCTCTATGTGTTCTCTGTGTGTTTTCTCTGATTGAGCGCGTGACTTAATGGTTACAAGGAAACAACATGTATTTATACTAAGTCAACTTAGGTTGACTTTACAACCAAACCCTTTCACTATCAACCTATTACAACTTTGACCCTTTATTTAATCTTGAATACAATTCTGATCTAACAGGGCATAGGTGTCTCCTTAGAAACATGAGGATCATGCTCATCCATCTGAATAGTCTGATCAACAGAGTTTTCACTAGCCATGATATTACCTGAAAAGTTGAAAAGTATTGGACAGATGTCCAAATTGTCAGTGAAATCCCAAATATATTTTTCAAAAAAACTTTTTGAAAATTTTCTAAGTCCAGAAGTCGCAGATTAAGGACTAGAAAATTTTGACTCAAAGTACTGAAAGAAAGTACTTATCGCAAATAAAAAACATAAGACCACTTGTCGCAGATCATGTTTGCAACAAGAAACACTTAAAAACATTGGGCACAACAAAAAATTTGCAGAACTCTTATGTCATGGACTTGTCGTGAAAATCATTGATGAACCCCAAGAACTCGCAAAGTTCATGTCAAGAACTCGCATAGTTCATATTTATCATATTTTCGAATTTCAAAAATCAAAATCACTTTAAAACATTCAAAATCCATTACTTTTGGATTAAAGAAGTTCGATTATACATTTTAATCATGATTTAGTACTTTAATTACGATTAAAGATCACTGTTAGTGTCGATTAAATCGACTTCGACTTTAGTCGCTCGGATAAAACGTTCTTTGGCCCAAAAATAGTGACTATTATGTCATGCATGCGAGTAAATCAATATAACGAATTTCGTGAAACAACAAAGATAAAACGTCAATCAAAGAATGCTCAAAGCCTCAGTTCAAAACGAACCCATCCTAGGTTTTTCATAAGTTTACTCACACTAGAAATTTAAATCAACTCACCCACTAAGTTGTACACAACGTGCTACATTTGCATAAAACTCAAAAATGACCCACACGACATTGAAACTACCAAAATAACATATGGGGTGACATCCACCTACAAAATTCTTATGATAAATTTCCCAACGACCCATAAAACAATACACGCAAAGAATTTAGACTGTTCATTTCGAGGTTCACCCAAGCATCGTGAACGTCGTAAAACAATACTCAATAAAACTTAACAAAACTCACACGTAATATAATTCCCAAGAAAACTCAAACACTAAAATAGTGGAAGACAACTCTTTGTCCAAGGCCTTAACATATGTGGAGGAGATCCAATGTTAAGGTCATAAGTCGTAGTTACTTGTCCAAGACTCTACGCAACGTCAAAATACGAACATCACAATAATCGAAAATAGCGTTGGAAAACAACGAGGATAAGAAAAATCTTGACAAAGTTTGTAACCACATGCAATAAAATAATTTTATGCATGTTTAAAATCATAGTTTAAATACTAGTGTGTGCTAAACATTTTTCCAATATTTTGCAATATAAGTTACATGGTGATTTGGAAATATGAGAAATAACTGATGCAATTTATTTCAGAAATGAATTTTGTGCATGAGTTTGGTCGGCACTCAACATCTTAAAACCACGTTCTCAATTTCTTAGCCACACTATTGTCATTCGGATGCTCAAACATCTTAAGGCAAAGATCAAATATTTCATAGGTTCACCTCACAATTTCTCCTCGAAATAACATTGGATCCAAATGTCTATGGTTCTATTCCAACCAATCAATCTGACTCGAAACAGTCCACTTAATGCAATCTCCATGCTTATCGTCACTCCAAGTGACGAATACTAAAATCATCAACCTCTCGTAACGGTTACTCACTTAGAACTTCTTCACTACCCCAACGGTCGTCACATCAAAGTAGTCCAAGTATACACATGTAGCTCGTAGGTTCACCATAACACTGGTCAGGTGCAATTATGAACGTACTGTACCTGATCATCCTTGTTACTCCCGACGTGATTCCCGCTTCTAGTGACTCCAATATCCTTAAAACATCCAATCTTATAGTGCCTATTGGTGCAATCTCGCTTTCAATCACATAAAAGTACTCTAGTTAGAGTGTAGGCATCCAAAATCAATACCTAATTTTCTCAAACTTAAGCTCTGATACCAACTTGTAACACCCTCGAAAATGGTAAGAGCAACTAATTTAAAATTTTCAATAATGCCCCAAAGAAAGGTAAGATATCATACGACATGACCATACTTGTATTACTGCTCTAGATAAAACCATCAACCAAACAAATAAAGTCTTACACATAGACTAATCAAAGGTCGGGTGTTACTAAACCCAATACAAATTGCTAAATCTGAGATAACGGGAGGTGGCTTCATGAAACTACTCGCTCTCAAACGTAACCCTATTTCTCATCTCTTCACAGTCTCGCTAGTACTCTTCCCCAACAGGAACCTGATGCACATGCCGACAAATAAAAAGGGTTAGGCTAACGCCTAGTGAGTTCAAGAGTATTCAACATGAATAAATATTTCGTTAAAAGGGAAGAATGTAGTTTTTTTCATGATCTTTCAAAACGATTTAACTTAACTATGAAAGCGACTCGTTTCCCAATGACATACATTTTGAGGACGAAGATCCCAATACAAAACATTCTTTATAAAAATGATGCAACCCAAAACTCACTCGAACGTGAATAGAAGACGGACTCCCAATAATAAAACGTGGGTAAAACTTTATATCCCGAAACACCCAAAGCACGGGTGGGACATAATACTCAACTCATAACATCATGGGAAAACAACCCATATAATATAATATGCCATTGAAAACATGTGACTAAGATTCAATACTCACACGACCATAAAATGGAATGAAATCCAAGTGTTAAAGTGTTGGGAACTGAAGATTCTACTAAGTGTAGTTACTACTGCTAGTACAAGTGTAGTTACTACTGCCAGAACAAGTTGAAGATTAATACTGCTGAGTGTTACTACTGCTAGTGTTAATTAATACTGCTAGTCAAAGTTAGTACTGCTTAGCTAGTTAGTACTGCTAGTGGTTAGTACTGCTTGCAGTTAATGCTGCTAGATGAAGTTAATGCTGCTGAGCATTATTAGTGCTGCTAAAGAGATCCGGATGGAAAATACTACAGCTGGATATACTGAAGATATACTTAGAAGATATACATGGAAGATATACTGAAGATTTGTTTATTCTTTGTAATTATCTTTTTATCAGTATATGTATAGAATGTTTAGAATAGATAGAAAGAACTTTTGATAATTGTTTTTCAAGAGAGAAATCAACCTCAAGGCATAGATCCTAATTCTAGAGAAGTAGAATTCGTATTGGTGAGCCTGTTCATCAATATTGAGGTTGAGTGTGTAATCTTGTAACTTTAAGCATTCAATACAAGTTTACAGTTTGTTCCTCATATTTTCTGTATTGATTTACTATTTCATTGGATATCAAAGTGTTATTCCGCAAACTTCTTTGATATTGTTTCTGAGAATTAATTCTTGTTAAGAATTCGATCCTGACAAGTGGTATCAGAGCCTGATTTCTCAGAAACAAACTATTCATCATGGAAAATCTTACAGAATCAAGCAGTACTTTGGTCTCAAAAGTTCCAATGCTCAGATCCAATGAATTTGACATGTGGAAAATCAGAATCAAGCAATATATTCTCCTCACAGATTACTCTATGTGGGACATCATTGAGAATGGCCCATCTGATGGAGGAAAGATTGGTGAAGATGGCAAAAGAACTCCTCCAAAGACAGATACAGACAGGAAATCAAGACAGACAGAGATGAAAGCCTTGAGCACACTGCTCTTGGCCATTCCAAATGAGTATCAACACCAATTCTGTAATTGTACTGATGCACAGATGCTCTGGAATGCTCTAGAGAAGAGATTCTCAGGTACTAAAAGTACCAAGAGAAATCAAAAGACAATCTTAAAACAACAGTATGAAAACTTCATCTCAACTAAGAATGAGTCCATGACTCAAACTTTTGACAGGTTTAATAAACTAATTGGTGAACTAGCTACTATGGGAGTACAGATTGATCAAGATGATGTGAACAGAAAGTTCTTAAGGTCCCTTGGAGATGAATGGACCATGTACACTGTGTCATTCAGACAGAATGATCAGTTGGAAGACAAAGAACTTGATGATCTGTACAATGATCTTAGAGTATTTGAAGCTGAGGTGGAGGCAAAGAAGAAGCCTTCTGGATATGTTCATAATGCTGCACTCCTATCAGCATCAATTGATTCTACTGCTAACCCTGAATCAGTTAATGCTGCTAATGGATCAAATTTAGATAAAGGCACTGATTATGTATTTGAAGCTCTTCTTTCTAATCATGGAAATTCTTCTCTGATCAATGATGACTTAGAACAACTTCATCCTGATGATCTGGAAGAGATGGATATTAAATGGCAGATGGCCATGCTCTCCATGAGGGTTAAAAAGTTTATAAAGAGGACTGGAAGAAACAACTTCTCACAAAGAAGAGAAGATGGAGCAGGGTTTGATAAATCAAAGGTAGAATGCTACAAATGCCATCTGAAGGGACATTTTGCTAGAGAATGCAGAAGTGGAATGTCTCACAACAACAACCATCAACAAGCTCAATCTGGAAGCTTCAATAACAACAGAAACTCTGCTCAAGCCCTTGTTTCTCAACAAGGAATGGGGTTTGATTGGAGTGATCAAGTAGAAGAAGCTATTCAGAATCAAGCTCTTATGGCTAAAGTATCTGATCTCCCATCTGAGGTAAGTTCTAATCTCTGCTCTAAAACTTGCATAGACACTGTTAAAAGGTACAGGGATCACAATCAGAAGATGAGTGATGACCTGAAGAGACTAGAAAAGGATATAAAAGACTATGTGAGGATAGTAGAGAGATTTGAAGATCAAATCAAAGGTTTTCAAGCCAATGAACTACAACACTCATATGACACTAATTACTGGCAGTGGGAGAAAAAGGATTTAGAACTTAAACTGACCAAATCTAAAGAGGAGAGTGAAAAACTGAAAGAGGAGTTAACCAAGGTTAAGCTTGATGTAGAAAAGTTTTCCAATGCTTCTAAAGCAATGGACTCCTTACTGCAAAATCAGATTCATGATAAATTAAGAAGAGGAATTGGGTATAATGCCACACCTCCACCATATAACAACAATTACATTCCTCCTACTTCAGACCTGTTAGACACCAAAGATAGGAAGGACTTGCCTGAGGGAGCCACTGAAATAGATCCCTTAGATGAGGTAATTGTTGAGGATAAGACTGAGAAAGAGGTTGGCAAGAGTAAGAAGAACAAGGTGAGTGGTGAGACTTCTATAGAAAACAACATTATCACCAATGAGGATTGTGGAAGGGCTTGGATCAAATCCAAGAACATAGAGAAGACAGAGGAAAAGTCTGGTAAGGTCCATTATAAACAGACCACAGTTGTGAATCCAGGTCCTTGCAAACAGTGTACTTGTAAGAAGAATGAGCCCCAAAAACAGGACAAAAAGAGGGGAAATCAAAGAAACTGGAATAATCAATGGGCACATAAACAAGGGGTTGATCTGAGTAAAATCAATAGACCAAAACCTTGCTTTATCTGTGGCAAATTGAATCATCTTGCAAAATTCTGTTATTTCAATCCTATGAACCAAAGAATGAATTTCCAAAGATCCATGCAAAAACCCTTTGGTTATAAGAAAATTGAAAAGAACCATGTGGCTAAGAAAACTGTTAAAACTAAAAGCCACATGAAGAAAAAGTATTCTGTTAAAGAAAGTGTCAATATGTGGATTCCTAAAAGCACTAAAACTGTTAGTACTGCTACCACAAATAGTGCTGCTGACAATGATAATGCTGCTAGAAGTAATACTACTGCTAACAATGTTAATGCTGCTAACAATGTTAATGCTGCTAACAAGGTTAGTACTGCTAAACCTGTTAGTACTGCTACACCTGTTAGTACTGCTAACTCTGTTAGTACTTCTAAGGTTAGTACTGCTTCCAGTGTTGATTCTGCTAAGCCAATCATATTGACAAAGTACTCTAATAAAGAGTGCTCTGAGTTTAAAAACCTCATTAAAAAGGAATGTAAATACTTTGATGAGAAAGGAAGACCCAAGATCACTTTGGCTTGGGTCCCCGATCATACTAATTGATTTATTTAATGTGCAGGGCAACCAACAGCTCAAGGGAAAGAGCATATGGCATGTTGATAGTGGTTGCTCTAGGCACATGACTGGCAACATGTCATGCCTTCAGGATTTCAAGCAAATTAATGGAGGACATGTTGCATTTGGAGACAATCTTACTGGTGGTAAGATAAGTGGAAAAGGTAATGTCACCAAAGGTAAGATGACATTTGAGGATGTCTACTATGTTGATCAATTAATGTACAACCTGTTAAGTGTATCACAGGTTTGTGACAAACAACATAGTATATTATTTACTAATACTGAGTGTATGATTCTTGCTCCAGGGTTCAAGGTAGTTGATGAAAGCACGATACTACTTAGAACTCCAAGGAAGGACAATGTTTACTGTCTTGATTTGGACAATGTTGATAGTGATTCATCTTTAAATTGTCTTGTTTCAAAAGCTTCTATAGATGAATCCTCCCTTTGGCACAGAAGGATGTGTCACATGAATTTCAAGACTATGAACAATCTTGTTAAAAATAACCTTGTAAGAGGTTTACCTTCAAAAGTCTTTTCATGTGATGATCATTGTGTTGCTTGTCTTAAAGGCAAACAACACAAAACTTCTCATAAGACCAAAGAGTTAAATTCTGTTTCTTCTTGTCTCCAGTTATTGCATATGGATCTGTTTGGTCCTACAAATGTTATGAGTATAGGCAAGAAATCTTACTGCTTGGTTATTGTTGATGATTACTCCAGATTTACTTGGGTATATTTTCTAAGGACTAAGGATGAAACAAGTGGTCTTATCAAATCCTTTATTCTAAGAATTGAAAACCAAACTAATCAAAGAGTAAAAGTCATTAGATCAGATAATGGAACTGAATTTAAAAATCATGATTTAAACACTTTTTGTGAAGGAAAAGGTATTGAGAGACAATATAGTGCTCCTAGGACTCCTCAACAGAATGGTGTTGCTGAAAGGAGAAATAGGACACTAATAGAGGCTGCTAGATCTCTGTTGGCTGATTCAAAATTGCCAATTACATTCTGGGCTGAAGCAGTTAATACTGCCTGTTATGTCCAAAACAGAGTTCTAGTGGTCAAGCAAAAGAACAAGACCCCATATGAGCTTTTAAATCAAAGAAAACCTTTTATTGGTTTCTTCAAATCTTTTGGGTGTCCTTGTACAATTCTAAATATCAAATCTCACTTAGGTAAGTTTGATAGCAAAGCAGATGATGGATTTCTTGTTGGATATTCATCTCAGAGTAAGGCCTACAGAGTTTTTAACTCTTCTTCTAGAATAATTGAAGAAAGTGACAATGTCAAATGCAATGAGAACACACCAAATCCTGTTGGGTCTGGACCTCAGTGGCTATTTGACATTGATTCACTAACTAACTCTTTTGGATTTAGTAATGAGTATACAGGAACAGGTGGTGGAGAATCAGAGATCACACAAGTTCAAGAAAGTATATCTAAATCTGTGATTTTTCCCATACCCACAGTAATTGAAGACTGTGAAAAGGAATCATTTACTGAACCAAGTCAGAGTGAAGAAGACACTAGAGATGAGGAGACTCAAGAATCAGAAGTGACATCTGAAGACACTTCAGTTGAATTGCATGACTCTAATCTAGAGGATGGACTGAATGTAGAACCTAGTCATAACACAAGAGTTCAAAAGAATCATCCTCCACAGTTGATAATAGGTGATGTCTCTTCTCCCATGATGACTAGACATCAAAGCAGGCTTCAGGAAATGCAAGATCAATAGCATATAGTGCTCTCATGTTTTCTATCCCAGCTTGAGCCTAAAAAGGCACATGATGCTATGAAAGAATCTAGCTGGATAGAAGCAATGCAAGAAGAATTGTTACAGTTCAAGCTACAAGATGTGTGGGATCTAGTAGACCTTCCTAAAGGTCACAGAGCAATTGGTACAAAATGGATCTTCAGAAACAAGAGAGATGAAAGAGGTATTGTTATAAGAAACAAAGCAAGGCTGGTAGCTCAAGGCTACACTCAAGAAGAGGGCATAGATTATGAAGAAGTTTTTGCACCTGTAGCTAGGATAGAAGCAATCAGACTATTCCTAGCCTATGCTTCTTACATGAACTTCAAAGTCTACCAAATGGATGTAAAAAGTGCTTTTCTCTATGGGTCAATTGAAGAAGAAGTATATGTCTGTCAACCACCAGGGTTTGAAAACCCAAGCTATCCAGACAGAGTATACAAATTAAAGAAAGCACTTTATGGACTACATCAAGCCCCAAGAGCATGGTATGACACCCTGTCATCCTATCTCTTGGAAAATGACTTTGAAAGAGGAGTCATTGATAAGACTCTATTTATCAAAAGAAAGAAGAAGGATATCTTGCTGGTCCAAATCTATGTTGATGACATTATTTTTGGGTCTACAAGAAACAACATGTGCAAGGAGTTTGAGGATTTAATGCATCAAAGGTTCAAAATGAGTTCCATGGGGGAACTTACTTTCTTCCTTGGACTCCAAGTTCAACAGAAGTCAGATGGCATTTTTATATGTCAATCCAAGTATGTGCAGGATATTCTAACCAAGTTTGGTTTCTCAGAATCAAAACCTGCCAGCACACCTATGGAAACACACAAGCAGATCACAGCAGATCTTGAGGGGGAGGATATGGATGTGCATCTTTATAGATCCATGATTGGCTCTCTCATGTATCTCACAGCATCAAGGCCAGATATTATGTTTCCAGTCTGTGTATGTGCAAGATTTCAAGTTAGGCCAAAGCAATCTCACTTTCAAGCTGTTAAGAGGATATTCAGATATCTCAAAGGGCAACCCAGATTGGGACTTTGGTATCCTCATAACTCACCTTTTGACCTAATAGCATACTCAGACAGTGATCTAGGTGGGGCAAACTTGGACAGAAAATCTACTTCTGGAGGATGTCAGTTTTTGGGTGCTAGACTAGTCTCATGGCAGTGCAAGAAACAAACCACAGTATCCACATCTACAACAGAGGCAGAGTACATAGCAGCTGCAAGTTGCTGTTCTCAAGTCTTATGGATTCAGAATCAAATGCTGGATTATGGGGTAACCTTTCTACACACTCCAATCTTTATTGACAACAGCAGTGCTATTAGCA
This sequence comes from Arctium minus, assembly GCA_954870635.1. Lineage (NCBI taxonomy): Eukaryota > Viridiplantae > Streptophyta > Magnoliopsida > Asterales > Asteraceae > Arctium > Arctium minus. The sequence continues at coordinate 15,282,197 of OX941095.1, forward strand.
TTGTAAATAATCCAGTCAAGCACTCAAAGACAAAGCACATTGAAATCAGGTATCACTTTATAAGAGATTGTAATGAAAAGAAACTTATTCAAGTTGTCAAAGTTCACACTGATAATCAGTTTGCTGATCTATTCACTAAAGCTTTTGATGTGGGTAGATTCACTTTCTTGGTAACAAGTGTGGGAATGATAAACTCTGAATAATCTTCTTCTCAAAAAGTGGTTTTATACCTGTATATTTTTATTCTTGGTGTTACTAATCTTCTTTTCAGGATATGCATAGCAGTACTCAGTATTTAGCAAGTTTAAAAGGAGTAAGTCTAGTTAATACTGCTTGTGGTTAATACTACTTGTGGTTAATACTGCTTTCAGTTAATACTGCTTGTGGTTAATACTGCTTGTGGTTAATACTGCTTTCAGTTAATACTGCTTTCAGTTAATACTGCTTTCAGTTAATACTGCTAGTAGTTAATACTGCTAGTAGTTAATACTGCTAGTGGTTAATACTGCTTTCAGTTAATACTGCTAGTAGTTAATACTGCTAGTTCAGTTAATACTGCTAGTAGTTAATACTGCTAGTAGTTAATACTGCTAGTGGTTAATACTGCTTTCAGTTAATACTGCTAGTTCAGTTAATACTGCTCGCGGTTAATACTGCTAGTTAGTTAATACTGCTCTAGGTTAATACTGCTTATATTCCGAATACTATAAATACTTTTTGCCCGCCTAAAAGTTCATAACGACTCTTTGCATACTGTTCTCTTGCGCTCAAAACCTTTTCTCTCTCAAGTTCGAAGTTTTCAGGCAAGTTTTCACTAAGATCAATGGCATCCATGACATTCATCGACGAGCACAACGAGATTGCGATGCTACAAAAGCCAAAGCAAGCTTCAGGATTTCATCAGATTGTGGATTTCCTCAAGTCAAGTCACATTGCTCATGCTCTTACTGTATCACCTACAATCTACATTGAGCACCAAAGGCAGTTCTGGGCTAATGCAACCATTGTTGTGGAAAATGGTGTGCAAATGATCAAGACAAGAATCTGTGATCACTCACTTACAGTTACTGAAGAAGTCATTCGCATCAGTCTACGTCTAGACGATGCCTCTGGTATAATGTCTATCTCTAATGATGAACTGTTTTCTAATCTTACTAGAATGGGGTATGGAGGCCCATTGGGTGTTTTCAAATTCTCAAAAGCAAAGTTTTCACCCCAATGGCGTTTTCTTGTTCATACCCTGATGCATTGCATCTCCAAAAAGACCACTGGATGGAGTGAGTTCAGCAGTCCAATTGCATATGCTTTGGTATGCTTGGCTACATCCAGAAGGTACAATTTCTCAAAGATGATTTTCAGTGATCTTGTATCAAATATGGGAAACAAAAAGAGTTTCTTTATGTATCCCAGATTTGTTCAGGAAGTAATTAACCATGAATTGACGGATATACCTCAACCTGTTGGGGTATATGTACCTAAACCCCCAAAAGGCAAGGTTTTCTCAAATATGAGAAGATCTGCTGGGGACTCGGAAGGAGTTGACACCCCATTGTTCTCTACAATGATGGTGGTGTCCCAAAACACTGAAGGTATGGCAGCAGGGTCAAGGCCCTCATTAGACCATCCCACTGCTAGCCAAGCCCAACCTTCTCACTCAAAAACAATTCCCCAGTCCATTCTTACAAAACCAACCTCTCCAATTACCCAAACTTATCAAAGAAAACAGGTAAAGAAGGCTCCTTCCCTTCTTGTACCATCACCCACACAGCCTTTAAGCCCTCTAAGGGAGAATTCTCCCCTAGAGAATATCCAAAGGGAAACCACAAGGGTGTCTCCCAACCCAAAGGAGGTGCTCTCTGAGGAGGAGGTAGAGCATATGGGTGATGAGGCTGCCACTACTCCTGATAACACAGAGGAGGAAAGTGGTAACATCAATAAGACCTCCCCCATGGCAACTTTGAATGAGCAATCATTTGAAGGTCCCTGGTGCCAAGAAACCACAGGGGTGGATAGTGCTTCTGCTAGGCAGAAGACTTCCACTACTAAAAGATCCAATGATCCTTCAATAGGGGGTAACACTCCTGGAGAAGGTGAGGACAGATATAACTATGATGAATTGATGGAGGCAATGGGCAACATCAACATGGATGTACTCAAACAGGGCAAAGATATAGAAGAGCTAAAACTCATTGTACTGTCACAACAAGAACAAATCATCAAGTTGAAACAAATGGTAAGGAAACTGATTCTGCAAAAGAAGAAGAAACAATTTGTGCTCAGAAGGAGGAAACCAGTGACTGATGCTCCCAAAAAGGGGGAGATCAACATGGAAGAAGCATCAAGGGAAGGGGAGATTGATAAAGAAAGAGTTGAAGTTGAGGGGGAGAAGGAAGCAGAAACTGTTAATGCTGCTGAAACCTCACAAGCAGCAGTAACAGAGTTAACACCAACAGAAATTGAAGTAGCTGAAGTGCTAATCAAAGCTAAGAATGACACTCCCAAAGCAAAGGGAGTGGTCATAAATGAAGGGAGAGACAGAAAATCAGAACAGAAAGACAAAGCTGCAGAATCAAAGAATAAGGGAAAAGAAAAGATAGTGGAATCTGATCAACCAATCAAGAAGCAAAGGTTGGTTGAATCAGATGAAGCTTTAGCAAGGAAAATGCAGAAGGAGATGGAAAAAGAAGAAAGAGCTCAGGTGGAGAAGGACAGGGAAATGGCAAAGGCTTTAGCTGCTGAGCTAAATAAAGCTTATCAAAAGGGGCTTGAAACTGAAAAGGATAAACAAAGGGCTATAAGTCTGAGAAAGGCTATGATGGCTAATACAAGTGCAAAGAAAAGAAGACCTTCACAAACTTACCTTGCCACTCAGGAAAGAAACAAAATGATAACTTTCTTGAGGAGTGCAATTGGGGTAAAGAAAGGAATGTTTGTGAAGATGAGTTTTGATCAAATCAGAGAGCTCTATGAAAAAGAAATGGGGAATCTGAAGAGCAATGAAAAGAAAAGAGTAGAGTTTGAAAAGAAGGCCAAGGAGAGTAATGATATAGATATGAATCAACCATTCCCTGAAAGTGAAGAGGGAACTCCTATCAAAGAAATGGCAAGGGAAAAGGAAGAAAAGAAGAAGGAAGCTACTCTAGTACAGGTTCAAAAGACTTTGAAAAGAACCAAGATGATGGCCAAAAGAAAGAAAGATAAGAAGCCTAGAGTAGAAGAAGAACAAAATGTTGCTGAAGAAGAAGTGGCACCTCATCAAGTCAGCAAGGGTCATCAATCAAAGATGATGTAAGCTTATATATGGTAGTGATGGACAAAGTGCCTGAACCAATTTCTGCAGAACCTGTTGGAGTTAAGCCACCTGAGATCATTCACTGGGATGTACTGACAATGGATGGGAAAGATTACATCAGACTCAAGAGGAAGGGTGATAAGTATGAAGTATTCAACACTTGGGTCAAGATTGTCAGAACATGCTCTAGATCTGATATAGAAGAGATGTTTGACATAGGAATTAAGCTGTATGCAGACCATCTGAATACTCCAGGAATTTCTCTTACAAAACTGGTGATGGAGTATCTATGCATGATGTTCAAACCTGAAGAAGTGGACCAGGTCATCAAGAGTGTGTTTAAAGAAGTCACAAGTTGGACTCTATATGAAACTAGTGGAGTATATGCAGTGACTTTGGATAGAAATCACACAGAATACTTCCTAGTGGATAGAGTATATAATCACACCAGACTGAAGGTTCATGCCATGCTAAAGAAGAAGTTGGGTTGTGCACAAAATTCAGAAATGGCCAAGTACCTAATTCAGAGGATAATCAATCAGAGTTTGGGACTGAATCCAGACTTAGGAGCATGATCTTGGAAGTTTTGGGAGCATCAAAAAGAGCATCTGGAAGAATATCTGAAGAACTTGACTTCTCTTCTAAAAGTCAAGTTAGGGGGAGATTGTTGGGAACTGAAGATTCTACTAAGTGTAGTTACTACTGCTAGTACAAGTGTAGTTACTACTGCCAGAACAAGTTGAAGATTAATACTGCTGAGTGTTACTACTGCTAGTGTTAATTAATACTTCTAGTCAAAGTTAGTACTACTTAGCTAGTTAGTACTGCTAGTGGTTAGTACTGCTTGCAGTTAATGCTGCTAGATGAAGTTAATGCTGCTGAGCATTATTAGTGCTGCTAAAGAGATCCGGATGGAAAATACTACAGCTGGATATACTGAAGATATACTTAGAAGATATACATGGAAGATATACTGAAGATTTGTTTATTCTTTGTAATTATCTTTTTATCAGTATATGTATAGAATGTTTAGAATAGATAGAAAGAACTTTTGATAATTGTTTTTCAAGAGAGAAATCAACCTCAAGGCATAGATCCTAATTCTAGAGAAGTAGAATTCGTATTGGTGAGCCTGTTCATCAATATTGAGGTTGAGTGTGTAATCTTGTAACTTTAAGCATTCAATACAAGTTTACAGTTTGTTCCTCATATTTTCTGTATTGATTTACTATTTCATTGGATATCAAAGTGTTATTCCGCAAACTTCTTTGATATTGTTTCTGAGAATTAATTCTTGTTAAGAATTCGATCCTGACATAAAGCATGGACAATTAAATATCCAAAATACTGTTGGCCGACGACGGGGGAGACCCGTATCCATTGAGAGTGGAGGAACACAAAAGTATGCCACTCATACAATGTTAGTCGTATGACACTTCACGACACACAAGCCCAAGTGCCCCTACGACACCCTTCAAGCTACACCAAAAGAGACAACTGACCTTAGCAAATCGTATCATGAATACCTCTAAAGGCCCAACACATCCGAGGACTACAACCATGGCATTACCCCGAATGGCGGAGGTCCGAAATGCCAATTATGAAACGTCCATCAAGATAATAGCACAACCGGACCCAACCCTCCTAGTGTACACTTGAAAGGTCAAGGTCATAAAACATGGGTCCCAGAGTCCAACCCCCGTACAACCCAATTGACCATTAAATGAGACTGACTTACGTGCCTATGGATCCAATGCAACACAGTCTAACTTTACATGCCTAACCCGAAATGACCAACGGACTCGAACATATAACCCACACCAAAATACAACAAGGTACATTGGTACGTACGTCATAATTGGGCTACTTGAACCATTCAAAACCGGACAAGTGTCCTCAAGACTCTTTTAGTTAAACCGAGCTTTAACAAAATTACTTTATTGTACAATAAATGTTCGTGCAACCCATGAAATACTTTTAACCCACGAATATGCAAACATACTGACTAAAAGTATGATTAACCCAAAACTCACCATGGGCTGAGATATACTATTTTTCCGAATGAGCTCATACCATTATTTTCCCAAAATGCCCCGTAACACATTAATATGCACTTTCCAACATGGTTTATAAGATTAAATACACAAAGATACATTTACACCAAAAGACCTCCATTTATATATGTTAAATAGCCTATGAAACGTATCAAAATGATTTAATTACCAAAATCCCAAATGCGTGTGTTTTGCAAGGTTTATAAATCCAAACACTTCAAATAACCAAGATTTTCCAAATAACTCAAAATACTTTAAAATAAACATTTTGGCATGTACAACTTTTTCACAAGTCAACTTGAACTCACCTTGCTAGATTTAGGCTAAATCTAGATTTTACCCCCAAAACTTGAATCTCCAAAGATGAAGGCTTGAATCTCCAAGAAACTTATCTAGATCTTAGATCCGACACATCTACAAGGTTTCCTTCAACATACAAGTCACCAAAATCACACCGAAGTTGAAGGATGAAAGGAAAAAGGGCAAAACCATCAAACCCTAGCTTAACAATGAGAGAGATGAAGAACTTACCACCACAAAATACACTTGGATCTTCCAATAGACTTAAAATATCTTGATATATACTTGAAAATATCTCAAAAACGAAACCATGGAAATTTGAATCATCAAAAACGGAGTTGGGATGCAAAAGTTATGAAGAAATGAAGTTTGGTGGCTGGAAATCAGGTTTTAAGCTCGAACAGGGCCCCACGCGGGTTACCGGGCGGCCTAAGTCGCCCCACAACTCGCCCGGATGGTTTTTATGCTCGAACAGGGCTCCGTGCGGGTTACCGGGCGGCCAAAGTCGCCCCGTGCACTGTTCGTCCGATTTCTTCATTTTTCATGCCCGATCACTGTTTTGGCCATAACTTCTTCGTTATAGCTCCGATTTTGCTCCGGAAAGAACCGTTGGACTCGTAATTGAATCCTTCATACATCAAGACTATAAAATATAGGATTCAAGTCCAAAATACTATATCTTATTTTTCCCTTAAAATTACTGATTTCTGCATTAACTGAAAATGATACTTTTCGAATTTCGGAGTGTTACACCCCACTTATCGCAAACCATAGAGAAATGAACTTGTCGCTAAGAATAAACAAGCGTGTGTGAACTTTTCACAAGGTACAATTTGCGACAAGTTGTGCCGAGGAGAGAAGTCGCAAGTTACCATCTGTGAATTCTAGCTTGTCGCAAGTCGAAGGATGCGAGTTCCTTACTTGTCACAGGCTTTGGTTTGCGTCAAGTAACTTGTCGTAGACCATTGCTTACGTCAAGTTAAAAATTCGAATGCAATGGCTTGCGTCAAGTAGCTTGTCGTAGACCAAAGCTTGCATCAAGTTACTTGTCGCAAAGCACTGCTTGCGATAACCAGACTTAGAAATTTTTTTGGTAACTTTCCAAAAATAGAAATTGACACTTTGACTTTTGACTTTCCAAAAATATCAACTTTGCAAATTTTCTCCTTTAAGCTCAAAAATAACATCTCTCACTTGAAAAAAATTTCATATCTTCAAAACTTTTGAACACACACACATTTACGCACTTACAGACTTTTATCTGTTGCTCCCCTTGAAGTGTGCACAGATGTTTACTCCCCCTGGATTTGTGCATTCAGATCATCATACTGAAGTATGAGTCCTGATCTGAATTGATCAGAAGTCAATGTCCAATTCTTGAAAAATTCAAAATTTCATAAAACTGGTTGACCTGCAAAACAGATAATAACTTTGGTCCTCATTGAACATGAGTCCACTTTAATTAGATGTTGTTAGAGCATAAATCTGTTGGATACAAGATCATGAAGACTGAAGGTCAAAGTACAAGAAGTCAAAGCTGAGAAAGTGAACTCTAATTAAAAAGTCAAAGTCTATTTTGTAATAAAAGTCAAAATGTGTTGTATTTTGTATTAGTTTTCTTTGTTTTAGTTGTAGGTATAAATAGCTTTTATTTTCTGTTTTAAAGAGAGAGTTGAATATTCGGAGAGAGTTTTAGAGAGAGAGAATTGTTTAGAGAGAGAAAGTGAGAAAACAGTTGTAATCGTTGAATTGTGAAGTGAATCAAAATAGGTAATTGATTAATTCTTGTTTTTATTGAATTTATTGTGAATAGAAACTAGATTCAGGACACTCAATTGGTATCAGAGCTTAATCCAATCGAAATCAGATCAAGAAATAGTTCGACTCTGTGTTCTTGAGCCGAGAATCGAATTTTGTGTTTTAGTGCAAATTAGGAGTTTAAATCGATCAGGTTATGATCGTATAGTGTATTTGATCGATTCTGTATGTTTTAATTCGATAATTGCACTGTAATTGTTTGATAATTTTGGATTTTGTTGAAATTTTGTTCACGAGTTCAAAACGCGCAAGGCGTTATTAGCGAGTTCGTAGAAACGCGCAAGTCAAAGCTTGCGAGTTTGAAATCATTGTAAAACATTCTAAGTGTTGAAACGCGCTACCTTTGTCATGCGAGTTCTGAGGTTCGCGCTATCATTGTCATGCGAGTTTGAATTTCGCGCTAATAACGTTTAGCATGTTTCAAGATTTGCGCGAACTTCAGTTAGCGAGTTTCAAGTTTTGCGCCATCAACATCTAGCGCATTTCATACTTTGCGCGAACAGTGGTTAGCGAGTTTCAAATTTCGCGCAAGCTGTGGTGAGCGAGTTTGCTCAAAATGCACAAGTAGTGTCTTGCGAGTTCAGTAAAAGCGCACGTCTTTATTAGCGAGTTTATCGTGAACAGTCACTTGCGTGTTTCAACAATCTGCGAGTTTCAACGATCTGCGAGTTACAGTGATCTGCGAGTTTATCAAAACATGCAAACCTTTGAGTGCGAGTTTCACAAACACGCAAGCTAAAGCCTGCGAGTTTATTAGTGAATAGTGCTTTGCATGTTCTATCACTTAGTCAATTTTTTTTCAGTATTATTTCTATATTTTGGTAATTTCATTTTTCGAATAACGATCAGTTTCTAGTTTCTTATTGCATATTTTTTTCAAAACAGGTTCATACAAGATGACTTCCAAAGACGCTCTTTCAATTGGCACGGATGTCAAGCCCCCGGTTCTGTTTAAAAGGAATACGTGCAGTGGAAAGATAGATTTCTGGATTTTGTGGATAGGCATGCAAATGGGGAAAACATTCTGCTTTCAATTACTGAAGGTCCTATGGTACCACCTACTGTTCAGATACCTGATGATGATTCATCTGACAGTGAGGATGGTGATGTGGACAGAGAGCAAAAGATGAAGACTGTTCCAATGGATTTTGCTCAATATTCTAGGGAACAGAAAAATCGGTTTAAAGCAGATAAGAAAGCAAGATCCTTACTACTTCAGAGCATTCCTAATGAGATTTACATCAAGATAGATAGCTACAAGGAAAATGCAAAGAAAATGTGGGATCAATTTCAAAAGATGATGATGGGTTCCAAAGTCGGAAATCAGATGAAAGTAGCTAACTGCATAAACAGCTACGAAGAATTCAAAGCAAAAGAAGATGAGAGCTTAGAAGACACCTATGAAGGGTTTGTCCTGCTTCTAAATGAATTGTCAAAGAACAAAGTGAAAAAGAAGCAGCTTGAGAACAATGTTAAGTTCCTGAGTATCCTACAACCTGAATGGAAGAAGCATACGCGTAGGATGAAACAGATGAAGGATCTAAATGACATTCAGTTACATGAGGTTTATGAAACATTGAGGCAGAACGAAGAAGAAGTGGAAGAGAAAAGAGCTGAGAAAAAGAAGGCAGAGAAAGTTCCCGATCCCATTACACTAGTGGCCGGAGAGAAGGAGAAAGAAAAGAAAGAGAAGAAGAAAAAGAAGAAGATAGTGGTTTCAAGTTCTGAATCAGAGTCTGAATCCGATGGTGATGATAGAGAAAGCCTCAAATAAGCTATGCTTTTATTGACCCGAGCATTCCAAAAGAAGTTCTACAAGAAGCCGGGATCCAATTCACAGATATATTCTTCGTCCAGTTCCAATAACCATGAGCACAGAGAAAGAGTTGAAGGAAAGAGACATGAAGAGAACTGGTATGTGGAAAGGAAGTCGGAAGAAAAGAAGAAATATCTGAATGACTATGCTGGTGCTGAAAAGAAGACCGATGATCTGATAAAGTGCTACAATTGTGGCAAAGTCGGTCATTTTGCTAGAGATTGTCGAAAGCCAAAGGTTCGCAATTCAGAATACTATAAGAACAAAATGCTCTTGGCCAAGCAACAAGAGGCAGGCAGAGCATTGATGGCAGAACACGAATATTGGCTAGATCATTCAGATACTGAGGAAGTAAAAGATGAAGAAGCTCACATGTGTTTGATGGGCAACACTGTGAGATAGGATGATTCAGATGAAGAGACTGCTGATGAGGTAATGAACTTAACTAAAAATGATTTTATAACAAAAATGGAAGCCATAATGATTGAGCTTCAAGATCTTCAAACAAAACTGAAAAAGGAAAAAGACAAAGTTGCAAAAAAAAATCAAAAGATCTTTGAGCTTAATAAATCAGTTTTTGGGAACAAAGATCTAATTGATTCTTTACGCTAGTCTGCTTCTGATTCTAAACATCAAGTAGATTGTTTTCAAAAGAAGATTTTTGATTTTGAAGCTAAAATTTCTAAGTTTGATTTTTAGAAGAAAGAATCTGCACTAACTGTTTATAAATTGCAGGTTGAAAACAAGCTCTTAAATAAGAAGGTAAATGGTCTGGAAGCCAAACTTTATGCAAGAGGTCAAACAGATCAAACTATTTTTCTTAATGCACCTAATGTTGAGGCTGATGTTAAGGAAAAATGGGGTATTGGTTATGAAAACCCTCATTACTTAAAGAAAGCCATCAGAAAACAACCAACATTATATAATTTTGATTTTCTTGCTGTTGCTAGTAAACATACTCATTTAAAACAAAAATTTGTTACCAAGTTACCGAAAGAAGTTGAGGCCAGGGAAACTGAAAATAGAAAGAATATAAAGAAAATGCAACTACCATTTAACTATGAAAAGTTAAATGATAGTTATCTTTCTGAAACACCAAAAGTTCTTTCAAACGACTATTTTGCTAGTTATTCTGTTTCTGAGATGGAGGCAAAACCTGCAGTTGCAAAAGTTTATGTTCCTCCATTCATTTTTGAAAGCAAAATAGTTGAACTTGAAAATGTTTTATCTGATGAAAGACTTTTGTTAGATATTGAACAAAGTGTATTTTCTACTGTTTTAAAGAACACAGTTTTTCAATCTAAATCTACAAAGTGTTCTAAAGTTTCAAAGGCACCTCAAACTTCCATTGATAACTTTGATGACTTATTTGCGTCTGCAAATGATTTTCTCAATTCTGATGATGGGTGTTTATAAGAAATTGATATGTTTGATTTTAATGTTTCACTTCCAGATCATTCTACTTTTCTTATAAATGGAGAAGTTTTATCAAGTGGTTTTGAAATTGGTGAATCATCAACTAAGTTTGGTGAACCAGTTTCTGTGAATGTTGATTACTATGCTAATGGTAAGAAACATAAGAAACAGCTTTCACAGAAACGGAACAACACTGGTAAACACAAGAAAAGCCAATCTCAGAAATCTGAAATTCCTAATAAATCTAAATCTTCTGTTTCAGTTTTAAGAAAGAAAAGGTCGGAAGCAAAGACTGAATGGAGACCAAAAAGGAAGAATGATGAGACAGCTGAATCAATTTCTGATAACTCATGTAATACATCTGATAGTAGTGATAATGATGTAGTTGGTCAACTTGCTTCTCCTAAACAAAACCTTGTAACTTCTTACAAGCGTTATTCAATAAAGCAATTGATTACCTTATCTCCTACTACTACTAAATATTTTCATTATAGGAGAAACGATTTTGCTTATCATCATACTTCTAATGATTGGTTTGGATCATATCATGTATATTCTTCTAAATCCAGTTTTTCAAAGAATTTTCAAAGAAAAAGAGGATCCATATCAAATGGATACCAAAATCTTGTGCTAATCTGTTAGGACCCGTTTTTAAATGGGTACCTAAAATTGTTATTCCCTGATTTCTCTTGCAAACCCGGCATATGTGGTACTTGGATAGCGGTTGTTCCAAGTATATGACCGGGCAGAAAGCTTTATTGTCTAATTATACAAAGAAATTCAGCGGCAAGGTGCGATTTGGGAACGACCAGTTTTCACCAATCTTAGAATATGGTGACATCATTCAAGACAACATAACGATTACGAAGGTGAGCTATGTCGAAGGCTTAGGGAACAACTTGTTTAGCATCGGTCAATTCTGCGACAAAGTGTTAGAGGTCAACTTCAAAGCTAAGAGATGTTCGGTTCGTACTGAAGACGGCAAAGAACTTTTAGTCGGAAATCGAAAGACAAATCTCTATACCATCAATCTTTCACAAGTACAGAATGACAATCAGGTTTGCTTACTAAAAAAAGCTTCGATGCAACAAAGTTGGCTTTGGCACAGACGTTTATCGCACCTGAATTTTCGTTACATAAACAAGATGGTCAAAGGAAAGTTAGTTAATGGACTTCCTGAGCTGAAATATGAGAAAGAACACTTATGTGCAGCATGTGAAAAAGGAAAGATGAAGAGAGCTCCGCATAAACCGAAGCCTGAACCAAGTACCAGTTCTCCGTTAGAGTTGTTGCATATGGATTTGTGTGGTCCAATGCGAACGCACAACTTGGGTGGAAAGAAATACGTGCTGGTTATCGTGGACGATTATTCGCGATACACGTGGGTCAAATTTCTACGATCAAAAGATGAGACACCCGAAGTTCTCATTAATTTTATGAAGACGACTCAGGTGATTTTGCATAAACAAGTCAAGCTTCTTAGAACCGACAACGACACAGAGTTCAAAAACAAGATTGTTGAAGAATATCTCGAATCGGTCGGGATTTCACATCAATACTCTGCTGCTCATACGCCCGAACAAAATGGAGTAGTCGAAAGGCGAAATCAAACGCTAGTCGAGGCCGCTCGTACTATACTTAGTCAATCTGACTTACCTCTATTTTTGTGGGCAGAAGTTGTGTCGACTGCATGTCATACTTAGAATCGGTCCATGATACACCGTCGTTTTCAAAAATTCCGTATGTGTTGATCAACAACAGAACACCGACGATCAAGTATTTTCACATATTTGGGTGTAAGTGTTTCGTGCTTAACGACAGAGAGAGTCTGAACAAGTTCAGTGCTAAGGCGTATGAGGGTATCTTCATTGGTTATTCCTCGACATCTACTGCATATCGTGTTTATCTGAAGAAGTCAAAGACAGTAATCGAGAGCGTAAACGTCACATTCGATGAAGAAATGGCTTCTGAATATCTCAGTTCGGAACCCGTGATAACCGGAGTGTTAGCTTCTAGATCAATCAGTCCAGAACCTGTATCTGAACAGAACAAATCAGATGGCGCTTCTACGTCTACTAGTCATTTATCTGATTTAGATTTGTTATTTGAATTCTTTTATGATGAGTTTCTAGGATCTAATTTGCCTAAATCTGCTGTGACTAACAAGTCTGAAGACACAAGTTGCAATCATCCAGTCACTTCAGAAGTCATAACTGAACGTGATCCCCCAGTTCAGTCAGAAACTCAAATTCAAATAAATACTCCTACAGTTGAAGAGGTGCAAGATATTGCTGAACCAGAAATATTCTATATCAGTTGGTTGTGCTACATTGTCTACTCAACAACCAGAATCTGCTGTTCCAACTGTAATTTCTGCATCAACTATTTCAGCTGAACCCCCAACAATCACTGTACAAGAAGAGCCTGATAGAGGATTTTTAGATGATAACCATGATCAATCTTCATCTAATCCACTCCCTCATAAGCATCGTTGGACCAAAGAGCACCCTTTACATCAAGTAATTGGAGATCTTAACAAGCCGGTGCAAACTAGGTCAGCAACCTTAAATCAGTGTCTGCATGACTCATTCCTCAGCAAAATAAAGCCTACTCGAGTATCAGAAGCTCTTGCTGATTCGGATTGGGTGTATGCTATGCAAGAAGAGTTAAATCAGTTTGAAGCCCTGAAGGTCTGGAGATTAGTTCCAAAACCAGAAGGAAAGACCGTGATAGGAACTAAATGGGTATTCAAAAACAAGAAGAATGAAGATGGTATTGTCATAAGGAATAAAGCAAGACTTGTTGCCAAAGGTTATCGGCAAGAGGAAGGCATAGACTACGATGAAACGTATGCTCCAGTAGCGCGTATAGAAGTAATCCGTATGTTTCTAGCCTACGCAGCTTACAAGAATTTCACAGTCTATAAGATGGACGTGAAAACGGCCTTTCTGAATGGCCTTCTTAAGGAGGAAGTATACGTGTCTCAACCAGAAGGGTTCGTAAATCCAGATAAGCCAGATCACGTCTACATTTTGGATAAAGCCCTGAATGGTTTGAAACAAGCCCTCGTGCATGGTATGATGATCTATCTAAATTCTTGGTTAAGTCAGGTTTTTCCAAAGGTAAAGTTGATACCACTTTGTTCATCAAAAAGGAAAAAGCTAATATTATACTTATTCAAATATTTGTTTATGATATAATATTTATCTCTACAAATCCTAAATACTGCAAAAACTTTTCTAATCTCATGGTGTCACGTTTTCAAATGAGTATGATGGGAGAGATGAACTTCTTTCTCGGATTACAAGTAAAACAATTTTCAACGGGGATTTTCATTAATCAATCTAAGTACATTTTGGATATTCTTCGGAAGTAAAAAATGGAAAATTGTAAACCAATTGGAACCCCAATGGCACCAGGTACTAAGATTAGCACTGATCCTTCGGGTAAAAGTGTTGATGTTAGGACTTATAGAGGTATGATAGGTTCTTTAATGTATCTTACTTCAAGTAGGCCAGATATTATATTTTCAACATGCTTATGTTCTAGATATCAGCCTGCTCCTAAAGAATCCCATTTGGTTGTTGTTAAACGGATTTTTAGATATCTGAAGGGGACTGCAGATCTTGGTCTGTGGTATCCTAAGGATACTGGGTTTCAACTGACTGCTTATTCAGATGCAGATCATGTTGGGTGTATGCTGGACAGGAAGAGTACTTCAGGTCACATTCAATTCCTTGGAGACAAACTCGTTAGCTGGGCATCAAAGGAGCAATTTTGCGTATCCACATCGACTGCAGAAGCAGAGTATGTAGCTGCTGCCAGTTGCTGCTCTCAGGTTTTGTGGATGAGGACACAGCTGCGAGATTATGGATTCAAGTTTGACAAAATACCTATCTATTGTGACTCGAAGAGTGCTATTGCCATATCAGCTAATCCTGTGCAGCACACTAAGACAAAACACATTGATGTCAGGTATCATTTTAGATAATGTAGAAAAAGGTACAATAGAACTTTACGTTGTAAAGACTGATAATCAACTTGCGGATTTGTTTACCAAAGCTTTAGATGAAAAGAGATTTAATTTTCTTGTATCTAAGCTTGGTATGCTAAATCTCAAAGTCTAATCAGTAATTACCTATTAAAGTTTCTTTTATTGTAATTTTTTCATCATTTCTGTTGATCCAAACTCTCTCAGTGATTTGATAACGACCCTCTTTTATACTTAGTGAAAATTACGTTATTATATGTATTAATGTTTCATCATCAGCGATCAGACTGAGTCTGTTCAGTTATCGCTGATGACCTTTCTGTAAACATTAATATGTATGTGTTTCACTTTCAGCGATCAAACTGAGTCTGTTCAGTCATCACTGATCGTTTCCTATGTAACACAGTTAACGTAATCCCTGAAGACAAGTCTCGCGTCAACATAGTTCATAGCTGAATCGAAGACGAAGCCACTGAACAATAGATAAGTCTACTAGTGACCTGATGCGGATATCAGCGAAGACCAGACGAATCTACTTACGCGAAGAAGCCTGAGGAAAAGCTTCAGTGATAGCTGAACTTCTTTATCTCTGGAAGAAGAGATACTCAGCGATCAACGATCACAAAGCTTATGCCTCAAGTTTTCTTTTGTCTTACCTTGCACAACCAGTACAATGTGTCAGAACGGACACGTCTCTGCCACAAATCGTACACCAACTCTGTCAACTACACTGTTCATAAAGCGGCCAAAAGCATGTCTCCAAAAGTGAGACTACCAAAGCCAATCTATGAATGCCACGTGTAAAGTACCCTGCCATGCATTTAATGCATAGGGTATAAATAGGAAGCTCACTCCTTCATCTGAAGGTGTGCTCAATCCTTGAACTCCAAAATAGAAACCCTTGTTTTCTATCTCTCTAAAAATCCCCCATTCTCTGAATTTCTTGTGCAACCATCTTAGTGTTTCTTAAGTTTGTTTAGATTGAGTCTGTCTTAATCTTATTCCGCAACAAACTTGTAAATTGTATTTTGATTTATCAATAAACAATTTATTAAACTTTAATTTCTGTGTTTGTATTCAACCCCCCCCCCCCTTCTACAAACTTGTTAAGCACCTTCGGGACCAACAAGTCGTATCAGAGCAGTTTGTTTAATCTAATAAACAAGATCTTGCTGTATATTCTTCCTTGCTATTCTAAAATGGCACTAAACACAAACACAAACTACTATGATAATGGTTCACTTTCTAAACCTCCTCGATTTAGCAGAGATAACTTTTCTCTATGGAAAAATCGAATGATGCTATTTCTTGAAGGTGCGGATCCTACTATACCTGAATATATAGAAAACGGACCCTATGAACCTGTTAGAATTATAGCTGCAGTTCCCGCTACTGCCACCACTGAAGCTGTCCCTGAACGATATGTCGTTAAGGAAATAAGACAGTGGAGTGATGAAGATAAAAAGAAGGTAGGCATAGATGCAAGAGCAAAGACCATTATATCAATGGCTCTGCCTGATGAAGTTTTCCATTCCATCATGCATCTAAAAACTTCTAAAGAAATGTGGGAAACCATATGTGTTCAATATGAGGGCACCACTGAAATCCAAGAGACCCGAAAGATTAACTTGGTAAGACAGTATGAAAGTTTTATCGCTGGTAAGAATGAATCTCTTTCTGACATTCATCAGCGGTTTAACTGCCTGATCATTGACCTAAGAACTGTTGGAAGGACCTATTCTAATTCTGAGGTCCTAACAATATTCTTGGAAAGTCTTCCTGAAAGCTGGGACAGTTATTCAATATGTCTTAAGCTGACAAAGGACTTACATACTCTCTCTCTAAGCACTCTGTATGGAATATCGCTCAACTATGAGCAATCTAATCTCCTGAAGAAGAATCTTGTAAAAGATTCTAAAGACTCCAAAAGCACTGCTGTTGCTTTAGTCTCATCAGAGATAATTCCATCCCAGCGATCTACTCTCACCATCACTGAGTTAGATTCTGAATCTGAGGATTTATCAGACCCTGATCTTTCAGAGTTTAATGAATCCTTAGCACTCTTGACAAACTCTTTTAAGAGATTTGCAAGAAAGAGTAACTTCCGAAAAAGTAAACCTCTCTCTCTTACTGAAAAGCCAAAATCAACTCCGGTTGATAAGGCTACAGCCACTTGCTATAACTGCGAAAAAATTGGACATTTTGCTAGTGAGTGCAGGTCTAAAAAGGTCTTCAAACCTTCTACCTCAAGAAGATCCAGTGATGACAAATACCATAAGCTGAAAAACAAATATCAAAAGCTGAAAAGCTATCAGCAAAAAGGTAAAGGTCTCATCGCTGAAGAACATGACTGGGCTGAA
The DNA here is from genome assembly GCA_954870635.1 of Arctium minus. Classification (NCBI taxonomy): domain Eukaryota; kingdom Viridiplantae; phylum Streptophyta; class Magnoliopsida; order Asterales; family Asteraceae; genus Arctium; species Arctium minus. Next base: position 15,299,244 of record OX941095.1, read on the forward strand.
TCAGAAGAATCATCTTCTGATGAAGAAGAAGTCACTAATCTTTGCCTCATGGTTGAGATTAAAGAAGAAATAGAAGAACCATCTGAACCTTCTATGAGCTACATATCATCTCAGGTATCTATCTCAACAAATCCCTCTCTGCCTGAAGCTGAGAGAAGTCGCGCTGTTGATGTGCTGACGATTGACCTTTATAATGCTCTAAACGACAAAACTCAAGCTGAAAATAAAAATGTTTATTTAACACAAGAGCTAGAGAAATGTCATGAAAAGATCAGTGAACTAAATCTTTTAGAAGAAAAGCTAAAAGATCAAGTCATTATAAATGAAATCATCAGCATTGAACGCGAACAAGCCATCGCTGCTCTAAAAGCAGAAAAGGCTCATGTTGAAAAATGGTGCAAATCATCAACAAAGATCTCTGAGATAATAAATGCTCAAACTCCTGAAAGTGATAAAACTGGTCTTGGTTTTTGGACACCACAGGATGATCCTAAAGAAGAAAGTTCCTCGCTTAAGTTTGGAACTTTTGTCACATCTTTCTTTGACACTTCTTATAATCAATTCTATCCCTGTTCTTCTTCTAATCCCATCCCTGAGGAGATATCTGCAAAATCTAAACCTGCAGATAAAGGAAAGTCTATTCTCCCTCAGAAGGCTTCCAAGAAAACCAAACTGAAAGTTACCTCCAAACCTTCAGTGGATAAACCTTCTAGCTCAGTGACAGAAATCTTTGATATCTGTCCTCCAAAGCTGAAGGTTGATCTAAAGCCCGTGAAATCTGAAGAAATAAAAATTCCTCCCAGATCTCGTGTTAAAGGCATTCTTGGAGCTGGACCTGCTCATCTTAAGTTTTCAAAACCTTTTGGTTATAAAACCACCATCAGATATAGAAAATGTTATCACTGTGGATTCACTGACCATATTGCGAGCAAGTGTCCAAATACCACCGAAGCTGATAAAACAGCCAAAGTAAAGAAAAATGCCTCTAAGGCAAATAAAGTCACCAAAGTGAAAAATACCACTAAGGTTAAGAAATTAACCAAAGTGAAGATTACCACTGAAGCTGAATCTTCATCAGCAGTGAAGACTGCTGAATCTTCCTTATCCACTAACTCTGAAGGACCCATTGAAAAGTGGGTACCAAACAAAGCTTAATCTTCCTTATGTATGCAGGGATCAAAGGGCATCTGGTATCTCGATAGCGGATGTTCTCATCATATGACTGGACAAAGAGACCTGCTCACTGAATACAAGGAAGAGAAAGGTCCCTCTGTGACCTTTGGTGGAAATGGAAAAGGATTTACCCGTGGGTTTGGTGTCCTGAGCAATGGGACAACTACCTTTCGAAGAGTCGCTTATGTAGATGGACTGAAGCACAATCTTCTAAGCATCAGTCAGCTATGTGACAAAGACTACGAAGTTCGCTTTTCTAAGAAAGCATGTTCAGTGGTAGATGAAAAAGGAAAACTTGCTCTCAGTGGTTATAGAAGAGAAAATGTCTATGTAATAGATATGGACTCTACTATCACTGATAACTTATGTTTTCTCTCTAAGGCCTCTTCTGATGTCAACTGGCTATGGCATAAAAGGCTCTCTCATCTAAACTTCAAAACCCTGAATTCTCTCTCATCTAAGGAACTGGTTTCTGGTCTTCCTCAGCACTCATATGCTAAAGAATCTCTCTGCTCAGCATGTGAAAAAGGAAAACAAACAAAAGCTAGTTTCAAGTCGAAACAAGTTTCCTCTGTAACAAGTCCTCTTCAGCTCTTGCATATGGATCTATTTGGCCCTGTCAATATCCAATCAATAGCTGGAAAGAAATATACGCTTGTCATTGTAGATGAATATTCTCGCTACACCTGGGTTATTTTTCTTCGCTGTAAGAATGATACTCCAGAAGAACTAATATCTTTTGTCAAAAAGATGGAAGTGCTGAATAATCTAACTGTTCGATCAATAAGGAGTGATCATGGAACTGAATTCAAAAATAGTTCCCTGAACAATTTCTTTGAGAACAAAGGAATCTCTCACAACTTCTCCTCAGTAAGAACACCTCAGCAAAATGGAGTCGCTGAAAGAAGAAACAGAACGATCATAGAAGCTGCTAGATCAATGCTCAGCGATTCTCACCTCCCTACTCAATTTTGGGCAGAAGCTGTAAACACTGCATGTTTTACTCAAAACAGATCGCTGATAATAAAGCGATTTGGGAAGACAGCTTATGAACTCTTTCTTGGAAGGAAGCCTTCTATCAGCTTTCTTCATATCTTTGGTTGTCAGTGCTTTATCTTAAACAACAAAGATCAACTTGGAAAGTTCGATCCAAAAGCCGATGATGGAATATTTTTAGGATATTCCTCCATCTCCAAAGCCTACAGAGTTTTCAACAAAAGAAGACAAACCGTAGAAGAAACCATTCATGTCACGTTTGATGAAACGCGCTCAGCGAACTCTAAACCAATCGCTGACAATGAAGAACTGAATACTTGGATGATCTCTCACTATAGAGGAACTGAACCTTTCTTCTCAAACCAACAGCACACTGAAACTCCAGCTGCTGATGAAGAACCAAGTATCATACCTCCCACCGCTGAATCCAACTCATGGATTTCAGCTGAACCTCTAAACACACTTCTACCATCAAATCCATCTACGTCTGAAAACCCTTCTGAAAGCATTGGTGTATCTAATGTTCAACAATTACTAGCTGATGAACCTCAAGCATCTTCATCAGCGACTGCTCCTATTGTTGATCCTATCGCTGAAATAAGCAATCTTGCTCCTGCTCAGCGATGGACCAGAGATCACCCCATAGATCAAATTCTTGGTGATCCGGATGCAGGTATTCAGACACGACGAAGCTCAGGTAATATCTGTCTCTTTGTAAACTTTCTTTCCTTAATAGAACCAAATAAGACTGATGATGCCCTCAGAGATCCAAACTGGGTCAGCGCTATGCAAGAAGAGCTGACTGAATTCTCTCGAAACAAAGTTTGGAATCTCGTTCCTAGACCATCTGATAAAACTGTAATAGGCACCAAATGGGTGTTTAGAAACAAGTTAGATGAACATGGAACTGTAACCCGCAACAAGGCTCGACTTGTTGCTCAGGGATACAGACAAGAGGAAGGCATAGACTATGATGAAACCTTTGCCCCTGTGGCCAGGCTCGAAGCAATTCGACTATTCTTAGCTTATGCAGTCTATAAAGACTTCATCGTTTATCAAATGGACGTAAAATCAACTTTTCTGAATGGAAAGCTGAATGAAGAAGTTTATGTAGAACAACCACCAGGGTTCTATGACCCTAAGCATCCAAATTATGTTTATAAATTGGATAAGGCTCTCTATGGTCTAAAACAAGCCCCTCGTGCTTGGTATGACACTCTCTCATCTTTTCTTATCTCTGAAAATTTTGAACGTGGCAAGATTGATAACACGTTATTTTTCAGGAAGATAAAAGGTCATATAATTCTTGTACAAATATATGTCGATGACATAATATTTGGTTCTACTAACCCATCTCTATGTACTCGCTTCGCTGAAAGAATGAAGAAAGAATATAAAATGAGTATGATGGGTGAGCTGACATATTTTCTTGGTCTTCAGATTAAACAATCTGACAAAGGTACTTTTATCTGCCAAGGTAAGTATGTTAAAGATATGCTAAAGAAGTTTGAACTCACACAAACTTCAGCGATGAAAACTCCTATGGCACCACCGCTGATACTTAACAAGGATCCATCTGGAAAACCTGTTAATGTCACTGCCTATAGAGGAATGATAGGCTCATTGTTGTATCTTACAGCAAGCCGACCTGACATCATGTACTCCACTTGTTTATGTGCACGCTATCAATCTGAACCCAAGGAATCCCATCTGATCGCTGTAAAGCGAATTTTCAGATATCTGAAAGGAACTCCTAACCTCGGTCTTTGGTATCCCAAAGACTCAGGGTTCGATCTAACTGGTTATTCTGATAGTGATTTTGCAGGCTGTAAACTTGACAGAAAAAGTACCACTGGTGGATGTCAACTCTTGGGAGGAAAGTTGGTAAGCTGGACAAGCAAGAAGCAAAATTCTGTGTCCACTTCCACAGCTGAAGCTGAATACGTAGCCGCTGGAAGCTGTTGTTCACAAATCTTATGGATGAGAAATCAGCTATTAGATTATGACCTTCAGCTGTCAAAGATTCCTATCTATTGCGACAGCACTAGTGCTATCGCTATAGCAAATAATCCAGTGCTACATTCAAAGACAAAACACATAGAGATCAGATATCACTTTATCAGAGATCATGTGATGAATGGTGATATTGAACTTCACTTTATCCCTACTGACTTTCAACTTGCTGATATATTCACCAAACCTCTTGATGAGACAAGGTTCAACTTTCTCAACAGTGAGCTTGGAATGCTGAACCTCGAAGAATAATTCTTCAGCGTTCATGTATTATGTTAGTAATCAAAAGTTCCCCTCTCATCATTCTCTCTGATAAACATTCTGACTCTCAGGTATGTTTTATCCTTTCCCTCAAATTTTTTTAAAAAACTTTAATCACTGAACTTTCATCAAATGATTAAAAGATTTTTTTTGAAAAATACATTAATCACTGATATTTCTAGTCAGTGATCCTTTAAAAGGAAAAACTATCTCTATCTTTTCTAAAAGGGATACTTTTAAAAGGAAAAATCTATCGCTGACTTTTCTTCAGTGATCATTTCAACGGACAAATGTACAGTCTCTCTCCTCTATGACGTCATTTGAACCGACAATCCACAACATGCCTTTTCTGACACGTTCGTCCGTTGCCCTTCTATCCAATCAACTTTGTGGAACGTGTCAATGTCATGATGATTTTTTTTTCTTTCTTTTCCCGCTTCATTCTCTCTCTTCTCTCTCTTCTATCTCATCGTATAAAAGGTATTCTTCTCTCCTTTATACGGTTAACGCTTTCAAAACTTTCAAAGCAAGAAGCATTCTCTCAAGAACACTCAAGCAAGTAAACCCAGAATATTGAATCTGCAACTCTTTTTCTTCAAGATACACAGGTTTATTTCATGTTTATATGCTTTGTTCGTACGTTTTTATTCTTTTTAAAATCCTACTCGATTTCTATGGATTTTATTAAACGTTTTTTTTGTAAAAACTAAAGATCATTCTTTCTGATTTTATGTTTTTAAAGTGTTCTTCATTCTTTCTACCCAGAACACTATTTTTCTCCTAAAAATAACTTGATAGTTTTCCAGTTTCCCTTCTTCTATGGAAACTGGTAATCATATTATTTTTAATCTAAATCATTTCTTCTATTATGCCTCTTTCCATAACAGAAATGACACAGTCTTCAATCGTTGCTTCCAAGCATGTACGATTCGCTCTCACTGAAGTTGAGATTACTAAATGTAATCATTTGGCCAGACTCGACTTCAAAGCTGACAAATACCCACATCTGGTGGAAGCTGCTGAATTCCTCAAGCAGTCATGCATAGCTTACGCGATCACTGTGGATCCTAAGCCCTCCAAGACTCTACTTCAGCAGTTCTGGTTCACTGCTGATGCAACTGAACTTACCAACAGGAAAGGCGAACGAGTCCCTGCTATCTCGTTCAGCACGGAATTAGGGCCAGGGAGCATGACCGCTCTTAGCCTCAGGAAATCTTTAAGATTCCCTGACAAACCAAAGAGTGGGTTCGACGCACTCCTCACTGATGATGAGCTGATATCCTTCCTGGACGCAATGGGCTATTGTTGGGAAAACAAACCAAGATCTTCTATTCCCAACAAGAAGCTCACCAAGATCCTAAAAGCTCAGATGCCATCACAACTGAACTTTATCTTCTCGCACATAATTCAGTGCATGAGTGGGAAGAGTGGTTCGCTGGATCAAGCCAGCAAAACACAACTGGAGATGGCCTACTCCGTTATCGCTGGTCAAAACTTTGACTACGCCACAACCATCTTTGAAGATCTGAGGTCGAGATTAGAGAAGCCTGAACGAGATCCCAAGATCTCATACGTACGTTTCATATGTACGTATATCAAGTTCCTCTATCCCAACACCTATCCCACCAAAGATGATGGCACCTTTGCCAGGGTAGGTCAACGATCACTGGAGGTCAAGCCACTCGCCGACGAGGTAAGTATCTCTCTCCTTCGCTCTCGTCTCTCTCTCCATTCTTCTTCATCTTCAGCGACCACGCAGACGGTTCCTTCGTCTGCTATCCCTGTCGCTACCACTACTTCTAAACGACCATCAGCTAGTCCGATTGGTCCTTCCAAAAAGGCCAAAAAGACTAAGGAAAGTACACCCTCTAGTACTATACCTGAGGGAGCTTCTCAACAAGATGCCTTAGATGCTTTTGTGGGTCTTTCCTCCACAACTTCAGCAGTCACTCATACTGCCGTGTCAGCAATCTCGCTCGCTGTCACATCATCAGTAACCCCACCTACTATCTCATTCCCTGAGATTAACCCCATCCCTACTTCTATCCCCAAAACTCTTCCCTTCTCTCCTCACTTGGTCTCTGAACCCGCCACCTCTTCTTTCCCTATAGGACCTAAGCATCAAACTTTTGAGGAATCTATGCAGTTCTACAAAATGTTTGATACGTCAGGTACACCTATAATCCTAAACACTTCTCTCCCCCCCTCTCCAAATAAGCCCATATCTGAACTAACATTATTTTCAGGTCCTAGCTTGGCGTCTGTTGACACGCATGTCAAAAGTCTAGGAGAGAAGGTGGACGCACTCACCAACACCATCAATGAAACCACCAGCGCCATAAATCAGGCTGGTGAGGAGCTGAAGAAGTTGACCGCCACTTGCTCATCTAAAGCTGAGAACTCTCAACTTTCAGCTGTTGAAGAACAAGTCGTCCAACTCAGAGAGTCCTCTCGACTCTTTCAAGGGTGATTTGAGTCTCTTACCGCTGAAGTTCAGGGTCTCTCTTCAAAGGTTAACCTCTGCACGTCCCTTCTTCAGCAAATTCTACAAAAAGTGAATGCACCAGCTCCAGCGCTGCCTCCCTCCTTCACTGAAGATGATCGTACCAACCTCAACATCGCTGTGGAATTCATTCATGATGCCACATGCGACATCCCTGCGGTTGAAGACCGGGTTAAGCGTCTGGAGGCTGACGTTCAAGTGCTAAAAGCTTCAACAGCTACTCCAGCAGCTGAACAATCCCCTACCACTGATAATGACAAAGTGGGGGAGATAACTGAAGAAACTTCTATTGCTGCTGGGGAAGCTAAGACTCCAAAGGAACCTCCCTCTCAATCTGAGGGGGAGAAGGCAAAAGAATCCTCATCAATTCACTCCATTCTCTTTGAAGAGGATGAGGAAGAAGACGATGAAGAGGAAGATGATCTAGATCTTGATGATCAAGAAAAGGATCAGCCCTCCGATGACGACGACGACGATGAAGACCAATCTATGTGGTTCTCTAAGCCGAACGTCGTATCAGGGTCAACTTCGCAAGAGGTTGTCAAAACAGGGGTGAGAGGTGATACATCTTCAAGTGTTCCTTCGCAAAGCAAAAACAAGCAACCAATCGCTGAAGAATGCTTGAGGACTGGATCACAATCTTAGGGGGAGCATCCTTCTCAGGTATGTCTTTCAATTGTACCACTCTTCTACTCTTTCCAAACCCCTATTCCTTTCTAGCCTTTATCTCTCTCATTCTAAAAATACACTTATCCCTTCTTTCCTTCTTTTTCTAACCAGACAGTTCTCACCCCTGCTTAAGGGTTCTGAACTACAAATAATTCCAGCTGCTATCGTTGAAGAAATAATCCCAATCTCTATCGCTGAGATTGATGAAGAAGAAGAAGAAGATTCCCTGGTCCATCTAGGAAGGCCCTCTCGACCATCTCAATGGTCAGAGGAAGTGGTGAAGAAAAGAGTTGAAATGATCGCTCAACTAGAAAGTCAACGGCTGAAAATCCCTCTTCAAACATCCACAGAGCTCGACTTCCTCACTGAAGCTGAAAGAGAAGAATCTGCCAAAGCTGAGAAGCTGATCGCTGAATGCAAACGAGATGCCCAACTCGCTTTAAAGATTCAATCCTCTCAAGTTAGGGACAAAAAGCTGAAAAGCAAACCTGTGGAAGTTCAAGCAGCACTACTGAAAGAAATTGAAGAGGAACGCTTCAAAGAACAAGAGATCAACGATAAGTCTATCGAATGGTGCAAACAAAAGATGGATTATCGTTCTGATCTTCTTCCAATATCAGCCGTGACTATCTCTGGTCGCAAGAAGAAAGATCAACTCTCAGTGACCATGGAGATTACCAGAGAGGATGGAACCCAAAAAGCAATGTACGTATCAAAACTTGAAAGCTTCGGATTTACGGAATGGTTAGAGTTCTGGGATGCGCTGAAGAAATCCAAATCTACATACAGAGGCTACGTTGAAGGACTCTTTGAAGCCCTCATAAATAGAGTCGTTTCTGTACTAAAGCTGCCATCTCCTCTTCCTCCCAAATCTTTGAAACTCAAGAGAAAAATTGGGTCCTTCTCCTCTGAAGATGTCGCCATCATCAGGAATGAAACTTCTATCAAATTTTCAAGAGATGCACTGTTTGGTCCTCCTCCTGATCTTTCAGTTCTGGACTTATCTCTGCCTCCTGGTGGTCCTTTCCAAGCTGGTCAAGTAATCGACAATCCTTATGGAATATTCTTCAGAGATGATGATGAGGAACTCAGATTTCAAAGAATCTCTAAGATTCCTATCTGTCCTCTGAATCATCTCAAGGATCTCTTATGCTTATGGTGTGACTTCTTCCCTGCTGCTGAAAAAATTAAAGAAATTATCAGTCAAGAATCTTTGGAACGAAGACAGAAAGGAGAAGAAATACCTGAGTATATGATCAATCCTCCTAAATCTTCTTTTAATAGCTGATAGATTAGTTTTCTTCTCTGTAATCTGTTAGTTGTACTTGCAGTAGTTAGTTACTCACTTGTAATGTTTTTCATATCTCGTAATTCCATCCCTGAATTAAATGAAAATAGCAGTGATGTACTTAACCCTATCAGTACTGTAAAAGATCCCTCAAAATAGTAATTGGGACATGCATTCTATGAGTCCTTTTTATTCCTATATTTTGAATCAAAGTAATTTTCTTTTGTTACTTTGTCATTATCAAATAGGGGGAGATTGTTGATCCAAACTCTCTCAGTGATTTGATAACGACCCTCTTTTATACTTAGTGAAAATTACGTTATTATATGTATTAATGTTTCATCATCAGCGATCAGACTGAGTCTGTTCAGTTATCGCTGATGACCTTTCTGTAAACATTAATATGTATGTGTTTCACTTTCAGCGATCAAACTGAGTCTGTTCAGTCATCACTGATCGTTTCCTATGTAACACAGTTAACGTAATCCCTGAAGACAAGTCTCGCGTCAACATAGTTCATAGCTGAATCGAAGACGAAGCCACTGAACAATAGATAAGTCTACTAGTGACCTGATGCGGATATCAGCGAAGACCAGACGAATCTACTTATGCGAAGAAGCCTGAGGAAAAGCTTCAGTGATAGCTGAACTTCTTTATCTCTGGAAGAAGAGATACTCAGCGATCAACGATCACAAAGCTTATGCCTCAAGTTTTCTTTTGTCTTACCTTGCACAACCAGTACAATGTGTCAGAACGGACACGTCTCTGCCACAAATCGTACACCAACTCTGTCAACTACACTGTTCATAAAGCGGCCAAAAGCATGTCTCCAAAAGTGAGACTACCAAAGCCAATCTATGAATGCCACGTGTAAAGTACCCTGCCATGCATTTAATGCATAGGGTATAAATAGGAAGCTCACTCCTTCATCTGAAGGTGTGCTCAATCCTTGAACTCCAAAATAGAAACCCTTGTTTTCTATCTCTCTAAAAATCCCCCATTCTCTGAATTTCTTGTGCAACCATCTTAGTGTTTCTTAAGTTTGTTTAGATTGAGTCTGTCTTAATCTTATTCCGCAACAAACTTGTAAATTGTATTTTGATTTATCAATAAACAATTTATTAAACTTTAATTTCTGTGTTTGTATTCAACCCCCCCCCCCTTCTACAAACTTGTTAAGCACCTTCGGGACCAACAATTTCTTTATCAATATTTCTGAAAAGATATCTGCACTTTAACATGTTGTTGTTGTTCTCAGGGGGAGTGAGTAAAGATTCTTAGTTGATGAATATTTATTTGAGGGGGAGCTTATATAATTTATGCATTTTACTAAACTGACGAATTTTTGTGATGCATGAATTTAGGGGGAGTGTACAAGTCAAAGGAGTAAGACTATGATTTCTGATTACTTCAGATCAGAACTTGTACTTTAATTGTTTTACTGCTTTATGTCTTTTAATTTTGAATAAATTTTGTGAATGAAGTTGCTTTGACTAGACTTTGAGACTTGTGCAGAATGAGAGAAGCTTACAAGATCATATCTTTATGACTTACAGCGTGACTTCATGAGATTTAAGATTGAGTGAAAAGGTAAATTTCTTATCTTAATCTCATATGCATCTGAAAGAAGGACAACTTTCAGATATAGAAAACATATTCTTCAATGTTCAAATCACTTCCCGATTCTTAAACAGATTTTATAATTTGGAAGTGTGTTTTTAAATGTTTTCATTTTATTTTTGTGCTTAATTGATAAACAAACCGTGTGTTTCTAAAAATAAATACTTGTGTATTGTCTTTTCTTTATACTTTCAAGTATTCAAACACACCGGTTTGACTTTTTGTTCAAAATATTCTTACCATGTCTCACATTTGAAACATATTTTTTCGATGGTAAGACACCCCACTTGACTTCTTGATCTTTTGTCTTCAATCTTAATGATCTTGAATCCAATAAAACTGTGCTCTAACAATCTCCCCCTTTGGATCAAGATCATTACTAAAAGATTTAGCAATGCGATCTTCTCTCTTTAAGCTCGATTTGATTAAGCTCCCCTTTTGAACAACCTTTATCTTCTCTTGTAATCTCCCCTTTGATACAAACATGATTTACAAACTCCCCCTTAACACAATGAAACTTTTCTTTGATAAGCTTTGTCTTCAACAAGGTTCTTTCAGACATCAATCTGATTGCTTCAACAAATTATCTTCAAGAAACAAATTATCTTCAACAAACTGAAATCTGTGAACACTTTTCGTCTTGGAACAACAATCTTCCTTTAACAATCAATTCTTGAACATTTTCTCTCAACTTTAACATATCTGACTCAAACATTTCTTGTAATCTTCTCCCCCTTTTTGATGATTTGAGCATCGATATCATCAAAACTCTCTCCAATAAATGTCGTTGAAAATCTATTCTGACCACTGATCTTTCAAGAACCTCTGATTCACCATCAATCCTCCAAGATATTCATCTAGATCTTTTCAAATCCAAAAAATTAGAATGTAACACCTGAATCAACAAATGAATCAGTTAAAATGCCTGTCAGTAACACGAAGTCACTGTGTGTAACGAATTCACAATATAAAGGAGCTTTTTGATGTTCACTCCCCCAGGGCTTCCATCCAATCATCGAAATACCACAAAGGCAATTTCTATGAATGTTATGACAAAGAAACAAATTCTTTGTGTGCTCGTGCAATTATAGAAAGAATTAAGCACGATGATTGCTTTAAATAAGGCTCAACATTGTGTAAACCACTGAGACAACAGTAGATAAACACAGACTCAATGTGCATGATTGAAGTGCGAAGGTGGGGCAGACTTCCTTTTTTTTCAATATCCAGATTTTCCAAATGAAAATCAGATAGCATATGTGTTGCGTCCCCTTAAAAATATGAAACATGTTCTTTTTGAGAAGAAAATGAGTGGTTGGTGGGGTTTAAGCAAGAGTTGGCATGGGCTATTTGCCTGTTTCAATAATGTTCACGAAAGAATTGTGAAACATTAGTAATGTGGCTGCCTGGCTCAGAAAGTATTTGGTGCAGAGTTTGATATTCTTTTACTCTGATCTCACACCCTATTTCTTTTAATCATTAAGCTTACTACTAACCAAACTCTCTTTTCCATTTTATCTCATCACACCCACATTCATTTCTTTTCGACTCCTCACACTCAATCACTAAAGGATTAACTTCTTGGGTAGAAATCACTGGTTAACGTGATTTCATAGAAGTTTCAATTAAGTCCTAGCACAAAGAACCCATATAATCCTAGAAAGCATGTGTTGCTCAAATGGTTTAACTATAACAGTTAAAGCTCATATACAAATGTTAGATGTAAATATGCTCAGAAATATAATCATGAAGATATGAGCATTTTAAAACATTGAAGATATTTCAAACAAGTTAATTGAATGAATGATCATGAATGCAAGAGACTTGTTTGAAAATCTGACATTGTATGAAAATGATCAGAAAATGAATGATATAACAATCAAAGCTTATGGTCAGGAATAAAATATAGGTGTCTATACGAAACTAAATATAGACATTCTTGAAATGACCGTTTAGAAATGAATTAACGCTCAAAAATTCATTGAAGTACAAGTGGAGTGTCTTACCATCGAAAAGATGTTTCAATATGAGACATGGTAAGAACAATTTGATCAAATATTAAACCAATGTGTGTGAATACTTGAAAGTGTGTAGAAAAGACAATACGCAAGTATTTATCTTTGGAAACACACGGTTTATTAATCATTGAAGCTCAAAATGAAAAATGAAAACATTTAAAATCACACTTCCAATTCATGAAATCTGTTTAAGAATCAGGAAGTGGTTTGAACATTTTAGAACATGTTTTCTATATCTGAAAGTTGTCCTTCTTTCAGATAAATTTGAGATTAAGATAAGAAATTTACCGTTTCGCGCAATCTTAAATCTCATGAAGTCAAGCTGAAGTCATAAAAATATGATCTTATCAGCTTCTCTCATCCTGCAAAAGTCTCAAAGTCTAGTCAAAGCAACTTTATTCACAAAGTTTATTCAAATGTAAAGACATAAAGCAATAAAACGATTATAGTACGAGTTCTGATCTGAAATAATCAGAAATCATAATTCTTTACTCCCCATGAAATTATGCAATTAAAATATGTCAGTTTTAAAGCACATGATAGAGATCTACAACTCCTTTTGGAATGTAGTTCGTCATATCTATCGGATGCAAAAATTTCAGAAAAAATATGTACTCCCCCTTGAAGGTTGATATCTTCTTCTGAGTATCTGAGTACACTCTCTTATCAGCCCGGGAGTAGCATTTCTTTTTCATCGTTGAAGAGCGAGTCCTAAACTGTTGTGTTTAGAAGTCAAACTTCATTAAAGTACGGGTTCTAAGCTGATGTACTTAGAAGCCTTGGTTCTCTTACTCCCCCTTGACTGTAGGTGCCTGCAACACAAAATCAACTTTCGGCTTTGGTACCCACTAGTATTTGAGTCCATAATTGTTAGTTACAGTTCTATTGGGAGTAACTGAGTAAGAACCATACCAGAAATGATCACTTGTTTTATGAACATGATCATGTGTACGACAATAAGAACAATAATGTTTCTTACCTGACAACCTGATTAATTGATCTCTTGAGTAAATATGATCAAGTTTACCTTTGCGCACATTGTTCTTCTTGGATTTAGTCTCATGTACACATGTCTTCTTTCCTTTCTTCTCAGCTTTCTTCTCATATTTATTTTCTTCTTCAACTGGTTTCACTTTCCATACCTGTTCTTCTTCTGTGTATATCCTTTTTTTTCTTCTTCTTCTTCTTCTATGTATCTGAACCATCTACTTTTTCATCAAAGAAAATGTTAGTAGTACAAATCTGATCAAATGAATTAACTAACCTTCTTGAAGAAACAGGTTTCATATGTGAGCTTGAGGCTGTCATTTTAAATTCAGCTGAATTATTTCTAGGTGTGTGGATTTGTGACTCTAGAGGCGTTTGCTCAATCACCTCCACCTTTGAAACAATCTTTTCAAGCTCTTTAATCTTTATAGATAGACTGTCTCTTTCTTCAATGAGTAGGTCAATCTTCTTCTTGAATTCAGACTTCGTTATCTGCTTTTTCAGTGCACTCTCAGATAATTCAGATAACTTTGCAGTCATCTTCTTTATCTCTTTCTCAAAATTCTTCCTCAAAGTCCTTCTCTACACTCTTTCTTCCATCAGACATTTCTTTAAAAAAATCCAACGTTCTTCTGCTCAATCTCCTTTTTATCCTTTGCAAACTTTTCTCTTTCAATAATGATCACTTTCTCAAAATCAGAAACTTGTTGAGAAATCTTAATGCATTTAAGCTCAACCTTCTTCTTTTCGTCAACACATTTTCTTGAGAACTCTGAGAATTTCTTACCAAATTCTTTCTTTTCTTTCTCAAAAACTGATCTTTCTTCAACAATTTGCAATTCTAATTCAAAGATCTTCCTTTCATTAGCATACCCTGTTTGCTGAAACTTGACAATGTGATCTTTTAATTTTGAGATCTTACTCTTTAACTCAGTGTTTTCAGCTTCCAAAAACAAGACCTTTTCTTCATTAAGCCCAGAAGTCTGTTTTAGCAAATCTTCATTTATTTTCTTTAACGCACTGACTTCTTCTCTCAGTAGCTTCCTTTCATCATTATATCGTTTTGACCTCTTTGAGTAGTAATCAACTGAAGAAGCAAGATTTTTGTTCTCTAATTTGAGCTTTTCAATCTTCGTTTCATCATCATCAGAAAAATATTCCATCTTGAATATCTGTTACAAAAAGAACTTGAACTTGATCGTTAATCCAAATGAAATCTCAAAAATACAGAAAAACTTGAAATAAAAATTCATAGATTTTGATCACAAAAAGAACTATGTCCCCCTCCGCAGACTTAGCACGGGGGTCCCTATTAAAGGACATATTACAGTTTTGAAAATTTTGACTAAGTACAGAAACTCGCAAATCCCTATTAAAGCTTAAAACTCGCAGGCGCTGAAACTCGTAAACCACTATTCAAAGTGAAACTCGCAAGCTTAAGCTAGCGCGTTTATGAAACTCGCACGCAAAGGGTTGCGTGTTTTGAAAAACTCGCTAGTCGCTGAAACTCGCAAGTGATTGTTCACTATAAAACTCGCTAACAATGACGTGCGCTTTCCCTAAACTCTCTAAGCACTACTAGCGCGTTTTGATCAAACTTGCTAACCACTGTTCACTTATAAACTTGCAAGCTGAGGCGTGCGCTTTTCTTGAACTCGCAGATGCCTAGATGCGCGTTTGAACAAACTCGTAAGTCAAATGAACTCGCAGATCACTGTTCCGCTGGAACTCGCAAGCTTCGATTAGCGCGTTTGTAGAACTCGCTAACCACTACGTGCGTGTTCTGGTCCTTAGAAAAAATTCCCAACTTTCAAAACTCGCAGAATTCGATCAGCGAGTTTCTAGAACTCGCTAACAATGCCTTGCACGTTTTTTTTTTACCAAAACTGAGATTCTTCAGCTTGCGCGTTCTAACGAATGAACTTGCGCGTTTTGTAGATCTTGTGCGTTCTTCAGATTCTTTGCGTGTTCTTCATCTGATTCACCAAAAATTCAATCCAAACTTTGAATTTCCGCACCAAACTTTGAGAATTTACTCACATATTCATCGAGAACACAATACAATCAACTAATTTCGATATAAAACACAAATCTATACAAATCGACTCGATTATAGTGTTTAGAACTCATGAACAAAAACTTCAACAAAATCCAAAATTACAAGAAAATTACAGTGAAATTGACAAATCAAATCATACAAACATGATCGATTATACTATATGAACAAACTCTGATCGATTTCAACACCTAATTTGCACTAAAACTCGAAATTTGATTTGAACTTCGATGAACAGTGACGATAAACAGTAACAACAAACTTTTCTTGATTTCTTGATTTGATTTCGATTTGGATCTGCTCTGATACCAATTGTTATTCCCAGATTCAAGTTCTAATTGCTACACACAATCAAGATGAGAATTCCAAATCCATATTTCATTGATACAATCACAACTATTACAAACTCTCTCTTTCTCTCTCTACTTTCTCACTCTAGAAATGTTTACAATGAACTCTTCTCTAATCTTCTCACTCTCTACTACAATCTGAATTCTTACTACGTGCTTTTCTAATTCTAAAAGAAACAAGGATGGAAGGTATTTATACCCTCTACAATTACAAAGAAACAAACAAATACAAATGTTGACTTTGACTTTTATTAACAAATTGGCTTTGACTTTTCATGAGAGTTGACTTTTCCAGCTTTGACTTCTTGATCTTTTGTCTTCAATCTTAATGATCTTGAATCCAATAAAACTGTGCTCTAACAAGCCTTATTAAAAAGCAATCATCAGTGCTTAATTCTTTCTACACTTACACGAACACACAAGAAATTTGTTTTCTTGTCATAACATTCATAGAAATTGCCTTTGTGGTATTTCGATGATTGGATGGAAGCCCTGGGGAGTGAACATAACAAAAGCTCCTTTACAGTGTGTATTCGTTACACACAGTAACTTTGTGTTACTGACAGGCATTTTAACTGATTCATTTGTTGATTCAGGTGTTACATTTCTTAATTTATCTGGATTTGAAATGATCTAGATGAATACATTGTTATGGATCACAGAATTAGAGGCTCTTGGACAAATCAGAATGGTCAAAGACATTTCTTGGAGAAAGTTTTGATGATATCGATGCTCAAATTAGCAAAAAGGGGGAGATGGTATCAAGAAATGTTAAAGTTTTGGAGTTTTGAGAAATGATTTACAGAAATGTCCAAGTCAGAAGATTCAAAGTTTGAGAGTTTGAAAGTTTGTTCAAGCAAAGTCAGAAATATTTGAAGATGTGCTGATTTTGAGGAAATTTTCTTTGAAGACTATTTGCTAAAGCAATCCGAGCTGAATCTGATGATAATTTCTTTCCGAAGTCTGAAAGAGATTTGTGAAAGTTTTGGGGAGATTGTTATATTCTTGAAAGACAGACTTGGAAATATTACAATGTTAAAGGGTGAGATTGCATCTGACAGAGCTTAAAAGAGAAGACTGAATTGTAAGATCTTTCTACAGTGATCTTGAATCCAAAGGGGGAGATTGTTAGAGCATAAATCTGTTGGATACAAGATAAAGAATACTGAAGGTCAAAGTACAAGAAGTCAAAGCTGAGAAAGTAAACTCTAATTAAAAAGTCAAAGTCTATTTTGTAATAAAAGTCAAAGTGTCTTGTATTTTGAATTAGTTTTCTTTGTTTTAGTTGTAGGTATAAATATCTTTTATTTTTTGTTTTAAAGGGAGAGTTGAATATTCAGATAGAGTTTTAGAGAGAGAGAGAATTGTTTAGAGCGAGAAAGTGAGAAAACAATTGTAATCGTTGAATTGTGAAGTGAATCAAAACACGTAATTGATTAATTCTTGTTTTTGTTGAATTGATTGTGATTAGAAACTAAATTCAGGACACTCAGATGTATCAGACTAAGAGAAAGTAATCATCAACCAAAAACACTTAAATATTCAAGAACAGACTCCCCCTCGAATCAAGATAGGAAACTATTTTCACGCATTCAGATTTAACATTTCGAGCTTGCTGACTAAGAAATTGAATCTCTTTTCATCAAGAGGTTTTGTAAACAGGTCAGCAACCTCAAAATCAGTAGATACAAAATGCATTTCAATAGTACCTTTTTCTACGTGATCTTTGATAAAATGATACCTGATATCAATATGTTTTGTTTTCGAATGTTGCACCGGATTTGCCGTAATTGCTATTGCAGTTTTAGAATCGTAATAGATGGGGACTTTGTTCAAAATGTATCCATAGTCTTTGAGTTGGGTGTTCATCCACAATACTTGCAAACAACAACTAGCAGCCGCCACATATTATGGTTCGTCCGTAGAAGTTGAAACACACCTCTGTTTCTTCGAAGACCAACTGACTAATTTGTCTCCCAAGAACTGACAGGCTCCAGACGTGCTTTTTATGGCTAACTTATTACCTGCATGGTCTGTATCTGTATAGGCAATTAGTTCAAACCGAGAATCTTTCGTATACCAAAGGCCGAGATTTGGTGTGCCTTTAAGATACCGTAATATTCTTTTAACCACAACAAGATGGGATTCCTTCGGATTCGCTTGATATCGTGCACAAAAACAAGTAGTGAACATTATCTAAGGCCTACTTGATGTCAAGTACATAAGAGATCCTATCATGCTTCTGTAAGTCCGTTGATCTACTGATTTTCCAGAGATGTCAGCGTCCAACAAACTTCCATATTGCATGGGAGTCTTCATGGGAGTTGAATCAGTCATATTAAATTTCTTAAACATATCTCTAATATACTTTGACTGGTTAATGAAAATTCCTTCCGGAGTTTGTTTCACTTGTAATCGCAAGAAAAAAATTCAACTCTCCCATCATTAACATCTGAAACCTACTCTTCATGATGTTTTGGAATTCATCACAAAACTTAGGGTTCATAGAGCCAAAAATAATATCATCTACATAAATTTGTACAAAAATTAAATCCTCGCCTTTTTTCTTCAAAAACAAAGTGGTGTCTATAGTACCTTTGCTGAATCCAGATTCAATTCTGTTGGGAATTGAAGATTTGTCTAAGTGATTACTACTGCCAGGCTTTCAAGATTACTACTGCTAGTAGAATTAATATTGCTTAAAGAGTTAGTGCTGCTACTTGAATAGTTAGTACTGCTTGGAGAGTTAGTACTGCTAGTAGTTAGTACAGCTGATTGGTTAATGCTGCTGAAGATGGTTAGTACTGCTGAAGTTTAATACTGCTCAGAGTATTAATGTTGCTATGATTTAATACTGCTTATGTGATAATCAAGATACGCGCAGATCAAGGTTTGAAGATAATCATGGAAGTTTGAAGATAATTATGGAAGAATATACAGAAGATCTTTTATGTTTTGTAATTATCTTTTATTTTCAGTATATGTATAGATGTTTTCAGAATAGTTTTGATACACGAGTATTCTGAGTTTTTGTTTAGAGAGAGAATTAACCTCAAGGTTTACAATCCTAGTTCTAGAGAAGTAGAATTCGTCTTGGTGAGCCTGTTCATCAAGATTGAGGTTTTGTGTGAAAGCTTGTAACTTTAATCATTCAATAAAGTTTACAAGTTGTGATTTATTCTTTACTGTTACATTGATCTTTTGAATATTAAAGTGTTTTTCTGCAACTACTACTGCCAGGCTTTCAAGATTACTACTGCTAGTAGAATTAATACTGCTTAAAGAGTTAGTGCTGCTACTTGAATAGTTAGTACTGCTTGGAGAGTTTGTACTGCTAGTAGTTAGTACTTCTGATTGGTTAATGATGCTGAAGATGGTTAGTACTGATGAATTTTAATACTGCTCAGAGTATTAATGCTGCTATGATTTGATACTGCTTATGTGATAATCAAGATACGCGCAGATCAAGGTTTGAAGATAATCATGGAAGTTTGAAGATAATTATGGAAGAATATACTGAAGATCTTTTATGTTTTGTAATTATCTTTTATTTTCAGTATATGTATAGATGTTTTCAGAATAGTTTTGATACACGAGTATTCTGAGTTTTTGTTTAGAGAGATAATTAACCTCAAGGTTTACAATCCTAGTTCTAGAGAAGTAGATCTCGTCTTGGTGAGCCTGTTCATCAAGATTGAGGT
The DNA here is from genome assembly GCA_954870635.1 of Arctium minus. Lineage (NCBI taxonomy): Eukaryota > Viridiplantae > Streptophyta > Magnoliopsida > Asterales > Asteraceae > Arctium > Arctium minus. The sequence continues at coordinate 15,318,879 of OX941095.1, forward strand.
TTTGTGTGAAAGCTTGTAACTTTAATCATTCAATAAAGTTTAGAAGTTGTGATTTATTCTTTACTGTTACATTGATCTTTTGAATATTAAAGTGTTTTTTCGCAACTTCTTTAATATTGTTTCTGAGTTTAATTATTCTTGTTAAGAATCAGATCCTGACAAGTGGTATCAGAGCCTAGTATTCTCAGAAACCTTCATTCATAATGGAAAACACAGTTGAATCAAACAGTACTCTTGTTTCATAGGTTCCCATGCTCAAACCTAATGAGTTTGACATGTGGAAAATTAGGATCAAGCAGTACGTCCTCCTTACAGACTTTTCTATGTGGGACATTGTTGAAAATGGTCCCTCTGTTGAAGGTAAAATTGGACAAGATGGAAGAAGACTACCTCCAAAAACTGATGCTGAGAAGAAAGTGAGACAATTGGAGATGAAATCCTTAAGCACCCTGCTTTTGGCCATGCCTAATGAGTATCAACATCAATTTCATCACTGCACTGATGCTCAGATTCTTTGGAATGCTTTAGAGAAGAGATTTGCTGGCACCAAGAGCACTAAGAGGAATCAAAGGGATATTCTCAAGCAGCCATGGTAACTCTTCTTTAATCAATGATGACTTGGAACAGCTTCATCCTGATGATCTTGAAGAGATGGATATTAAATGGCAGATGGCCATGCTTTATATGAGGGTGAAGAAGTTCATAAAGAGGACTGGGAGGAACAACTTCTCTCAAAGAAGAGAAGATGGAGCAGGCTTTGATAAGTCAAAGGTGGAGTGCTACAAGTGTCATATGAAGGGACACTTTGCCAGGGAATGCAGAAGTGGAATGTCTCAAAACAACCACCAACAAGCTCAGACTGGAAGCTTCAACCAGAACAGAAACTCTACTCAAGCTCTTGTTTCTCAACAAGGAATGGGGTTTGACTGGAGTGATCAAGCAGAAGAGGTCATTCAAAATCAAGCTCTCATGGCAGAGGTATCAGATCTCCCAACTGAGGTACTTTCTAATCTCTGTTCTCAAACTTGCATAGATATTGTGAAGAGGTACAGGGATCACAACCAGAGTATGAGTGATGACCTTAAGAGGTTAGAAAAGGATAGAAAAGACTATGTGAAAATTGTTGAAAGGTTTGAGGAAAAAATTAAAGGGTTCCAAGCCAATGAACTTCAACAACATATGATACAAATTACTGGAAGTGGGAGAAAAATGATTTAGAAATCTAACTGACAAATTCTAGAGAGGAGTATGAAAAGTTGAGAGGAGAGCTAGCCAAGGTTAAGCTGGATGTTGAAAAGTTTTCATATGCTTTTAAAGCCATGGATTCAATGCTAAAGGTCCAAATCCATGATAAGCTTAAACCAGGAATTGGGTACAATACCACACCACCACCATACAACAACAACTACATCCCTCCTAAATCAGACTTGCTAGAGACCAAGGATAGGAAGGAATTGCATGAGGGAGCCACTAAGGTAGATCGTTTAGATGAAGTAGTTGTTGAGGACAAGACTGAGAAAGAAGCTGGTAAGAGTAAGGATAACACTGTGAGTGGTGAGATTCCCTTAGAAAATAACATTCTTACCAATGAGGGTGGTGGAAGGGATTGGGTCAAATCTGATGGTGTAGAGAAGACTGAGGGAAAGTCTAAAAAGTTCCATTACAAGCAGACTACAGTTGTGAATCCTGTTCCTTGCAAACAGTGTGCAGGTAATAAATATGAGCCCCTAAAACATGATAAAAGGAGGGGAAATCAAAGAAATTGGAATAATTAGTGGGCACAGAAACAAAGAGTTGATCTGAGTAGAATCATCAGACCAAAACCTTGTTTCATATGTGGCAAATTGAACCATCTTGCCAAGCACTGTTATTTTAATCCTATGAACCAAAGGATAAATTTTCAAAGATCTGTGCAAAAACCCTTTGGTTATAGGAAGAATGAAAGGAACCATGTGGCTAAGAAACATGTTAAATCTAAAAGCCACATGAAGAAAAAGACTGTAAACGAAAGTGTCAAGATGTGGGTTCCCAAAAGCACTAAAACTGTTAGTACTGCTACCACAAATAGTGCTGCTAACAAAGATAGTGCTGCCAGAAGCAATACTGCTGCTATCAATGTTAGTGCTGCTGAGAGTATTAGTACTTCTAAACCTAACATTGTTAGTACTTCATCAGATTGTTAATACTGCTAACTCTGTTAGTGCTTCTAATAAGGTTAGTACTGCTAAACCTGTTAGTGCTGCTAACTCTGTTAGTACTTCTAAAATTAGTACTGCTTCTAGTGTTTGTGCTTCTAGACCAATCATCTTGACAAAGTACTTCAGTAAAGAGTGTTCTAATTTTAAAAATCTCATCAAAAAGGAGTGCAAGTACTTTGATGAGAAAGGGAGGCCTAAGACCACTTTGGCTTGGGTTCCTAGTCAATACTAATTGATTTATCTTATGTGGAGGGCAACCAGCAACTCAAGGGAAAGAGCATTTGGCATGTTGATAGTGGTTGCTCTAGACACATGACAGGGAACATGGCTTGCATCAAGAAATTTCAAGAAAATTGATGGAGGGCATGTTGCCTTTGGTAATACTCCAGATAGAGGTAAGATTAGTGGTAAGGGTGATGTAACAAAAGGTAAGATGACCTTTGAAGATGTTTACTATGTTGAGCAGTTAAGGTACAACCTGTTAAGTGTATCACAGGTTTGTGACAAAAAGCATAGTATATTATTCACTTATTCAGAATGCATTATCCTTGCTCCTAGATTCAAGGTAGTTGATGAAAAGATGATACTACTAAGAACTCCTAGAAAGGATAATGTCTATTGTTTGGATATGGAAAATGTTTGAAATGATTCATCCCTAAACTGTCTTGTTTCAAAAGCCTCTTTGGATGAATCATCACTTTGGCACAGAAGGATGTGTCACATGAACTTTAAAACAATGAATAAACTTGTTAAAAACAACCTTGTAAGAGGTCTGCCTTCAAAAGTCTTTTCATGTGATGATCATTGTCTTGCTTGTCTCAAAGGCAAACAACACAAAACTTCTCATAAGTCCAAAGAGTTGAACACAATTTCTTCTTCTCTTCAGTTGTTGCATATGGATCTGTTTGGTCCTACAAATGTAATGAGTATAGGTAAGAAATCATACTGCTTAGTTATTGTTGATGATTACTCTAGATTTACTTGGGTATATTTTCTAAGGACTAAGGATGAGACAAGTGGACTGATCAAATCCTTCATTCTAAGAATTGAAAACCAAACAAATCAAAAGGTAAAAGTCATTAGGTCAGTTAATGGTACTGAATTTAAAAATATTAATCTAAACACCTTTTGTGAGGAAAAAGGCATTGAGAGGCAATACAGTGCTCCTAGAACTCCACAACAAAATGGTGTTGCTGAGAGAAGGAATAGAACACTGATTGAGGCTGCTAGATCTCTGTTAGCTGATTCAAAACTTCCAATTACTTTCTGGGCTGAAGCAGTAAATACTGCTTGCTATGTCAAAAACAGAGTTTTTGTAGTAAAGCCTAAGAACAAGACACCATATGAGTTTTTTAATAAAAGAAAACCATTTATTGGATTTTTTAAACCTTTTGGTTGTCCTTGTACCATTCTCAATACCAAAACTCACATAGGAAAGTTATATAGCAAAGCAGATGATGGTTTTCTTGTTGGTTACTCATCTCAGAGTAAGGCCTACAGAGTATTTAATTCTTCTTCTAGAATAATTGAGGAAAGTGACAATGTCAAATGCAATGAGAACTCACCAAATCCTATTGGTTCAGGTCCTCAGTGGTTATTTGACATTGATTCACTAACTAACTCTTTGGGTTTCAGTAGTGATGATCATGCAGGGTCAGGAAGTAGAGGATCAGGGGATGAACAAGTACAAGATATTATTCCTAAGTCTGTGATCTTTCCCATACCTACAATGACCCCTGTTGAAATATGTGAAAGGGAGACTGTTACTGAACCAAGTCAGAGTGAAGAAGAAAGAAGTGATGAGGAGAATTTAGAGCATGAAGAGCCAGAAGTAGCTGATGAGATCCCCTCAGCTGACTTACATGATTCCAATTTCGATGTGGGAATTAATGAAGAACCTAGTCATCAGACAAGAACTCAGAAGAGTCATCCTCCTGAGCTGGTAATAGGAGACATTACTTCTCCTATGATAACTAGGAATCAAAGCAGACTTCAAGATTTGCAGGATCAACAGCATACAGTACTTTCTTGCTTTCTATCTCAGATTGAGCCTAAGAAGGCTTATGATGAAATGAAAGATTCATGTTGGATAAAAGACATGCAAGAAGAGTTGCTACAGTTTAAATTACAAGATGTTTGGGAATTGGTGGACCTTCCAAAAGGTCATAGAGCAATTGGCACCAAGTGGATTTTTAAAAATAAAAAGGATGAGAGAGGAATAGTAATCAGGAAAAAAGCAAGTCTAGTGGCACAAGGGTACACTCAGGAAGAAGGCATAGACTATGAGGAAGTTTTTGCTCAAGTGGCACGGGTAGAGGCAATTAGGTTGTTTCTAGACTATGCCTCATATATGAAGTTCAAGGTATATCAGATGGATGTGAAGAGTGCCTTTCTATATGGAACAATTGATGAAGAAGTATATGTCTGTCAGCCCCCTGGATATGAGAATCCATCATATCCTGACAGAGTATACAAACTTAAGAAAGCACTCTATGGTTTACATCAAGCCCCAAGAGCATGGTATGATAATCTGTCTACCTATCTCTTGGAAAATGGGTTTGAAAGGGGAATCATTGACAAGACCCTTTTCATTAAAATAAGTAAGAAGGACACCCTACTTGTTCAGATCTATGTGGATGACATCATATTTGGATCCACAAAAGATCATATGTGTAGAGACTTTGAAGAGTTGATGCACAAGAGCTTCAAAATGAGTTCAATGGGTGAACTCACCTTCTTCCTTGGGCTTCAAGTGAAACAGCAGAAAGATGGGATTTTCATAAGTCAATCAAAGTATGTGAAAGACATCCTAGATAATTATGGTCTATCAGACTCAAAGCCAGTAAGCACACCAATGGAAACACACAAATAGATCACTGTTGATCTTGAGGGGGAGGATGTTCATGTCCATCTTTATAGATCAATGATTGGATCTCTCATGTATCTCACAGCCTCAAGACCAGATATCATGTTTCCAGTGTGTGTGTATGCCAGATTCCAAGTCAAGCCAAAGCAGTCACATCTTCAAGCTGTTAAGAGGATTTTCAGATACTTAAGAGGGCAACCTAGATTAGGTCTTTGCTATCCTTATGAATCTACTATTGATTTGATTGCATATTCAGACAGTGACTTGGGTGGTGCTAATATGGATAGAAAGTCTACTTCAGGGGGATGTCAACTTTTGGGTGCAAGACTAGTATCTTGGCAGTGTAAGAAACAAACCACAGTGTCCTTATCCACAACAGAAGCTGAGTACATTGCTGCTGCAAGTTGCTGTTCTCAGGTTCTATGGATTCAGAATCAAATGTTGGACTATGGGGTAACCTTTCTTCACACTCCAATCTTCATTGACAATAGCAGTGCTATTAGCATTGTTGACAATCTAGTCAAGCACTCCAAAACAAAGCACATTGAAATCAGGTATCACTTTCTTGGTCACAAGTGTGGGCATGATCAACTCTGAATGAGCTCATGTTTAATAAGTGATTGTATACCTGTTATTTGTTTATTTTGTTTGGTGCTACTAATCATCTTTCTCAGGAAGTTTATTGCCTTGCTCAGACTAACACAAGCTTAAAAAGTGTAAGTATTGTTAATACTGCCAGTGCAGTTTTAATGCTGCCAGTGCAAAGTTAATACTGCTAGTTAGTTAATATTGCTAGTTAGTTAATACTGCTAGTTAGTTAATACTGCTAGTGAGTTAATACTGCACTCAGTTAATACTTCTCTCAGTTAATACTGCTCTCAGTTAATACTGCCAGTGGGTTAGTACTGCTTTAACTGAAAATAGGGTTAATACTGCTTCTTTCCCGAATCATATAAATACCCTCTTTGCCCGCCTAAAATCTCACAACGACTCTTTGAATACAGTTCATCTTCTCTCTAACTCTTTTCTCTCAAGTAACCAGTGTGTTTCAGTCAAGAATCCTCAAGATCGATGGCATCCATGGCGTTTATTGATGAACACAATGAGATCGCAATGCTTCAAAAGCCGAAACAGGCTAATGGATTCCATCAAATAGTTGATTTTCTCAAGACCAGTCATATAGCGTATGATCTTACTGTGTCACCACCAATCTTCATCGAGCACCAGAAGCAATTTTGGGCCAATGCCACCGCTGTTACTGAAAACGGTGTGCAGTTTATCAAGACAAGGGTGTGTGACAAACCCTTGATAGTCACTGAAGAGGTCATTAGCATCAATCTACGTCTAGACGATGCCTCAGGTATTACTGTTGGTCCCGAAGGTGCTTAACAAGTTTGTAGAAGGGGGGGTTGAATACAAACACAGAAATTAAAGTTTAATAAATTGTTTATTGATAAATCAAAATACAATTTACAAGTTTGTTGCGGAATAATATTAAGACAGACTCAATCTAAACAAACTTAAGAAACACTAAGATGGTTGCACAAGAAATTCAGAGAATGGGGGATTTTTAGAGAGATAGAAAACAAGGGTTTCTATTTTAGAGTTCAAGGATTGAGCACACCTTAAGATGAAGGAGTGAGCTTCCTATTTATACCCTATGCATTAAATGCATGGCAGGGTACTTTACACGTGGCATTCATAGATTGGCTTTGGTAGTCTCACTTTTGGAGACATGCTTTTGGCCACTTTATGAACAGTGTAGTTGACAGAGTTGGTGTACGATTTGTGGCAGAGACTTGTCCGTTCTGACACATCGTACTGGTTGTGCAAGGTAAGACAAAAGAAAACTTGAGGCATAAGCTTTGTGATCGTTGATCGCTGAGTATCTCTTCTTCCAGAGATAAAGAAGTTCAGCTATCGCTGAAGCTTTTCCTCAGGCTTCTTCGCGTAAGTAGATTTGTCTGGTCTTCGCTGATATCCGCATCAGGTCACTAGTAGACTTATCTATTGTTCAGTGGCTTCGTCTTCGATTCAGCTATGAACTATGTTGACGCGAGACATGTCTTCAGGGATTACGTTAACTGTGTTACATAGGAAACTATCAGTGATAACTGAACAGACTCAGTTTGATCGCTGAAAGTGAAACACATACATATTAAATGTTTACAGAAAGGTCATCAGCGATAACTGAACAGACTCAGTCTGATCGCTGATGATGAAACACTAATACATATAATAACGTAATTTTCACTAAGTATAAAAGAGGGTCGTTATCAAATCACTGAGAGAGTTTGGATCAACAATCTCCCCCTATTTGATAATGACAAAGTAACAAAAGAAAATTACTTTATGATTCAAAATATAGGAATAAAAAGGACTCATAGAATGCATGTCCCAATTACTATTTTGAGGGATCTTTTACAGTACTGATAGGGTTAAGTACATCACTGCAATTTTCATTTAATTCAGGGATAGAATTACAAGATATGAAAATCATAAGTACAAGTGACTAACTAACTACTGTAAGTATAACTAACAGATTACAGATAAGAAAACTAATCTATCAGCTATAAGAAGATTTGGGAGGATTGATCATATACTCAGGTATTTCTTCTCCTTTCTGTCTTCGTTCCAAAGATTCTTGACTGATAATTTCTTTAATTTTTTCAGCAGCAGGGAAGAAGTCACACCATAAGCATAAGAGATCCTTGAGATGATTCAGAGGACAGATAGGAATCTCAGAGATTCTTTGAAATCTGAGTTCCTCATCATCATCTCTGAAGAATATTCCATAAGGCTTGTCGATTACTTGACCAGCTTGGAAGGGACCACCAGGAGGCAGAGATAAGTCCAGAACTGAAAGATCAGGAGGAGGACCGAACAGTGCATCTCTTGAAAATTTGATAGAAGTTTCATTCCTGATGATGGCGATATCTTCAGAGGAGGAGGACCCAATTTTTCTCTTGAGTTTCAAAGATTTGGGAGGAAGAGGAGATGGCAGCTTTAGTACAGAAACGACTCTATTTATGAGGGTTTCAAGGAGTCCTTCAACGTAGCCTCTGTATGTAGATTTGGATTTCTTCAGCGCATCCGAGAACTCTAACCATTCCGTAAATCCGAAGCTTTCAAGTTTTGATACGTACATTGCTTTTTGGGTTCCATCCTCTCTGGTAATCTCCATGGTCACTGAGAGTTGATCTTTCTTCTTGCGACCAGAGATAGTCACGGCTGATATTGGAAGAAGATCAGAACGATAATCCATCTTTTGTTTGCACCATTCGATAGACTTATCGTTGATCTCTTGTTCTTTGAAGCGTTCCTCTTCAATTTCTTTCAGTAGTGCTGCTTGAACTTCCATAGGTTTGCTTTTTAGCTTTTTGTCCCTAACTTGAGAGGATTGAATCTTTAAAGCGAGTTGGGCATCTCGTTTGCATTCAGCGATCAGCTTCTCAGCTTTGGCAGATTCTTCTCTTTCAGCTTCAGTAAGGAAGTCGAGCTCTGTGGATATTTGAAGAGGGATTTTCAGCCGTTGACTTTCTAGTTGAGCGATCATTTCAACTCTTTTCTTCACCACTTCCTCTGACCAATGAGATGGTCGAGAGGGCCTTCCTGGATGGACCAGGGAATCTTCTTCTTCTTCATCAATCTCAGCGATAGAGATTGGGATTATTTCTTCAGCGATAGCCGCTGGTATTATTTGTAGTTCAGAACCCTTAAGCAGGGGTGAGAACTGTCTGGTTAGAAAAAGAAGGAAAGAAGGGATAAGTGTATTTTTAGAACGAGAGAGATAAAGGCTAGAAAGACATAGGGGTTTGGAAAGAGTAGAAAAGTGGTACAATTGAAAGACATACCTGAGAAGGATGCTCCCCCTCAGATTGTGATCCAGTCCTCAAGCATTCTTCAGCGATTGGTTGCTTGTCTTTGCTTTGCGAAGGAACACTTGAAGATGTATCACCTCTCACCCCTGTTTTGACAACCTCTTGCGAAGTTGTCCCTGATACGACGTTCGGCTTAGAGAACCACATAGATTGGTCTTCATCGTCGTCGTCGTCATCGGAGGGCTGATCCTTTTCTTGATCAACAAGATCTAGATCATCTTCCTCTTCATTGTCTTCTTCCTCATCCTCTTCAAAGAGAATGGAGTGAATCGATGAGGATTCTTTTGCCTTCTCCCCCTCAGATTGAGAGGGAGGTTCCTTAGCTTCCCCAGCAGCAATAGAGGTTTCTTCAGTTTTCTCCCCCACTTTGTCATTATCAGCGGTAGGGGATTGTTCAGCTGCTGGAGTAGCTGTTGAAGCTTTTAGCACTTGAACGTCAGCCTCCAGACGCTTAACTCGGTCTTCAACCGCAGGTATGTCGCATGTGGCATCATGAATGAATTCCACAGCGATGTTGAGGTTGGTACGATCATCTTCAGTGAAGGAGGGAGGCAGCGCTGGAGCTGGTTCATTCACTTTCTGTAGAACTTGCTGAAGAAGGGACGTGCAGAGGTCAACCTTGGAAGAGAGACCCTGAACTTCAGCTGTAAGAGACTCAAATCGTCCTTGAAAGAGTCTAGAGGACTCTCTGAGTTGGACGACTTGTTCTTCAAGAGCTGAAAGTTGAGAGTTCTCAGCTTTAGATGAGCAAGTGGCGGTCAACTTCTTCAGCTCCTCACCAGCCTGATTGACGGCGTTGGTGGTTTCATTGATGGTGTTGGTGAGAGCATCCACCTTTTCTCCTAGACTGTTGACATGCGTGTCAACAGTCGCCAAGCTAGGACCTGAAAATAATGTTAGTTCAGATATGGGCTTATTTGGAGAGGGGGGGAGAGAAGTGTTTAGGAGTATAGGTGTACCTGACGTATCAAACATTTTGTAGAACTGCATAGATTCCTCAAAAGTTTGATGCTCAGGTCCTATAGGGAAAGAAGAGGTGGCAGGTTCAGAGACCAAATGAGGAGAGAAGGGAAGAGTTTTGGGGATAGAAGTAGGGATGGGGTTAATCTCAGGGAATGAGATAGTAGGTGGGGTTACTGATGATGTGACAGCTAGTGAGATCGCTGACACGGCAGTATGAGTGACTGCTGAAGTTGTGGAGGAAAGACCCACAAAAGCATCTAAGGTAGCTTGTAGAGAAGCTCCCTCAGGTATAGTACTAGAAGGTGTACTTTCCTTAGTCTTTTTGGCCTTTTTGGAAGGACCAATCGGACTAGCTGATGGTCTTTTAGAAGTAGTGGTAGCGACAGGGATAGCAGACGAAGGAACCGTCTGCGTGGTCGCTGAAGATGAAGAAGAATGGAGAGAGAGACGAGAGCGAAGGAGAGAGATACTTACCTCGTCGGCGAGTGGCTTGACCTCTAGTGATCGTTGACCAACCCTGGCAAAGGTGCCATCATCTTTGGTGGGATAGGTGTTGGGATAGAGGAACTTGATATACGTACATATGAAACGTACATATGAGATCTTGGGATCTCGTTCAGGCTTCTCTAATCTCGACCTCAGATCTTCAAAGATGGCTGTGGCGTAGTCAAAGTTTTGACCAGCGATAACGGAGTATGCCATTTGCAGTTGTGTTTTGCTGGCTTGATCCAGCGAACCACTCTTCCCACTCATGCACTGAATTATGTGCGAGAAGATAAAGTTCAGTTGTGATGGCATCTGAGCTTTAAGAATCTTGGTGAGCTTCTTGTTAGGAATAGACGATCTTGGTTTGTTTTCCCAACAATAGCCCATTGCGTCCAGGAAGAATATCAGCTCATCATCAGTGGGGAGTGCGTCGAATCCACTCTTTGGTTTGTCAGGGAATCTTAAAGATTTCCTGAGGCTAAGAGCGGTCATGCTCCCTGGCCCTAATTCCGTGCTGAACGAGATAGCAGGGACTCGTTCGCATTTCCTGTTGGTAAGTTCAGTTGCATCAGCAGTGAACCAGAACTGCTGAAGTAGAGTCTTGGAGGGCTTAGGATCCACAGTGATCGCGTAAGCTATGCATGACTGCTTGAGGAATTCAGCAGCTTCCACCAGATGTGGGTATTTGTCAGCTTTGAAGTCGAGTCTGGCCAAATGATTACATTTAGTAATCTCAACTTCAGTGATGGCGAATCGTACATGCTTGGAAGCAACGATTGAAGACTGTGTCATTTCTGTTATGGAAAGAGGCATAATAGAAGAAATGATTTAGATTAAAAATAATATGATTGCCAGTTTCCATAGAAGAAGGGAAACTAGAAAATTATCAAGTTATTTTTAAGAGAAAAAAAATAGTGTTCTGGGTAGAAAGAATGAAGAACACTTTAAAACCAAAAGGTTTTTATTTAAAAACATAAAATCAGAAGGAATGATCTTTAGTTTTTTTACAAAGAAAACGTTTTATAAAATCCATAGAAAGCGATTAGGATTTTAAAAGAATAAAAAGCATATGAACAAAGCATATAAACATGAAATAAACCTGTGTATCTTGAAGAAAAAGAGTTGCAGATTCAATATTCAGGATTTACTTGCTTGAGTGTTCTTGAGAGAATGTTTCTTGCTTTGAAAGTTTTGAAAGCGTAAACCGTATAAAAGAGAGAAGAATTCCTTTTATACGAAGAGAGAGAAGAGAGATAAGAGAGAGAATGAAGCGGGAAAAGAAATCATCATGATATTGACACGTTCCACGAAGTTGATTGGATAGGAGGGCAACGGACGAACGTGTCAGAAAAGGCATGTCGTGGATTGTCGGTTCAAATGACGTCATAGAGGAGAGAGACTGTTCATTTGTCCGTTCAAATGATCACTGAAGAAAAGTCAGTGATTGATTTTCCTTTTTAAAAGTATCCCTGATTGTAAAGATAGGGATAGATTTTCCTTTTAAAAGATCACTGACTGGAAATATCAGTGATTAATGTATTTTTCAAAAAGCTTTTAATCATTTGAAGAAAGTTCAGTGATTAAAGTTTATATTTTGAAGAAAAACATCTTTGAGGGAGAGAGAACATACCTGAGAGTCAGAATGTTTATCAGAGAGAATGATGAGAGGGGAACTTTTGATTACTGACACAATACATGAACGCTGAAGAATTATTCTTCGAGGTTCAGCATTCCAAGCTCACTGATGAGAAAGTTGAACCTTGTCTCATCAAGAGGTTTGGTGAATATATCAGCAAGCTGAAAGTCAGTAGGGATAAAGTGAAGTTCAATATCACCATTCATCACATGATCTCTGATAAAGTGATATCTGATCTCTATGTGTTTTGTCTTTGAATGTAGCACTGGATTATTTGCTATAGCGATAGCACTAGTGCTGTCGCAATAGATAGGAATCTTTGACAGCTGAAGGTCATAATCTAATAGTTGATTTCTCATCCATAGGATTTGTGAACAACAGCTTCCAGCGGCTACGTATTCAGCTTCAGCTGTGGAAGTGGACACAGAATTTTGCTTCTTGCTTGTCCAGCTTACCAGCTTTCCTCCTAAGAGTTGACATCCACCAGTGGTACTTTTTCTGTCAAGTTTACAGCCTGCAAAATCACTATCAGAATAACCAGTTAGATCGAACCCTGAGTCTTTGGGATACCAAAGACCTAGGTTAGGAGTTCCTTTCAGATATCTGAAAATTCGCTTTACAGCGATCAGATGGGATTCCTTGGGTTCAGATTGATAGCGTGCACATAAACAAGTGGAGTACATGATGTCAGGTCGGCTTGCTGTAAGATACAGCAATGAGCCTATCATTCCTCTATAGGCAGTGACATTAACAGGTTTTCCAGATGGATCCTTGTTAAGTGTCAGTGGTGGTGCCATAGGAGTTTTCATCGCTGAAGTTTGTGTTAAATCAAACTTCTTTAGCATGTCTTTAACATACTTACCTTGGCAGATAAAAGTACCTTTGTCAGATTGTTTAATCTGAAGACCAAGAAAATATGTCAGCTCACCCATCATACTCATTTTATATTCTTTCTTCATTCTTTCAGCGAAGCGAGTACATAGAGATGGGTTAGTAGAACCAAATATTATGTCATCGACATATATTTGTACAAGAATTATATGACCTTTTATCTTCCTGAAAAATAACGTATTATCAATCTTGCCACGTTCAAAATTTTCAGAGATAAGAAAAGATGAGAGAGTGTCATACCAAGCACGAGGGGCTTGTTTTAAACCATAGAGAGCCTTATCCAATTTATAAACATAATTTGGATGCTTAGGGTCATAGAACCCTGGTGGTTGTTCTACATAAACTTCTTCATTCAGTTTTCCATTCAGAAAAGCTGATTTTACGTCCATTTGATAAACGATGAAGTCTTTATAGACTGCATAAGCTAAGAATAGTCGAATTGCTTCGAGCCTGGCCACAGGGGCAAAGGTTTCATCATAGTCTATGCCTTCCTCTTGTCTGTATCCCTGAGCAACAAGTCGAGCCTTGTTGCGGGTTACAATTCCATGTTCATCTAACTTGTTTCTAAACACCCATTTGGTGCCTATTACAGTTTTATCAGATGGTCTAGGAACGAGATTCCAAACTTTGTTTCGAGAGAATTCAGTCAGCTCTTCTTGCATAGCGCTGACCCAGTTTGGATCTCTGAGGGCATCATCAGTCTTCTTTGGTTCTATTAAGGAGAGAAAGTTTACAAAGAGACAGATATTACCTGAGCTTCGTCGTGTCTGAATACCTGCATCTGGATTACCAAGAATTTGATCTATGGGGTGATCTCTGGTCCATCGCTGAGCAGGAGCAAGATTGCTTATTTCAGCGATAGGATCAACAATAGGAGCAGTAGCTGATGAAGATGCTTGAGGTTCATCAGCTAGTAATTGTTGAACATTAGATACACCAATGCTTTCAGAAGGGTTTTCAGACGTAGATGGATTTGATGGTAGAAGTGTGTTTAGAGGTTCAGCTGAAATCCATGAGTTGGATTCAGCGGTGGGAGGTATGATACTTGGTTCTTCATCAGCAGCTGGAGTTTCAGTGTGCTGTTGGTTTGAGAAGAAAGGTTCAGTTCCTCTATAGTGAGAGATCATCCAAGTATTCAGTTCTTCATTGTCAGCGATTGGTTTAGAGTTCGCTGAGCGCGTTTCATCAAACGTGACATGAATGGTTTCTTCTACGGTTTGTCTTCTTTTGTTGAAAACTCTGTAGGCTTTTGAGATGGAGGAATATCCTAAAAATATTCCATCATCGGCTTTTGGGTCGAACTTTCCAAGCTGATCTTTGTTGTTTAAGATAAAGCACTGACAACCAAAGATATGAAGAAAACTGATAGAAGGCTTCCTTCCAAGAAAGAGTTCATAAGCTGTCTTCCCAAATCGCTTTATTATCAGCGATCTGTTTTGAGTAAAACATGCAGTGTTTACAGCTTCTGCCCAAAATTGAGTAGGGAGGTGAGAATCGCTGAGCATTGATCTAGCAGCTTCTATGATCGTTCTGTTTCTTCTTTCAGCGACTCCATTTTGCTGAGGTGTTCTTACTGAAGAGAAGTTGTGAGAGATTCCCTTGTTCTCAAAGAAATTGTTCAGGGAACTATTTTTGAATTCAGTTCCATGATCACTCCTTATTGATCGAACAGTAAGATTATTCAGCACTTCCATCTTTTTGACAAAAGATATTAGTTCTTCTGGAGTATCATTCTTGCAGCGAAGAAAAATAACCCAGGTGTAGCGAGAATATTCATCTACAATGACAAGCGTATATTTCTTTCCAGCTATTGATTGGATATTGACAGGGCCAAATAGATCCATATGCAAGAGCTGAAGAGGACTTGTTACTGAGGAAACTTGTTTCGACTTGAAACTAGCTCTTGTTTGTTTTCCTTTTTCACATGCTGAGCAGAGAGATTCTTTAGCATATGAGTGCTGAGGAAGACCAGAAACCAGTTCCTTAGATGAGAGAGAATTCAGGGTTTTGAAGTTTAGATGAGAGAGCCTTTTATGCCATAGCCAGTTGACATCAGAAGAGGCCTTAGAGAGAAAACATAAGTTATCAGTGATAGTAGAGTCCATATCTATTACATAGACATTTTCTCTTCTATAACCACTGAGAGCAAGTTTTCCTTTTTCATCTACCACTGAACATGCTTTCTTAGAAAAGCGAACTTCGTAGTCTTTGTCACATAGCTGACTGATGCTTAGAAGATTGTGCTTCAGTCCATCTACATAAGCGACTCTTCGAAAGGTAGTTGTCCCATTGCTGAGGACACCAAACCCACGGGTAAATCCTTTTCCATTTCCACCAAAGGTCACAGAGGGACCTTTCTCTTCCTTGTATTCAGTGAGCAGGTCTCTTTGTCCAGTCATATGACGAGAACATCCGCTATCGAGATACCAGATGCCCTTTGATCCCTGCATACATAAGGAAGATTAAGCTTTGTTTGGTACCCACTTTTCAATGGGTCCTTCAGAGTTAGTGGATAAGGAAGATTCAGCTTCAGTGGTAATCTTCACTTTGGTTAATTTCTTAACCTCAGTGGTATTTTTCACTTTGGTGACTTTATTTGCCTTAGAGGCATTTTTCTTCACTTTGGCTGTTTTATCAGCTTCGGTGGTATTTGGACACTTGCTCGCAATATGGTCAGTGAATCCACAGTGATAACATTTTCTATATCTGATGGTGGATTTATAACCAAAAGGTTTTGAAAACTTAAGATGAGCAGGTCCAGCTCCAAGAATGCCTTTAGCACGAGATCTGGGAGGAATTTTTATTTCTTCAGATTTCACGGGCTTTAGATCAACCTTCAGCTTTGGAGGACAGATATCAAAGATTTCTGTCACTGAGCTAAAAGGTTTATCCACTGAAGGTTTGGAGGGAACTTTCAGTTTGGTTTTCTTGGAAGCCTTCTGAGAGAGAATAGACTTTCCTTTATCTGCAGGCTTAGGTTTTGCAGATATCTCCTCAGGGATGGGATTAGAAGAAGAACAGGGATAGAATTGATTATAAGAAGTGTCAAAGAAAGATGTGACAAAAGTTCCAAACTTAAGCGAGGAACTTTCTTCTTTAGGATCATCCTGTGGTGTCCAAAAACCAAGACCAGTTTTATCACTTTCAGGAGTTTGAGCATTTATTATCTCAGAGATCTTTGTTGATGATTTGCACCATTTTTCAACATGAGCCTTTTCTGCTTTTAGAGCAGCGATGGCTTGTTCGCGTTCAATGCTGATGATTTCATTTATAATGACTTGATCTTTTAGCTTTTCTTCTAAAAGATTTAGTTCACTGATCTTTTCATGACATTTCTCTAGCTCTTGTGTTAAATAAACATTTTTATTTTCAGCTTGAGTTTTGTCGTTTAGAGCATTATAAAGGTCAATCGTCAGCACATCAACAGCGCGACTTCTCTCAGCTTCAGGCAGAGAGGGATTTGTAGAGATAGATACCTGAGATGATATGTAGCTCATAGAAGGTTCAGATGGTTCTTCTACTTCTTCTTTAATCTCAGCCATGAGGCAAAGATTAGCGACTTCTTCTTCATCAGAAGATGATTCTTCTGATTCAGCCCAGTCATGTTCTTCAGCGATGAGACCTTTACCTTTTTGCTGATAGCTTTTCAGCTTTTGATATTTGTTTTTCAGCTTATGGTATTTGTCATCACTGGATCTTCTTGAGGTAGAAGGTTTGAAGACCTTTTTAGACCTGCACTCACTAGCAAAATGTCCAATTTTTTCCCAGTTATAGCAAGTGGCTGTAGCCTTATCAACCGGAGTTGATTTTGGCTTTTCAGTAAGAGAGAGAGGTTTACTTCTTCGGAAGTTACTCTTTCTTGCAAATCTCTTAAAAGAGTTTGTCAAGAGTGCTAAGGACTCATTAAACTCTGAAAGATCAGGGTCTGATAAATCCTCAGATTCAGAATCTAACTCAGTGATGGTGAGAGTAGATCGCTGGGATGGAATTATCTCTGATGAGACTAAAGCAACAGCAGTGCTTTTGGAGTCTTTAGAATCTTTTACAAGATTCTTCTTCAGGAGATTAGATTGCTCATAGTTGAGCAATATTCCATACAGAGTGTTTAGAGAGAGAGTATGTAAGTCCTTTGTTAGCTTAAGACATATTGAATAACTGTCCCAGCTTTCAGGAAGACTTTCCAAGAATTTTGTTAGGACCTCAGAATTAGAATAGGTCCTTCCAACAGTTCTTAGGTCAATGATCAGGCAGTTAAACCGCTGATGAATGTCAGAAAGAGATTCATTCTTACCAGCGATAAAACTTTCATACTGTCTTACCAAGTTAATCTTTCGGGTCTCTTGGATTTCAGTGGTGCCCTCATATTGAACACATATGGTTTCCCACATTTCTTTAGAAGTTTTTAGATGCATGATGGAATGGAAAACTTCATCAGGCAGAGCCATTGATATAATGGTCTTTGCTCTTGCATCTATGCCTACCTTCTTTTTATCTTCATCACTCCACTGTCTTATTTCCTTAACGACATATCGTTCAGGGACAGCTTCAGTGGTGGCAGTAGCAGGAACCGCAGCTATAATTCTAACAGGTTCATAGGGTCCGTTTTCTATATATTCAGGTATAGTAGGATCCGCACCTTCAAGAAATAGCATCATTCGATTTTTCCATAGAGAAAAGTTATCTCTGCTAAATCGAGGAGGTTTAGAAAGTGAACCATTATCATAGTAGTTTGTGTTTGTGTTTAGTGCCATTTTAGAATAGCAAGGAAGAGTATACAGCAAGATCTTGTTTATTAGATTAAACAAACCGCTCTGATACCACTTGTTGGTCCCGAAGGTGCTTAACAAGTTTGTAGAAGGGGGGGGGTTGAATACAAACACAGAAATTAAAGTTTAATAAATTGTTTATTGATAAATCAAAATACAATTTACAAGTTTGTTGCGGAATAAGATTAAGACAGACTCAATCTAAACAAACTTAAGAAACACTAAGATGGTTGCACAAGAAATTCAGAGAATGGGGGATTTTTAGAGAGATAGAAAACAAGGGTTTCTATTTTGGAGTTCAAGGATTGAGCACACCTTCAGATGAAGGAGTGAGCTTCCTATTTATACCCTATGCATTAAATGCATGGCAGGGTACTTTACACGTGGCATTCATAGATTGGCTTTGGTAGTCTCACTTTTGGAGACATGCTTTTGGCCACTTTATGAACAGTGTAGTTGACAGAGTTGGTGTACGATTTGTGGCAGAGACTTGTCCGTTCTGACACATCGTACTGGTTGTGCAAGGTAAGACAAAAGAAAACTTGAGGCATAAGCTTTGTGATCGTTGATCGCTGAGTATCTCTTCTTCCAGAGATAAAGAAGTTCAGCTATCGCTGAAGCTTTTCCTCAGGCTTCTTCGCGTAAGTAGATTTGTCTGGTCTTCGCCGATATCCGCATCAGGTCACTAGTAGACTTATCTATTGTTCAGTGGCTTCGTCTTCGATTCAGCTATGAACTATGTTGACGCGAGACTTGTCTTCAGGGATTACGTTAACTGTGTTACATAGGAAACTATCAGTGATAACTGAACAGACTCAGTTTGATCGCTGAAAGTGAAACACATACATATTAAATGTTTACAGAAAGGTCATCAGCGATAACTGAACAGACTCAGTCTGATCGCTGATGATGAAACACTAATACATATAATAACGTAATTTTCACTAAGTATAAAAGAGGGTCGTTATCAAATCACTGAGAGAGTTTGGATCAACAATTACCTCTATCTCAAATGAGGATTTGTTTTCCAATCTCACCAGAATGGGGTATGAAGGCCAACAGGGTGTTTTCAAATTTTACAAAGCTAATTTTTCTCCCCAATGGTGTTTCTTTGTTCATACCCTTATGCACTGTATTTCTAGAAAAACTACTGGATGGAGTCAGTTCAGTAGTACCATTGCTTTTGCTTTGGTCTGCTTGTCCACTGCCAAAAAGTATAATTTCTCAAAAATGATTTTCAATGACCTTGTGTCAAACTTGGATAATAAAAAGAGTTTCTATATGTATCCAAGATTTGTCCAGGCAGTTATCACCACTGAATTGACGGATATACCTCAGTTTGATGAGGTATATGTACCTAAATTCCCTAAGGGCAAGGTCTTTTCAAATATGAAAAGATCTGCCACGGACTCGGAAGGAGTTGACACCCCATTGTTATCTACAATGATGGTGGTGTCCCACAACCAAGAAGGCATGTCATCAGGGTCAAGGCACTCACTAGATCATCCCACTGATAGCCAAACCCAACCTTCAACCACTATATCACTACCTCAATCTCTTGTTCTTAAGCCAACACCAGTTATAGCCAAAACTTATATTAAGAGAAAGGTACACAAGACTCCTTCCCTTGTTGTACCTCCTACAAACCCAGAACCTCAAAGCCCTCTAATGGAGCATTCTCCATTAAAGAATATCTATAGGGAAACCACCGGGGTGTCTCCCAACCCTAAGGAGGTGCTCACTGAGAAGATGCATGAGCATGTGGGTGAGAAGGATGCCACTACTCCTGCTAGCACAGAGGAGGCCAGTGGTAACATCACTAAGACCTTCCCCATGGCAACTTTGGGTGAGCAATCATCCAAAGGTCCCGGGTGCCAAGAAACCAAGGGAATAGGTGGTGCTTCAGCATGGCTGGAGATCCCTATTAAACATTCGAATGATCCCTCAAAAAGGGGTAACACTCCTGGAGAAGGTGAGGATACATATGACTACCATGAAATGATTTCTGCCATGTCTACAATGGCAACTGAACTGGATGCTCAAAAGATGGTTGTCAATGAACTCAAGAAAGTCATCATCAACCAACAAGAAGAGATCAACAGCTTAAAGAAGTTGATTCAGAAGGTGGTTCAAAAAAAGAAGAAGCAAATATTTGTGCTCAGAAGAAGGAACCCAGTGGATGATGCTCCCAAAAAGGGGGAGTCAGAAGCTGAGGTTAACATGGAGAATGCTAAGAATAAGGGGGAGAAACATGGAGATGAGGGGGAGTTTGCTGAAACAGAAACAGGGTTTGAGAAAGCAGCAGAAACAGTTAATGCTGCTGAAATAAATGAAGCAGCATAAATTGTTAAAGAGATATTAACAGACCTCCTTAGCAGCAATTTGGAGGAAATTAAGGTAGCTGAAGCATTAATCAAAGCTAAACATGATACTCCTAAGGTCACTTCAAAGGCCAAAGGAATTGTCATCAAAGACAAAGTTGAGGTTATCAAGAAAGCAGTGTTGATAACCTAGCAAGCAAGGACAAAGGCAAAACCAAGATAGTGGAATCTGACCAACCACTTAAAAAGCAAAAGTTGATTGAATCAGATGATGCTTTGGATAAGAAGATTCAAGCAGAACTTGACCAAGCAGACATGGTGGTGATGGAGAAAGTGCCTGAGCCTATAACAGCTGAACCAGTTGGTGTCAAGCCTCCTGAGATTATTCACTGGGATACTATGGAAGTAGATGGAAAGGAGTATATCAGGCTGAAGAGGAAAGATGACAAATTTGAAGTGTATCCTACTTGGTCCAAGATTGTAAGAGTATGCTCCAGATCTGATTTAGAGGAAATGTTTGAGGTGGGGATGAAATTATATGCTGTTAAGCTGAAAGCTCCAGGGATACCTGTTACAAAACTTGTGATGGAATATCTATGCATGTTGTTCAAGCCAGAGGAAGTTCAGCATGTTATCAGAAATGTTTTCAAAACCATCAACAACTGGACTCTGTATGAAAGAAGTGGAGTATATGCACTACCTATGGATACAAGTCACTTTGAATACTTCCTAGTGGATAGAGTTTACAGCCATAGCAGGTTAAAGTTGCATTCTATGTTGAAGAAAAAGCTAGGTTGTGCACCAGATTCTGCAATGGCAAGATACTTGATCCAGAGAATTATTAATCAAAGTTTGGGGCTGAACCTGATATAGGTTTATGAGCAATGGAGTTTTGGGAGCATCTGAAGAACTTGACTTCTTTTCTCTAAAAGTCAAGTTAGGGGGAGATTGTTGGGAACTGAAGATTTGTCTAAGTGATTACTATTGCCAGGCTTTCAAGATTACTACTGCTAGTAGAATTAATACTGCTTAAAGAGTTAGTGTTGCTACTTGAATAGTTAGTACTGCTTGGAGAGTTAGTACTGCTAGTAGTTAGTATTGCTGATTGGTTAATGCTGCTGAAGATGGTTAGTACTGTTGAAGATTAATACTGCTCAGAGTATTAATGCTGCTATGATTTAATACTGCTTATGTGATAATCAAGATACGCGCAGATCAAGGTTTGAAGATAATCATGGAAGTTTGAAGATAATTATGGAAGAATATACTGAAGATCTTTTATGTTTTGTAATTATCTTTTATTTTCAGTATATGTATAGATGTTTTCAGAATAGTTTTGATACAGGAGTATTCTGAGTTTTTGTTTAGAGAGAGAATTAACCTCAAGGTTTACAATCCTAGTTCTAGAGAAGTAGAATTCGTCTTGGTGAGCCTGTTCATCAAGATTGAGGTTTTGTGTGAAAGCTTGTAACTTTAATCATTCAATAAAGTTTACAAGTTGTGATTTATTCTTTACTGTTACATTGATCTTTTGTATATTAAAGTGTTTTTCCGCAACTTCTTTAATATTGTTTCTGAGTTTAATTATTCTTGTTAAGAATCAGATCCTGACAAATTTGGAAAGGTAAACTGTCATTGTCTCTGTTGATCCCAGTTATGATGTTCTTTAACTTGAATTAACCTTTTACTACACACAGATTAATTAAACAGAGTGCGGAAGCGTTTAAGATGTGTAGAAAAGATAAAAGGTAGTAAACACACAAGTAATTAATGACCAGGAAGTAAAGTATTATAAGAAAGTTACTCAAAGAACTGTTTCATTGATTACTGAAGAACACCAAGAACACGCACTGGTATGTCCAAATATTCTCTTGGAAGATACAATCTATATTTTCTATTGTGTGTGCTCGCTTTTTCTCTCTTTAAAATAATAAGGTGGTGCTCCCATAATATACAAGTAGGATGCACCCCTTAGTACAAGACAAAGACTGACATTCCATAAACGGAATGCCACCTGTAAAGTGAAACATCGTGGGACGCCCATTAATTTGATCTTGAGGATCTTCATACAGCAGGCCTCACATGTTCTGCACGTGGTCTTGTCTTGAACTATCTTTGAGAAAAGCTTCAACATTGATCTCCAAAGGTTAGCCTTCACAGAGGCTCTGTGAGTGACCACAGAGTCTTTGTGATCTGAAAATCATCAGGTTTGAACTTGGGTACAACTTTTGCTGAGAAACCTCTGATCTTTGCATCTTCTGAGGTGACTTCGCAGACAACAGAAGTTTCTATGCTTAGCCTATCTTTCAACACTTCTAATCTTGGAAGATGGAGCTAACAATCTCCCCCTAAGTGATGAAAAATAAAATTTTGAATTTTGAGGTGTTGGCTAAGCTAGAAACAAAAAGAGGTGAAAGGAACTCAACCTCTGAAAAACGATATTCGTTCATAAAAGAAAAATCCAAAAGGCAATTACATTAAGAAACAAAATACATGAATTAACAGCAAAAGATTACAGAAGTCATTGGGGAAAATCATTTATCGGGTTGGTGAAGCTTTCTGCTAGAGTTCTCTTCATCGATAGAATGAGTTCTCTGTACTTCAATTGAGCATCAATTTGTCCGATTATTGTCTCTGCAGGTTCCGCTTGTACAGTCTTTGTGCCCTTCTTCCTCATAATCGTGTTCTTTATCTTCAGTAGAGTGTTGTTCGAGTTCTTGTGACTTTGATTTGGCCTTTATATCTTTTTGAGCCCATAATCGTCTTTGAAAATGAATCCGAACTCAGGCTCTGTGATTAAGGAGTTTTATGGAACATTTTCGATTCCGGGGAATTGGTCATTTGGTTTGGTGATCGATAGCTTCTCGACTCCGAGTTTTAGAGCTACCTCGAAATCCATTTTGCTATGATATCTGACATGTTCGCGCATCACCTCCTTGATCCTGCCATTTGCTATCATGTACTTCTTTCGCTTTTTAAGTCTTTGGTCTGTGAAGGCATGTAGTTGAGGAAGGTCGTAGGCGTAGAGGTTCTTTAAGTCTGCATCTGTGATCGTGTACTGCTTCCCATCATTTCTCTCAACTAAGTACTTAGCATACATGATTGACTTTTTGGCGAAGGAGTGTAGAAATCCTCATTATAGTCTTTATATCTTTTGTAGAGAACACTTCATTCCTTTCTTGTGCAGTTTGCTCAAAATGTCTTCTGATGTTCTCTTTGATTAGAGGATGCAAGTTCGGTGCTAAGAAGACAAACTCGGGCTCTGCGCTGTAAAGATAGGTGTGAATGTTCTCTTAGAACTTGAATTCTTTTGGTGGAGGCCTTAGGATTGGAATTCTCATGGCGTCCATCGATTGAACGATCTCTTTCACCCTGTCCTCTTGTTGTTTCTGTTCTGAGGGCTTCTTTCTGTCGGGTTCATAGGCTTTCTGTTCTTTTCTCTGCAAAGGGATCTTTGTTGTGTCTTCTGTGTTTACGGGATCAAGACTCTGAAACTGTACAACAGGTGTGGGTGCAGTGGGCATAAGTTCAGGGCTTGAAGGTTCTACGAACTTTGCGAGCCCTTCTGCAATGTGTTCAGAGCCAACACTAACCTTCCCTTTCTATGACACTGCAGAGGATGTGCCTTGGACAAATGGAGCAATCAGTTTTGGATCCTCAGAGGCACATGACTTGAGGTTTTGCGTTTTGTGTACCTCTGAGGATGTCTTCTGTAGAGGTAGGGCTTAAAGAGGAGTGGCGGCGATGACAACTGCAGAACTATTTTTTGCTGAATCCTTCTCCCCCTCATGATGGCCAGGGCCAGAGGCATCTGGATCCTGATCATCATGGTGAGACCTCTTCTGCGATGCCTCTCCTTGGCAAGTCGCAGGTGCCTTCCTCTTCCTTCTCTTGCAGAGGTGCTCGTCGACATGTTTCGTAATCTTCTTGAGAACATCCTCTGTAGCCAACGACAGTTTGTTGACTTCCATATCAGACTTGATCCTGATCGTGGCTACAGTTTTCTTGCCCTCTTCAGAGATGTTAGATCCAATGAGGTTGAGATTGCTTAGAACCATTCTACCCATTGTTTCTAATTCAGTCTTTGTGGCAAAGGCAGAGAGGTCAGGTGCAGAGGTTGATGGTGGGGGTGCAGAGGTGGACACCTGAGGTTGGAAAGGGACTATAACACTACGAGTTATATCCTTGATTTCTTCTTGAAGTTTGGCCAGGTCATCCACATGTGACTCAACTATTTGAGCAGAAAATTTTGGAATTTCGTCAGTGCAGATATCCCCCAGAATCTGAATTTGATTGGAATGAGCGATGATTGTTTTACCAAAAGCCTTTAGATCATCTCGAGTCGCACAGTTTGTTGTTAGCTTAGTGATCACCGCTGATTGTTGAACTGTCGATTGGCGAAGGTCGTTCAGAGCTTCTGTGTTTACTTTGATAGCCTCTGCAAGGATTTGAGAGTGGGCTTGTGATTCCCTTGTGACAGAGCTTTTCAACTCGTCAAATTTTTGGGATACCATGTCAACGAAGGCTTTAAACTCCCTCTTCGTGACAAAGGTGTTCGAGGTAACCTCTGGAACAACACATGTTCCAGATTTGGCCAACGAGTCTTTGGCACCTTCATAGCCTGTGAATATGTTGAGCTCTGGAGTATTTCTTTCCAATCCTCGATGTTCTACAGAGGAAGCATCTATAGAAGTTCTGTCAAGAAGTTTCTTGGAGGAGGGTTCAGAGACTCCTTCAATATCCTTTTTGAATGAATCCTGTGATTGTTCTAGAATCACAGAATCAACATGTTCTCGCACCACCAACTCTGAGGTGGTTTGGGGGTCACTCTTGTGTGTGGCAGAGGCAACGAATGCTTCTATGTGCGTATGTTTCGTGTCCTTGGGTGAATGAACACTTATGTCTACACCCACATCCTGTTGGGAGGATGGGGTGGATTTTGGTTCCCCAGATAGAAGTGGCACAGAGGATGAAGGAATATCCTCTGTCCGGCTGGTTAGGTCTGGGTTCGGACTGTGCGGTCCTTCTTCAATACCCTTCTTCACTAGAAATGCATGGGTAGTAACATGGGTTGCACTGGGAGTTGGTTTAGGTTGTGTGCCAAAGGCATCTTTTTCTCCTATCTCCTTCTCTAAGATTTTGGTACCCTCATCATCAGAGCTTGAACGCCCCATAACATCTTGCACTTCAATGTCTGCGGTTTCTCCTAAGTTCTCAGAGTGCTGCTTATGTATCTCCTTAGCTATGTCCATTGCGACTTGGAGAGGGATAGATGGTCGTTCTTCAGAGCTCCCAATGATGTGAGCTTTTCTCCTTCTTTTCTGCAGAGGTTGTTCAGATTTTTCAGGTTCCTTGACTTCTAGAGTAACATGTTCAGAGGTTGCGGCTTTGGTTAACCTCTTAGCCTTCTTTTTCGGCTTGGCAACCTCTGAGGGTGATTTTGGAGTCTCTCCTTCTGCGACTCTCTTCATGGGTGTCCTTTTCTTTTTATGCTTCTTTTCCCCCATCCCAACTACAACCTCTGTCCTAACATGGGTTTCCTCTGCTATCTCAACTCCAGCTCCCTCACCTACCTCAGTCCTAAGGTACACAGCTATTTCTCCCACTTGGAATCCTACACGTGGTGGGGGGGGGGGTTGCAGGACTCAGTGCAGGAGTCCTGTGCCCACGAATGTAAGTCCTAACCCCATCTTCACTACCCAGGTAGGCGAAAATACGGGCTGGCAGAGGTCTTGCTCCAGGATACCTAGTTTTTAGAACAGTGGGTTTGTGCGACTTCATGTCGTAGACTTTGATCATCTTACCCTCTGCAGGTAACTTCCCTTCTCCTATCAGAGCATCTCCTAGCAGAAGTACAAAGAACCTGTTGAAGACAAGATTTTTGGGCTCTGTGCCTCGGGCTTGGTCCTCTTGTTTGGCTATGACTGCATTTCTGATCTCTCTGAAAATTAGTGTTGCATAGTCCAAAGGCAAATCGTAGTACATACCATACATTATTGCGAGTATGGTATGGCTAGATTGGTCAGGACTGCCTACTTTGCAAGTCAAGCAGCGGTTTAGGATGGAGAAGAGAATGTTCCACAGAGGTGGAAGGTTCTGGCCTCTGAATTCAGTTCTTCTGGAGATTGGTGCAGCGTACCCTATGAACCTGAGAAACTCTAGGATTTCATCGTCAGAGGGTAAGTCAGAGTATTTTAACAGGTTCAGTTGGGTCTTGGTGGGAAGTTTGAATACCTCTGTGACCCTTCTGCGATTTATGCCAAGGTCCAGTATTTGAGTAGTGGAGGGATGAGTGGCATAACCCATGACACAGTAGTCGTAATGGTCCAGTTTTTCATGCTTAGCACTCAACCAGAATTGTTGAATGTAAGTTTCAGGAATATCGGTTCTTTTTAGGGTTAGGGCTTTTGTGAGGATGTGGTTTTTCAGGATTTGAAGTAAAGGAGCAGTTTCCTCAGGATATCCCTTTCGTTCCAAGACAACATAGTGATTGTTAGGCTTGAGGTTCAGTTGTCTGGAGTGGTAATCATGGTGTGTGAAGGAGAGCATTCTGCTTGTGAGCACATGTTCTTGTTCAATAGAATGGGAATCGGCCTTTTTGGCTTCAGAATGCATCAAGTTGTTTGATGCAAAAGAGCCCTTGGAGTTCTTGGAAGAAGCAGATTGAGATGCCATGGAAGGAAATGAAGAAGAGAGATTCTTTGCAGAAGAATTTTTTAGAGAAAAAGGTTGCAGGTAAAAAGAGGAAGTAGGATATGAGAGGGGTATATATATACAGAGAGAGAGAGAGAGTAAAAAGAATTAAGAGGTAAACATAAAATTTTAAATCCGAAATGAGTGGTAACGGATAAGAGGCTGTTTCTGAAAAACGACGGTACAGGTTACGAACCAATACAATATTTCCACGTCAGATGATGGCGGTGCACGATCTAGGACGTGCGCCACCCTATTCTCACGCGCGTGGTATTCACTATTGTCGCATGACAGTGACGTTCAAGAAATAACCCGCAACAAATGACCTGAATTTCTCAAGTGATGGGAATGACAGAAGCTCTGTGGATAAGAGGCTTCTGAGGTCATAGGCAAGGTTGTGATCAAAAGAGCATTTTAAGAGAGAGGAATGAGCGATGAAATGATCGAGTTCCTTTTAGAGTGCATTTGGTCAAGCATCCTCAGTTTAGAGATGCAGAGACTCTGTGATAGATCGCAGAGGCTCTGTGGTCGACCTCAGAGGTTCTAAGACCAAAAATTTCCTTTTTAGGAAAGATTTTCAAAGATTTGATCATTTCAAAGTTTTGACAGAAAACAAGGTACAGAGTGGGATCTTTCTGAGGGCATAGTGCGCAAGAAAGAGTTTTGACTCTAGTGTCGCACAGAACTGTCTTCCTCCCCCTTCAAGTATGTTTGGATCATATAAAGATGAGATTTGTACAAGACATAAATTTAAGGAAAAACTTAAGAAGCTATTTACAAACAAAGAATGTATTGCAAAAAGGAAATATGTACAACAGAGGCTCTGAGGAAGGGTACAGAGGCTCTGTGGTCAACTCATGTTAAGCATACCAATCTTGCCAACTAGAAAAGTGAATCTTTTCTCATCCAATGCCTTCGTGAAAAGGTCGGCAAGTTGGTAATCTGTGGGCACAAAGTACATCTCTATTGTCCCATGCTCCACATGATGTTTCAGAAAGTGATACCTGATATCGATATGCTTTGTTTTAGAGTGCTGAACTGGATTGGCAGAGATCGCAATGGCACTTTTGGAGTCACAGAGGATGGGGATTTTTTCAATGTCAAAACCATAGTCTCTGAGTTGGGTTCTCATCCACAGAACTTGTGAGCAACAACTAGCAGCGGCAACGTATTCAGCTTCTGCCGTAGAGGTCGAGATACAATTCTGTTTCTTGGAAGTCCAACTCACTAGTTTCCCTCCAAGGAATTGACAGCTCCCAGAGGTACTCTTTATGTCGAGCTTGCATCCTCCGTAATCTGAATCTGTATAAGCCACAGGATCAAAGCCCGAGTTCTCCGGATACCAGAGACCAAGATTCTTGGTCCCTTTTAGGTACCTGAAGATTCTCTTGACAGCATAAAGATGAGATTCTTTGGGGTTAGCTTGAAATCTTGCACAGAGACATGTGGCAAACATTATATCGGGTCGACTTGCGATTAAGTATAACAGAGCCCCTATCATACCTCTGTAGAGTTTACACTGTCAGTATCTTAATTCTTAACAAGAATAAATACTCAGAAACAATATTAAAGAAGTTTGCGGAATAACACTTTAATTAATATTCAATGAAACAGTGAATGAGAATAACAACTTGTAAACTTTATTGAATGATTGTAAAGCTACAAGATTCAACACTCAACCTCAATATTGATGAACAGGCTTACCAATACGAATTCTACTTCTCTAGAACTAGGACTATAAGCCTTGAGGTTGATTCTCTCTATGAAAACAAAAACTCAGAAAATTCAGAATTCTAAAGTAATTCTCTATCAATTACAAACTATTCTATATATACTGAAGATAAAAGATAATTACAAATAATAAAAGATCTTCAAAATAATCTTCCATCTTTATCTCCATGTTTTCCATAATCTTCAAACTTGATCTGAAGGAATCTTGATTATCTCTTAAGCAACACTAAGTCTTCAGCAACATTAATACTTTGAGCAGTATTAATGTTCAGCAGTACTAACTACTAGCAATACTAAAATTGCTTAGCAGTAGTAATTTATTCTAGCAGTATTAATCTTTGACTAGCAGCATTAACCTGAATCAGCAGCATTAACTTCAGAAGTAGTAATCAAGTTGTGCTAGCAGCACTAACTGTACTTGTGCATTTCTGAATTTCCCAACATACACTCCACAGACTTGCCTTCTGGATCTGCATGAAGTTTGGATCCAGTGGCCATAGGTGTCTTCATTGGTGAAGAGTCATAAAGCTTATATTTTTCAAGTATGTTAGAGACATATTTTGACTGATTTATGAAAATCCCCTCTGTGGTTTGTTTGACTTGCAATCCTAGGAAGAATGTAAGTTCTTCCATCATGCTCATCTCAAACTCACTTTTCATCAATGATTCAAACTTTTTGCAGTATAGATCATTTGTGGACCCAAAAATAATGTCATCAACATAGATCTGTACAAGTAGAATATCACCTTTTCTCTTTTTATAAAATAACTTAGTATCAGTTGTACCTCTTTCGAAACCATTGGCAAGGAGGAAGTTTGAAAGTCTGTCGTACCAGGCTCTGGGGCCTGTTTCAGTCCATACAGAGCCTTGTCCAAAAAGTAGACATGATTTGGGTACTTAGAGCTTTCAAACCCTGGTGGTTGCTGGACATATACTTCTTCTTGAATTTGGCCATTCAGAAAGGCTGACTTAACATCCATTTGAAAAACTTTGAACCATCTGTGGGCTGCGAAGGCAAGAAATATCCTTATCGCTTCGAGTCTG
Organism: Arctium minus; assembly: GCA_954870635.1. Classification (NCBI taxonomy): domain Eukaryota; kingdom Viridiplantae; phylum Streptophyta; class Magnoliopsida; order Asterales; family Asteraceae; genus Arctium; species Arctium minus. The sequence continues at coordinate 15,348,355 of OX941095.1, forward strand.
GCTACAGGAGCAAAGGTTTCTTCGTAGTCAATCCCTTCTTCTTGGCAGTATCCCTTGGACACCAGCCTTGATTTGTTTCTGACCACCACACCATCCTCTTCCTTTTTGTTCCTGAAGACCCATTTGGTCCCTATTGCAATTTTGCCTTTTGGCATATTCACTAGGGTCCATACTTCGTTTCTTTCAAACTGCAGAAGCTCTTCTTGCATAGCTTCTACCCAGTTTGGATCTTCAAGAGCTTCAGAGACCTTTTTGGGTTCGATGATACTTACAAAATTTGTATAGTAACAAAAGTTTGCAGTACTTGATCGAGTTTGGACTCTATCAGATGGGTCACCAATAATTTGGTTATGTGGGTGACTTCTGGTCCACTTGGTCATTCGAGGTAGGTGATCATTGGAACCTTCTGTGGCTAACTCTGGTGCAAGTTCAACTTGATGTAGATCATTTTCTGTTGAAGGAAATTGATCATTTGTACTTGCCACAACACTTGGTTGTTCACCATGAGTTGCAGTAGAGAGCTCTGCGGAGCCTTGATCTGGTGTTGACCCTTCAGGGGTATTTTGAATATGATCATGCTCTTGATTTATCTTGGGGCCTTGATTTGCATTGTCCTCTGAGTGCTCCCCCTCGATAGTTGCACCTGCAATAGTAGTGGAAGAGGGTGAAGCATTACTAGGACCAGTCAGAGAAGTACTTGTTTGGTCCTCAGAGAGTTCGACTTCAGAGGCTCTGGGATCACCTTCAGAGGGTCCATCATCATTGAACATCTCTTCAAACAGATGATGAAGGTCATTTGTTCGTGATGAGCCACCAGAATCTTCATCTTGAAGTTTGTGTCCTGAGTTGATTTGCTCAGAAGTCACTTGAAAAGAGTCATCAAATGAAACATTAATACTTTCAAGTATATGTTTGGATTTGAGTATATAGACTCTGTATGCCTTGGAGTGTGATGAATAGCCAACAAATTTGGCTTCATCGGCTTTGGGACTGAACTTCACAATCTGTTCTCTATCGTTCAGCACAAAACATCTGCAGCCGAAGACATGGAAGTACTTGATGTTCGGCTTCCTCTGTTGTAGTAAGTGGTATGGTGTTTTTGCATGCCTCTTCACTATCAAAGATCGATTTTAGGTGAAGCATGCAGTTGAAATGGCTTGTGCCCAGAAAGAAATAGAGAGCCCTGAAGCAGTAAGCATAGTTCTTGCGACTTCCACTAGTGTTATGTTCTTTCGTTCAACAACACCGTTTTGTTGTAGAGTCCTTGCAGCAGAGAAGTTCTGTGATATGCCTTCTGTCGAAAGATAGGCTTCAATGGTTGAATTCTTAAACTATGTGCCATTATCACTTCGGATTCTCTGTACCCTGCAATCATAAAGAACTTGTACTCTCTTGATAAGATTGATTAGTACTTCAGGAACATCTGATTTCTTTCGAAAGAATTCAACCCAAGTATATCTAGAGAATTCATCTATGAGTACAAGGATGTACTTATTGCCACCAAGACTCTGCGTAGATATAGGACCACAGAGGTCAACATGAAGCATTTGCAGAGGTCTGGTGCAAGATATTTCAGACTTAGTTTTGTGGGCAGCCCTTTTAAGTTTGCCCATCTCACAAGCAGAGAATAGATGATCCTTGTCGAATCTAATACTTGGTAGTCCACTTACTAGGTCTAGTTTCACAAGTTTGTTAAGTGTGTGAAAGTTTAGATGACAGAACCTGTTGTGCCAGAGCCAAGCTTCTTCATTCTTACTTGAGACTAAACAGAGTTTTTCTTCTCTGTTAGGTGATTTGAAGTCCATGAGGTATAGGTCACCTTGTCTTTTGGCTCGCAGAAGCTCTGTGGTGGTATCTTCCTTCAACAGAGAGAAGTATTGTCTTTAAACATCACATCGAGTCCATTATCACAGAGTTGACTTACACTCAGTATGTTGTGCTTAAGGCCATCCACATAGGCAACTCTGTTGACATCAATGTCTCCTTTGGCAATGACTCCATAGCCTTTTATTTGACCTTTCTTGTTATCTCCAAAGGTTACAGATCCTTCACCAAGTTTTTCTTTGTAAGAGAAAAGCAACCCTCTGTCGCCAGTCATGTGTCTTGAGCACCTGGAGTCTAGGTACCAAATAGGCACATGCTGTTTCTTCTGTAGACAGATTAGAGAGATTTAGGTACTCATTTCCAAATGGGTCCATTTTTGTTAGGAGGATGTGAAGATGCCTTAGAACCTTTGGTTTTTGGCTTATCCTCATTTGCAGAGGTACGAGATTGTCTCTTCTCACCCTTGAATTTTGCATTCTTGGGTTTGGGGGGAGATATAAGACAGGAGGGCCTCGAGAAATGTTGATTCAAAGCATGCATAAGATCAAGACATTTACAATAAGGGACATTAGAGGCAAACTTCTTGAAAATTTCATTAAAATTGTCAAAGGAGGGTACAGAGCAAATTTTACTACAACCCATTTTAGATTTGGGTTTCTTTTTACAGAAAGCTTTGTCTAATCTAGGTTGAGTTTTTTCAAAAACTCTTCTTGAGTGGCTCTGAGATTGTACTCTCTCTTGATCTTCTTTCCTTGCTTTCACTGCAACAGAAGCATCATGTTTATCAATTTTGGGCCATTTACCCTTCTGTTGCCAAGTGAATCTTTCTTGAAATGGTTTTAATGGTTTTCGAGCTTTTAAAACATGAGAGATCTTGTTCTTTTTAGACTATCTAAGCTCAAGAGAAGTCTTTGCTTGCAAGCACATGTCCAAGAAATCAGGACAGATAGGTATACCTGTGGTTTTCCTTTTGGGAAGAACTGTTCTATTAAGAATGCCAGAGGTAAGTTTACTCTTCTTTGGACCACAGGGGAGTATCTCAAGTTCCACAGAACTTGTCCCATTGTCGACAGAGGACTCTGATTCTAACTCAGAGTCTGAGTCAAGAAAGTCTCTGTGAATGAGAGCCTGACCTTCTGTAAGTGCCTTGCTTTGTCCATTGGTGTCCTCTGAAGTATTTAGAATGTTTGAAATACAGAAATGACCATAGGAACATTAAGACAATTTTGCAGATCTTGCTCAAAGATTTCTCTTATTTCAGAGGTTAAATCAGGATGGTTGAGAAAATGATTTTCATAAGATCTTCTCAAGTCGCTTTCCAAAAACCTTTTAAATAGTTTTTCTTCCACAGAGGCTGGAACGAACTCTGGTGCATCAGGGGATAGTTCCTTTTCGGGAACCATCAGGCACATGAAAGCCATTTGGGTTTGAGTTTCTGGGTGACCGAATCTGAAGATTCCTATCTGTTTTTGAGACCGATATTTCCTTGGAAGAGTTTTTCTCTTTGACGAGAGTGCAGATGCTGAATCATTGTTTTCATGCCATACGTTCGTCATCTGCAGAGGTTTCCTCGGATGTGGTCCCTCAGAGGTTATGCGCCTCTTGAATGTGGATAATAGGTTTGGAAGACTTGGTTTTAAAAATTTACAAGGGCAGAAGATGTTTGATAAAGATTTGTTTCTTTTATTTCCTGTGTAGGGGTCAATATCCTCGAATCCTAATCCTCTTCTGCCGATCTGGGTGTTTACCTTTTTATGAACCTTTTGAGCATCCTGATACCTCTTAATTTGGAGATCTCTGTCGAACAGATCTTGATGAAGGACTTCTCTTTCTTTTTGAAAAAAGTTTTTCAAAGAAATGGCATTTAATCGATTACTCTCACATTTCTTTAGTTCCTTTACTTTGTCTTTTAAGGCTTGACCAAGTTTTGAAATCTTTTCTTTTAACCCATTATTTTCAACAATATGATCAGAAACAAGGGTTTTTCTTTCTAGATAGAGCTTGTCCTTTTTTTGAGTGAGAAGCCTAGTTTCTCTCTCAAAGAAGGCCAATTTCTTCTCTAGTTCTGAGCACATGTTTTTGTAAGCAAGAAACTCATGTTGTATTGTAAGAAGTTTGTTCTCAGAGTCAGAATTAAGGAAGTTAGAACAAGATACCTCACTATTGTTGTCAGAGGAGTTGACTTCTGCCATTCCACAGAAGAGTGCGTTGTCCTCTTCATCAGAGGATTCATCAGTTACAAGGTTCTCTTGTTCTGCCATTATGGATCTCTGAGTATAGTATTCTGCTTTCTTTTTGTAAAAAGCAGCGTCTCTTGTGGATTTCCCTTTATTGGCAGAGGACCTGCACTCTGCGGCGAAGTGGCCTGGTTTTCCGCATTTGAAGAACCCTTCAGTTTGCTTTGGGAATTTGTCACCACCTCTGTCGTCTGATCTCTGTCCACTCCTCTCTTCCTGCCTTTGTTCCTCAGACTCTTCTCTTCCATACTTTCTTACCTCACCATATCCTCTACTTCTATCATCTCTTTCTTCTCTCCCTCTGTACCCTGGCTTCTTCTTGAGACTATGATGGAATTATCGATTCATAAGTGCAAGAGTTTTGGCCAGAGCATCCATGTTAATCTCTTCCTCAGATCCTTCTTCACTTTCACTCTCTGCTACAAGCACCTTTTTCTTTTTCTTCCTCTGCGCATCCTCAGATTCCTTTTCCTTCATTCCCTTGTCTTTTCCTTCTGAGGCACTTCCTATAAGAGCCAGAGGACCTCCGACAGAGGATGTCAACTTGGAAATTCTGTTCTCTTGGCTAATCAGGGTTCCAAATAGATCAGATATGGACCATACATCAAGATCCAATGTGGCTTGCATGGACATGGTTAGATGAAGCCATTCATCATTCAGGCTCTGAAGGAATCTTACATTTTTTTCTTCAGAGGTTCTGTGGATGCCATACCTCTTACACTTGTTTATCAAGGAATTGTATCTGTTGTATGTGCTTTCAATGGATTCACTCGATAGAGCTTTAAATGCAAAGTATTCATTTATGCACAAAGCCCTGTTGTTCTTGAGGGTTTTAGCACCACCCTCAAGTTGTTTCTCTAGCTCTAACCATAGGTCCTTCGATGTTTCACAGGAATCAAGAGACTGGAAGATATCGTTTGGAATAGCCATAATGATCAATCTTTTGGCTTTCTTTGCAAGTTCATGTTGTGCCTTTTCTTCTTCACTCCATTCAAGGACGGGTTTAGGGTGTTGATATTCAAGGATTTCAAGGGTATTGGCAGTGGCAGGAACACGAGGAACAGTTGTCATTGGGATGAAAGGAGGATTGTGAAGAAACTCAACAAGACCAGGATCCACACCTTCGAGGAAGTGCACCATCCTGATCTTCCACTGAGGATATTCATCCCTCAGTAGAGTGGGAGGCTTAGACTGAGATCCTGCACTGAAGTAGTTAACAGTGTTTGCCATTTTAGTTTAGAAAACAGAGTATGAGGGGATCTTTTGAGAAAGATGAGGAATGAGTAAAGTAGGAAAGAATTTATGGTATGAGGAGAGTGACAAATAACTAGCTGAGCTTTGAATCTGTCTTCAAAGGAATAAACACACTTGCCTTTAAATCTACTTGAAACTGGTTGAAATGACTCCAAAGAACAGAGTACGTTTATGAGTGGAGAACAAAATTAAGGAACAGACTCTCAACTACTACCTGGAACGTGGGAATCAAGTATAGAACAGGATCCTTTGATATTACGAATCAAAGTCTGCTCTGATACCAATTGTTGATCCCAGTTATGATGTTCTTTAACTTGATTTAACCTTTTACTACACACAGATTAATTAAACAGAGTGCAGAAGCATTTAAGATGTGTAGAAAAGATAGAACATGCAAAGTAGTAAACACACAAGTAATTAATGAGCAGGAACTAAAGTATTTTAAGAAACTTACTCAAAGAACTGTTTCATTGATTACTGAAGAACACCAAGAACACACACTGGTATGTGCAAATATTCTCTTGGAAGATACAATCTCTATTTTCTATTGTGTGTGCTCGCCTTTTCTCTCTTTAAAACACTAAGGTGGTGCTCCCATAATATACAAGAAGGATGCACCACTTAGTACAAGACAAAGACTGACATTCCATAAACGGAATGCCACCTGTAAAGTAAAACATCATGGGACGCCCATTAATTTGATTATGAGGATCTTCGTACAGCAGGCCTCACGTGTTCTGCATGTGGTCTTGTCTTGAACTATCTTTGAGAAAAGCTTCAACATTGATCTCCAGAGGTTAGCCTTCACAGAGGCTCTGTGAGTGACCACAGAGGATCTGTTATCTGAAAATCATCAGGTTTGACCTTGGGTACAACTTATGCGGAGAAACATCTGAGCTTAGCATCTTCTGAGGTGACTTAGCAGACAACAAAAGTTTCTATGCTTAGCCTATTTTTCAACTCTTCTAATCTTGGAAGATGGAGCTAACAGTCTCATACCACGCGAGTGGTGCTTGTTTCAGTTCGTAAAGAGATTTATCAAGCACGTACAGGTGATCTGGATATTTTGGATCAATAAAACCTTCTGGATGACTCACATACACCTCTTCATGTAGGATACCGTTCAGGAATGCTAATTTATCATCCATCTGGTACACTTTGATATTCTTATGAGCGGCATATGCAAGAAAAATCCTTATGGATTCAATCCTGGAAACGGGTGCATAAGTCTCATCATAGTCTATACCTTCTTGCTGGTTATAGCCTTTTGCAACAAATCGTGCCTTGTTCTTGACAATTATACCAGCCTCATCCTTCTTATTCCGAAAGACCCATTTAGCTCCAACAATGGTTTTATCCTTGTGTCTTGGTACCAACCTCCACACTTCGTTCTGTTTGAATTCATTTAGCTCGTCTTGCATGGCATTTATCCCATCCGGATCTTTCATTGCTTCATATGGCGTTTTAGGTTCCATGTTGCTTAGAAAGTTCACGAACATACAGCAATTTGCAGATGCAGATCTGGTTGTGACTTTTGCATTCTGATCACCAATGATATTTGCTGGAGGATGTACCTTTGTCCATCTGTGTGTGATCAACAAATGTTTAATATCTATCTGATTATTTGTCTCACCAAATTCATCTTGAACCGCATGCAATTCAGTTTCATGTGTTTCTGGACTTGTAGCACTTGGTGATGAAATTGCTTCTTGAAGTTGTATTTCTGATGGTAAATCTCCAGACACAGCTGATGTTGAGGCTGGTTCAACTGAAGGTAAAATTGGCTCAACTAAACTGTCTGGTGTAGCACTCTCAGAAATAACTTGTTCTTACTGGTTGAAGCATCACTAACTCCTTCAGACGAGCCAGATATGTCTGCACTTGTAGTAAGTATGTTAGTATTCTTTGAATAACAAATCAAGATTTGGTTCAGTTAAGGTTTGAGATTTAGAATTCTTATTCTGTTTTAGCTCAGGTTCTACTCCTTTTAATGTCGAAGCTTGATCACTAGGTGTAAGTTCAGAACTGAAGTGTTCAGAAGTCCGTGTTGAGGATTCGTCAAATGATATGTTAGTGCTTTCAATCACAGTCTTTGTCCGAGTATTGTAAACTCTGTATGCTTTGGATTGTAGAGAATAGCCCATAAAGACTCCTTCACCAGCCTTCTTTTGAAACTTTGATATATGCTCTCTATCTTTTAGCACGTAACACCTGCATCTAAACACACAAAAGAATTTAACCGTAGGTTTTCGACCATTTATAATCTCATAAGAAGTTTTATTAAAACGTTTATTAATTATAGTCCTTTTCTGTATGAAACATGTGGTGGCTACTGCTTCAGCCCCTAAGAACAAATGTAGATCTGAGTAAGCTAGCATTGTACGTGCTGCTTCCACCAACGTCCTGTTCTTTCTTTCAACGGCCCCATTCTGCTGAGGTGTCATGGCTGCTGAGAAATTGTGTGATATGCCAACTGATTCAAGATAACTCTAAAGAGTTTTGTGTGTCCTTGTTTCAAGTTTCTAATCACAAACAAATCAACACAAACAAGATTGTTTAACTACCTGATTCGATTCAAATCACAAATCAAACTGTTTACAATTTGTGTATCACTTTCTCTCTCTAAACGTCTCTTTCTCTCTCTATAATACTCTTTGATAAGCGTACAAAATCCTCTAGTCATATATCTATTAAAAAGGAAAACAAAGCTATTTAAACCTACAAGTCTAACAAGGCAAAACTAAAACAAATACAAATAAACTTTGACTTTATTACAGATGGACTTTGACTTTTACTGGGAGTTGACTTTCAACTTTTGACTTCTTGTACTTTGACCTCCAGTCTTCAGATATTATGATCTTGCATCCAACATATATTTTATGCTCTAACAATCTCCCCCTTTAGATTCAAGATCATCTGTGAAAGATTTTGCAATTCAGTCTTCTCTTTTATGCTAAAAAATACAATCTCCTCCTTTGCAACAAATTTTCTTCTTTAGGAACAAGCATTGCAATCTCCTCTTTCTTTGACTGTATTCTTCCCAAGTCTGTCTCTGAAAGATATTAACGATCTCCCCCAAATATGGTAGAAACAATCTTCAATAATCTCCCCAAAACTATCACAAAACTCTTTCAGACTTTGGAAGGAAATTATCTCCATTTTTAGCTCTGTTTGCTTTAGCAAATGACCATCAAAGAAAATTTCTGTAAAATCTCAGCACATCATCAGAAGTCTTTTGAACTTTTAATCTTTGAACTCTTCTTTCATAAATGAAACCTGAACATTTCTTTAACTTTGATGTCTCTGACTTAGACATTTCTTTATATTTCATCTCCCCTTTTTTGATGAATAGAGCATCGACATCATCAAAACTTCTTCCAAGAAATGTCTTTGAAATTATTTTCTGACCACTGATCTTTCAAAATCTGAGCCTCTGATTTTCCATTGATCCAAGAAGATATTTATCCGAATCTTTGCAAATTCAGACAAATGAGGAATGTAACACCTGAATCAACAAATGAATCAGTTAAAATGCCTGTCTGTAACACTAAGGGGTTGTTTGTTTTTTTTTAAAAACCTCTTAATGACTCTTAAGTCTGAATCGTTCAGACCTTTTTACACGCCACCTCTTATTAATCTTAACTAAAATAAGACTTTAGACTTTAGACCTTTTAAAAAACAAACGACACCTAAGTCACTGTGTGTAACGAATACACATTGGAAAGGAGCTTTTTGATGTTCACTCCCCCAGGGCTTCCATTCAATCATCGAAACACCACAAAGGCAATTTCTATGAACGTTATGACAAGAAAACAAATTCCTTGTGTGTTCGTAAAAGTGATAGAAAGAATAAACACATGATGATTGCTTATAAAGGCTCAACATTGTGTAAAACACTTAGACAACAGTAGATAAACACAGACTCAATGTGCATGATTGAAGTGCAAAGGTGGGGCAGACTTCTTTCTTTTTCAATATCCAGATTTTCCAAATGAAAACCAGATAGTGTATGTGTTGCGTCCCCAGAAAAATATGAAACATTTTCTTTTTAAGAAGAAGATGAGTGACTGGTGGGGTTATAATAAAGAGTTGACATTGGCTATTTGCCTTTTTCAATATTGTTCACCAAAGAATTGTGAAACACTAGAATTGTAGCTGCCCGGCTCAGAAAGTAGTTGGTGTAGAGTTTGATATTCTTTTACTCTGATCTCACGCCATCTTTCTTTTTATCATTAAGCTCACATCTAACCAAACTCTCCTTTACATTTTACCTCAACTCACAACCCACACTCATTTCTTTTTGACTCCTCACACTCAATCACTATGGATTAACTTCTTGGGTAGGAGACACTGGATAACGTGACTCCGTAGAAGTTCATTTAAGTCCTAGCACAAAGAACCCGTGTTGTCTTATAAAGCATATGTTGCTCAAGATAGTTTAACTTGAACATTTAAGACATGGAAAACATGGGTCAGATATGTGTATGCTTATAGATGTAATCATGACAATTTGAGCATTTGAAACAGTGAAGTATTTTTAAACAAGTAAATTGAATGAATAGAAATGAATGCAAGAGACTTGTTTAAAAATCTGACATTGTATGAAATGATCAGAATCAAATGATATGATATATCAATGAAAGCTTATGGTCAAGAATAATGGATAATGTCTATATGAAACAAAATATAGACATTCTTGAAATGACGTTCAGAAATGAAATAACGCTCAAATTCTGAATAACAAGTGGGGTGTCTTTCCATCGAAAAAATTGGTTACAATTTAGAGACATGGTAAGAACAATTTCAACAAAAAATAAACCAGTGTGTGTGAATACTTGAAAGTATATGGAAAAGACAATACGCAAGTAATTATCTTTGGAAACACATGGTTTGTTAACATTTAAGCACAAGTAAAAACGAAAATATTTAAAATCGCACTTCCAATTCATAAAATCTGTTTAAGAATCGGGATGTGGTTTGAACGTTTAAGAAAATGTTTTCTATGATTGAAAGTCGTCCTTCTTTCAACCATATATGAGATTAAGATAAGAAATTTAACCTTTATCGTTCAGTTTTAAATCTCATGAAGTCAAGCTAAAAATCATAATGATATGATCTTGATAGCTTTTCTCAATCTGCACAAGTCTCAAAATCATGTCAAAGCAACTTTATTCACAAATTTATTGGAAAATAAAATGACATAAAGCAGTAAAACATTGATTGAACGAGTTCTGATCTGAAGTAATCAGAAATCATAATTCATACTCCCCTGAAAATATGCATCTGTAATTTATCAGTGAAAAAGCACATGATAGAGATCTACAACTCCCCCTGAAGTGTAGTTCATCATATCTTCCGAATACATATTTCCAGACACATTTGTACTCCCCCTTGAAGGTTGATTTCCTCATCTGAGTATCGGAGTACATCTTCATATCAGCCCGGGAGTATCATTACTTTTGATATTTGAAGCACGAGTCCTAAACTATTGTGTTTAGAAATCAAACTCCGTTAAAGCACGGGTCCTGAACTGATTTATTCAAAAGCCTTAGTTCATTACTCCCCCTTGACAGTAGGTGCCTGCAACACAAAATTAGTCTTTGGCTTTGGTACCCACTGATATTTGGGTCCATATGTGTTAGTTGCAGTTCGAATGGGAGTAATTGAATAAGAACCATACCAGTAATGATCACTAGATTTGTGAATACGATCCAATACAGTGCTCGTGAACTCGTGAAACTCAAACTCAATGAAATCTAAAAAATGATGAAAATTACAGTGCAAAAATCCAATTCACCTATACATTTTCATTCTAAAACACTATACGATCACAACAATACCAAATACAACCTCTAATTCACATAATTACTCAAAAATGAATCTGAACTCTAAGACCACAGTGACGAACTCGTTTTCTTGATATGATTTCAATAAGATCTGCTCTGATACCAATTGTGTGTCCCTGTTTCAAGTTTCTAATCACAAACAAGATTGTTTAACTACCTGATTCGATTCAAATCACAAATCAAACTGTTTACAATCTGTGTATCACTTTTTCTCTCTATAATACTCTCTGATAAGCGTATAAAATCCTCTAGTCATATATCTATTAAAAAGGAAAACAAAGCTATTTAAACCTACAAATCTAACAAGGCAAAACTAAAACAAATACAAATAAACTTTGACTTTATTACAGATTGACTTGACTTTTACTGAGAGTTGACTTTCAGCTTTTGACTTCTTGTACTTTGACCTCCAGTCTTCAGATATTATGATCTTGCATCCAACATATATTTTATTCTCTAACAAGTTTCATTTCTGAATTCGGTGCCTTTGTCACTTCTGAGTTGTTGAACTTCGCATTGAAGAAGAACTTGTATCTTTTTAATGAACTCAATGATTAGATCTGGGGCTTCAGACTTAAGCCGCAAGAATTCAAGCCATGTGTTCCGGGAATATTCATCAATCATCAGCAGTATGTACTTCTTGCCATTTATGGATTGAGTCTGCATTGGTCCACATAAATCCATGTGAATAAGCTGAAGAGGGGCAATGCAGCTTGACAGCATTTTTGACTTATGAGTACTTCTCCTCATCATGCCGATCTCAAAGGTTGAACAAAGAGACTCTTTTTCCAATTTTAGTTCTAGAAAACCAATGACCAATTCTTGGCTTCTGAGCTTGTTGATATCTCTGAAGTTCTGATGAGAGAACATTCGTTGCCATAACCAACTGTCTTCTGATGTTGCCTTAGAAATTAGACAAAAAGACTTTGATGCAGTCAGTGTAGGAAAATGAACACCATAAAGTTGACCCATTCTTCCTGCTTTAATCAACTCCGCTCCACTCTTGTCTAGAATATAGTAGTAGTCTTCATCAAAAATCACTTTGCACTGTTTCTCAGTAAACTGACTGATGGAGAATAAGTTGTATGCCAATCCTTCCACATACAGAACCTTTGAAATGGTTATCATGTTGTTTTTTATCACACCATATCCTATGGCATATCCTTTCATATTGTTGCGGAAGCTGACTGAACCTGCATAATGTTCTACATAATCGAACAGTAGGTGCTTATGTACTGTCATGTGCCTTGATGCACCTGAATCTATGATCCACGCATGACTAGCCTACAAGAAACAGTCACTTCAATTTAGGTACCCATATGAATATGGGTCCTTTATTGTTAGTATCCTTAATCTTATTCAAATCAGTTGATGACCCTTTGATTCGCCATTCAAATTTGGGTTCTTTCGATAAAACTTGTTCTTTAAGTTCAGATTTTGGAATCCACTACCACACAAATTTCAAGTCATCTAATTTGTTCATTTTCAAAACATTATCTTTCTTTTTCAAAGAATAAACTTCAACTTTATGATTAATAGTGGACTGAGTAGAAGTTTTCTTTGTCAAAAACTGAGTAGGTTTTCTTTTCTTAGAAAACTTGGGTTTCAAAGAAAATGAACTATCATGACAATAAGAACATTGTAACTTAGTAATAGCTTGTGTCAATAATTCAGTGCCATAAAGAGTTTTTGATTTATTGAAACACTGCTAACAATTTGGAATACCAGCTTGAGCTACTCTATTACATGCTTTAGTATCAAAAACATTCTTCTTCTCTTCCACCTTCGTCTTCCTTATCTTATCACCTCCTTTCTTACTTACTTATCTGAAGAACAAACAAAGTTAGCATCATAGAAAGTAAATTTTTCAAAGAAAGGTTTAACACAATTTAGACTCAGAAGATGTTTTGGAAACAAAATTAGGTTTAGTTTCCCAACATTCTCCTTTTTCAGTAATACTTGACTCCTTTTCCGAAGATGTTAAAATCTTCAAAAATGTTTTCATTTGAGGAGTGTTAGCATCAATTGTTGAAGTGTCAGACTTCACACTAGCATTGATTGAATCAGAAGATGGAGAATTCTGATCAGGACAAACTGCTTTTCCATTTGAAATCTTAAAAATTTGGGATTCTAAATTTATGATTTATTTTTGTAAAATTTCATTTTGAATCAAACTTGAATCTAACTCCATCCCAATAAATCAAGATTGATAAAGATATGACAATGAAGCTTTTTGTATCTAGAGAGAGAAATATTCAGTATATTGATATCACAAGTGTTACAACCATATATCTCACAATGTTTCTACACACTCACTATAACAAGGCACAATAGCTATTTATATGGTCAAAGACCATGTACAAACACAAGGTAAAATAACATTTACTTACCAAGACTTGACTAAGTTTGACTTTACACATCTTGACTTTTCCATTTAAATCTTGGTTACAATAATACCCTAACAAAATCTGCCTTTCTAAATCAGAAATAGTTTTCAAAGCAGTTTGATAGTCAGAATCAGTAAAAATTGAAGTCTTATCAGAAACGGACTCACTTTCAGAATGAGATTTTTCTTCCCTTTCTCCTTTGATAAAGCAAGAAATTACAGATACAACTTCATCAGATTGAGAAATCAACATGTGGAAATGTTGGACTCCAACTTTGCCGACATGCGGGATGATTTCAAAAGCGCCCTCAACGTATTAGGTGGCATCTTGCGACGCGAGCTTCATGAATTAAGAGGTATGTTCATGAACGAGCTAGCTAAGTTTCGAGGTGAGGTGGAGGTAGATATCTCCACGATTCACCAACATCTGGAAGAAATCCAAGCCGACGTGGATTTGGCTAAACGAGTCATGGCTAGTGGAGGTGGCAACACAAGCAACCATGCTACGAAGGTAGATTTTCCCAAACCATCACCGTTCGTGGGAAAGCTTGATGCTAGGGCGGTTGATGATTTTCTATGGTAAATTGAGCAATACATGGATGGAGTCAACATCATGGAGGATGCGATGAAGATCAAGACAGCCACAAGATACTTGAAAGACATCGCCGCTTTGTGGTGGCGATGTCGGTTTGGAGATATCGAACGAGGTACATGTAACATTACTACTTGGGGTGATTTCATTCGTGAGTTTAAGAAACAATTCTATCTGGAGAATGTCGAGGACGAGGTGAGGATTCGTCTTCATAAGCTCAAGAATTCCGAAACAATTTGGGAGTATGTGAAGGATTTCACCAACCTGATCTTGGGGATTCTGGATCTTTCTGACAAAGACTCTCTTCTACTGTCTTGATGGCTTGTAAGCATGGGCCAAGAAGAAGTTGAAGCGACGTGGGGTACAAGACCTTGCAATGGATATTGCCAAGGCGGAGGCCTTGATCGTCAAAGCCAAAAGATCGGAAGGGTAACCATGATAAAGGTGAGGGAGAGAAGCCGACCCAAGTAAGGAATGACGATGCACGGAAGCCACCAACCGGGAAGAAGAAAGACTTGAGGACGACCTACAAGAATAATGGGTGCTTCCTTTGTGATGGACCACACTGAGCTCGAGATTTCCCAAGAAAAGCAAAGTTCCACGCTATAACTCGGGATGAGCGTTGCTCTCAAGACGGGGATGAATGCATGGGGTCGTTGCGAATCTTGAATGAAATCAAAGGCAAGACGGAGGTGACCAAGGTAGCCAACAAGGGGTTGCAATTCGTAGAAGTTGCCATCAAAGAAAATCAGGTACGTGCTCATGTCGATATGGGTGCTACTCACAATTTCATTTCCATTGATGAAGCCTCAAGGCTAGGGATTAAGGGGACGAATGGGAGTGGTACTATCAAAGCATTGAACTCTATGGACAAACCAATCCATGGTGTAGCCGAAGATGTATGGGCCAAGATTGGAGAGTGGTAAGGAGAGATCGATTTCTCAGTGGTACCCATGGACGACTTCAAAGTGGTGCTCAGGTTAGACTTTCTAGATAAGGTATGCACTTTCCCCATGCCATTTACTAATTCTTTATGTATCCTAGATGGAGGAAGGACTTGTATGGGGGATACGGAATGTGGCCCTAAGAGTAGTGCCAAGTCCCTATCGGCCATGCAATTCAAGAAGGGATACAACAAGAACGATCCTTACTATTTGGCGGTTACAAGACAAGAGGATGATGGTGGGAGAAGCAAAGAGAACGTACCGAAAGAGATCAATAAGGTTCTTGATGCGTTCAAGGACGTGAAGTCCAAGGAGTTACCGAAGAAGCTCCCACCTAGGAGGGAGGTGGACCATGCGACAGAGTTGGAGCCGAGATCGAAGCCACCCTCTAAAGCCCCATACCGAATGCCTCCACCAGAGTTGGAGGAGTTGTGGAGACAACTCAAGGAGCTACTTGATGTGGGGTACATCCGACCCTCTAAAGCTCCTTATGGCGTGTCGGTGCTATTTAAAAGGAAGAAAGATAGGTCCTTGCAGATGTTCATACACTATCGGGCACTAAACAAGGTAACAATCAAAAACAAATATCCAATTCCTCTTATTGCGGATTTGTTTGACCAATTGGGGAAGGCGAGATACTTCACCAAGTTGGACTTGAGATCGGGATACTATCAAGTACGGATAGCCGAGGGAGATGAAGCAAAGACAACGTACATCACGAGGTATGGCTCTTACGAGTTCTTAGTCATGCCATTTGGCTTGACCAATGCTTCTGCTACATTTTGTACTTTGATGAACAAATTATTCCATCCATTTCTCGATAAATTTGTGGTGGTCTACTAAGATAACATAGTCGTCTATAGTGACACCTTGGAGGAGCACGTATCTCATTTGAAACAGGTGTTCAAAGTATTAC
This sequence comes from Arctium minus, assembly GCA_954870635.1. Classification (NCBI taxonomy): domain Eukaryota; kingdom Viridiplantae; phylum Streptophyta; class Magnoliopsida; order Asterales; family Asteraceae; genus Arctium; species Arctium minus. Next base: position 15,364,354 of record OX941095.1, read on the forward strand.
GGGACAATTAGCTCTACGTGATGTTAGAGAAATGTTCTTTTGCTCAAGAAGAGGTGGAGTTCCTCGGGCACATGATCAAGGATGGTAGATTGATGATGGACGGGTCAAAGGTCAAGGCTATTCGAGATTGGGAGACACCAACCAAGGTTACGGAAGTGAGGTCCTTCCTTGGCTTTGTAAACTATTATCGGCTCTTTATCAAGGGATATTCGGCCAAGGCGACACCCTTGACGGACCTATTGAAGAAAACAAAGGCTTGGGAGTGGGACGAACGTTGCTAAGACGCCTTTGATGAGTTAAAGGATGCGGTGACCGAGGATCCGGTGTTGAGACTATCGGACGTAACCAAGCCATTTGAGTTACACACGGATTCTTCGGATTTTTCCATTGGAGGAGTTCTAATGCGAGAAGGACATCCAATAGCATTCGAAAGTAAGAAGTTGAATGATACCGAAAAGAGGTATACGGTGCAAGAGAAGGAAATGATGGCGATCATACATTGCTTGAGGACATGGAGACACTATCTCTTCGGGTTGAAGTTCGTGATCAAAACGGATAACGTGGCGACAAGTTACTTCCAAACCCAAAAGAAGTTAAGTCCTAAGCAAGAACGGTAGCAAGACTTTCTAGCCGAGTTTGACTACCAATTAGAGTACAAGCCGAGGAAGGCTAATATGGTAGCGGATGCATTGAGTCGTAAGGCGAAGTTTGCGGCTATCACTCAACCATATTTCTTCCTTCAAGACCGGATCAAAGAAGGATTGGAGCATGATCCTATGGCCAAGAATCTTGTGGAATTGGCTCGAGACGGGAGGACAAGAAGGTTTTGGCTCAAGGGAGATCTTCTATTTACCAAGGGATATCGGTTGTATGTGCCTAAGTGGGGCGATCTTAGGAGCGCTATATTAAAGGAGTGTCATGATTCAAAGTGGGTCGGTCATTCAGGGATCAAGAGGACACTAGCGTTGGTAGAAGGTACGTTCTATTGGCCAAGGATAGGGGATGATGTAGAGACATTCATTCGAACATGTCTAGTATGCCAACAAGACAAGATAAAGCAACGACAACCGGGAGGATTGTTGGAGCCCTTACCGACACCTAAAGGACCATGGGAAAGCGTTTCCATAGACTTCATCACTTGCTTTCCAAAGTCGGAGGGTTGTGGAAGCATATTCGTGGTGGTGGACCGATTCTCAAAGTATGGAACTTTTATAGCCGCACCACTCGATTGTATCGCGGAAAAGACGACAAAGATTTTCTTTAAAAATGTGGTAAAGTATTGGGGTGTGCCGCATACGATCGTGAGTAATCGAGACCCATGGTTCTCGGGAAGATTTTGGACGGAGATATTCAAGATCATGGGGACGGGTTTGAACTTCTCCACGAGCTTCCATCCCCAAACCGATGGGCAAACGGAAAGGATAAATGCATTGGTGGAACTCTATCTTCGACACTATGTGAGTGCCAACCAAAGCAATTAGGTGAAACTTCTTGATGTTGCACAATTCTCATACAACATGCAAAGGAGCGAGGCTATGGGAAAGATCCCCTTCGAGTTGGTTACGGGGCAGAAACCATTGACCCCGAATGTCTTAGCCGCGTCTTACGATGGTAATAGTCCGGCCGCATACAAGACCATGAAGGAGTGGCACGAGCAAGCAGATATGGCCCGAGCTTCGTTGGACAAAGCGGCAAAGAAGATGAAGAAATGGGCAGACGAGAAGAGGAGACATGTCGAGTTCAAGGTAGGGGACCAAGTAATGATAAAACTCCTACCTCAACAATTCAAATCGTTAAGGAAGGTGCATAAGGGATTGATACGAAGGTACGAAGGACCCTTCCCGGTGATTGGACATGTTGGGATGGTATCATATAGGCTTCAACCACTGCCTAAGTTGAAAAATCACCCGATTTTCCACGTAAGTTTTCTCAAGCCTAATCATGAGGATATGGAAGACCCAGAACGGGGAGTGTCCAAAAGGGCACCAATGGCGGTCGTAACTTCTTTCGATCGGGAGGTTGAGGAGATTCTTTCAGATCGAAAGGTATCAAGACGAGGAGTGTCGAGCTACACTGAATACTTGATCAAGTGGCGAAACTTGCCCGATAGTGACGCAAGTTGGGAGGCTCAGGACGCATTATGGAAATTCACGGACAAGATCAATAAGTATCATGAGGATGTCACGACGAGGACGTCGCGATCTTAGGTGGGGGAGAATGTGACGACCTACCAAGCATGAGACGAGTTTCCCGAAGGTTAACCGGATTCCGAAACCTTCTATACTACTCAAGAAGGATGGTGACTCTTGTGGAAGCTTTTCTACCTCTCCATGAAAAATGGTAGAATCCTGTTATAGAACATCTCTAGAAGATTCTACAAGGAAGGAGGAGGCCTTCCCATGGAAGGATGTAGAATCCTTTTGCATATAGTCTTACTTGATTGTTCTAGAATACTCCTTGTACATATCTAGATAGTTGTGGTGGCCTGATTTGGCTCAACACACCTCAAAGTATTCTTCTAAGCTCTCTTGTAATAGTTCTCCAAGCAATACAAGTTTCCTTTGCATTCCAATAATCTCTTGTGTTATTTTTACTTGCCTTAATCGTTGGTTGTTTTGGGAGTTGGTTGACTTAGTTCGAGAACTAAGGCCGCACGCAATCTTGTAGAGACAATTCCGAGACAAAAGACTCCAAAAGCACACCTATTTCTTTAGTCTCTTCAGAGATAATCTCATCTCAGAGCTTCTCTACTCTTACCATCACTGAGTTAGATTTTGACTCAGAAAATCCATCAGACGCTGACCTTTTAGAGTTTGATGAATCACTGGCACTCTTGACAAACTCCTTCAGGAGATTTGCAAGAAAGAGCAATTTCAGAAGAAATAAGCCTCTTGCCATATCTAATAAGCCTAAGTCAACACATGTTGACAAGGCAACTGCTAATTGCTATAACTGTGAAAGAGTAGGACATTTTTCTAGCGAGTACAGGTCAAAAAAAGTTTTCAAATCTTCTTCATCCCGTAAGCCGAGAGATGACAAGTACTTAAAGCTGAAAGAGAAATATCAAAAGTTGAAAAACTACAAGCGAAAAGGTAAAGGTTTGATCGTTGAAGAACATGACTTAGTTGAATCTGAAGAATCAAGTTCTGATGAAGAAGATGCGGCCAATCTTTGTCTAATGGCCAAGATAGAAGAAGAAGTGGAAGAACCCACTGGAACATCCATGAGCACTACCACCTCTCAGGTATCAATCTCTTCTAATCCAATTCTCACTGAAGCTGATAGACGTCGCGTTATTGATGTGCTGACAGTTGATCAGTACAATGCCTGAATGGTAAAACTCAAGTTGAAAACAAAAACATAGATTTAATAGAACAGCTTGAGAAATTCCACCTAAAGATCAAAGAACTAACCAATATAGAGGAAGGTTTAAAAGATCGGGTCATTGTCAATGAAATTAGAGTAAACTACGATTTTCGTCCCTATGGTTTGATGTTCATAACGATTTTTGTCCCTGATTTTTAAAAACTAATTTTTTCATCCTTGTGGCTTCCATTTTGCTTCCCATTTCGTCCCTCCATCCAACTCTGTTAAATATAGGTGTTAAAAATCTAAAAAATGATTTTAGAAATTACATATTTAGTCCTTGTAGTATATGTATTTATCCTTAAACTTCATTTATTACTTCTTCTTTCTTTATTATATTTTAACATTACATATATATGCATATAATATATATATATATATGTTTTTTATTTTTATATATTAACTTTTTTGATTAATTAGTAAAAAATCAAAGTTTAAATGAAAATATGGAATAGTGGGAGTAAAATGTATTTAACAAAATAAAAAAAATAACCGTTTAGTATAAAATAATTTTTTTTTCTTGAACCCTATTAAACTTCTTCAGCTGAAAATTTAAACAATATAAAAAACGATTAATTTTAGGAGATTACAATCTATAAACTTTGAAAAACATATATCAATTACTTATCGATAATTTTAATGAAATTATTCGACTTTTAATTATTATAGTTAAAATAATTTTAAAAACCTAAAGTATAATTAATAAAATAAATAAATTTATTATTAATTAATATTTTGATTTATTATTTTATCGATTTTTTTTATTTTTTTAAAAACCGGCTGCCTTTTTTTTTGTTAAATTCGTTTTAAAAAGCGGTTGGTTTAAAGTGGGATATTGATAAGTAATAAAAAATCAAATAATCTTTTAAAATTATTGATAAGTAATTAGGGGGAGAACATATGCCTTTCAACCGCAGGGGCCGGTCTTCATACGGTTTTTATCGATGTGTCAACTTTCACCAACGTTTAATATCGTTCTATGTGTTTTTAGCCCGACTCAACCATTTCGAGGATTTTTAAAGTTTTTTTTTGGTTGATTTCAAAGATTTTTAAGGGTTTTTTCACCAATTTCTAGAGATTTTTTTGGTTTTTTCATTAATCTACATGTGAAACAAATTTGAACAAATTCAATCAAACAAGTAAACTTCATTGCCAAAAAATCTATTTCTAATTGCTAATTGTCTAATGTCTAGTTCTATCAACAATTCAATCAAATGAACAACCTAAAGAGTAAAGTCCTAAAGTCGACATTTTATATCATAGAGGCATAGAGATGCATCAAAACAAATTAAAATCCAATCAAAGTAAGTAATCAAACAATTTCAAAACTCAAACAAGTAATGAGATTATGAATAAATGAGCAATGACACTTTAAAATTAAAACTTGAATAAAATGAAAAAAAAAAACCTGTGATTTAGGGGCTGTTGGAACATTGTTTGATGAAGATGAAGTTAAAAAACTTTGAATTTCATTTGGATTTGGAGGATTTCACCCCTGATTTGGTTCCTCTTCCATTGACAGATTAAGTGATTGAGTCCTCTGTCCCTGATTTATCTACACTCTGCAAATTTCAATACATAAATTATATTATTATAAATACATTATAAACAAAACATAAAGCATGTTAGCCTAAAAATAGTAAAACTTACATAACATACATATATGATATTAGCCTAAAACAGAAAAAAAACATACATTGTTGTAAATCAGTAAATCGATTAAAGTTCATTGACCTAATCCCCTACATAAACATAACATACACATCTGATTAAAGTTCACTGACCTAAATGAGTAAATCAAACAATAAACAAACACAAACCAGGCGTAATCGATTATCATAGCCCGGCAACAGCACAACACGACAATCGCAGGTACGTCGGCAATCGCAGGCGTAGGCGTAATCGGCAATCGCAGCACGACAGCAACACGTACGTCATATGTAGGCGGTAATCGATTTTTGAATTTTGATTTTTGAGGTTAAGGCGTAATCGAACTATCGAAGAAAACGATGATGGACTGAGCTCATGGACCAGGTGTAATCGATTTTTGAGTTTCAATTTTTTTGGGCTTCTCTTAATTTGTGGACAGGAGTGGTTGAGTTGGTTAGTACCTTACTGGACTTACATATCACTTGTGGGGGGCCCAAATAAATTTTTTGTTTTTTATACACTACAAATTTATAGGCTGCTTGTTGCAGATTTTTAAAGTCCAGGGGCCCTGGTGTAACACCCTAAATTTTAGAGGGAAATAAAATTCGAAAATTGGCAATATGACGGCTGTAAAATGAATAAACCTAAGTAAAAGATGACTTGTCCAAACAATCCCAAAGTATCATCCCGTAAACGGGGTATATGGTTGTGGCCTTACAAAATTAAATCAAATGAAGAATATTATTCAACAACCTAATAAATCTATCTTAGACAAGAAAGATTAAAGTCGGGTGTCGCTATTCTTCCAAAAAGGGTATTCACTATCACTGTTGTATCGGTCAATGTATCTTCCAAAAAGACCTCTCTCGACCCCAAAGTCGACCACTCAATCCCGGTGAACCCCCCTGCTAGGATGACCTGCTATACATGTCATTTTAAGAAAAAGTGTTAGGCTAAAGCCTTGTGAGATCAAATATTTGCATTTAAAGGTAATTGACAATAAGCGTAAGTAAAATTTAATTTATGATAATGAAAATAATACATCTTTACCATTAACAGATACTTCTTGGGTTAACAAGGGAGACCCACTTACTAACACAAGTGATAGAACACAAAAGTAAGCCAGTTGACAAGTTAGCAAAACCAATACACATAGAAAGTACACGCAAGGGATGTTAGGCTCGGTGGATTTAAACTTACACCCATGGAAAGTCAACATCAACCACAAAGGGTCCTTACGTTGAAAACCTTATCCAATATCATAATACTTAGCATGTAGGACTTATAACCCAATTCAATGCCTAATCGTGCCTCGACGTGAGAAACTAATGTCCCAACGTCGGACTAAATGCAACAACAATTATGGGTCATGACTCCCAAGTGAAACCAACTATGCCACATAGAGTAAATCGACTAACCGATAATCCAACGTTAAAATATATCATTCAAGACATTGACAATTGAAAGTTTTCGCATAATACTTGCATAACTTTACCAAGAGGTTCCAAGTTGACATATGAATCACATACCCATATTCTAACCATTCGGTTCACTGTAATATTTCAAAAACCTAGTTTTGGATCCCAAGTATTTAAACCAAGGTATTAGTAAAACAAGTTCCCATGTACAAACTTATCAACAGTTCAACCTAAAAAATCATCAGCACCATGTTAATTAAACTTTGAAACAAGAGAATAGAAAAGTATAATGCCAAGCCATATTCACACATAAACCCAAGATACCCTTTTTCTTTTCTTGAAATCCTTTCCAAACACATAAACCTTAGAATCTCCAAAATTAGGGCCTTTGACATAAGTTAAAATGGAGATGTCTGATAGGTTAAAAGCATGATTTTAACATGTATAGAGTTTATAAAAGGATGATGTTGGATCCCAAATTTAATCTTATAACAATGATATAAACAATAATAGTAATAATAAGAACAGCGGAAGCAAATTCAAATATCACAGTTCATAAACAGATATGTAGAACGTACAAGATCTTCTTTCAAAAAACTTTCAATATATTAAATGATTTATCAGATACAAGATATATCAAAAATCACACTTTTGTCAATGGAGTGATGGTCCTATTTATAGGACCATAAAGTGTACAGTGTATGATATGACATATAGAAGCATGCTTGAACAGTGTTGTTGATCCCAGTTATGATGTTCTTTAATTTGATTTAACCTTTTGCTACACACAGATTAATAAAATAGAGTGCGGAAGCGTTTAAGATGTGTAGAAGAGATTGAACATGCAAGGTAGTAAAGACACAAGTAATTAATGAACAGGAAGTAAATATGAAAGTTACTCAAAGAACTGTTTCATTAATTACTCAAGAACACCAAGAACATGCACTGGTATGTGCAAATATGCTCAAGGATTATACAGACTGCTATTTTTGTGTGTGTTCTCGTTCCTTTTCTGTTTCTAAACTCTAAGGTGGTGCTCCCTTAATATACAAGAAGGATGTACCCCTTAGTACAAGACAAAAACTGACATCCCACAAACGGAATGCCACCTGTAAAGTAAACATCGTGGGACGCCCATTACTTTGATCTTAAGGATCTTCGTACAGCAGGCCTCACGTGTTATTGTCTTGTCTTGAACTCTAAGAAAAGCTTCAAAATTGATCTCCAGAGGTTAGCCTTCACTCACAGAGCCTCTGTGATCTGAGTATCATTATCAGGTTTGTCCTCTGGCGCGTCTTCTGCGGAGTGGTCTTCTGAGCTTTGTATCTTCTGCGGGGACTTTCGAGATAGCAGGGGTTTCTATACTTAGCCTATTTTTCAACACTTCTAAACATGGTAGATGGAGCTAACAAGCTCCCCCTAAGTGTTGAAACAATAAAAATTTGGAATTTGGAGTGATGGATAAGCTAGAAACAAAAGAGGTGAAAGGAACTCAACCTCTGAATCTTGATTTTCATTAAAAATAAAATAATGCCAGAAGGCAATTACATTTGACAGTGGATACATAAAAAAAATATTTACAAGACATCAGAGCCTATACTTTGGCGTCTGGGAAATCGTTGATCTTCTTTCCAAACCTACCTTCTTTCTTCAGTTCTCTGTAGTAGTACACGCACAGGTCTCTGAAGCTTAAGGTTGCACCTATGTCTGTCAGAAGGATGTCTGCAGCTTCTGTGGGTACGAGTGGGTTGCCTCTGTGCTTGATAAGTAGATCTTGAAAGAGCAGCAGAGATTCTGTTGAGTACTTTTGGCTTTCTATCCCCCTGAATAATATCTTTTCTCCTTTGAGGTTTAAGTACACAAGACCAAAAGAAGGTGAAGTGATGATGAAGTTTGGTATAATGTTGGCAGAGGGAGGTAAGCTATCTTCTGGTGGAGGGAAGTTGACCTTTCTGACTCCCAAGTCAAGTGCCACTTGAAAGTCAGCTATACTGTAGAACAACAGCTTTTCTCTCATGACCCTCTTGATGGTGAGATGTGCTTCTTGGTATTCCTTCTTCTAGCCAAACTTATCCTCTGTCCATTTGAATAGCTCTGGAAGATCATGAGGATGAAGATTCTGTAGATCTGCGTCTGTGAAAGTCCATATCTCTTTATCTTCCCTTTTCACGGTGTATTCACTGAACCAGAAGTTGTTACCATGTTGAAGACTTTGGATTTTGGCTTGGCTTTATCTTTATAGAATCTCCTTCTCTCCTCTGATACAACTTCCTCTGAGAGTCTGACAGGGGGAAGGTCTTGAGCTCCGCGGCTATAGAGGTATTTGTACACTTCTTCTTCGATGTCCTTCTTTGGAGGAACAGGGAAGGGTCTTCTTAGGCTCTCAAAGCCTTGGATAACCTCTGCAACTCTATCCTTTGATGGTTTGTCAAGTGGTTGTAGGATGGGGAGTTCCGACAGAGGTTGCAGATCAAAGGCCCAGTCTTCCTCTTCAGGTTTCACTCTTTTGAAAGCATCAAAAGAGCTCTTTAGTAGTTTCTCAGAGGTGGGAGGAGGAGACTTGACCTTCTTCAGAGGTTCTGTAGCTATTGCCTTGCCTTTATCTTTGGCAGTTGGTGGGGATTCTGTGATTTGGATTATGGTGGGAGAGGGGGCTGCAGAGACCTTTTGTTTAGTTGTTCTCTGTGGTTCAGGTTCTGAGCTCATAGGGACTTGGTTTAGGGGAGCCGCTGATATTGGTGCTTCTTTTGTGGATTGCAGATTCTCCCCCTCATGAGGACTACGGCCGGAGGCATCAGGATCTTGGTCCTCATGCTGTGCCCTCTTCTGTCCTGCTTGGGTTTGGCAGGTGACAGGTTCCTTCCTCTTCTTTGGCTTACAGAGGTTGTTATCGACATATTTTGTGATCTTCTTGATTGCGTTCTCTGCAGCCAATGACAGAGCGTTGATTTCGATGTCTGACTTGAAACGAAATGTGGCTATGGATCGCTTCAAGTCTGTTGTCATCTTCTTTCCTTGGTCGTTGAAGTTGGATCGAAGAAGGTTTTGGTTTTGCAGAAACTGATTTCCCATGGCTTCCAAGTCGGCTTTCGTTGCAAACGCAGAGGGGTCTGGGTCAGAGGTTGATGCTTGTGTGTGAAAGGGGACCATAACACTGCGAGTTATGTCCTTTATTTCCTCTCTGAGCCTGTACATTTCGTTCACTCCGGTCTGAACTCCTTGCGTAGCATATTTTGGGAACTCTTCTGTGCAAAGATCCCCTAGAACTTGAATCTGGTTGGAGTGGGCGATGATGGTTTGACCGCAGGCTTGAAGGTCAGCTTTGGTCGCGCACTTTGTTTTGAGGGCGTAAAGAGCTTCAGTATTGGCTTTTAGGGCCTCTACAAGGGTTTGAGAGTTATCTTGGGACTCTCTAGAGATAGAGCTTTGCAACTCGTCAAGTTTTGTGAGCACCATGTCAGCAAAGGCTTTAAACTCGCCCTTTGTGACAAAAGTGTCAGCGGTAACCTCTGGAACAACACATGTTCCAGATTTAGCCAACGAGTCTTTGGCACCTTCAGAGCCTGTTGTTATGATGAGCTCTGAAGGATTTCCTTCCAATCCTCGATGTTCCACAGAGGAAGCATCTATGGAAGTTCTATCAATATGTTCGTTGAGGGAGGGTTCAGAGACTCCCTTAAGAGCTATGTTGAATGGATCCTGTGGTTGTTCTAGAGCCACAGTATCATCATGTTCTCGCACCACCAACTCTGAAGTGGTTTGGGTGTCCCTCTTGTGTGTGACAGAGGTAACAAATACCTTTGTGTGTGGAAGAGACGTGTTCTGGGGCGAATGGACACGGGAAACAACACTTTCACCCTTTTGAGAGGGTGAAGTGGGTTTGGTTTCCCCGGATTGTGGTACAGAGGAAGAAGGGATATCCTCTGTCCGGATGGCATGGGTAGTGTTCGGACTGTGCGGTCCTCTTTCAATACCCCTCTGCACTAGAACTGCAGGGGTAGAAGTGTGGGTTGCACTGGGAGTTGGTTTTGGTGGTGTGCCAAAGGCATCTTTTGTTTCCCTCTCCTCCAACGATTTTTTACTTGGTTCTTCTTCTTCATCTTCACTCTGTGACCTTCCTGTCACATCATCTATTTCCATTTCCACGGTTTCCTCTAATCCTCCAGAGTATTGGAGAGAGACCTCTCGTGCTATTGCAGAGGCTACTTGGATTGGGCTCTGAGGTTTATCCTCAGGGGACTCTTCAAGGACTAGGGCTCTTTTTGCCTTCTGCAGAGGTTTTGCCGGACCCTCTGCAGGTTCGGTTCTTGCAGCAAGGTATTCAACCAGATCTTTACTTTTCTGCCGGAGGGCTTCCAATAATTGTTCTTTTTCGGCAAGAGTCCTCGATTTTCCTTTCTTTTTCTCATAGACTTTGATCTCAACAGTTTCGTCTGTGGCTTTTTCTTTTGGTACCTTTTCTTCTGTGGTCCTCTTGGATTTCTTAGAGGACTTTGGAACCTCTACGTCTTTGGTTCTCTTTTTCTTGCTTTTCTTTTTCGCCTTTTTCTCACTCCCCTCCCCTCTAACTAATGGTCTCTCTTTCTCACTCACTTGAGCTTCTGCGGCGTCAACTTCTGCCACCTTTTCTCCCTCGTTTCTCAAGTAAACTACAATGTGTCCTACTATAAATCCTATGCGAGGGGGGGTTACAGAACATGGTTCGGGCGTCCTGTTCCCTCGTATGTACTCCCTAACACCCTCTTCACTACCCAAATAAGTCAACATCTTTGTTGACAGAGGTCTGGCTTCTGGATAACCAGTTTTGATGGTGGTGGGTTTATGAGACTTCATCTCGTGGAGTTTGATTATTTTACCCTCTGTTGGCAGCTTTCCTTCCCCTATTAAGTCATCCCCTAGAAGCAGTCCTAGGAAACGTCCAAATGCAATGTTCTTTGGTTCTGTCCCTTTGTCTTGGTCCTGTTGTTTGGTAATCACGGCATTTTGGATCTCCCTGAAAATGAGTCTAGCGTAGTCCAGTGGGAGATCGTAGTAAATCCCATACATTATGGCCAAAATTGTATGGCTTGATTGATCCGGGCTTCCAACCTTCGATGTTAGGCATCGGTTCAGAATCGAGAAGAGTACGTTCCACAGAGGAGGGAGATTTTGTCGTCTGAAGTTTGTTCTTTTGGTGATTGGAACTGCGTAGCCAATGAACCCCAGAAACTCTAGTATCTCTTCCTCTGTGGGCTCCTCTGAGAATTTACACAGGTTGAGATCTGATTTGGTGGGAAGTCCAAAGACATCGGAGAGTTTCCTACGATTGATTCCTAAGTCCAGAATCTTTTCAGTTGATGGATGGGTTGCATAGCCAATGATGCAGTGTCCATATTTATCCATCTTGGCATGGCGAGCACTTAGCCAAAACTGTTGGATGTAAGATTCAGGGATGTCATTTTGCTTCATCGTTAGGGCTTTAACCAGGAAGTGATTCTTGAGGAGTTGAATCAATGGTGCAGCTTCAGTGGGGAAACCAGAGGGATTGAGGGTGACAAAATGGTTGTTCGGTTTATTGTTCATTTGGGTCAAATGATAGTCATGCCTGGTGAAGGACAGCATTCTGCTTGTAAGCACATGTTCTTGGCCAACGGAGTCTGAATCAGCCTTTTGAATCATCGAGTGATGAGAGTTGTTGGATTTCTTGGATCCATTAGAGTTCTTGGAGGAAGTTGAGGGAGAAGCCATTGATAGAATAGAGGAGAAGAAGAAAAGCTTTTTGCAGGAAGCTCTTGAGGGAAAAGGATGTAGATAAAAAGAAATGAAGAGAGGCAAAAGGGATTTTATACAGAGGGAAGTAAAAAAAAATTAAGCGGTAAAAAGTAAAATTTTCAAATCCGTGATGAGTGGAAACGGATAAGTAGCCGCTTCTGTGAAACGACGGTACAGATGTAGGCCAATCAAATGTTGCCACGTCAGAGAATGGCGGTGCACGATCTAGGACGTGGGCCACCCTATTCTCACACGCGTGGCATTCACTATTCTCACATGACTGTGAAGTTTAAGAAATAACCCGCAGGAAGTGACCTTAATTTCTCAAGTGATGGGAATGACAGAAGCTCTGTGGGTAAGAGGCTTCTGAGGTCACAGATAAGGTTGTTATCAGAAGAGCTTTTTAAGAGGGAGAAAAGTGCGATGAAATGATCGAGTTCCTTTTAAAGTGCATTTGGTCAGACATCCTCAGTTCAAAGGTGCAGAGACTCTGTGATAGATCGCAGAGGATCTATGGTCGACCTCAGAGGTTCTAAGACCAAAAATTTCCTTTTTAGGAAAGATTTTCAAAGACTTGATCATTTCAAAGTTTTGACAGAAAATTTGGTACAAAGTGGGATCTTTCTGAGGGTATAGTGCTCGAGAAAGAGTTTTGACCCTTTGTTTAGATGGACTAACCTCACTCTGTAGTCTATTGCGTAGAACTGTCTTGCTCCCCCTTGAATAGTCAAGATTGGTCTTTAATGGTTCGGTCTGCTTCCCCTTCAACTATGCTTGGATCATATAAAGATAAGACTAGTACAGGAAAATAAACTTAAGAAACTAATTTGCAGAGGCATAAAAGTAAATATGTACAGCAGAGGTAAATATGTACAACAGAGGCTCTGTGCAAGGGTACAGAGGCTCTGTGGTCAACTCATGTTGAGCATACCAATCTTGCCAACTAGAAAAGTGAATCATTTCTCATCCAATGCCTTCGTGAAAAGGTCGGCAAGCTGGTAGTCTGTGGGCACAAAGTACATCTCTATTGTTCCATGCTCCACATGATGTTTCAGAAAGTGATACCTGATATCGATATGTTTGGTCTTAGAGTGCTGCACAGGATTGGCAGAGATCGCAATGGCACTTTTGGAGTCACAGAGGATGGGGATTTTTTCGATATCAAATCCATAGTCTCTAAGTTGGGTCCTCATCCACAGAACTTGGGAACAACAACTTGTAGCAGCAACATATTATGCTTCTACCGTAGAGGTCAAGACACAGTTCTGTTTCTTGGAAGTCCAACTTACTAGTTTCCCTCCTAGGAATTGGCAACTCCCAGAGGTACTCTTCCTGTCGAGCTTGCATCCTCCGTAATCTGAATCTGTATAACCATGAGATCAAAGCCAGAGTTCTCCGGATACCAGAGGCCAAGATTCTTGGTCCCTTTTAGGTATCTGAAAATCCTCTTGACAGCATAAAGATGAGATTCTTTGGGGTTAGCTTGAAATCTTGAACATAGACATGTGGCAAACATTATATCAGGTCTACTCGCGGTTAAGTACAGCAGAGATCCTATCATCCCTCTGTAGAGTTTACACTCCACAGAATTGCCCTCTGGATCTGCATGGAGCTTGGATGCAGTGACCATAGGAGTTTTCATTGGTGAAGAGTCAGAGAGCTTGTATTTTTCAAGTATGTCAGAGACATATTTTGATTGGTTTATGAAAATACCCTCTATGGTTTGTTTGACTTGCAATCCTAAGAAGAATGTAAGTTCTCCCATCATGCTCATCTCAAACTCACTATTCATCAATGACTCGAACTTTTTGCAATATAAATCATTTGTAGACCCAAAAATAATGTCATCAACATAAATTTGTACAAGCAGAATCTCACCTTTTCTCTTCTTATAGAATAAAGTCGTATCAGTAGTACCTCTTTCGAAACCATTTGCAAGGAGGAAGTTTGAAAGTCTGTCGTACCATGCTTTGGGGGCTTGTTTCAGTCCATACAGAGCCTTGTCCAGAAAATAGACGTGATTTGGGTACTTAGAGTTCTCAAACCCTGGTGATTGTTGGACATACACTTCTTCTTGAATCTACCCATTCAGAAAGGCTGACTTGACATCCATTTGATATACTTTGAAACCTCTGTGGGCTGCGAAGGCAAGAAAGATTCTTATTGCTTCGATTCGTGCCACAGGGGCAAAAGTTTCTTCATATTCAATGCCTTCTTCTTGACAGTATCCCTTGGCCACCAGTCTTGCTTTGTTTCTGATCACCACACCGTCTTCATCCTTTTTGTTCCTGAAGACCCATTTGGTCCCTATTGCGGTTTTGCCTTTCGGCAGAGTCACTAGGGTCCATACTTCGTTTCTTTCAAACTGCAGAAGCTCATCTTTCATAGATTCTACCCAGTTTGGGTCTTCAAGAGCTTCAGATATCTTTTTGGGTTGGATGATACTCACAAATTTTGTATAGTAACAAAAATTTGCAGTACTCGATCGAGTTTGGACCTTGTCAGAAGCGTCACCAATGATTTGGCTCTGTGGGTGACTCTTGGTCCACTTTGTCATGCGGGGCAGGTGATCATTGGAAACTCCTGTGGTTAGTTCAGGAGCACGTTCGTCCTGATGTAAATCATTTCCTGCTGAGAGAAATTGATCATTTGTACTTGCCACAGGGCTTGGTTGTTCATTATGAGTTGAGGTAGAGAGCTCTGTGGAGCCTTGATCTGGTGTTGACCCTTCAGAGAGATTTTGAAGATGACCATGATCTTGATTGAGCTTGGGGCCTTGATTCGTATTGTCCTCTGAGTGCTCCCCCTCGATGGTTGCACCTACAGCATTACTGGAAGAGGGTGAAGCATTACTAGGACCAATTAGGGAAGTACCTGTTTGGTCCTCAGAGGGTTCGACTTTAGAGGCTCTCCGGTCACCTTCAGATGGTTCATCATCATTGAACATCTCTTCAAACAGATGATGAAGATCATTTGTTCTTGATGATCCACCAGAATCTTCATCTTGAAATTTGAGTCCTGAGCTGATTTGCTCAGAAGTCACCTGAAAAGAATCAACAAATGAAACATTAATACTTTCGAGTATATGCTTGGATTTGAGTACATAGATTCTGTATGCCTTGAAGTTTGATGAATAGCCAACAAAGTCGGTTTCATCGGCTTTGGGACTGAATTTCCCTATCTGGTCTCTGTCGTTCAGTACAAAGCATCTGCAGCCAAAGACATGGAAGTACTTAATGTTTGGCTTCCTCTGGTGTAGTAAGTGATATGGTGTCTTTGCAAGTCTCTTCACGATCAAGGATCGATTTTGGGTGAAGCATGCGGTTGAAATGGCTTCTGCCCAGAAAGAAATAGAGAGCCCTGAAGCAGTGAGCATAGTTCTTGCGGCTTCCACTAGTGTTCTGTTCTTTCGTTCAACAACACCATTTTTTTGTGGAGTCCTTGCAGCAGAGAAGTTCTGTGATATGCCTTCTGTCGAAAGATAGGCTTCAATGGTTGAATTCTTAAACTCTGTTCCATTGTCACCTCGGATTCTTTGTACCCTGCAGTCATAAAGAACTTGTATTCTCTTGATAAGATTGATTAGTACTTCAGGAACATCTGATTTCTTTCGAACGAATTCAACCCAAGTATATCTAGAGAATTCATCTATGAGTACAAGGATGTACTTCTTGCCACCAAGACTTTGCACAGATATAGGACCACAGAGGTCAACATGAAGCATCTGCAGAGGTCTGGTGCAAGATATGTCAGACTTGGTTTTGTGGGCAGCCCTTTTGAGTTTTCCCATCTCACAAGTTGAGCATAGATGATATTTGTCGAATCTAATACTTGGTAGACCACTTACTAGGTCTAGTTTTATAAGTTTGTCAAGAGTGTGAAAGTTTAGATGACAAAACCTGTTGTGCCAGAGCCAAGCCTCTTGATTCTTACTTGAGACTAAGCAGAGCTTTTCTTCTCTGTTAGTTGATTTAAAGTCCATGAGGTAAAAATCACCTCGTCTTTTAGCTCGCAAAAGCTCTGTGGTTGTATCTTCCTTCAACAGAGAGCAGTACTGTCTTTTGAACATCACATCGAGTCCATTGTCACAGAGTTGACTTACACTCAGAAGGTTGTGCTTGAGGCCATCCACATAGGCAACTCTGTTGACATCGATGTCTTCTTTGGCAATGACTCGATAGCCTTTTATTTTTCCCTTTTTGTTATCTCCAAAAGTC
This sequence comes from Arctium minus, assembly GCA_954870635.1. Classification (NCBI taxonomy): domain Eukaryota; kingdom Viridiplantae; phylum Streptophyta; class Magnoliopsida; order Asterales; family Asteraceae; genus Arctium; species Arctium minus. The sequence goes on from OX941095.1 coordinate 15,380,756, forward strand.
ACAGATCCTCCACCAAGTTTTTCTTTGTAAGAGGAAAGCAACCCTCTGTCGCCAGTCATGTGTCTAGAGCACCCGGAGTCTAGGTACCAAATGGGCACATGCTGTTTTTTCTATGGACAGATTAGAGAGATTTAGGTACCCATTTCCAAATGGGTCCATTTTTGTTAGGAGGCTGTGAAGATGCCTTAGCATCTTTGGTTTTGGATTTATCCTCATTTGCAGAGGTACCAGATTGTCTCTTCTCACCCTTGAATTTTGCATTCTTGGGTTTGGGGTGAGATATAAGACAGGAGGGCCTCGAGAAATGTTGATTCAAAGCATGCATAAGATCAAAGCATTTACAATAAGGAACATTAGAGGCAAACTTCTTGAAAATCTCATTAAATTTGTCAAAGGAGGGTACAGAGCAAATTTTACTACAACCCATTTTAGATTTGGGTTTCTTTTTACAGAAATCTTTGTCTAATCTAGGTTGAGTCTTTTCAAAAACTCCTCTTGAGTGGCTCTGCTGTTGTACTCTCCCTTGATCTTCTTTCCTTGCTTTCACTGCAACAGAAGCATCAAGTTTATCAATTTTAGGCCATTTATCCTTCTGTTGCCAAGTGAATTTTTCTTGAAAAGGTTTTAATGGTCTTGGAGCTTTTGAAATATGAGAGATCTTGTTCTTTTTAGAATTTTTAAGCTCAAGAGAAGTCTTTGCTTGTAAACACATGTCCAGGAAATCAGGACAGATAGGTACACATGTGGTTTTCCTTTTGGGAAGAACTGTTCTATTAAGAATGCCAGAGGTAAGTTTACTCTTCTCTGGACCACAGGGGAGTATCTCAAGTTCCACATAACTTGTCTCATTGTCGACAGAGAACTCTGATTTTGACTCAGAGTCTGAATCGAGAAAGTCTCTGTGAATGAGAGCCTGACCTTCTGTTAGTGCCTTGCTTTGTCCATTGGTGTCCTCTGAAGTATTTAGAATTTTTGAAATACAAGGAATGACCATAGGAACGTTAAGACAGTTTTGTAGATCTTGCTCAAAGATTTCTCTTATTTCAGAGGTTAAATCAGGATGGTTACTCAAAGAACTGTTTCATTAATTACTCAAGAACACCAAGAACACGCACTGGTATGTGCAAATATGCTCACGGATTATACAGACTGCTATTTTTGTGTGTGCTCTCGTTCTTTTTCTGTTTCTAAACTCTAAGGTGGTGCTCCCTTAATATACAAGAAGGATGTACCCCTTAGTACAAGACAAAAACTGACATCCCACAAACAGAATGCCACCTGTAAAGTAAACATCGTGGGACGCCCATTACTTTGATCTTGAGGATCTTCGTACAGCAGGCCTCACGTGTTCTGCACGTGGTCTTGTCTTGAACTCTAAGAAAAGCTTCAACATTGATCTCCAGAGGTTAGCCTTCACAGAGGCTCTGTGAGTGATCATAGAGGCTCTGTGATCTGAGTATCATTATCAGGTTTGTCCTCTGGCGCGTCTTCTGCGGAGTGGTCTTCTGAGCTTTGTATCTTCTGTGGCGACTTTCGAGATAGCAGGGGTTTCTATACTTAGCCTATTTTTCAACACTTCTAAACATGGTAGATGGAGCTAACAAGTGTCTTACCTAAAAGGTAAGCTCAAGACATGCTTGAACAATGACCTACTCTAAAAAGTAAATCTTATCACTAATGATGTGTCATCTGTTCTTCTGATACTTGTAGAAAGGATCAGCGCTATCTTCAGAGAGGGGCTCTTCAGAGCTCTGATGTAGGTGCCTCTAATGAACCCATCTCTGATGTCTTCTGCTGAAATCCACTAACTCTGGAATGTACTTCAGAGGCAGGTTTGCCCTCTGAAGTCTGTCTCTGGAAGTCTCTGAAATAGGACTTATATATTTTCAATACTTTTACAATTTGGAATTGGGGCTAACAATCTCCCCCTAAGTATTGAAAATAAAAAATTGCAAGAGTAGAAGAGAAAAGAAAATTTTATCCTAGAAAGCATGTAGGAGAAAGTCATCCTCTTAAATATTACTTCTCAAAACATTAGGAATTTCAAAATAGAGAAAGTAATAACAAAACATAAAGAAACGAACTAACACCTATCACTAGAACAGATTCCTTGGAACTTCATAACAAGCTCTCTGAAGTTAATCATTGAGCCAATCTCTAAGTCTAGTTTTGCCAAAAGATCTGCTATGTGCTATTCTTCCCTCAATTGTATCATCTTCTGTGCACCTCTTAAAGTCTCATCAGAGTACCTTGAGACTTCTGAAGCCAGAAAGATTTTCTTGATCTGGTTGACTCTGTAGACAAAACCCAGAGGCTCTGCGATTATTGATCCATTCTTGTACTTGTCAAGATTCTTGATTGTCTCCACAGGTTCAGTTACTCCCAATTTTTTTTCACCCAGATTCAGAGCAATCTGGAAGTCAAGTCTTGCTCTAAGTTTGACATAATCTTCCATTGCACATCTGACTTCATAAAGGCCCATTCTGAATGGCCTTCCTATATCGTATTTGGAAGAGCAGTAAACATACAGATGAGGTAGATCATAAGGGTTTAGAGTTACGAGATCATTTTCATTGAATTCATAAACCTTCCCATCAGAATGAATTACCTCATAATGCCTGTAGATGATCTTGTTGTAGGCAAATTTTCTTTCAGAGACTTTGTTGACTTTTGTTATCGCATGATCTAAGAGAACCTTTGCTCTCAGACTAGTCTTGTCTCTGATGAACCTCTGCTCGTAGTCTGGTATGTTCTCTCTGATTCTTGGATTCAGGGGAATGACTTGAGTATCTTCCATATTCAATTCGTAGTAGATGTATCGGAAGTGATCCTCTATGGAAATCTCTGGCTTTGAGGCAAGAAATTTGGGAGGTTGAGTGAAGACTTTTGTTGGTAGACCAATGATTGCCTTCTGAACAAGATCCTTTGGAGAAGCCTGTTCATCGACAACCTTGGTTGTTTCTTCAGCAGACACCTATTTTATCTCTGGTTCCTTTTCATGTGATGATTGAGGGATTTCAAGGGTGGTTTCAGAGATGTAGTCATCAATCTATAGAGTTTCTCTTAGCTCAGCTTCTGTTGAAGTGTGATATGGTTGGGCATTTTTGTAGACATATTCGTCCACATTAATAACTTCAATTTGTTCTTCTTCCTCAACAGTTTCTTCTTTTTTAGATTCTGATTTTTCTTCTTTTTCAGATTCTGATCCAAAAGCATCTCTCATCACAATTTGTGGTCTTTCGGGTGATGAGAATGCATCTTCAGAGGTTGAGAAGTCCACCATCTACTCATCTTCTTCTTCATCTAGAGCACCAATGGTCTCTGGTGTAGCATTTACTACATGGATGGTTGGTGCCTCTGAAGTTGATGGTGTTAATAATATAACAGGTACAGGAGAGGCTAGGATTATTTGGTTGTCTTCAACATAGGTGGAGTGCCTCTTTGGTACCTTGTCTTGTACACTGTCATTTTGAATTTAGAGGGAGTAGACTTTTCTTGTGATTCAGCAGCTTGGTTTGATGGAGTCTTCTCCCCCTTTTGAAGTCCTGATGACCCCTGGGGTTGATCATCTCTGTCATCAGAGTCTTTAAATCTCGATCTCTTTCTTTCCTCTTCAGAGCAAGCAACCTCTGGTGCCTTTCTTTTCAGCTTTCCTTCTGAAGATATGACATGCTTCAGAAGGTCTTCAACATTCTTGTTCTGTTGGCTGGCCTTGGTGACAAACTTGCTGGAGATGGTCATCATTTTGTTGGTGATGGATTTAGACAAGTTGTTGAGGTCAACTTTGGTGATGAGCTCTGAAGGTATGGGAGGAGTTGGAGCAACAGTTGGAATAGAAATCCTGGCGATCTACTCTACTAATATCCTCAAGACTTCCTCTTTAAATTGAGAAAAGTCTTCATAGGTAGGTGTTGGATCAGAGGGAGGTGGGATTGCCTTTAGTAGTTCTGCTTTGGCTGCTTCAAGTTCCAAGGATAGGACAAAGGAATTGCCAATGATGAGCTTTTCCAGAGCCTCCATTCTTGAACCCTGATAAATCAAAGTTGTGCGCAACTCAGAAACCTCTAAAGTGAGCTTTGCAACTTCAGAGTTTGAGGCAGAGGCCTCTGAGGTCTTCTCGATCTGAAGTTTTAGATCTTTCAGAGATCCTCTTATTTCGTCACCAAATATTTTTAACACTTCTTTGGTAATATAGTCAGAGTGGGAAAACTTAGAATCAACACATGATTCTAATTTACCCTCGAGAACAGAGGGGCCTTCTTTCGGAGTTGTTTTGATGTTGTCTCCGGAAGGACTTCCCATTAATCCTTGAGAATCCTTTTTCAAGGATTTATCTATAATGGTTCTAATAGGTTTGTCATCAACAGAATCAGAGGTAGATGAAGACGAGAACCTAACGTGTATGGACACCTTGTTGTCCAAGCTAAGGAGTCCTTGTGCTAGAAGGTCGTGCCACTGTCTCTCTGAAAGACAATCCTTACGAGAGATCTGAAGTCTCTCTTGGACTAAGGGACGGTCACCTATATCATGAGCCACAGAGGCATCATGTGTGTGTGTAGATAGCGTACTCTGGGGCAAATGAGTACTTTTGGTTTTGTCTAAGTCCTGTTGGGAGGACTTAGCCATATCAGAGGGTTCCCCTTTGGTGCTTGCTTCAGAGGCAGAAGAAGATGCCTATGAGCGGATGGCTTGGGAAGGGTTCAAGGTGTGCACCTCTGTTTCAATATCCATTGGTGCTAGACCACCTTGGATAGTAGATATGGTTGCATGGGGAGTTAGGTTTGGGAGTATCTCATTTGTGCCTTCGAGGGCATCTTTTGCTACCTCACCTCTCTCGGCTTCTAGGTTTAGAAACTCACCCTTTGGTGTACTCTCTGCCTCACCTTCCTCTTCTCTGACAGAGTTAAGCTCTTCAACAGAGGTAGGGTTCTCTGATTTTCTCTCACTCACTTTCACAGAGCCACGCTCTGGTTGCTCTCTGTGTTGTTGAGTAGCCTCAGAGATGTCACTCTCTGATTCCAACTCAGGCTCAGATCCTAAATATGTTCGGAAACACTACTAAGAAGGATTCGGTTCTCAAAGTCAACTGGAAGATATGCAAGCATGGATCATGGAAATCTTCTTTCATTCGAGTAAGGAGGAACAACAGTTGGTTTGAAGGTGTTCATCAGGAATAGTGGTGTTCTTGGGCCCTCCTCAGTGAAAGAATTTCTCTCCATTGCTCGTCGAATGACCAGAGAGATGAAACGAGTAAACAAAACAGAAATTGGTTGTTTCCCTTTGGCAAAATCCTTGTTCTTCTTGTCTACTGCAGTCAACATTTCACGGAACAGTAGATTTGCCATATTTATGCTTCGGTTGAAGAAGAGAGCGTACATAATGGCAAGGATGGTCGGATGAGTCTGGTCTTGGCTTCCAATTTTACATGTTAGTGTGCGATTCAACACACTAAACATGAATTTCCAGGTAGGAGGAAGGTATTGGCGTCTGAACTGGCTGAGGCGTGTGATTTCCTTGTTATAGCCCAGATGATGAAGAAACTGAATAATAACTTCCTGAGTTGGTGGTTTCTCAAACTGTTGGATTTGAAGATCTTTAGTAGTTGGTAGACAGAATCTTCGGGTCAAGGTGTTGGGTGTGATTCTGATATTGATGCCTTGTTCTCCTAGGTCAATGTATCCAATTAAACCCCCTTGTTCGTCATTGTATTCACTCGAATACCACCACCGTTGTACATACCTTATAGGTACGTCTTGAGCGTAGTCAGTGAGGGCAACATTGAGTTCACATTTACTGAAAATTTCTAGCATAGGACGAAACTGTTCGTCGAACTTAGTAGGGGTGATATCCAGGTGATAGTTATTGCTCTTCACTGGAACATCGAACTGAGCCATATTCAAACTAGGAACAATTCGACTAGAGTTATCAGATTTCTGAGTTTGGGTTGCCAGGGTTTTGAGAGAGAGAGAAAGTGAAGATGAATTTCTGAGAGCGTATAAAATGAAATGAGGAAGAAATGGGTTTTTATGGACAAGGGTAGTGGGAGTAAGGCTATGGAAATGGCGATTATGAGTTCCCATGTCAGAAAAACGTTCCATCATTTCTCTAATCAATAGAGTACACGTGTAGAGGAATGATGAAGGGACTCTTGATGTCAGATAACCGTCAGTAGGATTTTTGATTTAAATTTGATGGTTATCCAGAAAGGCGTAACTCATACACGCATTTATTTTCTCAAAATAAATTCCTCTTTTCTAAATATAATTTATTTAAAAAATATGAGAATGAAAATCGTATCTTTTTGAGAAATCATCATAGTCCCTGATATTACCAATATGAGTGAAAATTAGAAGAGATCAGAGACTCTGAGATGAATATCAGAGAGAAGATTAGAGACTCTGATATGAATATCAGAGATAAGATCAGAGACTCTGATATGAATATCAGAGATTCTGAAGCTGCCAATTTTTTCTAGCTCCCTCTTGACAGATGAAGGGTACTTTTTCTTTTGCTCCCCCTTGACCAAAGAATGTCTTCTTTTTATCTTTTCCCCTTTGATAGATGAAGGGTATTTTGACCCTTGGTTAAAAATCTAGAGTCTCTGAAACTAGTCTCAGAGGCTCTGGGTTTAAACATGCTACTTATGTCAGAGGCTCTAATGTGTTGATTAGAGACTCTGATGTTCTTCTTTATGCTAGGTAGACATGTTCAACATTCCCCACTTGCTAATTAAGAAATTGAACCTTCGTTCATCTAAAGCTTTTGTGAAAATATCAGCAAGTTGGAGATCAGTTGGTACAAAATACATCTCAATTGTTCCCTTTTCAACATGATCTTTCAGAAAATGATACCTGACATCAATGTGCTTTGTCTTAGAATGTTGTACTGGATTGGCAGAGATGGTTATGGCACTTTTGGAATCACACAGAATGGGAATTCTGTCATATTGTAAACCATAGTCTCTGTGCTGAGTTTTCATCCAAATGACTTGAGAGCAACAACTAGTAGTAGCAACATATTCTGCCTCTACAGTAGAAGTCGAAACACAATTCTGCTTCTAGGATGACCAACTTTCTAGCTTGTTACCCAATAATTGACTGCATCCAGAGGTACTCTTTCTGTCTAGTTTGCACCTTGCATGATCTGCATCAGTTATGTTGTTAAATCAAAACTAGAGAGTTTTGGATACCAGAGACCCAAAGAATGTTGTCAATCTGACTTATAAAAGTACCCTCTAAAGTTTGTTTTACTTGTAAGCCCAAAAAGAATGTTAATTCTCCCATGAGACTCATCTCAAATTCACTCTTCGTCATCTCTGAAAACATGTCACAATACTTCTGATTTGTAGAGCCAAAGATAATGTCATCAACATATATCTGTACTAAAAGCATCTCATTTTTGTACCTATTGATGAACAAAGTAGTATCAATTGTACCTTTTTCAAAGCCATTATTAATTAGAAATGTGAACAGAGTAGCATACCAGGCTCTTGGAGCTTGTTTAAGTCCGTACAGAGCTTTATCACGATAATAAACATGGTTAGGAAACTCTGTACTTTCAAATCCAGGTGGTTGTTGGACATAAACTTCTTCATTCAATTTACCATTTAGAAAGGCAGATTTAACATCCATTTGATATGCTTTGAATCCTTTGTGCGCAACATAGGCTAAGAAGATTCTAATTGCTTCTAGCCTAGCCACAGGTGCAAAGGTTTCATCATAATCAATGCCCTCTTCTTGGCAATATCCTATAGCAACCAACCTAGCTTTGTTTCTGATTATAATGCCATCCTCATCCTTTTTATTTCTGAAAACCCATTTAGTTCCAATTGCAAATTTTCCTTTAGTAAGGGGAACTAGGGTCCAGACTTTGTTTCTTTCAAACTCTTGAAGCTCATCCTGCATGGCAGAGATCCAATGAGGATCTTCAAGAGCTTCATTTACCTTCTTTGGTTCAATGATGCTCAAAAAGTTTACAAAATAACATTCATTGATTGTGGCAGATCTGGTTTTGACTCCTTCTGAAGGTGATCCAATGATCAGATCATGGGGATGATCCTTTGTCTATCTTATGATTGGAGCATGAATGTGAGGTGGAGTTTGAGCTTGAGAGATGGCAGTTGGTGACATCTCTGTTGTGTTGTTCAGAGGCTCTAAAGTGGGTTCTAGAGACGGTGAAGCAGGCTCTGAAGTCACTTCAAGAGAAGTCTTTGGAGTTTCTTCAGATGTATCTTGTTCATCTTATGCTTTTGAAGATATTTGTTCTTCAGTTTGTCTTGCTTCATTTCTTGGACCTGTATTTAAAGAAACAGAAGTTGTGATTTCAGAGGGACCAGAGAGAGTTGTACCTATATTTTGAGGTTCCTCTGAAGTTGCTATGTGAATATCTCTGAAAAGAAATTTTGAGTTTTCATCATCAAAGAAATCTTCGAATATCTTGTTGAGTTCAGATTCTCTCATTTTTAATGATTCAGAGACATTTTTGGCTGTTGGGTTGATATATCTGTTGGCAAGGCTTTTGACATCATCAAAAGACACATTGATACTCTCTTGGATTGTTCTTGTTCTCAGATTGAACACTCTGAAAGCTTTTGAGGCTAATGAATATTCAATGAATTTGCCTTCATCTTCTTTCTTGTCAAACATTTCCAAGAGACTCTCTATCATTCAAAATGTAACATCTGCATCCAAAAACATGAAAAAATTTAACATTTGGTTTCCTATTGCTAATGAGTTCATAAGCTGTTTTCTTGAATCTTTTGACAATGGTAGCTCTGTTTTGAGTAAAACAGGTTGTAGCTACGCTTCTACCCAAAAGTTTGTTGGAAGATCAGATCCTGCAAGCATTGTTCTTGCAGCTTCAACAAGTGTTCTATTTTTCCTCTCAACAACACCATTTTGTTGAGGGGTTCTTGCTGCAGAGAAGTTGGGAGTTATGCCTTCTTCTGAAAGATAGGAATTTATTTTGGCATTTCTGAATTCTGTCCCATTGTCACTTCTAAGCTTCTGAACTTTGCTGTTGAACAGAACCTGCAATCTTTTTATCAACCTTATTAAGATATCAGGTACATCAGACTTGGCTCTGATGAATTCTATCCAAGTATATCTAGAGTATTCATCAATCAGAACCAGAATATACTTCTTACCAGATAGACTCTGCACAGAGATAGACCACAGAGGTCCACATGGTCCACATGAAGCATATGCAGAGGTCTTGGACAATTATTATCACTTTTGGTCTTATGGGAAGATCTTTTCATTTTTCCCATTTCACAAGCAGAACAAAGATGATCTTTGTTAAACTTCAGAGATGGTAATCCCTTAACCAGATTTAGTTTGACCAATTTATCAAGTGAAGAAAAGTTCAGATGAGAGAACTTTTTATGCTAGAGCCAAACATCTTCACTGTTCAGAGATACTAGACAAAGTTTCTCTGAGTCAGTTTTTATGTGTTTGGTAAAATTCATTCTATATATGTTTCCCTTTCTGTCTGCTCTGAGAATTTCTTGACCTGTTTTTGAGTGAAGAATTGAACAATGTTTTTCTTGAAATTTCACATCAAAACCATGGTCACAAAGTTGACTTATGCTGATTAAGTTGTGTTTTAACCCATCAACATAAGCAACCTTTGATACATAAACATTACCTCTTGTTAGCTCACCATAACCCTTAATCTGGCCTTGCATATTGTCTCCAAAAGTTACTGCTCCTCCAGATTTAGCTTTGTAAGAGGATATCAACTTCTTATCACCAGTCATATGCCTTGAACATTCAGAATCTAAGTACCATATTGGCATAGACTGTTTCTGCAAGACAGATTAGAGTTTCTTAGGTACCCATCTCATTATGGGTCCTTTCTTGTTAGCATTCTGAGGATTTTGATGAACATTTACTATTTCATCTTTTGATGTTTTGGCAGAATTTTTCTTTTTCTTTTGAGGCTTTGTCTCTGAATTTTTGTTCAGAGACTGATTCAGAAAACAATGAGAACCTCTGAAATGATTGTTTAGTTTTATCAAGAGTTGAATGCAATTGCAATTAACAGAACAAGAAGAAGTAAGAGCAAAGTTTCTCATTTCTTTGAATGCATTTGGTACACTTTGATTCTTTTTCAAACTAGCACTAGGAATATTACAAGTATTCCTAACTACTTCCTTCTTTAGGGCTTGAAAGACAACCTTCTTTTCAAGTTGCCTTGCTCAAAAACATCTTCTTCTCTTTGTTGCTCACTGCACAAACAGGATCAAAATGGTTAATTTCTTGCCATTTGCCTTTTTGTTCAGGAGTAATTTTGATTAGTTTATAAGTGTAGAGTTGAGAAGTCTTAGTTTTATTCTTGGCCTTTTCTTTTAACTCCTTTTCAAGATCCATAGATGTTTTTGCCTGTAGACACATGTCTGCAAAATCAGGACATATTGGTATTATGGGTTTATTTTTCAAACTAGGAACATGAATGTTCAAAATTCCAGAACCAACAGTCTTTGTGCTTTTATAAATTACTTCCTCTGGTCTATAGAATATCTGCTCATCTACCTCTGGATCAGATTCAGAATCAGAGTCAAGAAAGTCTCTTTTAGCCATGTCAGAAATAACTACCTCTGTAGTTTTCTTAATTTCCTTAGGTCTAGAGACTTTAATGATTCTTTTCATGCGTTCTTTATTTTTCAAATCAGCTATGACATTTTCTTCATTGATTCTTTTAATGTCATCCTCAAATGTAGTTCTGATGCATTCATCTGAAATTGGTGAATACAGAGGTGCATCTGGATTGAGTGAACTCTAAGGTTCATCTTCAGAAATACTTGTTTCAGAGGTACTTGTTTCAGATGTCTCTGATTCTTTTGTGATAAAAACATCAAACTTGAAAATCTCTCTGGGGTCATTGCTTTGAGGTTTTGTGAAGAGTACCTCTGAAGTATCTTTTTCTACCTTTATGACAGGTTTTAGAAATGTTTTTGCTTCAGAGTATATGACATTTTTAAAATTCAGAACTCTTGCTTTTGAACCCTCTAAGGTTTTTGTTCTCTTGAAATTGTTCAGAAATGGACAGTCAGAGTTCTGGACCTTTTCTATATAGAAAGTGGAAGATAGTGAAGCTTTCTTCAATCCAGTGAATGGATCCAATTCATTGAATCCCAGTCCTTGAGTGTCCATTTGAGAATTTACTTTTATATGTACATCTTGAGCATCTAGATAACTTTTGATTTGAAGTTCTTTTCTTTCCAGAGATTGATGTAGGATTTCTCTTTCCTTTTGAAAAAAGTTAGTCAAGGCAACAGAATTGAGCCTTTCATACTCAAATCTTTTAACTTCTTCTTCTTTGACTTTTAACACTTTTTCCAATTCTTTGAGTTTCTCAGAAAAAGATTTTTCCTTTTGTCTCTGAGCTTTTACAAGTTCAGATTTTTCAATAAAAATTTCTTTTTTTTTCTGACTCAAGAAGATCCTTTTTTCTTTTATAAAAACTTAGATCTTTTGTCATATTTCTTCTCTTTTCATTTTCTTCAAAGAGTTTTTGCTTTAAATTCTGAAACTCGTCTGTTAGCTTAAGAACATCCATTTCAAGTTCACTTTCAGAGGTGGAAGGAGAATTTACCTTTTCAGAGCATTCCTCTGATGATCCATTAGTCTGATCATCTGCAAATTCCATACCACAAAGATTGGTAGGATCTTCCTCTCCATCACTTGTAGAGTTTGATAGCCAATCTTACATCTCTGCAACAAGTGCTCTTTCTTTGACATTATACTTGTATTTGTTCTTGTAGTAGTCTTGATCTTTGACAAGCCTACCTCTGCAATTTTCAGAGAAATGACTTGGCTTTCCACATCTGAAACATCTTCCATCATTTTGGTTTGGTGGAAGAGCAGCAACAATTTATGTTTTCTAATCTTGAGGTTGGGGCTGAAAGTATCTCTGAGGTTAAGGATACTTGGGTTAGAATGGTTGATGAGTTCTTGATTGTTGTGCAGCATCATGATTGTTGAAATTTGTACCCTTTTGATCACTATGTGGAGTGAATCTATGTTCTTGTTGAAATCTTCTTTCTGGATTTCTCCTTTCTTCATTATCTCTCCTTCCTTCAAAGACTTTCTAGCCAAATTTCTTGTTAAATTGATGAGTAATTAACGCAAGAGATTTGGCAAAGGCATTGATGTCATCATCTGAGTCTGAGTCTGAGTCTGAGTCTGAGTCTGAGTCTGAATGTTCAACTTCTTCAGTCATTAAAAAAATTTTAGATTTTCTTTTTGGTTCCTTTTTCAAACAGTTCTTTGTTTCTGCACTACTGCCTTCTTGTGATACACCTTTTTGTTTTGAAATGAGTGCAAGTCGTCCACCTAAAGAGGTTTTTGACTTTTGTTTAACAACTTCTTTTTCATGTGCTATAAGAGTTCCATAAATGTCAGTCAAAGACCATGATTCAAGATTTTGATTGGCTTGTATTGACATGGACAGTTGTGACCATTCTTCATTTAAACATTTAAGGAAAAGAACATTGTTTTCTTCTTTTGTCCTCATAACTCCAAATTTTCTGCATTTATTGATGAGAATGTTGAATCTTGAGTATGTTTGGTGCAAGGTTTCTTCAGGTAGTGCATGAAAATCATGATACTCATTAATGCAAAGATTTCTTCTGTTTTTCTTAGTTTGTAAGCCACCTTCAAATTGGTTTAACAACTGATCCCATATCTCTTTTGCAGTTACACAAGAATCAAGTTCTTGAAAGATATCGTTGGGAATGGCCATTATAAGTAATCTAACAGCTTTTGAGTCATTTTCCATCATTCTAATTTCTTCTTCAGTGAAGTTTGAAGTTTTCTTTTCATAGTATGCAGGTATTTCAGCAGTATCTGTTGTTGCTGGGACTCTAGGTACCAACACCATTGGTTGGTAAGGTCCATCATTCACTGATCTTAAAAGATCCCTGTCCATACCTTCCAAGAAGTTTACCATCCTTATCTTCCATTGGGGATATTCATCCCTTAGGTAGCGTTTGGTACGCAGACATGATTGAACGGGACTGGACAGGACAGAACTGGACAACACAGAACAAGAGGCTAGGACAGGACTGGACGAGACTGGACAGGACAAGACAAATGTCTGTCTTGTGTTTGGTACGGCTAGGACTGGATAGGACAGGACTGGACAAATTTCCCTAAAAGTTGTTTGATGATTTTATATGTCATATAATAGTTATAAATAACACATAAAGTATATCTTTAAATAATTTAATTAAAAACATTTATATTTTTTAAACGATTTTCATACATATAAATACATACAAAAACATAGGTAGGAAATTTGAATGAAGAATCTGAAATAATTGATGGTAGTTCAAAAAAATCCGATTCATATAAAGAAAAAATGAATCGAGGTGGTGCAGGCAGGAGGTTGTTATGGTTGATGTGGTGGAGGTATAAGTGACCGACGATGGTATTAGTGGTGGTGGTGGATAGGGGTAATAGAGGTTATTGTAGTGGAGGAAGAGGCAGAGGTCACCGACGGTGGTTGCCGGTGAGCATCGGTGGTGGCGACAATGGGTGGTGGTGATCGGTGGAGGTGGCAATAGGCAGTGGTTGTGGATGTGATGGAGGAAGTTGTTGTAGTAGTGGAGGTGGTCGACGATGGTAGTAGTGGTGGCGATGGTCGATGGTTGTGGAGGTTGGTTGTTGTGGTGGAGACATAGGTAGAGGTGGCCGACGGTGGTTGACGGTGGCTACTGGTGGCCGGCGATGGTGGTAATGGCGGCGATGGGTAGTGGTGACCCTTATGACTAATACCATATTAGGATTATACATCAAATGGCGGTAGATCAATGATTTTTAGTCTCTGTCTCACTTTTGTCCCATGTTGTTCCACCTATTTTGGTGGAACAAGAAAATACCATTTTTTGTCCCATCTTATCCCACCTTGTCCAGTCTTTGTCCCTGTCCCATGTCGCGCCAAACGTGGTACAGTAAATTTTTGTTCTGTCCCATGTCACGCCAAACATGGGACAATGAGTTTTTGTCCTGTCCCGTCCCATCCAGTCTGCAAACCAAACGCACCCTTAGGAGTGTAAGAGGTTTGGTTAATGATCCATCTGTATAAATGACACTTATACTTGAGTTTGCCATTTGTGAAGAAAAGATGAAGATTTGAAGAACTGATGTATTTCTATGAAGATCTTTTACCAATGAGAGAAACTATGATTTTACTTTCAAGTCTTGAGCATATGAAGTTCTTTTTAATAAACCAAGGTTTATATGAACATGCAAAGATATTGAAAGTTTGAATCAGTAAGATATAAATCTATCCGAGTATACAGATATGATCTTTCTTTGTTTAGAAAACAAAATAGGCTATGATACCAATTGTTGGATCCCAGATTTAATTTTATAACAATGATATAAACAATAATAGTAATAATAAGAACAACAGAAGCAATAAAGTTTAATATCAAAGCAGATTCAAATATCACAGTTCATAAACATATATGTAGAACGTACAAGATCTTCTTTCAAAATACTTTCAATATATTAAAAGATTTATCAGATACAAGATATATCAAAAAGCACACTTTTGTCAATGGAGTGATGGTCCTATTTATAGGACCATAAAGTGTACAGTGTACGATCTGACATATAGAAGCATGCTTGAACAGTGTCTTACCTAAAAGGTAAGCTCAAGACATGCTTGAACAGTGACCTACTCTAAAAAGTAAATCTTATCACTAATGATGTGTCATCTGTTCTTTTGATACTTGTTGAAAGGATCAGCGCTATCTTCAGAGAGGGGCTCTTCAGAGCTCTGATGTAGGTGCCTCTGATGAAGCCATCTCTGATGTATTCTGCTGAAATACACTAACTCTGGAATGTACTTCAGAGGCAGGTTCGCCCTCTGAAGTCTGTCTCTGGAAGTCCTCTGAAATAGGACTTAGATATTTTCAATACTTTTACAATTTGGAATTGGGGCTAACAGATGAACTCACCTTGTAGGATTATAGCTTAAAAACCCTAGGAATCAAAGCCAAGTAAGAATAAGGTAGGGTTTGGAACTTGGAGTAGCTTCACTATCTCAATAATGGTTCACAACTACCTAGAACACATAAATGATCAAAGGATTGAAGTAGGTGAGAGGCATTAATGTCAAGGAAGGGAAGGAATCGAACTTACCAGCTCCTCTAGAGAAAAATCGCTCCAGCCTCTTCAAATAATCAGATAAAAGCTCTAAAATCGCGACTTTAGGATTTATAACCTAGACACTCTCGGCGATAGTGACACGACGATAGTGACAATGTCACTGTCGCGGGGCATAATCTCCCGGGTTTCCCCACCCGCGGTATGAATGGCGCGGTTGTGACTCCGCGATAGTGACCAAGGCACTATCGCGCGAGTTGTACCATAGGTCTCTGACCCCCCGGCGATTGAGCCTTCGCAATAGTGACACCCTGTCACTATCACGGGCACTATCGTGAGCTTCCTACAGGGCTCGAATTTGGAACTTTCGACCAATGGTGCATAACCAAGTAAAAATTTAAATACTTAATATAAAATCCCAAAGGTACAAAAAACCTCAACACAAACTGAAAGCCAACTAAGTTCCCAGATTTCAGGGTGTTACACCTGACCCCCTGGTAGCCACCTTTGAGCTCCGCCCCTGTAAGTAATGATATCTTTTTTTTTCAAAGTTTTAGGTTAAAATCTCCTAAAATTAATAGTTTTTTTATTGATTTAGTTAATCTTTTTATCTATTTTAAATTATGAATAAGTTTAATAGGATTCAAGAAAAAAAAATAGTTTTATCTTATACCAACCTATTGTTTTTTTTTATTAAATGCATTTTACTCCCACTATTTCATATTTTCGTTTAAACGTTATTTTTATTTGTCAGGATCGAATTCTTCAATTCCCAACAATCTCCCCCTAACTTGACTTTTATAGAAAGAAGTCAAGTTCTTCAGATCTTCTTCAAGATGCTCCCAAAACTCCATTATGGTCTAAATTCCTGTGTTTGCATCCAATCCCAAACTCTGATTGATGGTTCTTTGAATCAAGTATTTAGCCATTTCTGAATCTGGAACACACCTTAACTTTTTCTTCAACATGGCATGTAGCTTCAATCTGCTATGATTATACACTCTATCCACTAGGAAGTATTCAGTGTGATTTAAATCCAAAGTCACTGTATATACTCCACTAATTTCATATAGAGTCCAACTGTTTACTGATTTGAAGACATCTTTGATCAAGTGCTTTACTTCTTCAGGTTTGAACATCATACACAGATACTCTATCACCAGTTTTGTAATTGAAATCCCTGGAGCTTTCAACTGATCTGCATACAACTTCATCCCTATATCAAACATTTCTTCAATATCAGACCTTGAGCATGTTCTGACAATTTTAGCCCAAGCACTGTAGACTTCATACTTTTCATCTTTTCTCTTCAGTCTGATATACTTCTTGCCATCTACTTCCAAAACATCCCAGTGAATGACTTCAGGAGGTTTAACTCCTACAGGTTCTGCTGCAATTGGTTCAGGCACTTTGTCCATCACAACCATGTACATCTTGACATCCTCAGTACTTGCAGATTCTTTCATTGTAGATGACTCAGGTGCCTCTTCTTCTTCAGCAACCTTTTCAGCCTCTTCTTCCACTAATCTAGGCTTCTTTGTAGGCTTTCTCCTGGCAATCATCTTTGTTCTTTTTAAAGTCCTTAGACTTTCACCAATTGTTGTTTCCTTCTCTGGAGTTTCTTGCTCATCAGGGAATGGTTTTTGTAAGAAATCATTGCTTTCTTTCATTCTTTTCTCCATTTCAACCCTTGCAAGATCATCCCCTTGAAGCTTTATTCTCTCAGCATCATACATCTTCTTGAGATTCTCAAAAGACATCTTTGAAAACATCTCTACCTTGACACCTACTGCACCCTTGAGGAAAGTAATCATTTTCTTTCTCTCTTGAGCACCCAGGTATGTCTTTGAAGGTTGTCTTTTCCTTGTAGCCATTTTGATCTTTTCAGGCTTCCTCAAAGATGTGGCTTTTTGCTTGGCTTGTTCTGTTGCTAAGCTTTGTTGATAGGCTTTGTTTAACTCTGCAGCCATTGCTTTAGCTATCTCTCTATCTTTTAGCACTTGCATGGTTTCTGCTTCTTCAAATTCAGCCTGTATCTTTCTAGCTAGAGCTTCATCTGATTCAATCAGCTTCTGCTTTTTGATTGGTTTATCAGATTCAACTAACTTTGCCTTACCTTTATCTTTACCCATCTCCTTCTCAATGCTAGAGTTCTTTGCTGCATCACCTCTTTCTTTTATGACAACTCCTTTGGCCTTTGAGGTGACCTTGGGAGTATCATGTTTTGCTTTGATGAGTGTTTCTGCAACCTCAAGCTCTGTAAGGACCTCTTTTACTTGTTCTGTTGCTTCTTTCAGCTCAGCAGTATTAACCATTTCTGCTGCTTTACTTGAACTGGCAGTATTAATGGTTTCTGCTGCTGGCTCTGTTTCTGCTGCTTGCTCATTCTCCCCCTCAACATTATGTTTTTCCTCTTGCTCCCCCTTAGCTTTGGCATCAGCTTCTGACTCCCCCTTTTTGGGAGCATCAGTCACTGGTTTCCTCCTTCTGAGCACAAATTGTTTCTTCTTCTTTTGCAGAATCAGTTTCCTTACCATTTGCTTCAACTTGATGATTTGTTCTTGTTGTGACAGAACTATGAGTTTTAGCTCTTCTATATCTTTGCCCTGTTTGAGTACATCCATGTTGATGTTGCCCATTGCCTCCATCAATTCATCATAGTTATATCTGTCCTCACCTTCTCCAGGAGTGTTACCCCCTATTGAAGGATCATTGGATCTTTTAGTAGTGGAAGTCTTCTGCCTAGCAGAAGCACTATCCACCCCTGTGGTTTCTTGGCACCAGGGACCTTCAAATGATTGCTCATTCAAAGTTGCCATGGGGGAGGTCTTATTGATGTTACCACTTTCCTCCTCTGTGCTAGCAGGAGTAGTGGCAGCCTCATCAACCATATGCTCTACCTCCTCCTCAGAGAGCACCTCCTTTGGGTTGGGAGACACCCTTGTGGTTTCCCTTTGGATATTCTCTAGGGGATAATTCTCCCTTAGAGGGCTTAAAGGCTTAGTTGGTGATGGTACAAGAAGGGAAGGAGCCTTCTTTACCTGTTTCCTTGTATAAGTTTGGGTAATTGGAGAAGTGGGCTTATTCAGAAGGGACTGTGGAATTGATTTTGAGAGGGAAGGTTGGGCTTGGCTAGCAGTGGGTTTGTCTAATGGGGGCCTTGACCCTGCTGCCATACCTTCATTGGTTTGGGACACCACCATCATTGTAGAGAACAATGGGGTGTCAACTCCTTCAGAGTCCCCAGCAGATCTTCTCATATTTGAGAAAACCTTGCCTTTGGGGGGTTTAGGTACATATACCCCAACAGGTTGAGGTATATCCGTCAATTGATTAGTAATAACTTCTTGAACAAACCTGGGATACATAAAGAAGCTCTTTTTGTTTCCCATGTTTGAGACAAGATCATTGAAAATCATTTTAGAAAAATTGTACTTTCGGGCAGTGGCCAAGCACACCAAAGCATAAGCAATAGTGCTGCTGAACTCACTCCATCCAGTAGTCTTTTTGGATATGCAATGCATAAGAGTATGGACAAAGAAACGCCATTGGGGTGAGAATTTAGCTTTAGAAAATTTGAAAACACCCAATGGGCCTCCATACCCCATTCTTGTAAGATTTGAAAACAGTTCATCATTTGGGATAGAAGTTATACCAGATGCATCGTCTAGACGTAGACTGATGCGAATAACTTCTTCAGTAACTGTAAGTGAGTGATCACAGATTCTTGTCTTGATCATTTGCACACCATTTTCCACAACAATGGTTGCATTAGCCCAGAACTGCCTTTGGTGCTCAATGTAGATTGTAGGGGATACAGTAAGAGCATGAGCAATGTGGCTTGACTTGAGGAAATCCACAATCTGATGAAATCCTGAAGCTTGCTTTGGCTTTTGTAGCATCGCAATCTCGTTGTGCTCGTCGATGAACGTCATGGATGCCATTGATCTTAGTGAAAACTTGCCTGAAAACTTCGAACTTGAGAGAGAAAAGGTTTTGAGCGCAAGAGAACAGTATGCAAAGAGTCGTTATGAACTTTTAGGCGGGCAAAAAGTATTTATAGTATTCGGAATATAAGCAGTATTAACCTAGAGCAGTATTAACTACTAGCAGTAGTAACGGCTAGCAGTATTAACTAACTAGCAGCATTAACTACTAAGCAGTATTAACCACTAGCAGTATTAACTGAAAGCAGTATTAACCACAAGCAGTATTAACTGAAAGCAGTATTAACCACGAGCAGTATTAACTAAAAGCAGTATTAACCACAAGCAGTATTAACTGAAAGCAGTATTAACCACGAGCAGTATTAACTGAAAGCAGTATTAACCACTAGCAGTATTAACTGAAAGCAGTATTAACCACTAGCAGTATTAACTATACTTACTCCTTTTAAACTTGCTAAATACTGAGTACTGCTATGCATATCCTGAAAAAGAAGATTAGTAACACCAAGAATAAAAATATACAGGTATAAAACCACTTTTTGAGAAGAAGATTATTCAGAGTTTATCATTCCCACACTTGTTACCAAGAAAGTGAATCTACCCACATCAAAAGCTTTAGTGAATAGATCAGCAAACTGATTATCAGTGTGAACTTTGACAACTTGAATAAGTTTCTTTTCATTACAATCTCTTATAAAGTGATACCTGATTTCAATGTGCTTTGTCTTTGAGTGCTTGACTGGATTATTTACAATGCTAATAGCACTGCTGTTGTCAATAAAGATTGGAGTGTGTAGAAAGGTTACCCCATAATCCAGCATTTGATTCTGAATCCATAAGACTTGAGAACAGCAACTTGCAGCTGCTATGTACTCTGCCTCTGTTGTAGATGTGGATATTGTGGTTTGTTTCTTGCACTGCCATGAGACTAGTCTAGCACCCAAAAACTGACATCCTCCAGAAGTAGATTTTCTGTCCAAGTTTGCCCCACCTAGATCACTGTCTGAGTATGCTATTAGGTCAAAAGGTGAGTTATGAGGATACCAAAGTCCCAATCTGGGTTGCCCTTTGAGATATCTGAATATCCTCTTAACAGCTTGAAAGTGAGATTGCTTTGGCCTAACTTGAAATCTTGCACATACACAGACTGGAAACATTATATCTGGCCTTGATGCTGTGAGATACATGAGAGAGCCAATCATGGATCTATAATGATGCACATCCATATCCTCTCCCTCAAGATCTGCTGTGATCTGCTTGTGTGTTTCCATAGGTGTGCTGGCAGGTTTTGATTCTGAGAAACCAAACTTGGTTAGAATATCCTGCACATACTTGGATTGACATATGAAAATGCCATCTGACTTCTGTTGAACTTGGAGTCCAAGGAAGAAAGTAAGTTCCCCCATGGAACTCATTTTGAACCTTTGATGCATTAAATCCTCAAACTCCTTGCACATGTTGTTTCTTGTAGAACCAAAAATAATGTCATCAACATATATTTGGACCAGCAAGATATCCTTCTTCTTTCTTTTGATAAATAGAGTCTTATCAATGACTCCTCTTTCAAAGTCATTTTCCAAGAGATAGGATGACAGAGTGTCATACCATGCTCTTGGGGCTTGATGTAGTCCATAAAGTGCTTTCTTTAATTTGTATACCCTGTCTGGATAGCTTGGGTTTTCAAACCCTGGTGGTTGACAGACATATACTTCTTCTTCAATTGATCCATAGAGAAAAGCATTTTTTACATCCATTTGGTAGACTTTGAAGTTCATGTAAGAAGCATAGGCTAGAAATAGTCTGATTGCTTCTATCCTAGCCACCGGTGCAAAAACTTCTTCATAATCTATACCCTCTTCTTGAGTATAGCCTTGTGCCACCAGCCTTGCTTTGTTCCTTATGACAATACCTCTTTCATCTCTCTTGTTTCTGAAGATCCATTTTGTGCCAATTGCTCTGTGACCTTTAGGAAGGTCTACTAGATCCCACACATCTTGTAGCTTGAACTGTAGCAGTTCCTCTTGCATTGCTTCTATCCAGCTGGATTCTTTCATAGCATCATGAGCCTTTTTTGGCTCAAGCTGTGATAGAAAACATGAGAGCACTGTATGCTGTTGATCTTGCATTTCCTGAAGCCTGCTTTGATGTCTAGTCATCATGGGAGAAGAGACATCACCTATTATCAACTGTGGAGGATGATTCTTTTGAACTCTTGTGTTATGACTAGGTTCTTCATTCAGTCCAGCCTCTATATTAGAGTCATGCAATTCAACTGAAGTGTCTTCAGATGTCACTTCTGATTCTTGAGTCTCCTCATCTCTAGTGTCTTCTTCACTCTGACTTGGTTCAGTAAATGATTCCTTTTCACAGTCTTCATTTACTGTGGGTATGGGAAAAATCACAGATTTAGATATACTTTCTTGAACTTGTGTGATCTCTGATTCTCCACTACCTGTTCCTGTATACTCATTACTGAAACCAAAAGAGTTAGTTAGTGAGTCAATGTCAAATAGCCACTGAGGTCCAGACCCAACAGGATTTGGTGTGTTCTCATTGCATTTGACATTGTCATTTTCTTCAATTATTCTAGAAGAAGAGTTAAAAACTCTGTAGGCCTTACTCTGAGATGAATATCCAACAAGAAATCCATCATCTGCTTTGCTATCAAACTTACCTAAGTGAGATTTGGTATTTAGAATTGTACAAGGACACCCAAAAGGTTTAAAGAAACCAATAAAAGGTTTTCTTTGATTTAAAAGCTCATATGGGGTTTTGTTCTTTTGCTTGACTATTAGAACTCTGTTTTGGACATAACAAGCAGTATTAACTGCTTCAGCCCAGAAGGTAATTGGCAATTTTGAATCAGCCAACAGAGATCTAGCAGCCTCTATTAGTGTCCTATTTCTCCTTTCAGCAACACCATTCTGTTGAGGAGTCCTAGGAGCACTATATTGTCTCTCAATACCTTTTTCTTCACAAAAAGTGTTTAAATCCTGATTTTTAAATTCAGTTCCATTATCTGATCTAATGACTTTTACTCTTTGATTAGTTTGGTTTTCAATTCTTAGAATAAAGGATTTGATAAGACCACTTGTTTCATCCTTAGTCCTTAGAAAATATACCCAAGTAAATCTGGAGTAATCATCAACAATAACCAAGCAGTAAGATTTCTTGCCTATACTCATAACATTTGTAGGACCAAACAGATCCATATGCAATAACTGGAGACAAGAAGAAACATAATTTAACTCTTTGGTCTTATGAGAAGTTTTGTGTTGTTTGCCTTTAAGACAAGCAACACAATGATCATCACATGAAAAGACTTTTGAAGGTAAACCTCTTACAAGATTATTTTTAACAAGATTGTTCATAGTCTTGAAATTCATGTGACACATCCTTCTGTGCCAAAGGGAGGATTCATCTACAGAAGCTTTTGAAACAAGACAATTTAAAGATGAATCACTATCAACATTGTCCAAATCAAGACAGTAAACATTGTCCTTTCTTGGAGTTCTAAGTAGTATCATGCTTTCATCAACTACCTTGAACCCTGGAGCAAGAATCATACACTCAGTGTTAGTAAATAATATACTATGTTGTTTGTCACAAACCTGTGATACACTTAACAGGTTGTACTTTAATTGATCAACATAGTAGACATCCTCAAATGTCATCTTACCTTTGGTGACATTACCTTTTCCACTTATCTTACCACCAGTAAGATTGTCTCCAAATGCAACATGTCCTCCATTAATTTGCTTGAAATCCTGAAGGCATGACATGTTGCCAGTCATGTGCCTAGAGCAACCACTATCAACATGCCATATGCTCTTTCCCTTGAGCTGTTGGTTGCCCTGCACATTAAATAAATCAATTAGTATGATTGGGGACCCAAGCCAAAGTGATCTTGGGTCTCCCTTTCTCATCAAAGTATTTACATTCCTTTTTAATGAGGTTTTTAAACTCAGAACACTCTTTATTAGAGTATTTTGTCAATATTATTGGTTTAGCAGAACCAACACTAGAAGCAGTACTAACCTTAGAAGTACTAACAGAGTTAGCAGCACTAACAGGTTTAGCAGTACTAACCTTGTTAGCAGCATTAACATTGTTAGCAGTAGTATTGCTTCTAGCAGCACTATCATTGTTAGCAACACTATTTGTGGTAGCAGTACTAACAGTTTTAGTGCTTTTAGGAATCCACATATTGACACTTTCTTTAACAGACTTCTTCTTCATGTGGCTTTTAGTTTTAACAGTTTCCTTAGCCACATGTTTCTTTTCAATTTTCTTATAACCAAAGGGTTTTTGCATGGATCTTTGGAAATTCATTCTTTGGTTCATAGGATTGAAATAACAGACTTTTGCAAGATGATTCAATTTGCCACAGATAAAACAAGGTTTTGGTCTATTGATCTTATTCAGATCAACCCCTTGTTTTTGTGCCCACTGGTTATTCCAGTTTCTTTGATTTCCCCTCTTTTTGTCCTGTTTTTGGGGCTCATTCTTCTTACATGCACACTGTTTGCAAGGACCTGGATTCACAACTGTGGTCTGTTTGTAGTAAACCTTACCAGACTTTCCCTCTGTCTTCTCTATGTCCTTGGATTTGATCCAAGCCCTTCCACAATCATCATTGGTGATAATGTTATTTTCTAGAGGAATCTCACCACTCACCTTGTTCTCCTTACTCTTGCCAACCTCTTTCTCAGTCTTATCCTCAACAATTACCTCATCTAAGGGATCTATTTCAGTGGCTCCCTCAGGCAAGTTCTTCCTATCTTTTGTGTCTAACAGGTCTGAAGTAGGAGGAATGTAATTGTTGTTATATGGTGGAGGTGTTGCATTGTACCCAATTCCTCTTCTCAGCTTATCATGAATCTGATTTTGTATTAAAGAGTCCATTGCTTTAGAAGCATTGGAAAACTTTTCTACATCAAGCTTAACCTTGGTTAGTTCCTCTTTCAGTTTTTCACTCTCTTCTTTAGATTTGGTCAGTTTAAGTTCTAAATCCTTTTTCTCCCACTGCCAGTAATTGGTGTCATATGAGTGTTGGAGTTCATTGGCTTGAAAACCTTTGATTTGATCTTCAAATCTCTCTACTATCCTCACATAGTCTTTTATATCTTTTTCTAATCTCTTAAGGTCATCACTCATCTTCTGATTGTGATCCCTGTACCTTTTAACAGTGTCTATGCAAGTTTTAGAACAGAGATTAGAACTTACCTCAGATGGGAGATCAGATACTTTAGCCATAAGAGCTTGATTCTGAATAGTTTCTTCTGCTTGATCACTCCAATCAAACCCCATTCCTTGTTGAGAAACAAGGGCTTGAGCAGAGTTTCTGTGGTTATTGAAGCTTCCAGATTGAGCTTGTTGGTGATTGTGAGACACTCCACTTCTTCATTCTCTAGCAAAATGTCCCTTCAGATGGCATTTGTAGCATTCCACCTTTGATTTATCAAACCCTGCTCCATCTTCTCTTCTCTGGGAGAAGTTGTTTCTCCCAGTCCTCTTTATAAACTTCTTAACCCTCATGGAGAGCATGGCCATCTGCCATTTAATATCCATCTCTTCCAGATCATCTGGATGAAGTTGTTCTAAGTCATCATTAATCAAAGAGGAACTTCCATGATTGGAAAGAAAAGCTTCAAACACAAAATCAGTGCCTTTATCTTGATTTGTTCCATTAGCAGCATTAACTGATTCAGGGTTAGCAGTAGAATCAATTGATGCTGATAAGAGTGCAGCATTATGAATGTATCCTGAAGGCCTTTTCTTTGCCTCCACCTCAGCTTCAAATACTCTAAGATCATTGTACAGATCATCAAGTTCTTTTTCTTCCAACTGATCATTCTGTCTGAATGACACAGTGTACATGGTCCATTCATCTCCAAGGGACCTTAAGAACTTTCTGTTCACATCATCTTGATCAATCTGTACTCCCATAGTAGCTAGTTCACCAATTAGTTTATTAAACCTGTCAAAAGTTTGAGTCATGGACTCATTCTTAGTTGACATGAAGTTTTCATACTGTTGCTTTAAGATTGCCTTTTGATTTCTCTTGGTACTTTTGGTACCTGAGAATCTCTTCTCTAGAGCATTCCAGAGCATCTGTGCATCAGTACAATTGCAGAATTGGTGTTGATACTCATTTGGAATGGCCAAGAGCAGTGTGCTCAAGGCTTTCATCTCTGTCTGTCTTGATTTCCTGTCTGCATCTGTCTTTGGAGGTGTTCTTTTGCCATCTTCACCAATCTTTCCTCCATCAGATGGGCCATTCTCAATGATGTCCCACATAGAGTAATCTGTGAGGAGAATATATTGCTTGATTCTGATCTTCCACATGTCAAATTCATTGGATCTGAGCATTGGAACTTTTGAGACCAAAGTACTGCTTGATTCTGTAAGATTTTCCATGATGAATAACTGTTTCTGAGAGAGTTTAGCTCTGATACCACTTGTCAGGATCGAATTCTTCAGTTCCCAACATTATTAATTAATCCAATTTGTTTAATATTTAAATTAAAAACATACTATATATATAGTGTTAAAATAAAGAAAGAAAAAAGTGATAAATGAAATTTAAGGATTAATATTTTAAACTCCATATACCACAAGGACTAAATATGTAATTTCTCAAATATTTTTAATACCTATATTTAACAGAGTTGGATGGAGGGACAAAAATGAAAGCAAAATAGGAACCATAGGGACGATAAAAGCAGTTTTTAAAGATTAAGGACGAAAATCGTTATAAATGCCAAACCACAGGGACGAAAATCGTAATTTACTCATGAAATTATCAGCATTGAACGCGAATAAATTATCGTTGAGATGGAAGCCGAAAAAGCTACAGTTGAAGGATGGTGTAAATCCTCAGCTAAGATCACTAAGATAATAGGTGCTCAAATACCTACTCAGGATAAGAGTTGTCTTGGTTTGAATCCGAAAAAAGATAACCCTAACAGAGATCGTTCCATACTAATATTCGGAATGTTCGTTTCATCTATCCCTGACACTTCTTCATCTCAGTGTTCTTCTTCCTCTTCTCTTCTTATACCTGAGGACGTTTCTAAGAGTTCTAAACTCAAATACAAAGGAAAATCCAAAGCGATGGACCCATTTCAGATGACGCGATGTGGAATAATAGAGAATGATGAGCTTGAAAAACAGGGTATACTAGAGGGTTTTTTGTGAAATAAGGGTTTTTCTAACCAAGTCGGTATAAAAGAGAGGGAACTTGGGGAAAATTAGTCGGACGAAAATACCCTTGCATGCAAAGCACGTGGGTGGCTCTAACGGCACTTGATAGACGGCCATTTGCAAGAGGGACCATTATGTTACAAAATGACATACGTCGAGTCTGTATCTGTAATAAATGAAGTTTAAGGACCAAATCCGTAATAACCACCAAACCATAGGGACCAAATCCGTAATTAACTCTATTTATTAATTTTGTAATAAAAAGGAAATACATAAAAAGACTAACCCTTAATTTAACAGAAAACTTTTAACGGCATTAGTGCAAGGATCACATTCAAAGCAAAATGCAAACCATAGTAACCATTATTGTCCTTAGTAAGTCTAGAAACGTTGCTTATAGTTGGGGGGTAAAATGTAAACCACACAGATTAAATCAATATTTTATATTCCCCTAGTTGGTCTAGATTTGGATTGTTTATTAGCTTAAAAGATCAGTTGTTTACCTTTCAATTCAATTTACTATTGATTAATAAAATTATCACCGTTTTATCTTTAATTTTATCAGAGTTTTTTTTTTATCATCATTTTTAAAGTTTTGATGGTTATCAATACTCCATTTTCTATATAAAATATAAATGGAGATAAATAAGAGGGCGGGTCCATGTAGTCACCATAATCGATGGCATAACAAAAAAGAAATCTTGTATCCATCTTTGTAGAGAGCCAAATATACCCAAACCTCGTTAAATGCAAACCAGAAAAGTCAGCAATAACATCAATAATACCCAAATTCCCTTGTTATATCACCACCAATTTCATCATCCATCAATACTACCCAAATACAATAAAACAAATAGTAAATAAAAACAGTAAAACACCTTTGGGTGCATCATCAAAATTCACAGAAATGCGCACACAATCGTGTCTTTTGTGGGTGTATTGGTGGTGGACTATCAACACCTACCCACCAACCAACCCAATCTTATTGCAATGAATGTTGATTATTCTACCTTCCCTCATCTGAGAGTGATGTATTCAGGTACTAATTTCATCCATTCCTTTTATACAATTATTAAAGTACCATCCATAGTTGCTTTCTATCTATTTGTAGCTATAGCTGGTGTGAACACTCTGACATATTTGGGTTGGGGATCTCCTTTCTTGGATGTTTGACTACTGAAGGTTATTCAAAGATTGGGTTATCATAATTTAATTATTGTTCCCTTTTAATTATTGGGTTTCTGATCCCCTTCTTTTTAAAAGATTAATAATATTTATTATCTTTGAGTTAAACGTGATGGCTTGTGTTTAATTATCTTTGACTTTATGAGCTTCATGAACTCAACAAAAAAAGAAATTTATACAGAAATTTTATCTGGGAAGTTGGAAGATTCAAGTATTACATCGATCTGTAGTTTTTTTTCTTTTGGGGATTTCTTCATAAATTGTCATCCATTTGTGTTTCTTTATCCAATTATCTCAAGTAACAAACATCCAAGTAGTTGACTTTGGAAAGCATTTGATTCAGATATAATTTCAAGATGATGGGATTCAACTTCAAATCATGTGGAAGATTCAAGTATTGTATCCAACTACATGATTTTCTTTTTAACTTCTCTGATTGAAATAAATCCCTCCTCTGTGTTTCTTTATCCAATTTTGGGAACTGAATTTGGATTATATTGATTCAAAAATGATTTCAGGATGATGGGGTTCAAGTTCAAGTTCAAATCATGTGGATATGTTTTTGCTTTGATAATTCATTGCTTGGTGATGATTGCAGTTGCAAAAGTTACTGATCCTTCTGAAGGTGAAGCATCAATTGTTTATATCTTTTGGTTTCTCTCCATTTGTCTCATCTTCATGTCTTTTCTACCTTCATGTCACCGAAACATCTTCTCAAATATGTAATTAAAATGAGCTATTACCTTCAAACATAACTTTTGCAGCATCAATAAGCTTGTTGTTCTCAATGGGGCCATGAAGTTAACACGAACCCTTGAGTGAAAATGGAAAAAAAAAATCCCTATTGAAACGCTACTTGAAGTAGCTTTTAAAAAAACTAGTTTATGGTTAACAAAAGGGGATTTTTCAATAAGATCAAAAAATTAGCTAGTTTACGATTACCCAACATGGCCTATATATCTTGAATGACTTACAGGAATCTGTGTGTGCAACATTATCAACAAAAAGATACCTGTTCTTTTGCATCTAAACTGACCGCCGATGTGTTTTTACGTCTAGTCTCTGCATTGCTCGCGGTCAGAAGTAGTTTACTTGATCCAATGAATCATCTTAGTAACTGGAATAGAGGGGATCCGTGTACATCAAACTGGACCGGAGTTATATGCGTTCATAAAACCAGCGTTGATCGATACTGGCATGTTCAAGAGATGTATGTTTTCATGCCTCGTTTTTCACCCCATCTTGTGTTTTTTTTTTTTGTTGCAAGACAGCTTATACCATCTTATTTCTTTTTTTGTTTTCAGCCAACTACTAAACTTGAATCTTTCAGGAAGTTTAGCACCTGAGCTTGGTGAATTTTCTCATCTCAGAATTTTGTAAGTTGTAATATGAAATTGCTATCTATTTGATTATATGTACACGCACGTTTAATTAACACCCTTTTGTGTTTTATTAATTGAAGAGATTTCATGTGGGATAACTTGAGTGGCAGTATACCCAAGGAGATTGGAAATCTTTCATCTTTGGTACTCTTGTAAGTAATATCAATGATACTTGTATAAATTTTTGTTTTCTTTTTGCATGGTTTCCATAAGGATTATCATCTAATCATGATCTTTTACAATCTTGACAGGCTTTTGAATGGCAACAAATTAACGGGCAGTTTACCCGTTGAGCTTGGATATCTTACGAACTTAAATAGATTCCAATTAGACGAGAACCAGATATCAGGACCGATTCCCAAATCGTTTTCAAACTTGAATAGTATTAAACATATGTGAGTGGATCATGGAACCGGATTTTAAGGAAGTCTGCGTTTGTTTGTGTAATTACATGACATTCTTTTTCGACTTTTGCAGCCATTTTAACAATAACTCGTTAAGTGGTCAGATTCCTTCAGAACTTTCTAACTTATCTACTCTAATGCACTTGTGAGTATTACCTCTCTCTCGCTCTTTTGTGCACACTTAAGCGATATTTGGCAACTATAAGCTAGCTAATTTTCTAAGCTTATTGAAAAAGCCCCGTTTTGTTAGTCATAAGTTAACTTATAAGCTATCATTTTGTTAACGCTACTTATCAAACAACAACTAGTCTGCCAAACATAGCTTTAGCAACTTCAGTACTTGTACTTGTTTCATCTCTTCCGTTCATATTTCTCATGCTATACCGTATTCCTAGGCTTTTGGACAACAACAACTTATCTGGGTATCTTCCATCAGAATTCGGGAGTTTTCAAAACCTGCGGATCCTGTAAGCTTCTCTCTTTGCTTATACAAATATTTAGACCACAGTGAAATAGTTACATGCTCATCTATCTGTTGATCCTATCTTGCAGTCAACTTGATAACAATCACTTTGATGGCCCAATTCCTGCTTCATATGGAAATCTATCAGGAATAGTGAAGTTGTAAGTGCTAATGGAAACTCCTTGTGCTTCTTTCTTTTACTCTAAACATTTTCCACGGGAAATGATTATATCATCAAGAAATTTATCTTGTCCTTTTATGTGCATGAATGCTATTTTTCCATGAAGCAGGCTTAAGTAATGAAATAGCTTCTTAGAACAATTAATGTTTGTTCTATGGTAATAGGATTTTATAGTCCATGTTATCAAAGCTGATCGCACTTCCGCACAAGCGGATGTTTCACGGAAACAACCTCCCTACCCTTTCAGGTAGAGGACGGGTTTGCATGGCCTTTTGGGTAGAATTCACTCTCAAAAGCTAGCTCAAAGGAGGAGGGTCCCCAAACAACATATTTGCATATATCAATCTTGACAACTTGGTGATGTGGGACAAATACTACTTCAATACCCTCCTTCACGTGTAACACGCAGGCCAGGGTCCGAACCAATAAATTCAATTCCCATATCGTTTGCAAAAGCCT
Organism: Arctium minus; assembly: GCA_954870635.1. Classification (NCBI taxonomy): domain Eukaryota; kingdom Viridiplantae; phylum Streptophyta; class Magnoliopsida; order Asterales; family Asteraceae; genus Arctium; species Arctium minus. The sequence continues at coordinate 15,411,099 of OX941095.1, forward strand.
GCCTGATACCATGAAGATTTAGAGACAAAAGTTTGATACGGTTTCTTGATCGATAAACATGGAAATTAACAAAACACAAAATAGAGGTTTATATACTAGGATGAACAAAAAATAAAATAGAGAGAGAGAGAGAGAGACTAATATACCCCTAATTATTAATCAACTAATATATGCCAACACATCTCACCCTTAGACCCTACTTTCGAGTGAGATGCATTGGATTTATAGGTACTATATAGAAAACCCTTGAATGCTGTGATATAGTGTCTTGCTAAATCTTGAGGTGTTCCTTTGCATGGCTCCGTTGCCTTTTGGGACCTTTGATCGATACTTCCATCATCTATGATTGAAGGAACTCTGAGCTTTCTGTGGTGTGCCTGCGAAATGAGACAGTTGATTGAACTTTTAAATTTGTATTGTAGAAGCCTTAGAAACTGTAGCTTGCAAGGAGCTCTACCTGATCTTAGCAGAATACCACATCTCAGCTATATGTAAGCTTCTATTTTTTTTACTCCATTAACCCCCCCCCCCTCTCCTCTCTCTATATATACACACATACATACATGTATAGTGTCAGGTTCAGTGAAAACTGCAAAAAAAATGAAAAATTGAGGAACACCCTAATAACCATTCATATGTATGGTACGCACATGTGCATACATGTAATTGAAAATGTTTCCTGGTTTCTATGCACGTTTGCATGTTATGCGCATGTGCATACCGGACAAATTACTTGTATATACATATGCATACTATAGATGAATGGTTATTAGGTTGTTCCTCAGTTTTTCATTTTTTTTTGCAGTTTTCCTGACGCTATACATGTATGTATGTGTGTGTATATATATATATATATATATATATATATTGGTCTTAAGTTGTTTGGCTGACAATTGCTGCTTTATGTTACAGAGATCTCAGCAGGAATAGGCTCACTGGATCCATACCTTTAAACAAGCTTTCAGACAGTATGACAACTATGTAAGTTTGAAGATATTCTCATTAGCCTAAATTTATCGATGCTACAAACTCATTGCTTCTGTTATTCTCTTGTGTAGTGATCTGGCATACAACCAGCTAAATGGATCTATTCCCGAAACTTTATCAGCTCTTCCTTCCCTTCAAAAACTGTGAGCATCTTTTTTGCTTAATTTGTTTCGATTGTCAAATGGTCCAAATCTAGCCGATGTATCACTCTAACACGCCCCCTCCAACGAAGGCTATACGGGTACAAATTGTCCCTGAAGTGGTAGACCTTGGCTCTGATATCATGTGAAAATATGTGGAACCCCATTAGATTACTCTCCAACAGAGCCTAGTACAACAGGGAGGTTCCAACTTATATTGAGGAGAAATAGTCAAAGTCTAGCCGATATGAGACTCTAAAACGTTATATTAACAAATCATAGAGGAATTTAACAATTTGATTTGGATATTTTATGACCACAGGTCCTTGGAGAACAATTTTCTGAACGGTTCCATCTCTGCTGAGCTATGGAAAAACAAGTCATTTACTGCAGCCTCGAAACTTCTTCTGTAAGATGCAAATTTGTCAAGTTATTCAAATACAAACTGAGTGGCGCATATCTCGAGTATGTCTAAAATGTCTTCATTTGCTGCAGCGATTTACGAAATAATTCCTTTTCAAACGTTAACGGAGATTTGAACCCACCGGTAAATGCTAGCCTAAGGTATGTCATTTTTTTTTATGCTGCTGTAGTTGAAATGTAGGAATATTTGTTAATCAAGTCATGATCTTGCGTTTATCAGGCTACATGGAAACCCCATTTGTCGAAATTCAAGCATACAAAACAAAGATCAGTTTTGTGGACCTAAAGATTATGGAGATTATATGCGCGCCATTTCAAACAACGCAACTGGCTGTCCAATTCAAGCGTGTCCAACCGACAATTACTTTGAGTATGTTCCAGGGTCCCCAGTCCCATGTTTTTGTGCTTCACCTCTAAGGATTGGGTATCGTCTGAAAAGTCCGAGTTTTTCTTTTTTTCAACCCTATCAAGAGGAATTCGAGATGTATGTCACTAGTTCTCTTGAGTTGGACTTCTATCAACTATCCATCGACACAATTAGGTGGGAAAAGGGGCCTCGTTTGAGGATGCATCTGAAACTGTTCCCTAAGGCCGGCACCAAGCATTCGAGCACGTTCAGTAGAAGTGACGTTATGCGAATTAGAGGCATTTTCACGACATGGGTATTTCCCGGAAGCGACTTATTTGGACCGTATGAGCTTTTGAATTTCACTCTTCTCGGACCTTATTCACATAGTAAGCATTTTGTATGTTCAACTAGTCTTTTGTGTTTTCGTAAAGCTGACTGTTGGAGTCCCACATTGGCTAGACTTGGAGCATTTCTTTTCGATATATGTTGGAACTTGGAACCTCCTTCTTTCTCTTCTCAAAGGGCTCTTTTGGAGAGTAACCCCCATAGGGACTCGACACTCTAGGACAATTGATTGATGTCGAGCCTCCTCTTGACACTCTGGGACAATTTGTATTCGTCTAGCCTCCATTAGAGGGGGCATAGTAAAGTCCTACATCTGCTAAACATGGAAAATTTCTCCTCAATATATGTATGAACCTCCCTTTTCTCCTCAAAGGGCTCTTTTAGGGAGTAATCTGATGGGTTCCAACATATTCATCACACATGTTATCAGTCTACCGCTCTAGGGACTCGACACTGAGAAGGGCGTGTTGGAGTCCTAACATCAGCTAGACTTGGACCATTTCTCTTTAATATATGTCGGAACGTCCCTTCTCTTCTCAAATGGCTCTTTTGGAGAGTAATCTGACGGGGTTCCACATATTCTCACACTCACATTGTGTTTTTGTTGTAGTGAATTTTGGAACAGAGAGAAAAGGTATAAGCAAAGGCGTTTTAGTAACGGCTGTAGTTGTAGCAGTTGTCTGTGCTATAGCAATCTCTTCGATACTGACCATTGTGATCAAGAAACGACAGGAGAGATACAAGCACACGTCATCAAGAAAATCTTTACGTAGGTTCCCGACAAAAACTTCGATTCCATTGTTAAAACTATTAATTTTATGTTAAATATTATGTCACATTTTGCAGTCTCGAAACTTTCCATCAAAATGGATGGTGTCAAAAGCTTCACCTTTCGACAAATGGCAATTGCAACGCAAAATTTTAGTAACTCAAGTCTTGTTGGCCAAGGAGGTTACGGGAAGGTTTATAAAGGAATGTTATGGGATAACACCATGGTAGCAATAAAACGCGCAGAAGAAGGATCGTTACAGGGTGAAAAGGAATTTTTGACAGAAATCGAGATGTTGTCGAGATTACATCACCGAAATCTAGTCTCGCTTCTCGGATACTGCGACGAGGAACAGGAGCAGGTAGTCTTTCGTTTATCCTGCTCCCTCTGTCCCAAAATAAGTGCTTATTTTCCAATGCTAACCTTAACCATGAGATGGAGAAATTGATTACCGCCTCTATTATTATATGTAAAATATTATTCAAACAGTGTAATAATTACACATTTCTAAAACTGTGTGGCTTTTTCATTGTGGACATTTATTTTGGGACGAGAGAGTTTTTGTTTTGCTTATGATTTATTATAGCTCGAATGGAAAGTGATCGGTTCTTGAAACTTATGCAGATGCTGGTTTACGAGTTCATGCCTCGGGGAACATTGCGTGATTGGCTTAACGGTACGAAACTTTCTTGATTTGATCTTTTTCATTCAATCTGATTCTTTAATTTGAAAGCTTTTCAAGTTTGGTTTCGATTTTCACAATCACAGCCAAATCCGGAGAATCATTGAGCTTCAAAATGAGGTTACTTGTGGCATTAGATTCAGCCAAAGGCATACTTTATCTTCACACTGAAGCAAACCCACCGATATTCCATCGCGACATCAAATCGAGCAACATTCTTCTCGATTCCAAACTCACGGCTAAAGTTGCTGATTTTGGACTCTCGAGGCTTGCACCGATCTTGGATGACAATGGAGTGGGTCCTAACTACGTATCCACGCTTGTTAGAGGAACACCGGTAAGTTTGATTCATCTTTCCGCTAGCTGAGGAACCTTGGTGCATCAGGGTCGACTTTCACTACAACAAAATGAGCTTTCTAGGATACCTGGCCGTCTTTGGACGACCTAATAGAGTACTTAATAGGATTTAAGTTTATAATTACCAACAATTTTTTGAGTCATATACCCTAGCGTTACAATAAATGGTTAGGATAAAATTAGACGACGTAACAAGTTCTATTGATGAAGTTGGACGATCTAACAAGACACAAGAAATAATCGTCTTATTAGTTCTGTTACATGCCTATTAACCTTTTTTTCATATGACACTTTTGAAAAGTGTCAGGCTAATAAGACGATTTATTTCTTGTGTCCTAGTCGATTGCCCAAATTCATCGATAGAATATGTTAAGTCACGTAACATTGCCCTAACAATTTGTTGTAACACCACTGTATTATGACTCTCAATGACAATTGGGCGTCCTCATTTTATCACGGTGTTTGTTGATTTTTATTCAATTCTAAATTTTATTGCAGGGTTACCTCGATCCCGAATACTTATTGACCCATAAGCTAACAGACAAGAGCGACGTCTATAGCCTTGGGGTCGTACTTTTGGAGATCTTGACCGGTTTGAAACCGATATCACATGGCAAAAATATCGTCCGCGAGGTATGCTTTGTTTTTCCACATTCACATCTCGACTTTCCCAAATTGATTCCGAGAAGGGAAAATTGCATCAAAATATGACGAAGTTTGTCTTAGTTCCTAAAGTTTCAAAATTTCGTATTAGTCACCCATTTTGACAGAGGCGAAGGATTGTGTGAGAATAGGAGTTCGGGTAAGAAGTATAAGAAGGGATTTGGGCCCATGATCACTTTTAATTAGTGTTCATCTAATGGTTTAGATTAATTCCCAAAATAACCCGTGAATTAGCTTAGAAGGGTATTTTCAATTGATCTTCACTTAGGATTGATCAAAGGGTGGAGATCCCTTTTTAGTCTTCTCACGATAACTACTATTCTTACCGGTAACCGACTCTTTTGACCTGGTGAAACTTTGTTTACACTGGAGTTGGAAATTAATAAACCAAACTAAATGAGTACAAAATAGGAAACTTTGTTACATTAAATATGAAAGAGTAAACTATGATTTTCATCTTTGTGGTATGTTAAAAATTGCGATTTTTATCAGTATGGCTTCTGAAATTATGGTTTTTGTTCTTGTGGTTTGCAATTTATTGTTATTTTCATCCTGGAGGCTAACTCAACGTTAAGTATGAGGGACGAAAACAACAAAGAATTGTAAACCACAAAGACGAAAAGGGAATGAATTGTAAACCATAGGGGGATGAAAACCGTAATTTCAAAAGCATAGGGATGAAAGTAGAAATTTTCAACAAACCAAAGGGACGAAAAATACAGTTTACTCAATATTAAAATTATTTGTTAGGTTAAATAGTAACTAGACCAAACTTCATAATACATTTTGTCCCGTAGAGAATATTGGAATAAACATCCGCGGTTTTCAGGTGAAAATAGCTCATCAAACGGGCACAATGTTCTCAATAGTAGACAACCGAATGGGTTCGTACCCTTCCGAATGTATCGAAAAGTTTGTATCGTTGGCTCTATGGTGTTGCCAAGATAAGCCGGAGAAACGACCATCGATGTTAGATGTGGTTAGGGAGCTGGAACACATACTAGAAAAGATGCCGGAGACCGGAGATGTGTTGTTAGAGCCGGAGTCGAAAACATTCATGGAATCGTCGTCGTTGGATAGCTCGTCGAACGTTCCGGGAAGCAATCTTACGAGTGGTGGTAATCCCGTTGTATATCCACGTTGATACCGTAATAACTTTTGCAGATGAAATGTAATAGGAGTTGTATATGTGTACAGAAAATCATGACCGGCACAAAGCAGTTTGTTTGATGTAAATTACAACCTGGTAGAGAATTTCCTTTAATAAATTGTCTTCCATGAATGATGTTGGTGATTTTAATGTCGTTTTTTGTAATAGAGGTCGACTTGAGATAGATGAAGATTCAAGGTTAAATATTAAGACAAGAAAATGGAGTAATAACCTCTTACAAATATCAAAATACATGAGTTTCACCCTTAGAGGGAATAAAACGTCATTTAATTACAAGTGCAATAATTGAGTTAAATGTTAACAACCTCCTAATCTAACTCTTATAATAATAATAATCAGATAACATTTGCTTGCTACTAAAATCACCAATTGTCTCAAAAATACAAAAGGCGCTCCAAAAATGTTAAATATGCCTCTAAGAAGCACCCCACGCTCCAACTCAAGCGTCCTTAGGCCTACCATTAAAAGAACCCTTATACACATGTCGACAAGAAAGAAAATGTAAATCTTAAATGCTAGTGAGTTCAAACAGTTTATAACACAAGTATAAAACAGTAAGTTTGAAAATATGATCTTTGTGTTAATGTATATAGGTGTATAAGGCCCAGGCCCATTTGTGTATAAGGCCCAGGCCCATATAGTGTCTGTATAAATATCTTGTTTCCTTTAGTCTAGGTTAATAATCTCATTATTTTCTTTGTCGTATTGTACGTTTATTCTCTCAATCAATATATCGAAGTCTCAAACCTTCAGCATATTGATCGTCTCCTTCAATCATATTCATCTTCTAACATGGTATCAGAGCTGTAGGTTTGCTTGCAATCTCACCATTATCATCGTTCTGTTCATCATCCTGTTTTTACTGTTCATCGATTGTATCGCTGCCCTTTCTGTCTCTCGTCGTCGCCTTCAAACACGTCCGCCGCACCAAAACCCTAGCCGCATATTGGTCGATACTACCGGTCGCTCACCCTACCGGTCGATACTACCGGTCGCACACCCTACCGGTCGCTAATACCAATCCATACCGGTCGACATCCTACCGGTCACTACTACCGGTCGCTAATACCGGTTCACATCCTACCGGTCCATACCGGTCACTCTCAGTTAACTGTTTCTCGTCCCATCCATGGCTACCAATCTCAGTCACTCAAATCTCATCTCGGTTGTTTTCAATGGTAGCAACTACATCCTGTGGCACCATCATATGACAATTCTGCTAAAATCTCATGGGCTTTACACCTATGTTACGGGTGCATCCAAACTTCCAGTTCAGGAAGCAATTGAGAATGCTGTTGATTTTGCTAAACGCATGAATGAGTGGGACATTAATAATGCTCGTATTCTGGGTCTCATTAATTCCTCCACTACTCCCGAGATCAACCAACAGTTTCTTGGCTATGTCACCGCCAAGAGTCTCTGGGATTTTCTCGCCAAGCGGTACACATCATCGGATCTATTTCATCAGTATCAACTGTGGACCACCTTTCAGAACAAACGTCAGCTTCCTGATCAATCCATAAACTCTTATATCTCTGAAATGCAGTCTCTCAGAGATCATATAAGTCTTGGAGCACCACAGATTTTTGGTGAAACGGCTCAACAGTTCACAACCTACTTCAACCAGCTACATTTGATCACCATTCTGATGGGTCTTACAGATAAATTTGAGAATGTTCGTGCTTCTCTTCTTCATAGGCAGCCCCTACCTACTCTTGAAGAAGCCATATCAGAATTGTTAAGTGAAGAAACTCGTCTTCACATGCGCTCACCGATGCCCGCTACTGATAGCGTTCTCTACACGTCTCATCCCAAGTCCAAAGGTAAATGGACCAACAACAACCATTCCAAATCGGTGGGAAAGACAAACACATCTGAGTGTGCCTTTTGCCATTCTACTGCTCATCTTCTCATTGATTGTCCTATTCGCAAATGCCGTAGGTGTGACATCACTCATCTGTGCCATTATGAGTCTGACTGCCCTAAGAACTCAAAGCACACTGGCTCTCAGAACCAGACTCACGTTGTTGTTGGGTCTACTATCACTGATAACGAGGTTTCTTCTTCAGCCTCCTCACCTGATCTAATGGAACTGATGTGTCACAATCAGGAACTCATGGAGCAGATCATGTCTGGTGCTATGGGTATGAATTCTTCACACTTAGTTGCATCAGGTAACGTATGGCTTTTTGACTCTGAGTGTTGCAATCATATGACACCCTGCACTGATGGTTTTGTTTCTAAGAAACCACCTCAGCATTTTACGTCAGTACGAACTGCTGACAACACTGGCCTACCGGTATCTTTTAGTGGAAATGTCTCCACTCCTCATATTCAATTACCGGATGTTCTAAATGTTCCGAAACTATCTCTAGGCTTAGTTTCGATTGCACAACTTCTTGAATCTAATTTGATCATTTTATTTCATTCTTCTGGTTGTGTTGTACAGGATCCAAAGACCAAGCAGATCCTTGGACTCGGCCGTAAAGTTGGACGGATGATTGAAGTGGTCTACCTTCGTCTTCCATTACCCTCTTCCAGTCTTGTTGCCTCAGTTTCCAGCACTTCTTCCTTTGATTTGTGGCATGCCCGACTAGGTCACTTATCTCTAGCCAGAATAAAATCATTAGCTAGGGGTGTTAGGAAATTGTGTATCAACTGACAATTTTTCTTGTTTATCTTGCAAACTTGGCAAACATCATGCTTTATCTTTTGAAACGAATGAATTTAATTGTACTTCTTCTTTTGATCTTATTCATTCTGATGTATGGGGACCAGCACCACATCCATCCATGGGGGGTGCTCGATATTTTGTTATCTTTATTGATGATCATACACGTTTCACATGGATATATCTCATGAAACATTGTTCAAAACTACCTAAAATTTATATTATGTTTGCTCGGATGATTCACACCCAATTCTCAAAATCTATAAAGATTCTTAGAGCTGACAATGCTATAGAATACAAAGAGTCCTCTCTTCTCTCCTTTCTTCAATCTCAAGGGACTCTCTCTCAATACTCTTGTCCCGGCACATCTCCTCAGAATGGTCGTGCCAAACACAAACACCGTCATATTCTTGATACGGTTCGCACTCTTCTCATTTCTGCTAAATGTCCAGAACGTTTTTGGGGGGAAGTTGCTTTCATTGCAGTTTATACTATCAATCGTCATCCTACTCCCATCCTTAATAATAAGTCTCCTTATGAGGCTCTTCATGAGGTGACCCCTGCCTATGAACTTCTAAAAGTTTGGGATAGTGCTTGTTTTGTTCAATTACAATCTCATAAACATACCAAACTTGAACCTCACTCCAGACTTTGCTGCTTCCTTGGATATGGCATTGAGCACAAGGGTTATCGCTGCTGGGATCCTATCTCCCAGCGTCTTCGTATATCTCGTCACGTTTACCTTCTGGGAACATGTTCCTTTTTCTTCTATATCCAAGTTTCGTGAGTCCCCTACCTTCACCGCTCCGTTCTTTACTGATACTTCTGTCTCGTTGGACTCACTCCAATCTGACATCATATCGTCTCCGCCTATAGTTCAAACATCTTCTGACTCTGCCTCTCCTTCAGCGCCTCCTGCCTCTACACAGCCTACCTCTCCTAGTTTTCCTGATCACCATCAATCATCTGCTCCATCCGCACAGCCAACATCTGAGCTGCCTGCTGAGTCTTTGGATCTTGGAATGTCTCAATCTTAGAATGTTCGACGATCAGATCGGGTAAGACAAGTTCCCTCTCATCTTCGTGATTATCATGTTTATGCTACTCTACTGACCAATCACGAACCTACTTCCTACAAGGAAGCCTCATCTAACCCTGATTGGAAAAAAGCTATGGATGAGGAACTTCAGGCTCTTGACAAAGCTCAGACATGGGAATCTGTCCCTCTTCCACCGGGCAAGTCACCCATTGGTTCCAAATGGGTGTTCAAAATCAAGACAAAATTTGATGGCTCTATTGATCGGTACAAAGCTCGCCTTGTAGCCAAGGGATTCAATCAAGAGTACGACATCGATTATAAGGAGACATTTGCACCTGTTGCTCGAGTCACTTCTGTTTGTTGTCTCCTAACTGTTGCAACTACGAAACAATGGCCTCTCTTTCAGATGGATGTTAAAAATGTCTTCTTGAATGGTGACTTATCTGAGGAAGTCTACATGACACCTCCTCTAGGCGTTCGACTTCCACAAGGTCATGTTTGTCGTCTTCGGAAGGCTCTTTATGGACTCAAGCAAGCTCCGCGAGCTTGGTTTGAGAAGTTCAGCTCCACAGTCACCTCTCTGGGGTTCTCACCCAGCCACTACGATTCCGGATTGTTTACTCGGACCACTGAGGCTGGCACAATCTTACTTCTTTTGTATGTGGATGATATGATTATTACTGGGAGTGACTCAAAAGGCATCGCTCATCTCAAGACATCTATCAGCTCCTGTTTTGAGATGAAGGACCTTGGCTATTTACACTATTTTCTTGGTCATGAGGTGCTCTCAGATCCATCGGGAATTTATCTTCGTCAAGCCAAATACACCTCAGATCTCTTGTCAAAAGTTGGGCTTACTGACAACAAAACTGCATCCACTCCTCTTGAGCACAACCTTCATTTAGCTCCGAATTTTGGGCCTCCTCTGCATGATCCTACCTTGTATCGACAGTTAGTGGGGTCACTTGTTTACCTGACAGTGACTCGTCCTGACATTGCCTATGCTGTTCATACAGTCAATTAGTTCATGTCTGCACCCTGTTCCGATCACTATGCTACTGTCCTGCGCATCCTTCGATATTTAAAAGGGACCATGTTTCACGGTCTTCATTTTACATCCACATCATCATTGACATTGCGCAGTTTTTCTGATGTTGATTGGGACAGTGACATGACTGATCGTCGCTCCACTACCGGCTACTGTTTCTTTCTTGGAGACTCACTCATATCTTGGCGGAGCAAGAAACAATCTCTCACAGCTCGATCCAGTACTGAAGCTGAGTATCGAGCACTAGCTGACACGACTCAAGAACTTGTGTGGTTACACTAGCTACTCTCTGACATGGGGGCTCCTCAACATTCTCCAACTCCATTGTGGTGCGACAACAAAAGTGCGATTCAGATCGCTCACAATGATGTCTTTCACGAGCGAACGAAGCATATTGAAATTGATTGTCACTTTGTTCGTCAACATGTGACTCGTCAGACTATCCAGCTTCCTCCTATTTCAACTATTGATCAATCGGCCGACATTTTTACTAAAGCTCATCTTCCAGGACGGTTTCGTGATCTAGTTTCCAAACTCCATCTGGCTCATTCTTTTCCCGATTGAGTTTGAGGGGGGATGTTAATGTATATAGGTGTATAAGGCCCAGGACCATTTGTGTATAAGGCCCAGGCCCATATAGTGTCTGTATAAATATCTTGTTTCCTTTAGTCTAGGTTAATAATCTCATTATTTTCTTTGTCGTATTGTACGTTTATTCTCTCAATCAATATACCGATGTCTCAAACCTTCAGCATATTCATCGTCTCCTTCAATCATATTCATCTTCTAACACTTTGCATGTAAAAAACATTATAATAGCAACCGTTCTCATAATAACCAAAATACCAAACTTATCTCACAGGGAAAACCCATTTTCCATTGACGGTAACGGTAACGGAACACAAAAGTAAGTAACATATATATATATATATATATATATATATATATATATATATATATATATATTCGTACGTTGGTCTATGGATCAATAATCATCCATTTCAATCACCCAAGACCTCCGATGATCCTAGCATCATCTACTCATTTACTCTGGAAAATTACACCCTGAGAGTCAATTGCCGATTTTTGACTCAACACAAGTACCCACCACGATGCCCTTGATCACTCAGGGGGTGTTTGGTTGGGAGTATTATAAGGTAATAAATAGAAATGATAATAATTGGTGATGTTTGGTTCAAATAAGGAATGGAAATGGAATGAAAAATGGTGTTTGGTTTAAAATTTATAATTAATCATTATAATAGATTTCCTTATAATCCATTCCTCCCCAAATTGGGGGGAATAAGAAGTAATCACAAAATCTTCTCCAAACATACGACAACAAATATGGAAACAAAGCATCTGACGAAATCTTCTCCACCAACAAATCGATCTTCATCTGCATTAGATATTGCTAATAAAAATCGAGTTCGATCTTCATCTGCATCTTCGATCTTCATCTTCGGTCTTCTCCAAAGGAAACCCATCGTCATCTTCGATCTGCAGAAGCATCTGGAAGCTAGTCCATCGTTTATCTCTTCCCGTTTGTAGCTTCATACTCATCAGCTATTCATCTGTTTGATTTCTGTTTGGAACTTTTGTCTTCATATGGTTCGATTTCATTAGCCAATTTCTATTTTTGTTAGGGTTAGTGAGTAATGGATTTCATTCATCTGTTTTGTCTCTTTTAGGGTTAGAAATATATTGTTATTCCCTAGATTCTAGTTTCTAATCACAATCATTCAAACAATCAAACAAATAAGATTGAATTACTACCTGTTTGATTCAACTTTAATCCAAACGATTACAAACAGTGTTCTTGACTTTCTCTCTCTAGATATCTCTCTCTCTCTCTACAAATCTCTCTCTCTGAATTCAATTCTGTTCAAGACTTCTTACAAAAACAACTAACCAAAAACTATTTATACCCTACAAGTAATAACAAGGAAATAAAGCAAAATACAAAACAATAAACTTTGACTTTTATTACAAAAGACTTTGACTTTAATGAGAGTTGACTTTCAGCTTTGACTTCTTGTATCTTTTACCTTCAGCAATCTTGATCTTGTATCCAACAGATTTCTGCTCTAACAATCTCCCCCTTTGGATTCAAGATCACTATTGAAAAATATAGCAATTCAGTCTTCACTTTTAATCTCTGTCAGTACAATCTCCCCTTTTTCTTTGATGGCATTCTTTCCAAAACTGTCTTCAAACGATTAACAATCTCCCCAAAACTTTCACAAGATACTTTCAGACTTTGGAAAGAAATTATCTTCAGAATCAGCTCGGATTGCTTTAGCAAATAATCTTCAAAGAAAATTTTCCTCAAATCTTCAGAAATTCTTTGATCTTCTTCAAATCTTCAAATCTTTACTTTGAACTTTTCTGACTTGGACATTTCTGAAAATCATCTCTCAAAACTTTATCATTTCTTTATACCATCTCCCCCTTTTTGATGATTTGAGCATCTATATCATCAAAACTTTTCTTCCAAGAAATGTCATTGACCAATCTGATCTGTCAAACTGAGCCTCTGATTCTGTGATCCATAACCAAGTATTCATCTAGATCTTTGCAAATCCAGACAAAATAAGAACATGTAACTCTTGAATCAACAGATGAATCAATTAAAATGCCTGTCAGTAACACGAAGTCACTGTGTGTAACGAATACACAATATAAAGGAGCTTTTTGATGTTCACTCCCCCAAGGCTTCCATCCAATCATCGAAATACCACAAAGGCAATTTCTATGAATGTTATGACAAAGAAACAAATTCTTTGTATGTTCGTGCAAGTGTAGAAAGAATTAAGCACGAATTATTGCTTTTAATAAGGCTCAACATTGTGTAAACCACTGAGACAACAGTAGATAAACACATACTCAAAGTGCATGATTGAAGTGCGAAGGTGGGGCAGACTTCCTTCTTTTTCAATATCCAGATTTTGCAAATGAAAACCAGATAGCATATGTGTTGCGTCCCTTGAAAATGTGAAACATTTTCTTTTTGAGAAGAAAATGAGTGGTTGGTGGGGTAGAAAGAAAGAGTTGGCATGGGCTAGTTGCCTGTTTCAATAACGTTCACCAAAAATCGTGAAACATTAGTAATGTGGCTGCCCGGCTCAGAAAGTAGTTGGTGCAGAGTTTAATATTCTTTTACTCTGTTCTCACACCCTCTTTCTTTTGATCATTAAGCTCACTACTAACCAAACTCTCCTTTACATTTTACCTCATCACACCCACACTCATTTCTTTTAGACTCCTCACACTCAATCTCTATGGATTAACTTCTTGGGTAGAAATCATTGGTTAACGTGATTTCATAGAAGTTCAGTTAATTCCTTGCACAAAGAACCCATGTATGATCCTAGAAGAACGTTTTGCTCAGATGATTTAACTTTAGCAGTTAAAGCTCATATACAAATGTCAGATGTAAATATGCTCAGAAAATAATCATGAAGATTTGAGCATTTTTAGACATTGAAGATATTTCAAACAAGTAAATTGAATGAATAGATATGAATGCAAGAGACTTGTTTGAAAATCTGACATTGTATGAAAAATGATCAGAAATGAATGATAAATCAATTAAGGCTTATGGTCAAGAATAATGGATATTGTCTATACGAAACAAAAATATAGACATTCTTGAAAAATCGTTTCGAAATGAAATGACGCTCAAAATTCATTGAAGTACAAGCGGGGTGTCTTACCATCGAAAATATGTTTCAATATGAGACATGGTAAGAACAATGTAAACAAAAAGTCAAACCGGTGTGTGTGAATACTTGAAAGTATATAGAAAAGACAATACACAAGTATATATCTTTGGAAATACACGGTTTATTAATCATTGAAGCTCAAAAATGAAAAATGAAAACATTTAAAATCACACTTCCAATTCATGAAATCTGTTTAAGAATCGGGAAGTGGTTTGAACATTTCAGAACATGTTTTCTATACCTGAAAGTTGTCCTTCTTTCAGATATATTTGAGATTAAGATAAGAAATTTACCTTTTCGCGCAATCTTAAATCTCATGAAGTCAAGCTGAAGTCATTAAGATATGATCTTGTCAGCTTCTCTCATCCTGCAAAAATCTCAAAGTCTAATCAAAGCAAATTTATTCACAAATTTATTGAAACGTAAAAGACTTTAAAGCAGTAAAACAATTTAAAGTACGAGTTCTGATCTAAAATAATCAGAAATCATAGTCTTACTCATTTTCTTATATGACTTATAAATTCCCCCTAAAATCATGCATCACAAAAATTTGTCAGTTAAGCAAAATGCAGAAATTAGTTATGCTCCCCCTCAAAATAATGTAGATCATCTAAAATCTTCTCTTACTCACTCCCCCTGAGAACAACAACAACATGTTAAAGTGCAGGTATCCATTCAGAATTAAAATCGAACATTGCCGCTGAATTTCTCTGTATAATTAGACAATAAAGCTTTCAGCCCGGTCATATGCTTGGAACAGCCGCTATCCAAGTACCACATATGTCGGGTCTGCAAGAGAAATCAGGAAACAACAATTTTAGGTACCCATTTAAAAACGGGTCCTAACAGATTAGCACAAGATTTTGGTATCCATTTTAATATGGACCCTCTTTTCTTTTGAAAACCTCTAAAAACATTTGATCTTGAAGAATAAACATGATAAGATCCAAACCAATCATTAGAATTATGATGATAAGCAAAATCATTTCTCCGATAATGATAAGATTTAGTAGTAGGAGGAGATAATTGAATCAATTGCTTTATTGAATAACTCTTGTAAGTAGTTACAAGGTTTTGTTTATGAGAAGAAAGTTGACCAACTACAGCACTATCACTACTATCAGATCTATTACATGAATTATCAGAAATTGATTCAGTATACTCATCATTCTTCCTTTTTGGTCGCCATTCGGTTCTTGCTTCCGACCTTTTCTTTCTTAAATCTGAAACAAAAGATTTAGATTTATTAGGAAGGTCAGATTTCTGAGATTGATTTTTCTTGCGTTTACCAGTGTTATTCTTGTTCTGTGAATGCTGTTTCTTATGTTTCTTACCATTAGCATAGTAATCAGCATTCCCAGAAACTGATTCACCAACCTTAGTTGATGATTCACCTTTCTCATGTACACTTGGTAAAACTTTTCCATTTATGATAAAAGTAGAATGATTTGGAAGTTGAGCAGTAAAGTCAAACATATCAATTTCCTAGATACACCCTTCATCAGAATTTAGAAAATCATTTGCAGACTCAAATAGATCATCAAAATCAGTCTTAGAAGTTTGAGGTACTTTTGAAAATGTAGAACACACTTTAGATTTGCAAATAAAATCTGTGTTCTTTAATACTGTAGAAAATACGTTTTGTGTTAGATCACTCAAAATTCTTTCATCAGATAAAATATTTTCTAACTCAATTATTTTGCTCTCTAAGTAGATGTACATAAATTTTGGCTTGAACAGGTTTTGCCTCCATCTCAGTCGAAGAATAACTAGCAAAATAATCAGTTGAAAGAAATTTTGGTGTTTTAGAAAGATAACTATCATTCAGTCTTTCATAACAGAATGGTAGTTGCATTTTCTTCAAATTCATTCTTTTCTCATATTCTTTTTCCTCAACTTCTTTTGATGCTTTGGTGATAAATTTGGGTTTCAAATGAGGATATTCATCAGCTGCATACATATAATTTGCATTATATAGACCTGGCTGTTTTCTGATAGCTTTTTCTAAGTAATGAGGATTATCAAACCCTAATCCCCATTTTTCTTTAAAATCAGCATCTTCATCAGGTGTATTCAAAAAAATAGTTTAATCTGTTTGGCCTCTAAGATACAATTTTGCTTCCAAACCATTTACCTTTTTCTCTAAAGTCTTATTCTCAACCTGCAGTTTAAACGATTTTAGAACACATTCTTGTTTTTCAGAATCAGACTTAAACAATTGTTTTTGCAATTCAGAAATCTTACTTTCAAAACAATCTTTTTCATTTTGAAAAACAGAAGCAGATTTGCGTAGAGAATCAATTAAATCTTTGTTCTCAATAACTGACGTATTGAGCTCAAAGACCTTTTCATTTCTCCTAGCAACTCTGTCTTTTTCCTTTTTCAATTTATGTTGAAGATCTTGAAGTTCGACCCTCATGGCTTCCATTTTGGTCATGAAATCATTTTCAGTTAAGTTCATTACCTCATCAGCAGTCTCATCATCTGAATCATCATCTTTCACTTCTTTTCCCATCAAGCATAGATGAGCAGTATCTTCTTGTTCTTCCTCATCAGAATGATCCAACCAGTATTCATCTTCAGCCATTAATGCCCTGCCAGCTTTTTGTTGTTTGGCCAAGAGAAATTTGTTTTGATAATATTCTGAGTTGCGAACCTTTGGCTTCCGACATTCTTTTGCATAATGTCCGAACTTGCCACAGTTGTAGCATTTGATCAGATCATTAGCCATCTTCTTTTCAGTACTTGTGTAATCATTTACATACTTCTTCTTTTCTTCTGGCTTTTTCTCAATCATTCTATTTCCTTCCACTCTTTCTCTATGCTCGTGGTTCTTTTAGCTTGATGAAGAATATCTCTGAGAATTGGATCTCGGCTTCTTGTAGAACTTCTTTTGGAAAGCACGGGTTAACAGTAGCATAGCCTCCTTGAGACTTTCTCCATCATCTCCATCAGATTCAGACTCTGATTCAGAACTAAATACCACTGTCTTCTTCTTATTCTTCTTCTCTTTCTTTTCTTTATCTTTCTCTCTAGCCACTAATGCTATAGGATCAACAGCTTTCTCAACTTTCTTTTTCTCAGCTCTTTTCTCTTCTACCTCTTCTTCATTCTGTCGCAGAGTCTCGTAGACTTCATGTAGAGGTATTTCGCTCAAATCCTTCATTTGTTTCATCCTTCGCGTGTGCTCTTTCCATTCAGGTTGCAATATGCTGAGAAACTTTACATTGTTCTCAATCTGTTGCTTGTTGACCTTGTTCTTGGAAAGCTCATTCAGAAGCAGCACAAACCTATCATAGGTTTCCTCCAAGCTTTCATTTTCTTTTGCTCTAAATTCTTCGTAGTTGTTTATGCAGTTAGATACCTTCATTTGGTTTCCAACTCTAGAACCCAACATCATTTTTCTTAATTGATCCCACATTGATTTGGCAGTTTCATTGTAGCTATCCATTTTCACATATATCTCATTTGTCATGCTTTGTAAAAGCAAAGATCTGGCTTGTTTATCAGCATCAAACCTTTTCTTCTGTTCATCAGAAAAACTAGCATACTTTTTATCCACTCTCCTTGTTCTCGGAGCTCCATCTGAATCATTTCCACCAGCAGGAATCTCCTCAGTAGGTTTCTTCATTGGGCCTTCTGTGGTAGATTTCAGAATGTTCTCTCCATTTGATTGTCTATCAACAAAGTCCAAAAATCTATCTCTCCATTGTTCATATTCTCCTTTGAACAGCATCGGAGGCTTGACATCACTTCCAATTGAGAGAGCGTCTCTGGAAGTCATCCTGTATGTACCTGTTTGAACAACTATGCAATAAGAATCTAGAAACTGATCGTTAGTCCAATTATGAAATCACAAGAATATAGAAATGACTCTGAAAATAAAATTCAGAAATTTTGATCACAATCAGAATTTTGTCCCCCTCCGCAGACTTAGCACGGGGTCCCGCTATTTTGAAAAATTCTCAGAAAAAATTCTAAGTATAGAAACTCGCAAGTCACTAAAAAGGCTTAAAACTCGCAGGCGCTGAAACTCGCAAACAACTATTCACAGAAAAACTCGCAGACTTAGATTTGCGCGTTTCTAGAACTCGCAGATAGCACCTTGTGCATTTGAGACCAAATTCTTCAACTTGCGCGTTCTTGGGGATGAACTTGCGCGTTTCGTGGATCTTGCACGTTCTTCAGTCTGTCGAACAAAAAATTGATTTTTCCATCTGATTTCGGTCCAATTCTTGTCCAATTGATTTGAAACTTTGTAGGGATGCTCGATTTCAATATTCTAACATTTACATTACACGAATTACAAAATCAAACACTCAAAATTACAATTTGATCTATGAAACAGTGTTCAAGAACTCGTGCCTTAAAAACTCAACAAAATCCAAAAATTCGAGAAAATTACAGTGCAATTGAAGAAATTAAACCATACAGACTCGATCTAATTCACTCAACAATCATAACCTGATCAATTACAACTCGCAATTTATAATAGCAACCGTTCTCATAATAACCAAAATACCAAACTTATCTCACAAGGAAAACCCATTTTCCATTGACGGTAACGGTAACGGAACACAAAAGTAAGTAACATATATATATATATATATATATATATATATATATTCGTACGTTGGTCTATGGATCAATAATCATCCATTTCAATCACCCAAGACCTCCGATGATCCTAGCATCATCTACTCATTTACTCTGGAAAATTACACCCTGAGAGTCAATTGCCGATTTTTGACTCAACACAAGTACCCACCACGATGCCCTTGATCACTCAGGGGGTGTTTGGTTGGGAGTATTATAAGGTAATAAATAGAAATTATAATAATTGGTGATGTTTGGTTCAAATAAGGAATGGAAATGGAATGAAAAATGGTGTTTGGTTTAAAATTTATAATTAATCATTATAATAGATTTCCTTATAATCCATTCCTCCCCAAATTGGGGGGAATAAGAAGTAATCACAAAATCTTCTCCAAACATACGACAACAAATATGGAAACAAAGCATCTGACGAAATCTTCTCCACCAACAAATCGATCTTCATCTGCATTAGATATTGCTAATAAAAATCGAGTTCGATCTTCATCTGCATCTTCGATCTTCATCTTCGGTCTTCTCCAAAGGAAACCCATCGTCATCTTCGATCTGCAGAAGCATCTGGAAGCTAGTCCATTGTTTATCTTTTCCCGTTTGTAGCTTCATACTCATCAGCTATTCATCTGTTTGATTTCTGTTTGGAACTTTTGTCTTCATATGGTTCGATTTCATCAGCCAATTTCTATTTTTGTTAGGGTTAGTGAGTAATGGATTTCATTCATCTGTTTTATCTCTTTTAGGGTTAGAAATATATTGTTATTCCCTAGATTCTAGTTTCTAATGACAATCATTCAAGCAATCAAACAAATAAGATTGAATTACTACCTGTTTGATTCAACTTTAATCCAAACGATTACAAACAGTGTTCTTGACTTTCTCTCTCTAGATATCTCTCTCTACAAATCTCTCTCTCTGAATTCAATTTTGTTCAAGACTTCTTACAAAAACAACTAACCAAAACTTATTTATACCCTACAAGTAATAACAAGGAAATAAAGCAAAATACAAAACAATAAACTTTGACTTTTATTACAAAAGACTTTGACTTTAATGAGAGTTGACTTTCAGCTTTGACTTCTTGTATCTTTTACCTTCAGCAATCTTGATCTTGTATCCAACAAATTTATGCTCTAACATATATTTTGTTCCAGATTTTGATTTTCAAATGGATTTTGTTCATTTGTGTTATTCATCTGTTCGATTTTCTTTAGGTTTCAGGAGGAACATATTTGTTTAATGTGGGAACAGACCTGAACTGATTCGTCTTTTTCATCCATCTGTTTGATTTCTTCAAAATGTTCATTCATATGTAATTTTGATATTGTTTAATTTGTTCGACTTCTTCATCTTCAAATTTGATTTCTTCAATAGGGATGTTGATGGAGTTTGGACCAAAAAAACCCTAACTGTTGGATAATAGAGTAAAACCAAACACCAACAATGCAATATAATATAAAACAATATAATGTAATGCATTGTATGTATTCATTCCTATTCCTTGACATATTCATTCCCATTTTCATTTTCATTCCTTAAAATGAACCAAACGCCCCTTCAGTGTCCATTTTGTAGTTACAAAGCAGGGGCCACTATCCACTCATATGATGATTAAAAACCGACTCAAACGTTTATAGATTAATGTATTACATTCTAATTTACTTGACTTGATATTATGATACTCAACCACATCTAGGGTGTTCAAAAAAACCGTTGGACCGGTCGAACCAAGTTAAACCGGACCGTTTTTGGCGGTTTGAGCGATCTAACGGTCTGGTCCGGTCCGGTCTGAAAAATAGCCAAACCGCTTGGTCCAGTCTGGTCTGCGATATGACCTTTTTTTTAGCGGTCTAGACCAAACCGGCCGCCATTAATATATTAATCATATTTAGTTTTCATGTTGTAGGCTCGACTTTTATGGCTCAGTTAAAAAAAGTTCGTTAAAGACATTATGTTTTTAATTTTCATTTTTTTAATTGATTGTATTATCTAAATTGACAAAGTTCTAAGATCCGTTAAAAAGTTAAAATATAAAATCCAAATCATCCTTGGACTTTCTCAATATTTGTCCAAAATCCCACCATTATCGGAGGACTTGTTTTAATTTTTTTTCAACTTGCTCAATGCTTTTTTAATTTAATATATAAATGTTTCTTTTATTATTCGGTATACTATTTTTTTAATAATGTTATATTGGTAGAAAAATTATTTTGGATATAGAGTTTATGTTTTTTTAGTTTAAAGCCTATAAGAGGCCTAAACCGGTCAGACCAAACCATCTTTTGTGGTACTGTTTGACCGCTTTGATCATTTACTAGCAAACTGCTCGGTTTGAAAAATTTACCAAACCGCCATTTATTGTTTGATTTGTAATTTTGAAGGTTAAACCACCTAAACAGGACCGCGAACACCCATGACCACATCTCCCACAATTTGTAATTTTATGCAACCGATTATCTATTACCTCACATGGGATAATAGAAGTTGGACAAAACTTCCAAAACTCATTTTGAACAAGTTTCCCATCACAAAACCACATGATAATATTGACTATCTAACAAAAGGCCATATAAAACAATAAATACATTTACTCAAAGAATTGTTGTATTCTCATACTTCCTAAAAGTGAACAATATTAGTAAAATGTCATTTGTAGATTTCTGACTCAAAATACTCCATGGACTCAAAGATACGTATTTCAAAATGACCAAATACGTGTAATGAACCATGAGAATATATTTGAGGACTCAAATATGAACATTTTTTTACATGTATATAATTTTATAAAGGTAAGATGAACTCACAATGCTAGGTATGAGATTAGACCTAGAAATCAAGAAAACCCTAAATCCTTGAGAGAAGAATCTTCAAGCTTCAAACCCAACTCTAAATCCAAGATTCTAACGCTCTTAAAAACCCTTGGAATCTGACCTTAGATGAGCTTCAATTAGTAATCAATGAAGGCAAAAGAAAGGGAGAAGGATAAATGACTAAAACCATAGAAAAAAAGCCTTTATGAGATCTGATCACTCAGCACCACCTTAGTCGCGACCTATGTTGCGGGCCAAGGAGCCTGTGCCCCTAATGCCACACCCCATAGCACACCGCACAAGTGCCACACAAGCTAAGTCGCAGCCAAAGACGTTGGACTCTCTGCCTTAGCCATGACTTTGGTGCTGCTCTCTAGTGGGTTATGTGACACTGGTTGTGGCACAGGCCACATGCCAAGTTTCTTGGAGCCGTTGGATGTCCAAAACCTTCATTTTTGCTACCTTTTTTTTACCTCGAAGCATACTAATTTGATTGAATTCAATAAAACTTCATAAAATAACATTATTACCACAAAATCAGAATAAATCCTACAATTGTACTCAATCAAAAAACACGGGTGTTACACATGCTTCCTTGAACCTTAGATCGCCATATAGAAAGGGTCAAGGGGGTCGTGGCCCAGGCAGGGTTCCAAGTGGAAGAGCCCTAGGTAGTGTTCCTGCTAACCGATCAACGCGTAGGGTCAAGGAGAAATGCCCCGTCCCATAACAGTTGCGTGAATTACTGTCTTTAAGTCCCAAGGGCATCAGTGGTAGTGTTAGGATCAATTAATGGCTCATCAGTTGATAGGTCCTCAGTTCAGCGTCAACGACATCATCACCTTATGCACTAACTTATGATTGTCTGCTACTAATAAGTACCTACAAATATTACCATTTTAGTAGCCACTCGTAACCTCTTTAACTTCTATAATAACTACCTATAAAAGATATTTTCTCTCTCATTATATATACTTACTTTTCTAAGAACAATCCTAGTGTTGAATACTCGAGTTTCTGCCTTAAAACGAGAGTGAAATCTTGGATTACCCCAATACAGATTGTGTAACCTAAGGTTGTAAGGGTTGAAATATTGTATTTGAAAAGTGCTCTTGATACACAAGCCAAGATCATAACTGAGTTATTGTAACCACAAGTTGACATATATTGTGTCCACCAATTAATAATAACTTAATACCTCTTTTACATATAAATTATAATAGCAATAAGTAGGTTGATTCCACAAGGATAGGTTGTGAAATATGTTCGACTTGTACACTTTAAGAACAAAAATAAACTAAAAGTAAAATGAGGGGTTTTGGTTGTTTAATTAACACTAAGCATGCTAATGACAAACTAAAGAAATTCAAAGTAAGTAGAATCCAACATTGGGTTACAAAAGCAAATCCGATTCACAAGTTACAATCATCGATGATGAGCTAGACATGTGAATTAATGACCAATTTCATCTTACATTGCACTCGATTAATAATTGAATCTTAACACACAAATGGATTTTAAGTAAGCTCTTAAATACTAGATGAGGTTAGCATGAAGTTCTAATGAAACCCGATTATGGATAGATTAACATACAAACAGTTAAAGTAACGACTTCGAGCATGGGTAGCTCCAATAGTGTGATGGGTTAGTTAACCCTTTCTATCGTTTTGTTCAATCCCTTAACATAAAGTAAATATCTATGACAAAGTTCAGTATGTTAATTGTTACTAGCATCAGACCCCTAAACGATTGCATATTTAGAAGATGATTTAACTATTTGCTATCAAATTTTCACACAAGTGATCCAATTAAGTTGTATAAAATAATTGATAACAATAATCATAACTTGATCGTACCATAGGCAACCTTGTAAGCGGACTGGGCACAAATAGTAGGTTAATATAACATTCATAATCTTATACAACCCCATAAATCAAATGTTGATAATTACTCAATACGAATAGCTACAATCGAATCCAAATCAGGCATAGAAACGCTCTGCTGAAGAAAAGTTTCATTCCCAAAATTCAGAGATAGTGATCCACCTCTACAAAAGATTCCCTATATTCATCACATAGTACCAAGAGGACATGTTGTAACATCCTAAAATTTAGAGTGAAATAAAATTCGAAATTTCGGCAATATAACGCCTATAAATGGAGAAAACCTGTCCACCCTAAAATAGGGGACCAATTAACCTGAATAATATGGACATGACAAATCAAACCCAAGAGTATCATCCCAAAACGGGGAATAAGGTATGGCATTTACAACCCAAATATAATGAAGAATAAAACCGACAACCTAATAATCTAAATTTGTCAACAAGATTATAATCGGGTATCGCTATCCTTCCAAAATGTATATCTTGAAAAATCAAGCAGGTTGGTCACTATATCTCCAAAAAGACCACTCACGACCCCAAGGTCGTCCGCTCAGTCCCGACGAGCCCCACCGCTAAGATGACCTGTCAAACATGACAACCAAAGAACAAACGTTAGGCTAAAGCCTAGTGAGAACAAGTCAATTGAAATAGAAGTACTAAACCCATTTGAAGTCGCCCGGTGGATGTAGCCATGAGCTAAGTCAAACAATCAAGTAAACCATTAGTGATTATAATATGGTACAAACAACACCAATCACATAGTGAGCTCAACTCCTCTAAGTCTATGCTCGAAAATATCAAGTCAACCCTTCTAGGTCTATTCTTGAGAGTTCCAATACGGGAACTCAAGCACAAGGGAATTACATCTTACTGCCCATGGGACGCTGTCCGACCATATAGGTCCACACCTTACTTACCATGGTGACCCGATGTCTATTCCGTGCCAAAGTGGTGAACCTAATGTCCAAAACGAGACATATGAGCACCGTGCCTATGGATCCATTTGCACTAAGAGTATATATCAAAACATACTATTCCATTCATAATTAATCATGTAGTATGAGGGAAATACCAATTTATAAACATACTGTTTTCCAATACGTAATCTTGACTCCCCAACTTTAAGGAGTTATCATCTACTCAACTCATCAATGGAATGTTAGAATCCCCTTATGTTATATTAAACTATCAACAACCAACAAATACTTGAATCTCATCAAACCCTAATTTCATTTTGGGTTACCAAAACCCTATTGAACAAGGTTTAGTTACCAACTGAGTAAGAGAGTATAATGAACCATTAATCATAGTTTAAGATACCTATTTCCAAACTTTCACATTTAGGTTACAAAACCCTACTATTCCCAAACCCACATTTAGGTTACAATACAACAAACCTAGTTAGAAGCCAAATACGAGGGTTATAACACATGAACCCTAGAATTTAAGTAAGAATGATGGTTAGAAATCTCACCTTGCAAAGTTGTGTACAAACCCTAGATAATGAGAACTTGAGGGGAGGATGGAGATGGACTCTTGAAACTTTGTGGAGGTAGGTTCCTCTTAATAAATGCTAGGTAAACCTAGGGAAGATTAATAAATGCTCAAGGTTGATAACCAAGAAGGATTTAATGAGGAGAGGTGAGGGTTCATGAAGTCTTACCTTCCGATCAGAGAGAAATCGCTTAAAAAATCTGGAGGAGAGTTATGGTAAGAAAAATCTACTTTGGCAATTAAATACCCGTCTGCAGTCTTCGGCGACAATGACATGCGACTGTGCCCAAGGCACAGTCGCGCCATCTGTACCGCAAGTTGGGAGTCCGTAGCGATTGTGACACGTGATAGTGATAGGTGTCATAGTCGTCGCTCACAATCGCAGAATGTATACCGAGACCACATCCTACCCCCACGACATTGCCCCTGCGACTGTACCATTGGCACTATCGTCGGGCACAGTCGCTCCAAACGTACCAGGCCCCAAAACCTGCTCCAAACCAAGATTTGACCTTAACTCGAAGTGGAAACATACACATGGGTCAAGAGCCTTAACTAAAGAATAATAAACGAGCCAAGAATAAAGCTGAAATTTAGACTAGAGTTATTTTACAAAATTTGGGGTGTTACACACATGGCCACTAAAAAGTGAAAATATAAAATAAAGTGGATAATTAAAAGAAGCATACTAAACGAAATCGTAACAATACTCCCTTCTTCAAAACATCCTTGATCTCAAGGATAGAAGTGAGCCCAAATGTCGAAGGCAGAAACCTGTTCTGGAGATCATGGAACTCTTCCCATGTGTTGTCTTCACTTGCTGTATTAGACCACTGGACTATAACCTCTTAAATAACTTTGTTCTGTTTGTTAGTCATCCTCCTGTCCAAAATCTTGATTGGTATAGGCATGAATTCACCACTGTCCTTCACGGGAGGTACCTCACTTGAGGCGGTGTAAGTTCCAGTTTCCTTTTGAGTAGTGATACATGAAAAACATTGTGTATTCTTGACTCTAAAGGTAGTTCCAGCTTGTAAGCTACTTCTTCGATCCTCTCCAAGACTTTAAAAGGACTAAAATACTTGGCAGACAGCTTGTGGAATGCCTTGCGATTGACTGAATGCTGACGGTAAGGTTGAAGCTTCAAGTACACCCAATCGTCTACTGCAAACACCCTCTCACTTCTGTGCTTGTCTACTTGACTCTTCATGCGATGTGCTTTGGTCAAATTATCCTTAAGCAGCTTGACTGTGACCTTTCTGTCCTTAAGCAATGAGTCCACTGTTTGATTTGAGGAGTCTTTAGGATGGTAATGGATGTAATCGGGAGGAGTCTGGCCAACAAGGCCTGGTAAGGGGTCATGTTAAGGCTAGAATGGTGTGTCGTATTATACCAAAATTGTGCCAAGGGTAGCCATTTTGCCCAGGAAGTAGGAGCATCCAAGGTGAAACATCTCAGATATGTTTCTAAGCAACGATTGAGTACCTATATTTGACCATCTGACTGGGGGTGATAGGCAGTGGAAAATGCTAGATTAGTTCGGTGGGCTTTAAAAAGTTCCTTCCACAAATTACTCAAGAAAATAGGATCCCTATCTGAGATAATTTTAGTTGGCATCCCATACAATTTTGACACTTGATCCATAAAACATTGGGCTACGATGGCATCAGAGTAGGGGTGCTTGAGGGCAATAAAATGTCCAAACTTACTTAGTTTATCCACTTATACCAATATAGTAGTGAATCCTTGTGACTTTGGTAGCCCCTCAATAAAGTCCAAGGAAATAACTTGCCAAAAT
Organism: Arctium minus; assembly: GCA_954870635.1. Classification (NCBI taxonomy): domain Eukaryota; kingdom Viridiplantae; phylum Streptophyta; class Magnoliopsida; order Asterales; family Asteraceae; genus Arctium; species Arctium minus. The sequence continues at coordinate 15,438,063 of OX941095.1, forward strand.
TTATTTGGGATCTCAAGTGGTTGCAACAAACTGGATAAGCAGCAGTGTCATACTTACTCTGCTGACAAACATGGCATTCCCTTATAAAATTTTGAATATCGGCCTGGAGACCCTTCCCATAGAGTACCCTTGTAGTTCTTTGAGTTGTGTCATATACCCCTAAATGGCCACCCCAAGCACTAGCATGAAAATTTTTCATTAGGTCAAGTTGAAGCTCTTTATCATCACCGACGACTAACTTTCCCTTCATTAGTAAGTAATCACCATCTAGGGTGTATTTGTTTTCGACTGTGGGATTTTGTTTCAACGCATCAATTAACCCTTGTAGCTTGCCATCCATTTGAACACTCCTTTGAATTTTAGGTTTCCATCCCGTGAAAAGGCTTGATATTGCTAAGCAAGTAGATAGGGAGGGATCTTGATGTCGTCTAGACAAGGCATTTGCCACAGTATTTTCAGCCCCCTTGAGGTAGTGAATTGTGTATTGAAGCCCTATTAGTTTGCTTAACCATTTTTGAAGGATTGGATTACACTCCTTTTGTTCCAATAAGTGCTTGAGTGCTTGGTGGTCGGTCTTGATGATGAATGATCTGCCCAGCAAGTATCCTCTCCATCTCTGGATGGCCGCAACAATGGCTAGTAATTCTCTTTCATAAGTAGCCATTTGGAGATGTTTTGGCCCTAATGCTCTGCTAAAGAAAGAGATAGGATGTCTATTCTAACTGAGTACAGCTCCTACTCCAATACCTGATGCATCTATCTCGATGGTGAACGACTCCGAAAAATTAGGAAGGGCTAAGATAGGGGTTCGTGACATTGCGCTCTTTAAGGCTTCAAAAGCACCCTCAGCTTCGGAACTCACACATAGGCTCCTTTCTTTAGCAAATCAGTAAGAGGTTTGGCTATCTTACCATAATCTTTTACAAACCTTCTGTAATAGCCTGTTAAACCCAAAAACCCTCTTAAATCTTTAATATTTTTGGTTGTGGGCCAATTGAGCATGTCTTCAATCTTACTAGGATCGACTTTGACACCTTCCCTAGAAATCACGTGACCAAGGTAATCCAGTTGTCTGCTAGCAAAAGTGAACTTCGAAAATTTGGCAAACAAGGAGTGAGTTTTTAAGGTGCTTAAAACAATCCGCAAGTGTTGTAAATGATATGCCCACCCTTTGCTGTAAATTAAAATATCAACAAAAAAGACTAAAACAAATTTTCTTAAGTAAGGTTTAAACATCAAATTCATCAAGCTCTGAAATGTGGCTAGGGCGTTTGACAATCTGAATGGCATAACCACAAATTCATACAGCCCATCATGAGTTCTAAAGGCATTTTTGCTTATGTCTGCTTCCTTCATCCTAATTTGATGATACCCGCTCCGTAGATCCAGCTTAGAGAAAAAGTATGCCCCATCTAATTCGTCAATGAGTTCTTCTACTTCAGGGATAGGAAATTGGTTTTTGATTGTCAAGTTGTTGAGCCTTCTATAGTCAACACAAAACCTTCAAGTGCCATCTTTTTTCTTCACTAACACCACCGGAGATGCAAACTCTCTTTGGCTCGGTCTAATTACCCCACTTTCATATTTTGGACTAAGCCTTCAATGATGGTTTTCTGTAATGCCCCATACCTATATGACTTTAAGTTCATCGGGTTACTTCCTGCCAAGAGAGTAATGCCATGGTTCAATGCTCTTTTCAGTGGAAACTCCTTAGGAATAGTAAAAACATCTTCAAAATGGTTCACCAATCGTTCTAACTCTCTAACATGAAGATCATTCTGGGGTTTCCATTCTGGATTACTTAAGACAAGAGATCACAATTGAGGTAGCCCTGAAGGAGAATCAATTATGTCGGTTTGACCACCATCCCAATCAGCCCCTTTCTTCTTGTTGACTATTAGCTCCTCCACTATTCTATTAAATCCTTTCAGCTTCACTACCCCAGCTCCCCACTTGAACTCCATGCTTAATTATTTGAAATTGCACTTGATGTCTCCTAAGGTAGACAACCATTGGACCCCTAATATCATTCCATAGCCACCAATGGGCATGACAAAGAAGTCACCATTGAACTCCACTCCCCGAATGGTCCAACTTAAACCTTTAACCTCATATTGCACACGTAGGTTAAACCCATCAGCTACTAATACATTCATGCACTTAATTGGAGTCACTGTTAATCCCAGTCTCTTCGCGACAGATAAGTCCACAAAGTTGTGGGTGCTGCCACTGTCCACCAACATTGTGTGTAACACTCGTAAATTTTGGTAAGTAAAAGTCACCAGACGTTTTTGGAGCTTATAATTGGTGGGACTTTTGTTAGGAAATGTAATTTTTAAAGTCCGTCGGAGTATCGGGAGTATTGGCAGTGAAAAAGTCGCGTTTCGGGGCTTCGGAATGGTCCCGCGACAATGCCCGGCGACTATGACAAGTCACTGTCGCACATGGCACAGTCGCAGAAGTGCAACAGAAGCATGGGGGCTCCATGCGACATTGACCAGCGACAATGCCTTACCCAGGGCATTGTCGCATGGCAATGTCGCCCAAGAAGTGCAGGGACTGTTAAAGTCGGGAAATCAACCTTCTTCCTCATTTTTCTTCTCCAAACTCTTCCCTTTCTCTCCCAAAACGTTTTCCCTCTTCTCCCTTCAAACCCTAACTTATTTTTGGTTCAAATCCTTGTATATCATGGAGATAAAACACCAGCAAGTGGTAAAAGGGAAGGCTATGATCAAGGATTCACCATCTTCATCTTCATCTTCAACCTCTAGCTCATTTTTGGGTTTTCTAGGTTTTCACCAAAACCTAAGTGGTAAGTTCATCCTCTCCATATCTAAACCATATTAGGTGATATAAGTGCTGCAATGATGATTTCCTAAGTCATATGTTTCTCCTTTTTCGGTTTAGAAGATTTTGGGGGAGTTAGGTCAAAATTAGGGTTTTGGGTATAAGTTGAGGTTTTGATGTAAAATGTTTGGGGAATGTTTCTATATGGTTGAATATGGTTATTTACGGTTGAAAATGTTTGGATCTAGGTTTTAGAGGTTTTGGCTTGGAGGATTCAAGTTTCGTCAAGGAAGCTCAAAGTGGGGTACAATCTAGATTTAGCCTAAATCTAGCAAGGTGAGTTCAAGTTGATTTGTGAAAACGATGTACATGCCAAAATGTTTATTTTAAAGTGTTTTGTGTCTTGCATGAAATTGTTAACTGCTGATAAGTTGGATTATTTTGAAAGTGTTTAACTTTATAAACTTATATAGCACACATCCTTGGGATTTTGGGCATTTTGTTAAATGTGTCATAAATGATTGGGTTTTAATGAATTATTGCATAAATAGGAATTTGGTCATAAATGCACTTTTAAGAGTTTTGTCGGGTTTTATGCATCATTCATGAAACGACATGTTTTGAAAAGTACTAGTGTATGAGTCCTTTGGTTTTAGGTCATTCCCGGTTTTGGGGAACATTTTAGAAATGGAAAACCTTTTGGTTTGGTCCAAAGGCCAATTGTGATTTGAGAAACAAAGTTGTGGGGAAAGATTTAATTTGGGTTATGTAACTGTAACACCCGAAAATTTATAAGGTGAGTAATTTCCCTCTTGTTTTATTTAAATTATGGTTATTTGAGAATATGAGCCTTTTCATGCATATAATGATCATTATTATATTGAAATGTTATATGAACTGATATACCATCTTAATCCTTTTAAACATCGCGCTCGTAATCGTTTTAGACTGAATTTTGGGTTGTGTTGGGTGTGGCGCGATAGTGACACTGTCACTATCACCAGTCACTATCGCGGGATTTGTACCGAGAGTCGATGGTCTGGCGCGATTGTGACCACGCGATAGTGACAATGTCACTATCATAGGTCATTCTCGCGGAGGGTGTACCGAGAGTGGGTTAGAGCTCGTGATTGCGACTCGCGATAGTGCCCATGGCACTATCGCCGGGCATTATCGCCATCGAGGTGCAGTGGGTTAAATGATCTTTTATTAGATTTCTACTTCATTTTCTATCAAACCCTCTCTTCTCTTTGGCGATTTTGAAGACCCTCAAACCGATTTCTTTCTCTCAAAACCCTAACCCTCATAAATACAACTCTTCTTGGTGGTTGGATCTTCACACTTGCAATAACTCCTCTCAAGGTCATCTTCTAGGGTTCATAAAACTCAACTTCTCATCTCCAAGTCTCATCTCCTCAAACTAGGGTTTCCCATTTTCTAGGTTTTGGTCCAAAAACCTAGATTGTGAGTTTACTAAACCTTTGTTAAACTAGATACACATCATAATCTCTTACTTGCATTATTGTAACATTTCTCAAAATGTTTATCTCTATGTTCATGGTGGTTTCATGTTTAATATGTTGGGAAATTTATTTTGAGTATCTTGCCATGATCTACTCTAGTTGCCATTTTTGGGATTTATTTCATGTATACATGTTATTGGCATTTTGGCATGATTTAGGGTATTGTGACCATAGTAGATGATAAATTCTACTTGGAATTCCTTCTTGGCTATATTGTATCTAAACATTAGTTATGTTGGATTTTGGGTCTCATATTGGACTTATGTGTTAAGATGGTAACATTGTACCAATGGTTGGTATCGAAATGTGTTGGTTGAAATATACGTCAAGACCTCCTATAAATTATGTTGGACGAACCAAGTCAGTAGACACTAGGAGGATGTAGTCTTGGGTGCCACCGTGTTGGTATGTGCCTAGACCTCCGCCATTCGGGGAATTTCCTTAGTTGTAGTCCTCGGATGTGCCGGGCCTTTCAGGTGTCTCTTGGTAGATGGCATCAAGGTATATCGACTCTTTGGGTGGAACTTGATTGGTGTTTTGGGTCTCCCCTATTGACTCCACATTGTTGAACTCTGGTTAACTGTTGATAAGAATTGTAACTATTCATGCATGCTTATGATTGTTCAACTCACTAGGCTTTTTAGCCTAACACTTGTTTGGTGTCGATGTGTATCTCAGGTTCTACGGTGCCAATTCTAAGCTGGCATAGTTGCTTTGGTGAGAGCTTGGGGAATACTTGCAAATGGACATACTTTCGATAGAAGAACTTTTGGATCCATAGATGACAACCCTTTTTGTAATCTCTTTTCTAGTATAGAAATTAGATTAGTTGGTTGTTAATTTATTGTCCGTTAAATTACAACTGTAATTAAACAGGTTTGTATATTTCCCCATTTTTGGGAGGCTCTTGCTATGGCAATTTTATATACCACATGTCCGTTTTTCGGATTTTTGTTATCCCTATTTTTAGGGTGTTACAAGTTGGTATCAGAGCTTTAGTTTAAGTGAACTAGGTATTGTTTTAGCATATCAAGACTTAAGCTTTAGACTTTATAGTTCCACTGTCCACTTGGGGTAGGAATCCTAGGTGGGGAGAGTGTTAGGATTACGGAATTACTCTAATTGAAAGTTGTGATGATGGTGACAAGAATTCTTGTGTATGATTCGTTCATAATTTCACTTAGCTACTGCTATTATGAATGCATTGTTACGTGAGCATACTTGGTTTACTATTAATATGATAATTGATGAAGGTATTAGTACGTACAATGAGTTCAACTCGTTTAGTCTTTTCTCAATCTATTTCTCATACTTGTATGGCAGATTAAAATGGTAAACACTCGGAGTAGGTTACCAAATACACCAGATGGCCACTTGGAAGTGGAGTCTACAGCTGAACGGCCTCCTGTGGGCATAACTACCGAGGGACCTCCCATACCCATAATCTTGGGAGGTGGACCTGAACAGATTCCGCGCCGGAACCTCAATGCAAGTAATGCCATCATGGAGGAAGTGACCATGGAGACCCAGATTCGGGACATCATGATGTTGGCCATGAACTCAGCCATGGCCCAAAAACAAGAGTTTTTCATGAAGCTTTTAGAAGATCGAGACGCTAGTAACCGACAACTGGAAACAATGGCGGAAAACATTGTTATGGGGTCGGGTGGACCAGTTGTAGTATCTGTTGAAGAACCAGCGGATAATGGGAACAAGACGAAGACCAAGGGGTGCACTTACAAGGCGTTTCTGGGGTGCCACCCTAAAGAGTTTGCGGGTTCAAATAACCTGGTGGCTTGTATGTATTGGCTCAAAGAGATAGAGATGGCCTTTGAGTCCAGTGAGTGTGATCCCTCTCAACGGGTCAAGTTTGCTTCTCAACTACTTCGGGGAGAGGCTCTGATTTGGTGGAACCTCACTCGATCCGCCCTCACCCCTAAAGTTCTGGCTAAGCTGACTTGGCCGGTGTTCAAAGAGAAGATTATGGATAAGTATTGTAGTGAGCATTCGTTGGACAAGCTAGAACGGGAGTTCTGAGATCTGAAAAACGGGACTCTATCCATTGTTGGATACTCCAAACTCTTTTTGGAGAAACTGAATTTGGTGGGACATCTGGTCCTCGATGAGAAGTCGAAGATCAAGGCCTATCAACAAGGTTTATCGGCCGAGATGCGAACGGCGGTAAGAAATGCTAGGGGTTTGACTTTGCAAGAGGTCATCGAAGAGTCCTTGCTCATTGAGGATGACATCAATGCGGAAAAGGAAGAAAGAAGGCAGGTTGGTAAGAAACGGAAATGGGAAGGGCCATCTGGGCCAGTTCGTCAATCAAGACCCTTTGTAAGCGGGAGAGCGGGTGATCATCATCGGAAGGATCGGTGGTGCCACAAGTGCAGGTCAAAGCACTCGTGGCCATGTGCTACAAGAACTTACTCAGGTCCAGAAAGGTGTGCCAAGTGTGGTAAGAAGGGCCACACAACTCGAGAGTGTCCCATCCGGGGGCCGGTATGCTATGAGTACAGAGGGATTGCCCAAAGCTAGTAGGAAGAAATGGTGGAAATTATGTGGGTTCGACGGCTAGAGTCGAGCAACCACCAAGGGTGCCAAGTCGAGCTTTCCGGATGACTACCGAGGAGGCAAAGGAGACCGCTGATGTTGTTTCGGGTACATTTGTAGTAAACTCCTTTCCAGCTCGTGTTTTGTTTGATTTGGGTGCTACGTGTTCCTTTGTATCGGAAGTTTTCTGTAAGCAATTTGTCACTCCTATTAGTGTTCTTCCCGATGCGCTAGTGGTAGAAATAGCTAATGGAGACCAAGTAATCATTCGAGACCAATTTTGTGATTGTACTTTAGAGATTGATGGGAATCCTTTCAAAATAGATTTACTACCTATGGCTATAGGAGGGTTCGATGTAGTTATAGGGATGGATTGGTTAGTGAGGCATAAGGCTGACATCTTTTGATCCAAAAAGATGATCCAAGTGTCTTTGCCGGAAAATGGTGTGGTTACCATTTATGGGGAAAAAGGAAAGAGGAGTAATCCCATCATTTCATCTCTTAAGGCTCGTAAGTTTCTAGCGAAGGGTTATCCTTCATACCTGGCCTATGTGGTGGACGCAAAGAAAGAGAAGAAGTTGGTAGAAGATGTGGAGGTGGTGCAAGATTATCCGGACGTCTTCCCGGAAGACTTACCCGGGTTACCACCGGAGCGACAAGTGGAGTTTCAAATCGACCTCACTCCGGGAGCGGCTCCGATAGCCCGTGCTCCATATCGTTTGGCCCCGACGGAAATGAAAGAGATGATGACGTAACTGCAAGAGTTGTTAGAGAAGGGCTTCATCCGACTGAGTTCGTCACCATGGGGAGCACCGGTTCTGTTCGTGAAGAAGAAGGACGGATCCATGCAGATGTGCATAGATTGCCGAGAGTTAAACAAAGTCACGGTGAAGAACAAGTATCCTTTACCTCACATCAACGATCTTTTTGATCAACTCTAAGGCGCGGGATGCTTCTCAAATATTGATCTTTGGTCCGGTTACCATCAAGTGAGAGTGAAGAAAGAAGATATTTCGAAGACGGCTTTCCGAACGTGATACGGTCATTATAAGTTTTTGGTGATGCCTTTCGGCTTAACCAGCGCTCCAACCGTATTCATGGATTTGATGAACCGTGTGTGCCGCCCATTCTTAGACAAATCCATGATCGTCTTCAATGACGATATTTTAATATATTCAAAAGACGAGTCTGAGCATGGGAAACACTTACGGGAAGTATTAGAGGTTCTGAGAAGGGAGAAATTGTTTGCGAAATTCTCAAAGTGCGAATTCTGGCTCCAAGAGGTGCAATTCTTGGGGCATGTGGTGTCTAAAGACGGAGTGAAGGTGGACCCGGCAAAGATGAGTTGGGAGCCCCCAACAAGTCCGACAGAGATTCGAAGTTTCTTGGGTTTAGCGGGTTACTACCGGCGTTTCATCCAAGACTTTTCCAAGATAGCTACACCGCTCACTTCACTTACTAGGAAGAACATCAAGTTTCTTTGGACCGAAGCACAAGAGCAAGCCTTTCAAACGCTCAAAAAGAAGTTGTGCGAAGCTCCGATCTTATCCTTACCCGAAGGATCGGAAGACTTTGTAGTATTTAGTGACGCTTCTAAGATGGGGCTTGGTTGTGTGCTAATGCAACGGGGTAAAGTAATAGCCTAGGCGTCGCGGCAACTAAAGGATCATGAGAAGAATCATCCAACTCATGACTTAGAATTAGCGGCGGTAGTTTTCGCGTTGAAGTTATGGCGGCACTACTTATATGGGACAAAGTTTACTCTCTTCACGGATCACAAGAGTCTCAAATACATCTTCGATCAGAAGGAACTCAACATGCGGCAAAGAAGATGGCTTGAGCTTTTGAAGGACTACGATTGTGGTCTACTCTATCATCCCGGCAAGGCCAATGTGGTGGCGGATGCATTGAGCCGAAGGAGTTATGATGGTGGTGTCAAGGTGTCCCTTACAAGGATCGATGTGGTATCGAGTTTGTTGGAAAGCATCAAGACGTGTCAAGTGGAAGCACTCAAGGAGGAAAATCTCAAGGCCTAGATCATGGTGAAGCAAAGCGGACTTTTGACGGAAGACAATCGTGGACTTAAGCTCTTCCAAGGGCGTATTTGGGTACCAAAGTTGGGAGGAAATCGGGAGTTACTTCTCGAAGAAGCGCACAAGTCAAAGTATTCTATACATCCCGGTAGCACCAAAATGTATCGAGACTTGAAATTGAATTATTGGTGGCCGGTGATGAAATTGGACGTGGCCAATTACGTGGAGAAATGTGTCACGTGCCTCCAAGTCAAAGCGGAACATCAAAGGTCGTATGGAAGTTTGCAACCATTGTCCATTCACGAGTGGAAGTGGGACAACATCACTATGGATTTTGTGACGAAACTACCGAAGACCTTGCACGGTCACGACACTATTTGGGTAATTGTGGATCAGCTAACCAAGAGTGCGCATTTCCTTGCAATGCGGGAGGCTTTGTCCATGGAGAAATTGGCCAAACTTTACATTGATGAGGTGGTGTCGAGACACGGAGTCCCGCAATCTATCGTATCAGATCGGGATAGTCGTTTCACATCAAATTTTTGGGCAAGTTTACAGAAAGAGTTGGGCACTAGACTGAATTTGAGCATGGATTATCATCCTCAAACAGACGGGCAGAGCGAGAGGACGATTCAGACACTAGAGGATATGTTAAGGTCGTGTATAATAGACTTCGGAGGAAGTTGGGATTCACATCTACCTTTGGTAGAGTTCGCGTACAACAACAGTTACCATTCTAGTATCGGAATGGCACCGTTCGAGGCATTGTATTGACGGAAGTGCAGAACCCTGGTTTGTTGGCTAGAAGCGGGTGAGAAGCAATTCGCCGGACCGGAATTAGTGCAAGAGACGGCAAACAAGGTGAAACAAATTCGGGAAAGACTAAAGGCGGCACAAGACCGACAGAAAAGTTATGCGGACAAGAAAAGAAGACCGGTCGAGTTTCAAGCGGGCGACCGTGTCATGTTGAAAGTATATCCATGGAAGGGGATTATCCGGTTTGGCATGCGTGCGAAGCTTAGTCCTCGTTTCCTTAGACCTTTTGTCATCTTGGAGAAAGTTAGTTTACAAGCCTACCGGTTGGATTTACTACCGGAAATAGATGGAATACATCCTACGCTTCACGTATGTTACCTTCGGAGGTGTCTAGCCGAGGAGGAAAGTGTGATTCCTTTGTCGGAAATACGGGTGGACAATGGGAATCGTTGTGGAAGAACCGGAGGCCATTTTAGAATCAAAAGTGAAGAAGTTGAGGTATAAGGACGTGGTTATGGTTAAAGTCCAATGGAAGCACCATCAGGGTGCTAACATTACTTGGGAGTCCGAAGGATGATATGAAGAAGCGATACCCTCACTTATTTAGTGTAGGATGAGATTTCGGGGGAAATCCAAATTAGGTGGGGAGGATTGTAACACCCGGAAATTTATAAGGTGAGTAATTTCCCTCTTGTTTTATTTAAATTATGGTTATTTGAGAATATGACCCCTTTCATGCGTATAATGATCATTATTATATTGAAATGTTATATGAACTGATATACCATCTTAATCATTTTAAACCTCACGCTTGTAATCGTTTTAGACTGAATTTTGGGTTGTGTTGGGTGTGGCGCGATAGTGCCACGCGATAGTGACACTGTCACTATCGCCGGTCACTATCGCGAGATTTGTACCGAGAGTCGATGGTTTGGCGCGATTGTGACCATGCGATAGTGATAATGTCACTATCGCAGGTCACTCTCGCGGAGGGTATACTGAGAGTGGGTTAGAGCTCGCGATTGTGACTCGCGATAGTGCCCATGGCACTATCGCCATCGGGGTGCAGTGGGTTAAATGAGCTTTTATCAGATTTCTACTTCATTTTCTCTCAAACCCTCTCTTCTCTTTGGCGATTTTGAAGATCCTCAAACCGATTTCTTTCTCTCAAAACCCTAACCCTCATAAATACAACTCTTCTTGGTGGTTGGATCTTCACACTTGCAATAACTCCTCTCAAGGTCATCTTCTAGGGTTCATAAAGCTCAACTTCTCATCTCCAAGTCTCATCTCCTCAAACTAGGGTTTCCCATTTTCTAGGTTTTGGTCCAAAAACCTAGATTGTGAGTTTACTAAACCTTTGTTAGGTTTTGGTCCAAAAACCTAGATTGTGAGTTTACTAAACCTTTGTTAAAACTAGATACACATCATAATCTATTGCTTGCATTATTGTAACATTTCTCAAAATGTTTATCTCTATGTGTTCAAATATTTGATGGTGGTTTCATGTTTAATATATGTTGGGAAATATTTTTTGAGTATCTTGCCATGATCTACTCTAGTTGCCATTTTTGGGATTTATTTCATGTATACATGTTATTGGCATTTTGGCATGATTTGGGGTATTGTGAGCATAGTAGATGATAAATTCTACTTGGAATGACTTCTTGGCTATATTGTATCTAAACATTAGTTATGTTGGATTTTGGGTCTCATATTGGACTTATGTGTTAGGATGGTAACATTGTACCCATGGTTGGTATCGAAATGTGTTGGTTGAAATATACCTCAAGACCTCCTATAAATTATGTTGGACGAACCAAGTCAGTAGACACTAGGAGGATGTAGTCTTGGGTGCCACCGTGTTGGTATGTGCCTAGACCTCCGCCATTCGGGGAATTTCCTTAGTTGTAGTCCTCGGATGTGTTGGGCCTTTCGGGTGTCTCTTGGTAGATGGTATCAAGGTATATCGACTCTGTGGGTGGAACTTGATTGGTGCTTTGGGTCTCCCCTATTGACTCCACATTGTTGAACTCTGGTTAACTGCTGATAAGAATTGTAACTGTTCATGCATGCTTATGGTTGTTCAACTCACTAGGATTTTTGGCCTAACACTTGTTTGGTGTCGATGTGTATCTCAGGTTCTAGCGGCGCCGGTTCTAAGCTGGCATAGTTGCTTGGGTGAGAGCTTGGAGAATACTTGCAAATGGACATACTTTCGATAGAAGAACTTTTGGATCCATAGATGACAACCCTTTTTGTAATCTCTTTTCTAGTATAGAAATTAGATTAGTTGGTTGTTAATTTATTGTCCGTTAAATTACAACTGTAATTAAACAGGTTTGTATATTTCCCCATTTTTGGGAGGCTCTTGTTATGGCAATTTTATATACCACATGTCCGTTTTTCGGATTTTTGTTATCCCTATTTTTAGGGTGTTACAGTAACCATGTTGGCTTTCGTGTTTTAGCCAAACGTCTATTCAACCTCTTGGGGCTTGATTTGTACTCGGTTGAGTCTTTGGAACATTTGTTCGGTTTTGGTAGCTCGTTGAGGAGCCTTGGACGTATGGTGTACTTAGTTGCATCTTATTTGAGAGTTAAATGTTTTGAATGCGTTAGTTCATCCTTTTGAGTCATGTAACGTTTTTGTTAGATCACATATTTATTGGATTCAATATCATCAATATTGAAGACGGAAATCTGAAGTCAAAGCTGGAAAAGTCAACTCTCATTAAATAGTCTAGGTTATTTTGTAATAAATGTCAAAGAATGTTTTTCCTTGTATTTTGGGCCTTTATGGCTTTTTCCTAAAATAGGTGTGTGGGCCTATTAGGGTTTTTAGGTTTTGTGAGGTGTGAGGTGTGTATCTCTTTTGAGTTTTCATTAGCCGTACATTCTATTGAGAGAGACGGCGGTAGAGAGAGAGAGAGAGTTGATTGAAACACACCTTGTAACCATTTGAATCGTTTTGCTGAATCAAATCAGGTTTGCTTAATATTTGTTTGTGATTGTTTGATTTATGTGATAAGTAATTGATATTTCAAGGACAATCAATTGGTATCAGAACAGATTTCCAGATTGAAATCAAAAAGAAAAACAGGCTTCGACACTGTTTTATCTGTCCAGATCGTGTTTATGGGATTTAGTGTGTTTTTGGTATTGTAATCGATCTGGGTTTGTGCGAAAAGTGATTTAGATCGAGTTTGTATTGATTAATTTGTGTTTTGCATTGTAATCGATAGGAATTTTGATGATTTTTGGTGTTTTTGGTTTTTCACGATTCGGCACTGGTTCATAGATCAAATCTTTTTTTTGTGTGAGTTTTTGAAATTACTTGATTGCAATCAGTTCTAGATGATTAGGAGATCGAATTGGCAAAGTTTTGTAGTGTAAATCGAAGTCTAGATTGGTTTTTAGGATTTTCAGGGAGGTTTTTTCGAAGTACAGGTGAAGAACAAAGTTTTGCGCCAGTTCATAAGCCCTCACCAGATTGAAGTTTGCGCCAACTCCCCATAGCGCAAAGTTGGTTTTTGCGCCATTGCCTCCTAGCGCAAAGGTTCTTTTGAGTGACCTTCAGCTCGCGCAAAACTTAGTTTGCGCCACAGGCCCCTCGCGCAAAATTTCACAAGTTTCTCGCCATCAGTTCATCGCGCAAAGTCATTCTTGCGCCAACCACGTGTCGCGCAAACCTCCATCTCTCGCAACCTTCTTCTTGCGCAAAACGCGGCTTGCGCCATCTGTTACTCGCGCAAAGGATCATCACTTCGCGCAGCTTCTTCTAGCGCGAACAAGTTTTTGTGCCAACTACTCTTCGCGCAAAGTTTTGGTATGCGCCACCTGGTGTTAGCACAAAACTCACTTTTTGCGCCAGAATCTATTAGCGCGAAACTCCTTTTACGCCACTGTCCTTTGTTTCTAATTTTTATTATTAATATGTGTTTATTTGATTTTATATAGACTAACGATCATTTTAAGTTTCTTATTACATATCTTTCAAATCAGGATGACATCAAGAGAAGCTCTCGCAATCGGCACCGATGTAAAGCCACCAGTACTCTTCAAGGGGGAGTACGAGCAATGGAAGGACCGATTCTTGGATTTCATCGATAGAAATGATTTGGGAGATTACATTAGAAAATCCCTAAAAGAAGGAATCATGACACCTCCTACCAAAGTACTCATTGTAGCTGGAGAGAATGGACAAGAAGAACAGAGAGAGTATCCATTACCGCTTGATGAATACTGTTAGAGCACAGATTTATTGGATTCAAGAGTGAATACTGATGAGTAGAAGAGAAGACACAAGGGTGACAAATTGGCAAAATCATTCATTCTCCAAGGCATACTGTTAGAGCACAGATTTATTAGATTCAAGATCATAAAGATTGAAGACAAAAGTTCAAGAAGTCAAAGGCTGAAAGTCAACTCTCTAGTGAGAGTCAAAGTCATTTGTTAATAAAGTCAAAGTCAAAGTCAATGTAATTGTATTTTGTTTTTCCTTTGTAATTGGTAGAGGGTATAAATACATTGCGTTCTTGTTTTTGTAATAAGATGTACATGAATCAGAGAAGAGGCAATTAGAATATCATTCTAGAGAAAGAGAGAATGAATGTAGTGAGAGAAAGTGAGAGAGATTGTAATCTTGATTTGAAAATCAATGACATATAATTTTAGAAATTGTTCATCTTGATTAGTTGTTACGATTAGAACTTAATAGATTTGGGAATAACAATTGGTATCAGAGCAAATCCATTTGAAATCAAATCAAGAAAATAGTTCGACTCTGTGTTCGTCGATGTCAGAATCAAATTCGAGTGTTAGTGCAAATTAGGAGTTGAAATCGATTAGGTTTTGTTTACTAAGTGCTATCGATCGAGTCTGTATAGTTTGATTCGTGAAATGCACTGTAATCGATTTGTAATTTTGATTTTGAAGTAGTTCGAGTTCACGAGTTTTTCACACACTGTAATTGAATCAAAGTGATTCATTTTGTGATAATTTGTCAAATTCAAGTATTGTAACCTGTTCAAGCTATGAAATCGAGCATTCTGACAAAGTTTCAAGATCAAAATCGAAGGATTCGATCGAATTGAAGCGAAAAAGTCGAGAACTCATCAGATCTGAACTTTGCGCCAGTTCATATGAACTTTGCGCCAGTTCATCATATTTTGAGCGAGGTTCATCAGTATTTGCACCAAATTGTTCAAGCTTTGCGCCAGTACTTTTTCGAGCAAAGTGTTCTTTTGCGTTACAAGTGCATAGCGCAAATATTTCTCTTGCGCTACAAGTGTTTTATGCAGACCAAAGTGTTTCCTTTGGGCAAATAGTTCGCCCCTTTACGCCATCAGACCAAAACGCAAACCTTACTTTGCGCCAGAATCCCAAAACCCAAACCTTACTTTGCGCCAGAAGCACAAAGCGCAAACCTCCTTTTGCGCGACAGCCTTGAAGCGCAAACTCTACTTTGCGCCAGCTTCTTATAGCGCAATTCTTATCTTGCGCCAGTAACTGTTAGCGCAAACAGTGTCTTTTCCATACTTAGTCAAATTTTTCATAACTGCAATATGCTCTTTAAGTGTGATCAAAATTTCTGAATTTTATTTCAAGTTTTTCTGTTTTGTTTGATTTCATTTGGACTAACGATCATATTCAAGTTCTTTTTGCAAACAGATATTCAAGATGGGATATTTTTCTGATGATGATGAACAAAAGATTGCCAAGCTCGAATTAGAGAATAAAAATCTTGCTTCTTCATTTGACTATTATTCAAAGCGAGCAAAGAGATGTTCTGATGACAGGAAGCTACTAAGAGAAGAAGTTAGTGCATTAAAGATTGTCAATGAAGAACTTCTGAAACAGACTTTTGGTCTTAATGAAGAAAAAGTGCTGATTTTGGAAGCTGAAAACACTGAGCTAAAAAGCAAGATCTCGGACTTAGAAGTTCAAATTGTCAAGTTTCAGCAAACAGGGTGTGCTAGTGAAGAGCTGATGAAGAGGATTTCTGAGCTAGAACTGCAGATTGCTGAAGAGAGATCATCTTTTGAGAAAGAAAAGAAAGAGTTTGCTAAGAAATTCTCAGAGTTTTCAAGAAAATTTGTTGACGAGAAGAAGACAGTTGAGCTGAAATGTATAAAGCTTTCTCAACAGATTTCTGATTTTGAGAAAGTAATCATTTTAGAAAGTGAAAAGTTTGCCAAGGAGAAAAAGACAATTGAACAGAAGAATGTTGGAATCTTCAAAGAGATATCTGGTCAGAGAACAAATGTTGAAAAGGGCTTTGATGAAGAAAGAAGTTTGTTTGAAGCAGAAATAAAGAAGTTGACTAACAAGTTATCTGAACTATCAGAAAGTGTGCTTAAAGAGCAGAAAACGAAGTTTGACTTCAAGAAGAAGATTGACCTGCTCATTGAAGAAAGAGACAGTTTATCTTCAAAGATAAAAGAGCTTGAAAAGATTGTTTCAAAGGTGGTGGTGACTAAGCAAACGACTCAAGAGTCAAAAATCCACTCACCTAGAAATAGTTCAGTTGGTTCTAACAAGCCAGCATCAAGCTCACCTCAGCAAACTGTTTCTACAAACAGGTCAGTTAAATATTCTGATCAGATTCGTACAACTAACATTTTCTGTGATTGGAAAATAGATGGTTCAGGTACAAATAGAAGGAGAAGAAAAAGATATGAAAAAGAGAAGCTGGTTTGGAAGGTAAAACCAGTTGAAGATGAAAAGAATAATGAGAAGAAGGAAGAAAAGAAAGGAAAGAAGGAAGAGAAGACAGGTAACAAATCATTTGTATCATTTATCCATGTTTTCGGTGACGTTTTATATGGATTTTATTCATGATATATGGGTTGAGTATTATGCCCCACTCATGTTTTGGGTGTTTCGAGAAATATAGTTTTATCCATCGTTTTAAAGATTGGGAGTTCGATTTCTATTCACGTTTTGAGTGAGTTTTGGGTTGAAGCTAATTTACGAAAGAACGTTTTATATTGGGATCTTCGTCCCTAAAATAGTTTGGGATGGAGAATGTTTGTATTGGTTTTTCCTTCGCTTAAAATGCATATTATTGGAAAACGAGTTGTTTTCATACTTGAAGCATATCATTTTGAAAGGTTATGATTTAAATTGAATTCTTCTTTTTTTAACAATATATTTTCTCGTGTTGAAAACTCTTTAACTCACTAGGCGTTAGCCTAACATTTTCATTTGTCGGCATGTGCATCAGGTTCCATTCGGGTTAGCCCTAGTAACACTGTGAAGAGAGGAGTGCTAGTTGCGTGCTCGAGGAGTGCTTAGCTTGTTGAAGTCTTCCACATTTGTTTTGAGAAGAGCAACTTGTGTTTGGGGTTGAGTAACACCCGACTTCGGTTTAGTCTTTGTATATTATTGGAGTTTATATTTGTTGAGGTTAGTTATAAAATTTTATCTTGAAGTATTCGGAGTTTTGAACTGTAGAAGGAAGTTTTGTTCCTTATGTTGATGTTATATCGAAATTTTTAATTAGTGCTCTTACCAAATTTGAGGGTGTTACAAAACATCCTCCTCTTCCCTTGAAACAGTATCCCTTATGTTGTCCCCTTTTTCATAATTGGAGTTTCCCGTTTGTTCTTCCTGCATGTCCGGACAAATAAGCATGTACAACCTTGCATTTCTACATTTATGTCCTGGGACATACTTTTCATTACAATAAAAACACTGATTGTTCTTCCTTTTCTCATCGTACTCCTTCCTTGAAAGTTGTTTGAAAGGTACAAATCGGTTACCGGTGTTGGGGGTAAACTACTCTAGGGTTTATAACTTGGTTGTTGTGTTGATTGAGGTGTGGGGGTTCTTTTCTGGCTGTAAGGACTATACGATGAAGAATTTCTAGGTACATATGGCAAGAATTTTGGTGTCGGAAGAAGTGTAGGAGCGGGGGAGCTTGGATTGTTGGGTTTTTGTACAGGGGTGTTTTGTGTAGAGATGGGGTTGAGACACTCGGTTTTTGTAGGAAGTTCCAGTCCCCAAAGCGCATACAGAGCTCCTTCCTGAATCCTTGCTAGTTTCATAGCCTGGTTTAGTGTTTTAGGATCAAGTAATTGTATCGTATGCATAATCTCTTTCATAAGACCTCCAATGTAGAGATCCAACAACATCTCAGTGGAAATGGTTACTTGGTTTCTTAAGGCATTTAACTGAGAGTTATATTCACTTACAGAGGCTGTTTGTTTCAGATTCCGAAGCTCGATCAAAGGTTTCGAGATTACTCCTTCCATAAACTGCTCCCTAAGTTCTTGTATGTAGGTCTGCCATCCCAGATTCAAACCCTCTATTTCCTTCATATAGCCTTGATGCCACTGTAATGCCCTTCTCTGATGATGGATAGCCACCAAAGGAATCTTCATTTTCTCAGGAGTGTTGTCAATTTCGAAAAATTTATTGCACTTGTAGTGCCAGTCTTTGAACCCATCTCCATTGAAGGGAGGAAACTCCAACTTTGCCATTCGATTAACCAACTTGATAACTTGTTTTTCCCTTGGTGCGATTTGAGGCTTCACCCTCTCCATCTCTATACTGAAAACCCTCATCGTACTCATCTTCTTTAGTAAAACAACTGTCGCCTCTGGACCAGACCCTTTAGACTCCTTTTTTGATTGAGTAGTCACCAACAACTTTACCGCATGTGTTAGCTATGAGATGCCCGTCTGAATCGATTGTAGCATCTCGTCATGTCCATCGATACACCACTAGGTATAGGAAAGATAACTCTGATACCACTGATAATTACTCAATACAAATAGCTACAATCAAATTCAAATCAGACAGAGAAACGCTCTGCTGAAGAAAAGTTTCATTCCCAAAATTCAGAGATAATGCTCCACCTCTACAAAAGATTCCATATATTCATCACAGAGTACCAGGAGGACACGTGGCCACTAAAAGTGAAAATATAAAATAAAGTGACTAATTAAAAGAATCATATTAAACGACATTGTAACAAATGTTGTAAATGATTTGTAACCCAATGTTGAAAACTAAAGAAATTAGCCATACAGACATGACTAATTATGAACTGAAGTGACAAAATGAAAGTGATACCGAAATTAAGATGAAAATGATGCAAGTAATATTGATCTTCAAGCTCCAAAATAAAGTCTCTCTCTCTCTCTCTAGGTGTTAGAAGGTCCTTAGGGCGATTTCATTTGAAGTATATATTTGTATAGGGGAGATCAAAAAACGTCAAAAATTAGGTTAGGGCTCGATTTAAATGCATAGAGTTCGTTGTGCCACATTGGTTTGTGACCCAATAATGGCAAGGTTACATGGCAGGTAGGATAACATTATATGTACCAAAAGTCTTTGTCTTCCTTTCTTCTATGTTACCCTTGTACGTGACCATGCCATGTCAGGGTTTTACAGACCTCTATTATGCTCTGCTTCAGTCACTTGTTCTGTAAAACCCTTTTTTAAGTGTGCCAACCATTTTTTATCATGCTTTCCGTATTTTATTAGCTCGTCATGTAATGATAACGACACAATTAGTAGGTTCTTTTAGCAACAAAAATGGGTATTACGTAGAAGATTCGATCACAAAATACATAGCAAATTTAATATTTATCAAAAATCCAAAAATTCTAACAAAGGTTATGATGCCATTTTATACCGGATTATAGCTTATTTATAGTTTATTTTAGGTGTTACTTTGATAATGAATATTTGTTGTTATCATAGATTCATAATATGCTTACCAATCTCAATTCTTCAAGCATGATAATACATACATACTTTTCTTATGACATGCTTTTAAATTTTCAAAACATTGATTTTTTGAATACAAGTATTTCCTTATGCACCTATTTGAATCTATTAGTCCATCATAAGTCAAGTTTTCGTTTATCATCATCAATACTTAACGAAATAATAAGTGTATAACTTATTAAAAAATGTTTTACGTAAAGTTAAAAGTTATGACAAAGAAAATAAACACTAATCATGTTGGTAAGTTGTCTTGAATTATGCAAGTCTACAATCATATTTTACTTCTTCTTTCTCAAAATAAGTATCCACATTTTTATTAAAAAAAGTTGTCCACATTAAAAAATGTTCTACAGTTCTACTTCCAATCAAGGTGGCGCTTGTCCTCGTCACGGTCCTACTTTCCCATCTGATTACTCATGAAAAAATGCCCTACTTCCAATCCACCATGTGGCCATCTCCTTCTTAGGTGTCGTCACCAACATGAGTAGTAGCTGAAGTGCATTCGCAAAAGATATAAATCAATATGGTGTTTTTTTTAATATTTAACATTAATAATAAAATTAAACACAATAAATTTAGATCTATAATAAATTAAACGAACGTTCTCGAAGTTGAGGAAGGTGAGACATTTCTCCCACAAGATACTGTACTTCCATTACCATCCAATGGTCCTAGGGATTATCGGAGTATAACTTGCAAAAGTCTTCGCGCATGGAAAAGACTCATAAATCCATATATGAGATGTTACAACTAAACATTGTTATAACCCGCGGGAGCCATGATTTGGGTCTAGGGAGCATTAGTTATATATTGATGGGTCACCAATAATTTGAAGATGACCTCCCGATCTTCCTTGCAAATCTTTGAAATACATCTTATTATACTTGGTCAAATTTAGTTCTTTGTAATAGCTTAGTCATATTCAACATGTTTGGCAAAATCGAAGACTAGCCGAAATCAGCAAGAAGTGAATCTTCAGATGCGGATCAAAGATGAGCTTCCAATCTTCAACTAAGTTATCTCTGCCGATTTGGAGGTATAAATCGGGGATCCTTAAACTTGGAGGATATCCCCCTCGTTCTATGTTGAGACCGATTTTGGAGTACAAATCAGTGGATCCTCTAAATAAGAGGATATCCTTTTTTTATCCCTTGCTAAGCAAATCTTCAACAAAGTACATCCAATTTTGTACCTGATGGATACATTCCCTGATGAACCTGAAGATAAGACTTTTCTCTTTTACACCTTTTCCAGATATGGTCTACATCAAGTTCTGCACATCTTTTGTGTCCCATGTTGAGATAAAAATGACATCTTGTCCTTTTTAGGTCAACTATGTGATTCAATCCTAGAGTGACTAGTTTCTTATGCATTTAATGCACATGGTAGTATTTAAAGTTAAAAACTCCTCCCATTCAAGGTTACGCTTTTAAGAGAATCCTCCTAAGTGCTCAAGCTAAAAATCGGCAGATTTTACTCTCTCCCTCAAGAACTTCATAGATTTTAACTTAGTGCTTTCAAGTTGTTTTTAATTTTTTTGTTCTTCGTGAAAGATTGTTAGAATAGATTTTTATCTGTTCTTTTTCGTAACAATCTGTTTTTCTATGTGTAATTTCTTGATATTTATATCAATAAAGAATTAAAAATAAGTGAAATTTTGTTGGAAAATTTTAGTAAAAAATATGGTTTTTTACTAACTTTGGACACATTTAAATACATGTATATGTATTGTATATATAGAACTCTTAGTGGTTTTGTGTTCTCTTATATGAGAGCTTCGAAACGATATATTATGTGTCCAAAACGGAATATGTGTGAATGAGATATCGATGCTCAAAGTTGAGTGTTTGGGATGAAATTGGCAAAAATCAAGTGGGTGTGGGAACTTGTCCCACATACCATGAATGTGGGAGGGGCTTATAAGCTCCTTTGATTGGTTTTACTCCAACTCCTACCCGCGCACAGGGGAGGTGCCGATTGAGATTTTCGTAAGCTAAAATCGGCGAACTTGTGTGTGGGCACGACCTGCGTACACGAATGCAGCTCCGAAATCTTGTGCTTGCATAAGCTTGGTTTTTGCGAAATTTTTGTTTTGATCCAGTGGCCCGGGCGGGTTATGTCGCGGACTAAACTGCACGGCAACCCGCGCCGTGCACTGGAGTGTGGAGTCAAAACAGTGCACCGGGCGGGTTATGCCACGGGTTAACTCACACGGTTACCCGCGCCGTGCACTAGAATATAGACGAGAAACAGTGCACCGGGCGGGTTATGTCGCGGGTTTACTCGCGTGGCTACCCACGCCGCGCACTGTCATTGGTTCTTTTTGTAACTCCCACTGATACACATTGATTATAAAAATTAATATGTTTAATGATCAGATAATTGATGATTAATTACATATTAATGTGTCGGTTTCGATCTCAAGTATAAAAGGTGGAGTCCGGTTGCACTCCAGACACACCGAATACTGAACACACACACGATTCTCTGATATCTCTAAGGCATACGCTTTTCCGGCGACTTTTTCAGGCAAGTGGTCATCTCCGACAATACTTCTGCTTACGTTGTTGTACCCTGGGAACTGACGGCGAATCTGTTTAAGGGAATCGTGTTACACACGAGCCTCAACATCATTTGATCGGCTTCGGTTTATTTGTTTATTTAATCTCCAGTTGATTCATTCTATTTTCTGTGTATTCGTATTATTATTATTTATCATTCATTGATTTTGTAGTTTATTACATTCGTTGTAATATTATATGTATTATTAAAATACATATAGAAAATACCAACAATCTTAAACATATTCTAATCGA
Source organism: Arctium minus (assembly GCA_954870635.1). Lineage (NCBI taxonomy): Eukaryota > Viridiplantae > Streptophyta > Magnoliopsida > Asterales > Asteraceae > Arctium > Arctium minus. The sequence goes on from OX941095.1 coordinate 15,460,271, forward strand.
GTTTGATTCGATTTGTGTGGTTGTCTGTTTTATGTAAATAGATTGATACTACACTGTTTTGTGTAAACAGATTAATAGTGTGATACTAATTGTTCAAGTGAAATTGAATTTTTCATAATGGTGAACACGTCAGGAACCACAACTCCTGTGATACCGGTGCCTAGCATTGCTACCATACCGGTGCAAAAAATACCATGTTGACGACTACCACACCAGCACCGAACACCATGGCCAATCACGCTGAAAAACCGGAAAAATTTTCTGGTTTGAACTTCAAGAGATGGCAGCAGAAGATGTTTTTCTATCTGACTACTCTAAACCTGGCTCGGTTCCTCACTGAAACTTCTCCTCAAATTAGTGGAGGAGAGGCCGACGCTCAATCTGTGAGCGCGGTTGAGGCTTGGAAGCACTCAGAATTATTGTGTCGCAACTATGTGTTGAATGGGTTGGCCGAACCGCTTTACAATGTATATTGTAAAGTAACCACGGCTAAGGAACTTTGGGAGTCTTTGGACCAGAAGTATAAGACTGAAGATGCGGGAACCAATAAGCATGTTGTTGCTCGATTCTTGGATTTCAAAATGATTGACTCGAAAACTGTGATGAGTCAAGTTCAAGATCTTCAAGTGATAGTGCATGATATACTTGCCGAAGGGATGGTTATCAGTGAAACCTTCCAAGTTGCAGCGATGATTGAAAAGCTTCCTCCTGGTTGGATAGACTTCAAGAACTACCTTAAGCATAAGCGAAAGGAGATGTATGTGGAGGAATTGGTGGTACGTCTTCATATTGAAGAAGACAACCGAATAGCTTTGAAGGGTGGTTATAATGCTGGCTCTTCAAAGGCTAATGTGGCAGAAGTTGGCCAATCTTCCAAAACCAAGGCGAAAAAGATTGACAAAGGCAAAGGGAAAGCGAAGAATATTGGTCCTCGAAAAGGAACTTTCAAGAAGAAGTTCAATTGCTATAATTGTGGCCAATCGGGTCATAAAGCTGCTGATTGTAAGTTGCCTAAGAAGGATAATTCGCGTCAAACCCATATGGTGAATGATGACTTGGTGGCAATGATCACAGATTTTTCGTTCATGGGACTTACTACCATGGTTTCGGAGGCGAATATGATTAGTTCAAACTCTATGGAGTAGTGGGTTGATACTGGAGCTACCCGTCATGTGTGTTATGACAAAAGAACCTTCATCTCTTACAAAGATGTTGATGATGGGCAAATCTCTACATGGGAAATGCCGCCACCACTGATGTCAAGGGCATTGGAGATGTGATTCTGAAGATGACTTCCGGGAAAGATCTCAAGATTAGAGACGTTTTGTACGCACCTAAGCTTCGGAAGAACCTCATGTCGGGGTGGTTGGTTAATAAGTTTGGTTTTAAGCTTGTGTTTGAGTCCGACAAATTTGTTTTGTCCAAAAATGATATGTATGTGGGAAGGGGATATGCCTTGAATGGCATGTTCAAGTTGAATGTAATGGTTGTCAATGAAATGAATAAAGCAAGTACTAGTTCTGCTTATATGCTTGAGTTTTCAAATGTTTGGCATGGCCGTTTAGGACATGTAAACTTTAATTCCATTCAACGTTAAATTAAGCTAAACTACATACCGAAATTTGATATTGACTCAAATCATAAGTGCCCCACATGTGTAGAAGCCAAACTTACAAGAACATCTTTCAAATCGATTGAAAGGAAAACCGAACCACTTGATTTAATTCACACTGATGTGTGTGATTTAAAATCGGTTCCAACTAGAGGTGGGAACAAATATTTTATCACGTTCATCGATGATAGCACGAAATATTGCTTTATATATACTTAAAGAGTAAAGATGAAGCAATAGACATGTTTGTCTTGTATAAAAATGAAGTTGAAAATCAACTTAACAAGAAAATCAAGGTCATTAGAAGTGATAGGGGAGGTGAATATATTTCACCGTTTGCTGAGTTTTGTTCTAACAATGGAATTCGACATGAATTTACAGCACCCTACTCACCTCAACAAAACGGTATTGTTGAGAGGAAAAACCGTACCTTGAAAGAGATGGTGAATGCCATGTTGATTAGTTCTGGTTTAAGTCAAAACATGTGGGGGAAGCTATTTTGTCGGCTAATTATCTTTTGAATAAGATACCCCGCAAGAAACAAAATGAAACACCGTATGAACTTTGGATGGGTAGGAAGCCATCCTACAAGTACTTATGAGTGTGGAGGTGCCTAGCTAAAGTGGTTGTACCTCCGCCTAAGGTACAAAAGTTAGGACCTAAAACAGTGGATTGTGTATTCATTGGATATGCGCAAAATAGTAGTGCTTATCGGTTTCTTGTGTATGAATCTAAAAATCCTGAAATACACAAGAATACAATTATGGAGTCAAGAAATGCTTCATTCTTCGAAAATGTGTTTCCTTGTTTGAATAAGGAAAAACACACCTCATCTTCTAAAGATAAAGAAATTGTTCGAGAGGATGAACAAGTTCTATCTGAGGAAGAAGAAGTGGAACCTAGAAGAAGTAAACGGGCTCGGGATGAAAAATCGTTTGGTCCCGATTTTCTCAACTACGTGGTGGAAAGTGAACCCAAAACTTATCGTGAGGCAGTTACGTCTTCGGAGGGACCTCAATGGAAAGAATCCATCAAGAGTGAGATAGAATCTATCTTACAAAACCATACGTGGGAACTAGTAGACTTACCTCCGGGTTGTAAGCCACTAGGTTACCGTTGGATCTTTAAAAGAAAGATGAAAGCTGATGGCAGTATTGACAAATACAAGGCGAGATTAGTGATCAAAGGATATAAACAAAAGGAAGGTCTAGATTATTTTGATACTTATTCGCCGGTGACAAGAATAACATCCATTAGATTGGTGTTAGCTATTGCAGCCATTAGAAATTTGCAAATTCACCAAATGGATGTGAAAACTGTTTTTCTTAACGGAGATTTAGAAGAAGAAATCTATATGGAGCAGCCTGAGGGATTCGTTGCCCCAGGACAAGAAAACAAGGTTTGTAAATTGATTAAGTCCTTGTATGGCCTAAAGCAAGCTCCAAAGCAATGGCATCAAAAGTTTGATCAAGCCATGTTAGAAAGAGGTTTTAAGATAAATGAGTGTGACAAATGTGTTTATATGAAAGACACCACTCATGGATATGTCATCTTGTGTTTATATGTTGATGATATGCTTATCATTGGCAGTGATGACAAAATGATAAAGTCCACAAAGGATATGTTGAAATCCAAGTTTGACATGAAAGACATGGGTTTAGCGGATGTGATTCTTGGGGTCAAAGATCACAAGAACACAGAATGGTCTGGTGTTAATTGTCCACTCCCCTTCGTCCCCTTCACAAGTCACAGGGACGAAATCTCACAGGGGTAGATCACATGGAATATTATTGTTACCTAGTTGCTTCAGTAGAGAACTATATATAGGTTACCGTACAAAAACACAGGGACGAAAACTCACAGGGGTTCAACGGGGAAAGGAAGGTTCACTGTTGGTGGTGTTGGTTGGTGGATTTCATGATTTTATAGGATATTGAGATGTAGGAGAAAATGGGGAAATCGGGAGGAGTAACCGATGATGGTACTTAGCCAGAGCCGGTCCAGCCCTTCCATGACTTCACCACCCTTCCACGGCCAAAACCACCAGCCTACCATCACCACCCTTTCCCCTCTCCTCCCATCCCCTTCATTTGCATCACCAACCTGTATTCCCCCTCTCCTCCCATCCCCTTCATTCTTCCTCACCAATACCGACACCCTCCCCACGGGCCACCGTGAGCCACAACCTGCAAGTATACGTGTGTTGTGTGTGCGTTTGCAAAGTGTTAGTTTGAGCGGCAATGTGTGTGTGTGTTTTGTGTGTTTTTTCAACGAGTTGGATGTTTGGACCGAATGAAGGGTATTAAGTTGGTCGGAGATGGTGACCGGAAAATTGACGAAAGGGATCGGAGGGACGAAGATGCCTTTCTGGTTGTGTGAATATAATTTTCAGTGAGTGTGTGTGTGTGTATATATAGGTAGTTTCAATTGGAAACCAAATTTCATTAGAAACTTTGGAAACCAAATTTCAACCATTGGATAGTTTTTATATGAATCCCTTCTACTTGCTAAATAAACCTTTCCTATTATTTCTACACTCACACGTATCAACGTCAACCTCCCATTTTTAACATTTTCAAAGCATAAATAACCCCAATTTGTCTAAAAAGGGTTCATTTAGGGGGGAAATATTTCTATTAAATAAAAATCAATAAACTAAGTAAATGAAAATGAGTAAAACCCAATAAACAAGTACAACAAAACATGGTGTGAGCAATATTAATCAATAAATTTATACATTTAAATAATATATATATATATATATATAACAATCTTACATGAATAAATTAATCCAATGAATCGAAGTTTACAAATGCATCAACACCCAACAAACAAGAAGAAACTCAAATCATTCCTTACCCTACTCCTTTTGTATCTACACTCCTATTTTCTTTTTCTTTTTCAGAAAACAAATAACAAACTCCTCTGTCAATAATCGGCCTATACATTTCAATTTTTGTTTCAAAAAATTATGCAATATATATATAGATATAGATATCAGGTGTGTATATATATGTATACCAAAGTAAAGAGAGTGGTTCCATCGGGGGATTTTTAACCCCCAGTTTTTGCACGTTTCATGCCGTTGGTGTTGAATGGCGACATGCTACCACTTGGTCCAGGACTCTCTTCTCGGAAACTTGAGTTCAGCAGGGCTAGCTCTCTTAATTGCTGTCGTTTGATATAATCCTCCGACTCATCCTGCAAACACCAAAATATCATAGGCTCATCTATCATCATTACCAAAACTTTAACGAATTCATGCTAGTAGTGATTGGAGGTATGTCAAGTTCGTGAAGGTGATTATTATTAATATAGATAGATGAAGGTCCGTGTTTTTTGTAAGCCATCTAGTGTAGGTAGATGAAGGCCCGTGTTCTTTTTACCTGTCAGACGAAAAAACAACTCATCCAAAGGCTCATAAGCGATCTCACCTCCTCACGAAAAAGGGTTGTTCTTACATGATCCTAACTCTAAGTATATCTATATATATATATAGGAAGCTCCCTCTCTCTCTATTAAGGGCTCTTGTAGAGAGAGATTCAAAGAGGTTCTACATATTCTAACAAAGACATGACATGTTGATTACCAACGGGTAACACGATAACTTTACAGTGAAGGGAGAGGTTCACAGACTTTCCAAATTGGTACACATTGGAAGTCAAAAGTATACTACTTTCCAAATTCAAGATTTTTCATATTCTTTCATGTTTTAGGAGCTTCTAATGATTTAATCAAAGGTATAGCAAATAGAAGAGATGGGAGGAAAATGTATTAGTTTCTTAAGGAAAATCTTCATCAATTTTGAAGTTAAAAAAGAGCCCATTTGACTTTAAAGAACGAGAAACTAGTCGCCATGCTTTGGTTTCTAAAGTCAAATCGAACTACTTTCAACTCCAAAATAGACATGAGAAGACTTACATTTTAAGAAAATACCTCAAAAAGTACAAGAAATGGTGATATAATTGTAAAAGAAAGTGAATGTTTTGTGAATTTGTCAAGAACAAGTTTGACTTCAAAGTCAAACAATGCAAATTATAAAGAATAAAGAGAGTAGACTATATATAAGAAAGATACCACTGGTTTGAGTAACTCTTGGATTATCTCGTGTGCCTGCCTCAGCCTTATATCAACAACGCTTGCAGGTAAATCAGCCTCGATCAAGATGTGAAGTGGCTCGTTTAGATGCTCGTAGCCAGGTCTTCCCCTTAGCTTCTCTTCCTTTACAATTCAAACCATATATTTTATTAGATTCAAGAAACACACAAAAGCAGATTAAAGAAATCTTGAATTTTAGCATATGATAAAAACCTTATCAGGATCCTTGATCGACCCTTTTCCTCGTATAAACACACGACAGCCTGTTGTCGCCTCTATGCGTTTTAGTGAATTGCCTCTGGGTCCCAAGAGCCGGCCAACAAAGTTAAACTAAAATCCAAAAAAAAAACGTCATTTGAACTTGTTGGACACAGCATTTTTCATTCCATTTACTTGATATAACCAAGAAATGGAGATAGCGATCAGAAAATGGAGAAAGAAACCAAACCAAACCAAACAAACCGGGTACCTCCCATCCAGAGGTAGGGTTCCGTATGTACCTCACTCTACCCCAAAACTGTAGAGCAGGTAATGACCCCCGGCTTGTGCAAAATAAGATAAAAATTGCAGAGAAAGAACAGTAGAAGAACATGGAAATAAGAAAGACGGTGCAAAAATTTGAAAACGAGATACAAGTAAGCAAGCAACAACTTTGAACAAAACATACAAACTGAAGCAAATACCAGAAAACATAACCAAGGTAGGATAACTACACCTAGGAGTAAGGACCCGAGAGATCTAACTGTTGGCCAAAGGAAAATGATATAAATGAATGTCCGGAGATTTTGAATATAGATTTAGAGGAACCATTGGAACATCTTCAAAGCTTACATTGGGGTATGTATCAACAGGAATATCTAACCGCAAGATGCGCTTCACGGTGTATGAACTAGGACTTGCTGGAGCTCCTTGCCAGTCCATTGTCATTCCAGGGGGTCCACTTAACCTCTGTCATGAAGCAAAATAATAGCATTAGTGGGTTTTTCTTACTTTTCATCTGAGATTGAAGCAAGTGCTAATATTATTTACGGAAAAAAAAAATGGAAGTAAAAAGATGTACAGAAAAAGAACACTAAAAATGACAAGTTAATGTGTTCTAACGGTAGTTCCTTTACTTAAAGACAAATAAATAAAATAAGCAATGAAAGAAACATCCAAAGCTCTTTGGAATTTTTCTTTTTTTGGTAGCCCAACCAGGGAGACCTGGGTTTGCTCCCTACGGTCACCACATCAAGTCCCCTCAGGGCTACTAGAGGTTTTCTTGACTGTTAACTTCAAAAACCTATGATTTAGCCGATGTGCGCACAAACGGACTCAGATACCCATGGTTACAAAAAAAACACACACACACACTCTTTGGATTGCCAAAAAAGGAAGTGGAAAAACCCAAGTGCAAAAAGATCGAAGAACTTGATTATTAGACAGCTACAAATATATATACACACATACAAGTATATGTATATACTTCCTTCATCCCAAAACAAAAACCACTTCATGATATTTCTTTGTTCCAAGAAGAGTACTACTTCAAACATTAAGTTAAAGTCAAGATCCCTTAATCAACCTTCATTTTCGAAAGATTGGATGATGATGAAATGTTCAGTTAATTCGTAATTAATTAGTCAAATTCCAATTAGTAGCAAGTTATAAGCATCAACGCATGAGAAGTGCAATTCATCTCGTTTCTTAATAGACCCAACCGAACACTCCAAATAACAGCTACAAATATCTCATTATATGGCATGGCAAAAAGCAAAACTCTAAACCAAGTAGTATAAGACATGCAACTTTAATATGTCAGCCAGCAAATAAAAACAACATCAAGTTTTAGAGTTTATTAAATGATTACCTCTTGTGGAAAACCATTCCAGCCAGTCCCTGGAACATGTGACATAAGATCTGAAGAAGCCATGGGGCTCGGGCTTCTATGCCGCAATCTATCAAGCTCGTTAATCCCTTGGTTTTGCAACGTACTTGAAACCCTCAAGATTTCTGGAAAAAAAAACAAGGAATTCAAGTGAATGGTTAAAATAAAAGACTTTTCACATCTTGGGTTCTTATCATTACCAACAATAAGAGCTAATCTTTTTGAAGTATACAATGTTTATATACGGAAAATTAACTCACACATACTTCAACCCCTGACCTCCAGGAAGGTGGGTTTACTGGGTACTGCAGGGCCAATGGCCTTTTGGTAGTAAGAGCCTGTTTGTTAGCAGCTTAATGGGACTCACAGTTTATTAGGTCAGTTATACATGACTGTTTGGTAGTGGCTTATTCAGTAAGTTTTTTTTCTTTTTTTTTTTTTTGGGGGGGGGGGGGGGGCGGTGCTTTATGCAGAAAACCATGTTTTTTTTTTCCAAACCTGTCCCTCCCAATTAAAAAACAAGCTCCTTCTATCTATGAAAAAACCCTCCCGAACAAATACCTTACCAATCTATACAGACAGATTAATCCACACAGATGACTTTATCCATTAAGGACTTAATGGAAAGCCAACCAAACAACCCCTTACCTTAGGGCACAAACAAAAGCCAACATCTTTAAGTTGTGCATCAAGCCTTCCCTAATTAGAGTAGGCAAAGCATTGGGTGTTTACCATTTCTTTGTGAATATTACCTTATTTGAAACAAACACTATCCAACTTAATTTCATAGTTAGCCAATAACCTTTCCTATTAATAATACAATCAATATAAGGTTGCCCGTTTTAAGGACTCCTCATGCGACAAATGTTTGTCCATTTTGGAAGATCATTCACTCCTACATAACCCTTCATGAGACTTTAGTTTTCCTCTTTGGTGACTTTTCCTAACCACAACCTAGGATTATAGGATATGAAGCCTAATTTGGATTGTAAACCAATCTACCACTTTGCAGATGATAGTTATAGGCAGTTAAGATGACTGATTTCTTGTCTTATCCTTTAGTTGTTTGGTTTTCTTCTTATAACAGTGCAGTCTTTCTTTGATAAATGTAATACAAAATTCAGGAATTGTACAATAAAATCCTAGTACATCCCTTGATGTCCGTAAATCGTTGAACCACGTAAATCCCGTGTTCGGGTCTTTCGTTTCCTGTGATTGTTGTGTGTAATTGCTATTCCTAACACAAAATCTAGCCAAAAAATTAGTTAATTACAGATCGTAGCACCAATGAAATTGAGAAAGGCTTTGCTTTAGCATACCATCAAGCTTAAAATCAACGAAGGCCAATCTTGAGGAAACTCGGTCGGATTGGGCTATGTGAAGTGCGTTGTAGCTTATGGGACAATGAACAATAAACTTATGTAGGAAGCTTTAAGGATAATTCATTTGCCCAAACCCAAAGAGTACCATCAATCATGGGACATGAAGAACATCAACAACTTCATTTGGCACATGGGGTGCTACATGAAGTTGCTCAATTTGGAGATGGAAGTAAAGGTACACATATCAATCCCACACTTGATTGATATTGCTTTAATTTGGTGACATAGAAAACATGCAAAGGGGCACTTTTACCATTGATAGGTGTGACACCGTAATAGGCCAAACTCATAAGCAATTCTACCCCATTAGTCGGCATTTATGACATGCAAAAGCAAATGAAAGAGCTAAGACATGAGGGATCCATTTGAGACTAGAGGGATCCATTTGAGACTACATGAAAGATTTCTTGAATCTCATGCTAATAATCGAATGAGGACTTGTTGTTCAACTTCATGGACGAATGAAAATCATGGACCGCCCCGGAATTGCAGCAAATTGAAATATAAAAAAAATTAAAAAAAAAACATGCTTGATGCTTTCATGATCAAAGAGACTTTGAAGGAGTATCAAGGCATGGGACGACTTAAGGGCCCGTTTGGTTTGCAGGATTTGGTGAAATCCATTCCAATCCCAAGTTTAAAGGAAAGTCCGGATTTGAAATCCCACAAATATTGGATCTAGAAATCCTATGGGGGTAGTTGGTATTTCAAGGGATTTCATAGGAGTTGTTAGTAAGAATGTTTTAAAATATGTTAAAAACATTCGTTTTGTAATTATCAATTAGTAAAAGGTAATTTAATTACTTTTATAATTATTTATAATTTGTTTCTATAAATTGCCTATAAAGAACGGAATTCAATTTCATTCCAAATCCTATAAACCAAATGTACCAAAACATCCAAATCCTTGCACGAAATCCAAATCCCTCAAAAACATTCCGTCAAACCAAACGCCCCCTAAGTCTCCAAAGTCCTTGGAGGCCATAGGGGAAGCTACATAAGCGGTAGGGGAGAAAACCAAGAAACAAATAAAAACAATGCTTTAGAACTTGTATGATACTTGGAATAGTTTATAGCATATGTAATAAAATCTAGAAGGTTGCTTCATCTAGATCCTTCTTTAGAGGGTTAGAATCTTCAGAACTCTCCCTTATTACTAACATCACGTATGATAAAGAGTAAGAATCCAATTTCTGAGAGAAAAAAATAAACTACCAAAGACTTCTTCCTATCCCCTTTATGTTCTCCACATAAAAGCTATTTATTGTTCTTTTGTGAAAAATAAGCCCTCGACACTACGCCATGTGTGCTCAAAGACACAAGTCCCTCCAATGCGATACTAGGAGCTTTGAGCCTCGATAGGCCTAGCTAGCACACAAGTAAAGACTAAGGGCGTGTTTGGTACGAAAGATTGGACGGAACAACACATAAAAAAAAACCTGTTTATCCCACGTTGGGCATGACATTAGATTGGAACATAACAAGACCGAGCGGTGCAGAAAATGCATTTTTTGTCCCACCAAAATAGGTGGAGCAAAATTCAATGAGGCAGTACAAGATTGGTAAATTACTAAACTACCTATGTCAAATTAAACCCTAAAACCTTCAACAATTCTTTCACCCGCCTACCTCAATCCCGCATGCCCAACCCCATCCCCATACCAAACGCACCCTGAGGGATTGTTCGGTTCATTTTCCATTAAGCCCTATATGGGTAAAGCTGTCGGTATTGATAAAGTTGTATGTATGATATAAGATAAATTGTTGTTATGTTGAATAACCGGTCTAAATATCAGAAATGACCATTTTACCCCCCTCAGTCTATATTTTTCTTTTCTTTTTTTGGGAAGGGTGTCCTAAGCTATGCCTAGACTAATCCCTTGGCAAATTATGACTGTAAGACATCAGCCCTGATTAAATCTCAGTGGCCACTACGCCTGGATTCGAACCCTGGGCAGATGGGATATTCCATCACATCCCCTAGGGCCTTAACCAGTACGCCACAACCCTCAGGCTATATTGTTGTCAAATTAAAACACTTGTTTGATTAAAATAACTAGGTGGGATAGAAGGAGTTGTTTAAACTCAAATGTTAATGAACCAATACCACCAATAAGTGGATATCAATGTTAGGAACACTATTTAAGATTTTGATTGCACTACATGTTCTCTCTCCGGGGCTTAAAAGATTATTCTTAATAAGTCTACACTCAGCCTCTGTGTAGTGCTACTCAAGTCAAAGAGTAAACTAATAATGTGTTGTTCAATCAAATTCAAAAAAGCTTCTTTTTCTAAGCTCAATGTTTAGGGTTGTTGAGACTAGTAGTGTTTGTTCTCTGTCTAGTTGTTGGTTCAGGTGCTTAATTAATTAAGGCATAAAGTTCATCATCTACCATAAACCCCTTGAAATTAATTAAGATCTACAATACAAAATCAATATCCATACCTTGATTCAAGAGTCTGGTGCAAACGGGAAAAACTTGCATAAAAGGCTGGAGCTTCTGATGCTCCCCCAATAATTCCGACAAGTATTGACTGCAAAACAAACCAAGATTAAAAGAAACCCAAAATGAATCATGAAGAATTAGCATCAAAATTAACGAACCTATCAACATCGGCGTTAGTTGTAATCTGTGGAGAGACGGCTCTTGCTGGAGAAAAGTTGGAATTATAGAAACTTGACGACATGGAAAATCCAGCCTAAGCAGAAGGAAGAAGAAAACCAAGATTTCTTTTGCTGATAAAGGCAGGCAGGCAGACTCCAAAACAAAAAGGGCTGTCAAATTTAGCAGGAAACTTAATGATTTCTTTCTTTGTTTATTTATTTTTTGAAAAATTTTAATCTAAAAAATCCAAAGATAAACATAAATCGATGGTGATGTCCGTGACATAAATTAGTAGAGGGATACAGGCCTATAACAAATCAAACAAATATTTAATAAAGTCTTGCTGGTGTTTGATTGTTTGTTTAACTCGATCAGCAACGAACATAATTTTTTATGTTTATATTTATTTGTTAAGAAAATGTGTTTATATTTTTTGTTTATGTTCATTCATTAAGATATTAAACCAACATAAATGAATAAATAGCAATTACCATTACTCATTGTTTCGTTCTTAAAAAATAACATAATTAAATGAAAAATCAGGTAAACTTAAAAGAGATCAAAAAGAAATTGTAAAAATTTTAATTCAATTAATGAATTCATATATTAATGTCATAATATATAAATATATTTATACATATATAAACGAACATAAATAATTGAATGTCTACGAACATAAATGAACAAATGAGACTATTGTTCATGTTCATTTATTTAACTAAACGTACAAAAATTATGTTCATGTTCGTTCATTTATTAAATAAACAAATTAACGGTTCACTAAACGTTCGGTTATTAACAATACTAAAAAATATCTATTTAGAGTTAGGGGTCGTTTACCAAACACTTACCCGGGTAAGCACTTACCAAGTCACCCTACCTTACCGGATACATATGGCAAGGACCAAAAATCTTACCCGGTAAGAGCGAAGGCAAGGACCGAGAGTCTTACCCGGTAAGTGAGGGTCGTCATCTCTTACCACCAGGGACGGATCCACTATGGTGGCTACGGTGGCACGTGCCACCGTATTATTTCGCCGACGAAGGGTAAAAATTTTAGGTTCGTATAAGGTACAACCGTATCGTTTTGGAAGGTGCTACCATATTATTTTGAAAACTTCAAGAAGATGCAACCGTACCTCATAATCAACCAAAAACCAAAAGAAACTATCGAAATCAACCAAAAGAAACTATCGAAATCAACCAAAAAAATCGAAAAAATCTCTTGAAATCGATAAAAATAACTTAAAAATCTCTCGAAATCAAGCAAACAGCTTTAAAAATCACTCGAAATTGTGGAATTAGGCTAAAAACACATCGGACAATATTGAACGTCGGTAAAAAGATGAAAAATGTCGATAAAAACCGTGTTTTTTGTAAAAAAAATTGTCGGTATTATATGGTGCCACCGTATAAAAAAATTTCTGGATCCGTCCCTGATTACCACGGTTAGCGCTTACCGGATAAATTGTTGCATACAATACCGTTTTTGTGAACTAAAATCTCACTCGGTAACTAAGTAATAGCGTTGAAGTTTACCGGTAAGCACTTACCCGGGTAAGCATTTGGTAAACGGCCCCTTACTTTCTTAATATATTAGTTTTAAAACAACAACTTGTGAGCATGGCTTTTGATGGATATTGTATAAGAGCATCTCCAACAGCATTGCTATAATAGAAAAAAATGACTTTTTCTTTGCTATTTCTCTCCAACAGCTTTGCTAAAAGGTTTGCTAAAATAGAGAAAGGGCAAAAAAATCTCTAAATATAGAGAATTCTCTATAATCCCTAAAGTAGAGAGAGAAATTATTATTTTAATCAATCCAACCAATAAGATTCAATTTTTAACATTTTATTTTAAGTTTTTTTTAAAATGTATTGGGATGATAAATTATGGAATATTATAATAATATAAATAATGATTGATTCTCTAAAATAGAAAAGCTGTTGGAGTTAGAAAAAATGTTTTTAGAGATTTTGACTTTCCATTCTCTATTTTAGAAAAAATTTAGAAATGTTGTTGGAGATGCTCTAAGGTAAGAAAAAAAAACAAATAAAAGTAATTAAACGTCACCAAATATTCTCCTCCAGTCCTCTCTTCCATTAAATTTGCGGGATTTTAGGATAGTTAGAGCATCTCCAACAGCTATGTTATAGTTTTTTAAAATAGAGTATAAAAAGTTGAAATCTTTAAAAAAATTACAACCAACTCCAACAGCTACTCTATTTTAACAATTCTATTATCAATTATATTAATAAAATGTTATTTCTCTCTCCTAAACATACAACTTTAGTGTCTCCTATTGGTGGAAAAGAATTAAATATTGTTTCTCTCTCCTCAATATGGGGTTTTAGAGATTTCTCCAAATTTGAAGATTTTTACCTTTTCTCTCATTTTTTCTCTATTTTAGCATATGATATAGCATAGCTGTTGGAGCAAAAAAATTGCTAAAATCTCACTTTTTTCTATTTTAGCATAGTTGTTGGATATGCTCTTACTATATTAAATTTTTTTTGTTTTTTTTTCTTTTTGTTATTAAATATTAAACCATTTATTCAAAAAAAAAATATATATATATATATATATAGATGAAAACTCAAATTTCATTGTGCACGTGAGAACAAATCTCGGTTACTCCATCTCTATTGATCCAACAACTTATATTAAATAGATTTTTTTATAATTTTAAGATGTTTAGGAGTAAAAATGAAAGATAATTTAAACTCACGTCTACCATATTTGACTTTTTATTTTTCTTTTTTAATTAAAATTTTTTTACCCACTTAAAGTTTAAAATAAATTATCTTAAAAAAACTAATATTTTAATCAAACAAATTACATCAAAAAAATGAGAATTTTGTGTTATTCGATATTACATCCATCTCGATATAGTTTTTTTTGTTGTTTTAACCGTTTTTTACATGAAATGATATATATGTGTTATATTCATTATGGATATTTATGTACGTTCAAATCTGTACAACACCTCGACACTGTAAGTATGTAACTCGACATCATCTTCTTCAACAATTTCTTCAACGTCATAAGACATCGCGTTCTTCAGCAATTTAACCCAACACACATTGAGATGAATCAAGAACATATCGAATAATTCGGTTGTGAACCGGGGAACAAAAAAGAGCGTGTCATGTCTCCACACCTTCACGGGTCATTCATTCATCATGAATAATGTATCATTCATGATGAATAATACAACATTCAGGGTAAATAATACACGATTCATGAATTCGTGTATTATTCATCCTGAATGTTATGTAATTCATCCTGAATACTGTATTATTCATCATAAATAATGAATGAACATTCACATTTGTTATTCATACTAAATGTGGGACATCCGGGGATGCACATACATATTTAGATTGAATTAAACCAAATTTCGGTTGTGAATTGGGAAACAAAAGAAAGTGTGTCATGTGTCTACACCTTCACGAGTTATTCATGTATTATTATTCATCATGAATAATGTATCATTCAGAATGAATAATACGTCATTCAGGGTGAATACTACACGATACATGAATCATGAATTCGTATATTATTCATCATGAATGTTGTATTATTCATCCTGAATACAGTATTATTAATCATAAATAGTGAATGAACATTCACCTTTGTTATTCATACTGAATGTATACACTCGAGGGACATGCATATATATTCATAATAAATATACCACATATATATAGAATTTTACTTAAAAAACGATTAAACCGAAAAAAAACTATATCAAGATGGATGTCATATCGAAGAGCACGAAATTATCGTTTTTTTGATGTAATTTGTTTGATTAAAATATTAGTAATTTTTAATATAATTTATTTTAAACTTTAAAGGGGTAAAAAAATTTAATAAAAAAAATAAAAAATCAAATAATGTAGGTGCTGATTCAAATTTTCAATTTTGCTCTTAATCACTTCTCAATTAATGTTATTATGTTTTAACCATTGATTAGTTTTCTAAGTTTTGATCAATGGTTAAGATTTGTTCTCATATGCACAATGAAATATGAGTTTTCATTTGAACCCATATATATATATATATATATATATATAGAGAGAGAGAGAGAGAGAGAGAGAGGAATGTTCAAAAGAAAACCTCAAAAAATGAAAAACTGAGGAACACCCTGGTAGTCCTTGATCTGTACGGTATGCACTTGAGCATACAAATAAATTAAGTTGTTTTTTGGTCTTTATGCACGTGTGCATTATGCACATGTGCATATGCACGTGTGCATGTTACAAATTATTTGTATACACAAGTTCATACCGTCCAGATGAAGGGCCACCAGGGTGTTCCTCAGTTTTTCGTTTTTTTTAGATTTTCTCCTGAACCTGACTATATATATATATATATATATATATATATATTATATAAAGCAATCTTTAATCAATTTTGTATCATTTTTAATATTTAAGTTTCTCAAAATAGAATATTCTAAATATACAATAATTTGTCTTTTAATCATCATAAACCAAATATTCTAAACATATTATTTATTATTTTATTTGTTTCAAAATAAGTGTCTATATTACTATGTTAAATTCTTTCAATAATTATCCAATTTCAAAAATAAATGTCTACTTTCCTATTTCATCCTTAATTATGAGATGAAAAAATTTATGTATCTATAATTAAGGTAAAATTGTCCTTTTCTCGGTTAAAAAGTATAATAATTATATATTTCTAAGATTGTGTGTGCTTGAAACTTTTTTATGAAGGAAATGAAAGGGAGGGAAAGAGGATGAACGTAAAAAAAATTCGTTTTGTTGAAACTTTTTTCGGAGAGAAAGGAAAGGAAAATCGGAAGGAAAATAACAATGAGTTTCCTCCCAAATGTGGAGAAAAGGGACGAAAAGAAAAGAAATTAAAACCCTTTAAAAAACTATTAAAATTGCAAAACCACCTAATCTTTCATTTTAATTTTAAAGAAATGACAAAATTCTTTTCTTTTCTCTCATGTTCAAGAACATAAAATTTATTTCCTTTCTTTTCTTTTCCTTCCCTTTCAAAAACATAATTAAAAAAATATATTTTTCTTTCCTTTCTTTTTCCTCCCAATCTTTTCCTTTTGTTTTTTTTTCCTTCCTAAATTCAAAAACACAACATAAAATTATCTGTCTTTTTTTATTTTAAACATTTATTTTAGAAAAGAGAAAATACTATATACTGATTTTCAATAATACACTTATATTTACTAATTGTTTACAAATACAACCCATAATATTCTGTTACAATAATTTTTTTAATGAGTTTCAATGATTTTATAAACTATAATACTATACATTAATTTTATAATTTTAAAATATTAGGTTTTAAGATATTGGGTTATTTTAAAAACGTCTTTTAAGAAAAAAGAGAAATATAATATACAATTTTTTTTTATAATTACCATCTAAAAACAATTCTAAAGTAGAAACATTTGAAGAGGATGAAAATAAGGAAATTTATTGGAAAAAAAAGCATTTATAATCTAGTTAAAAGGTTATTTATCAATTGTTTATCGAGTAATTTACCTTATCAAGTGATCATAGCAAAGACTAGGAATTTTACCTGATAAAAAGGTAAAAAAGGATTAAAAAGAATCTTACCAGGTAAGTGAGTGGTGACTCTTATTTAATATGTATTTATCAGGTGATAAACATTTGCCAACAAGTCATTTTTATGGCCGGAAATATTAACCCGATAAGGTAGGCGATGGTGGTACCTCTTGCCGATAAGTATTTGGAAAACAACCCCTTAAAAATATATACTTAATAAAAGAATTTATTTAAATATGATAAAATTCTATGATATTGTTTTATGGTAATGCTATATGCACCCTTTTTATATCAAAATAATGTTAAATCATGAATTGAAAATTAAAAAATAAGTCTTAATGTTAATGTATGTAAGAAAGAAATTGATAGGTAGAATGTATTTACAACTAGAAACGTACTCGTGCAATGCAGCGAGATACATCACGATTTTAATGTTTCATTTTATTTTTTGTTTTTTTGTCGATTTACAGTACGATTTTGGATGGTTTTGAGAAAACGATAATGTTTTTTTTTATATAAATTTGTTTAATTTAGGCTTAATAATATAATGTTTTTTATATAAAAAATTAAGTATTTTGTTATAATTCAATGATTATCTTATATATTTTAATGACATCTAGAAAAAATAACCAATTACATATTTAATAATATAATTAAAACAAATTTATAGTAATATAATATATTAATTAATAGTGATGCATGGAAAGGTCTGCATAAAAGGAAGACCCTGCACATACCAAATTGGTGGGTGTTAGAAGATTGCAGTAGTAATATGTATCTTGTGCTTTGATACTTGTAAATTAAGAGATTTTTAAAATCTTGCATAAAATGATGGTACCTTGTGCCTAATAATTTGTATTTAAGAGTTTTTTATCTCTTCTTTATAATATAGTATAGATATAGATATCTTATATATTTTAATGATATCTAGAAAAAATAACCAATTACATATTTAATAATATAATTAAAATAAATTTATAGTAATATAATATATTAATTAATAGTGATACATGGAAAGGTCTGCATAAAAGGAAGACCCTGCACATACCAAATTGGTGGGTGTTAGAAGCCTGCAGTAGTAATATGTAACTTATGCTTTGATACTTGTAAATTAAGAGATTTTTAAAATCTTGCATAAAATGATGGTACTTTATGTCAAATAATTTATATTTAAGAGTTTTTTATCCGTGCTTTATAATATAGTATATATATATAAAGATGTATTTAGCTCACCCTTTTATCAAATAGTCAAATACTATCACCGGAACAGGTTAAGTTACAGGACAACGTGTGCTGAAAATTTTGTATTTTTATTTCTAAATTGCATTAATTTTCAATAACTTTGTCTTTATTTTTATTTAAAAAACTAATTATAAATTATCAGTTTAATAATCAACTTTCGAATTCTTTTTTTAGTGAATCGAAGAGTTTCAAAAAATTCACGTTAAATATATAATTAAACCAACATTGCTTTTATATTAATTTGCAAAGTATGAATGTTAAGGTTAATTTATTTTAAATAAAGAGTTTAAAATTATTTTCCTAAAATATAAACTGATCAAAATCGATTACGTTTTTTGTTAGTATTTTATTTATTTAAATTTATTTATTTGACTTAAGTAAAGAAAATATGCGGGCCTTCAAGAAATAACGGCGGTCAGGGAGGGGAATTAACGGAGGGATGCGTAGTAGGTCAAGAACACGTGTCAAACATGTAGGGGAGGAAGAGGTGGGTCCTGCAGCCAACATGCGGCCAATGGTCAATTGATGTCGCCAACATAGTCTTAGCTGGAAGTACAGGGTGTCCCGACACCTTCCACCAAACGGCACCGTTCTGTCCCCCTCAACACTACTGCTAATGCCTTTGGCGTTTTGTTGTTTTCACTTTTTACTACTGTAATAATTTTTAACAATTGTTTGACTAGTTTTTTTTTCCTTTCAAATTCTTTTACTAAAACATTTTTATCTTAAATTATTAATTTATATAAATTAATTAATATAATTCATTGATACAACAGAGGTAGGATAGACATATAAGAGCATCTCCGACAGCTTCTCCAAAATGGAGATTTTGAATATTTTTTGTTCCAACAGATTTCAAAAAACCTTCTTCAAATGATACAAATCAAGTAGATATATAAATGATCTAATTTATAAACATTTTTACACAATTTTCAAATACATAAATACCTACATATATTACTACTAGAAAATGGACTATTAACAACGGATTACAGGCGAATACGTTTCATTGGTAATTTTCGACAGAACAACGACGGATGGCTCACAAAGGGTACTTTTCCCGATAAACATAAAATATGTTGGTAATAATTAAAATCACCGACGGATTACTGACGCCTATTAAATTATTTTCTGACGAATTACCGACAGACACGTAGAATTTCATTTAAAAAAAGTAAAATTAAAAATAATTGAATATTCGTCGGTAATAATTAAAATTACCAACGGATTTTAAATTATTTTTATTTTTAGTTTTTAATGAAAATTTGATATGACCGTCGGTGATCCGTCGGAAATTAGCGATGGCTTACCGACGGATTTGGACAATCCGTCGCTAATTTCCGATGGATCACGGACGGCCATATCGAATTTTGTGTTTTTTCAAGTTTTTGTTATATTTCTATATGAGTTTTAATTTGATTAATTTTGTATAATTTGCTATGTGTGTATGTGTATATGCATACGTACATATACATATATATGTTATCTATATACTATGTATGTATGTATATGTGTGCATGTAAGTCTATGCATGTATTTGTTTTATATATATATATATATATATATATATATATATAGACATGCCGCATGCGATCTTGTGAGAAATACCTTTTTTGGTGAGAAGTGTGAGAAATGGTTTCTCACTCTTGGATCAAAATTAATGAATGATCAATGGCTGTATTTAATGTTACCATAAAAAATAGCTTGAGGGTAGTTTGTAATTTTATCTCTAAGGGACTTGTACTCCAATTGTTTTAGGGTAAAAAAACGCACACTTAATACGTGAAATCGACGTTTCATTCTCTCTCTAAGAAATTTTCCGACGAGTAAACAATTTTCCAGCGAAGGCGAAATCGATTGTTTTTTAAAAATAATCGACGATTTTAGGTCAAATCTCAGAGAACTTTCTTAAGATTCTTAAAATTTCTCTGAATCTACTCGAAAATCTGTAAGCAACACTAAACTTTTCAGCTTCTTCTTAATTTCTACAATTTTTTTAAACATCTCTTTATTTTTTAGTTACTTTTGTATTTGTAATCTAATTTACAACAGATAGAGCAATGAGTACCAAAAAAAGTTCAAGGATAGCTAGCTTATTGAAGGAAACGACTTCTGGTAAACATATTTTACTTAGATCTATGAATTTCCTTTAGATTAATTGAAATTTGAAAATTTTAGATACCTAAGAAAAAATATTGTTCTTTGTTGAACATAAATTAATATTTTTGGCTTGTTAAAGCTAGTAGAATGTTAAAGTAGTTTAATTTAAAATTTGTGGCTTGTTTAATTGTGTACAAAAATTAAATTTCATGTCTTTATGATTTTTATCTCTGAATTGAATTAATTTGAATTAAGTTAATGTAATTGAAAATAATTGAAGCTAATTGAATGTTATTGAACTTTATTGAAGGTTATTGAACGTTATTGAACTTTCTTGATTGTATTTTAATTAATTTAATGTTATGAAAAAATAGATTATTTAAATTGAATATATGTGATTATAGTTGAATTAACTTTATGTAATTACATATTGTTTACTTGTATTGTTTTCTATGAATTATTTACTAGAATGTTATATAAAATGAAAGTTGTTGAATATTTCTTAATTGAATGTTATGTACTTTTGACTTGAATGTTATGCACTTATAATTGAACAGGAAAAGAAATTAAAGTTGAGAAGATTGAGAAAAAAATTATAAAGAGAAAAGTAAAAAAAGAAGAACGAGATATTAATGAAAGAAATGTGAAAAGAGCAATTACATTTGATAAGTTCCTCTTCTAATTGGTGGACCTATGGTTTGACTTTCAAAAAGTCAAACCATTACATTTAGGGTTTTAAAGTCATTCAAAATACATTTTTTTGATTTAAACTGTAACACCCTAAAAATAGGGGTCAATTTAAACCTGAATATATGCGGAACTGACATTCTATAATTAAAGTGTGTCACCCTAAAATAGGGGAAATAAAGTATGGCGTATACAAAACCAAATGAAATGAAGAATATAAATCAACAACCTAATAATCTAAATTAGATTATAGTCGGGTGTCGCTATTCCTCCAAAATGGTATACCACCAAAACAATTCACGCCGGTCAATAATTCTTCAAAATGACCACTCTCGACCACTTGGTCGTCCACTCAACCCCGACGAGCCCCACCGCTAAGATGACCTGCCATACATAACGACCAAAGAAACAAGCGTTAGGCTAACGCCTAGTGAGAACAAATAATTTAAAGATGGTAATTATAAAACCATTTGCAGTTGTACGGTTGGATATAGCCGCGAGCTAAATCAAAACAAACAAATAAACCATTAGTGATCACACTATAATCAATCAAACATTAATCACCTTAGTGAGCTCAACTCCTCTAAGTATATTGCCCAAAAACATCAAGTCAACCCTCTAGGTCTATTCTTGAGAAGTTCCAAAACGGGAACTTATGCATAATGGAATTACATCTTACTGCCCATGAGACGTTGTCCGACCATATAGGTCTACACCTTACTTACCATGGTGACCCAATGCCTATTCCGTGCTAAAGTGGTGAACTTAATGTCAAAATCAAGACATTAAGAACACCGTGCCTATGGATCCATTGCACTAAACCAAAAACCAAGACACATTCTACAACAACATTATTGGTCTATGTATGTGATAGCGGAAAATCGTATAGGTCCACAGAAGTGGCCACCTGTGTTGCCACAATGGCGGTGCAAGTGCACACCGGACACTATGATCGCTACTAAGTAATAAAGTGGTAAAAATTCCAAGATCATATCCACAGGGATCAGACTTCAAAGTTTCGAGTAGTAGGTCGAGAACACAATGGTTTCAATTAGAGAAGAAGAAAATATCTTTGAGCGAGATTAGTGCTTTTAACAATTAACAATTAATTTAAATAAAAGGGTATGGGTGTAGGTTTTATCTAAGACATTTGTAGTAACCTCATGGTCAGAAACAAAGTGGCACAAAAAATATATAAAAATCTCTTTCTCTCAAAAGTGAATTTCCACAAGGAGTGGCCACTTGTACCCACAAAGTCGCCACTATTGCCGACTCAAGACTTGTTGATTTAACTAAGTAGACCTCTAAGAGTCTTAGTTCCACCAATATGAATATAGATGCCCAAATCTCTTTGTGACACCTATATCGACCGACATTTTGAACCTTAGCTAAAATCATGCAAAAACCCGTATCTCTACGTGGTTATAAAAGACCCTCTTAAATCTTTTTGCATCACTCAAGACGTATTTCCGGATCTGCCCATCTCTGGGTCTAAGATCTAATATTAACACTTACAAGTGATCGGCTTGTCCGCGTTGAGTTAGAGTCCCGACTTAAGTGACCAAGTCTAAGAGTTAGTAACGATGGCAACACCCAAGTGTTGCCTACTAGTCTTAGATTTGGCTTATACTCACACCCAAAGGGGTGTTTAGCTCATAATAAAAAGATAAGACATGATAGAAGAATAATAATACATAAATATTACTTGTATTAAAGAAATAAACTACAAAATGTTGCCACTTATGTCGCCACAGTGGCGAACAGTGCTGAAAATTGAATACTAGAAAGTAAATTACAACTACAACTATCTAAGAAAATAAAAGATAAGATAAATGCCTAAGTTATTCTACACTGTTGGAGATCTCTTTTCAAATGATATCCCATGGCCTCTATTTATAGTGGAGGATGAAAAGGGTGGTGGAGGGTTTTACCCACAAAAACTTTCAATGAGTTCAAGCCTTCTTTTACCCAAAGGCTCCTTGCCTTCTTCATCTACTATTTCATGAAAGCTCATATATTGCTTTATCTTCTTTAAGCTTTTTAGATAGGCATTTTTGGGCATGGATATCTTTCCACCAAGATTTTGCTTTTGCTTTTTGTCTTATCTTCATCTCCATGGTTTCTAAAGCTTAACCTTTAAAAATGCCATTATGCAGCTGGAATTGATAGAATAATACATGCAGAAAAATGATATTTTTCAACTGTCCTCGGATTTACGTCGTTCACCACAGTGGCGAACAAAGTAGCCACTTTCTGCAGTCCAACATTTAACCCAAAAATGATGTCTTCAACCATCATAACACAAACTTTTATCCAAAACACCTCTAAATGAAAATAAATAAATAAAAAGAAGAAAAATGAACACATAAAGGGAAAACGCACACTAAAATCGAAGAAAAACACATACAAACATTGCGTAAATAACACTCAAAATGAGAGTTATCACACCCCCAAATTTAACTTGTTACTTGTCCCTAAGTAACTAAAAGAACATAATTAAAAACAAATAAAGATACAAATACACAAGAAGACTAAGTATCACAAAAGGGATCTTTTTTTCCCTTTTCCTTTTGCATCCCAAATCCTTTTTATTAAGATAATATCCATAGTTTTTACTAATCTTTCCACTTTATTCTTTTTATTGCAATTTGATTTTCATAGGCTAAACTATAATTCACCCATTTTATGAAAATTGACTTTGCAAACTTAGATCCACAGGGCTATAAATGGTTGGTGTAAGGCTTCTCACTTTCCTTACATTTTTCATCTTCCCGTAAACTTGTCTTTTTTTGGGTTACACAAAAAAAAATATATCTCTTATGTATTTGATGTGTTTTGCCCAACTTTTCACCTCAATGTGTCAAACTCAACTATTTGTATTTTTTTTTATCCTTTCAATTTTTCGAAAGATTTAGCCCTCTTTTTTTTTTCAACACTTGATTTTTCTTCCCCCAAACTTAAAATACTCAAAGTTCTCATTATGGAGGGAATGGTAAGACTCAAAGGCTCGGGTAAGGCAATAAAGGAAAAGTGTATCGGCCAAGTGTAAAAAAAAAGGCCTATGTCATTTCTAGAGTTTCAAAGTTTAATCAATATAGATACCGGGGAATTGGTTGCTTAGTTCTAGAAATCTACTAGTAGTAGATAGTTTATTCAAACTATGAGACAAAAAAATCTAAGGATATAAGATGCATGAGAACTTTTTTTTTTTGCTTTTTTTATCCCAAAAAAATTGATACTAGTCGATAAAGAACATACTCAAATCACACACATAAAATGTAAAATAAAAGACACAATTTTGGAGATGAGAGTAAGAAGAAAAATTTGCATCAAGGTTATGTAGGATGTGGTTCACCACCCCACGAGTGCATCTTCAAGAAGTGGAGTGGTTTCAAGATAATAGCCACCTCCACAATACAAAAGTTTCGTGCAACAACTCCACCACCCAAATAGCACGATCTACGCAAAATTTCCAAACTTTTGATCACACAAATCCTCCCAACGGTTTGTTTCGCAACCACCGTAGGATCATTGTTGTCACAAAAAGAAGGCTGCACAACATGAGCAAAAATCATTAAATTAGGAATTTTAGCATTTTGAAGCACCTCTTCACTATTAGCAAGTAAAGAAGGCTTGCTCATGTGCTCAAAATTTGCCTAAAAAATCTCCAACTCT
Source organism: Arctium minus (assembly GCA_954870635.1). Taxonomy (NCBI): domain Eukaryota; kingdom Viridiplantae; phylum Streptophyta; class Magnoliopsida; order Asterales; family Asteraceae; genus Arctium; species Arctium minus. The sequence goes on from OX941095.1 coordinate 15,485,101, forward strand.
TTCTTCACATCACTCTCATCCTTACCAACACATTTGAATTTTTCACTATCACTTGGTAAGGGACCTTGACTTTGATTTTTCAACTCGTCGACAAGTTGTCCTATCTTAGTATTCAAGATTTCAAAAGAGGATGTGAAATTTCTCAAAAATGTTGTAAAATCTTCCATTAAGCTTGGGGAAAAATATTCAAAAGAGTGAGATGGTTCGAGTTGTTCAAAAACATTATCAGGTGGATTGTTGAGGACAAAGGACGTGATTCCATAGTGAGGATCACTCCCTTGAAAATCACACGAGTAATCAAAATTCCCCTCCCATGATTGGTCCAATGTATTTATAAACGTGTCATTCCAATCTTGATAGGGAGGTGGAAATGAAGTATAGGTGCCATCAAAATGTTAGGATGTTGTTTCCATGAATAATCGAAAGTATTAAAATATGGGGAATCCCAACTAAAACTTTCCATTAGGATGAAAGAAAAACCAATGAAAAACTCAACTTATAACTCAAAAAACTCTAGAAATACGCCAATCCCCAACAACGGGGCCAAAAACTTGATAGCGGAAAATCGTATAGGTCCACAGAAGTGGCCACCCGTGTTGCCACAGTGGCGGTGCAAGTGCACACCGGACACTATGATCGCTACTAAGTAATAAAGTGGTAAAAATACCGAGATCATATCCACAGGGATCAGACTTCAAAGTTTCGAGTAGTAGGTCGAGAACACAATGGTTTCAATTAGAGAAGAAGAAAATATCTTTGAGCGAGATTGGTGCTTTTAACAATTAACAATTAATTTAAATAAAAGAGTATGAGTGTAGGCTTTATCTAAGACATTTGTAGTAACCTCATGGTCGAAACAAAGTGGCACAAAAACATCTATACAAATCTATTTCTCTCAAAAGTGAATTTCCACAGAGAGTGGCCACTTGTACCCACAAAGTTGCCACTATTGCCGACTCAAGACTTGCCGATTTAACTAAGTGGCGAATAAAGTGGTCACTTTCTGCAGTCCAACATTTAACGCAAAAATGATGTCTTCAACCATCATCACACAAACTTTTATCCTCAACACCTCCAAACGAAAACAAATAAATAAAAAGAAGAAACATTAACACATAAAGGGAAAACATACACTAAAATTGAAGAAACACACACACAAACAATGTGTAAATAACACTCAACATGAGAGTTATCAGTATGCCAATTTCATACCAATAAGCATCTATAGACAACTTACCAAATTAATGGATGGAATAACACATAAAAGCCAAATACACCATATGCCAATAATAAGCTTGTCTCATTAATAAAACCACAACCTATGTCTTTGAATAAAAGCCCAAACCTTTCTAAAACCCTAATTACATTTGGATTTATCAAAATCCCATAAAATCAAAGTTGATAATAATGGAATATGTGAAAACTATAAACATCCTTTATTCATGGACCATATACAATTTCCAAACAATTTTATCCATATTAAAAACCCTAAAATCTCTTAAAACAAATTTTAGGTCAAAAGTTTACCAAATCCAAAATCCCATAGTTTGGAAGTATATAAGGACTTAAGTACAAGAAAGTAATGTATGGAGTTTAGATATGCAAACGTACTCACCTTGTTAGGATATATAAACAAATACTAGATGATGAGAACTTGAGAGGAGAAAATGGTAGGAGACTTGAATCTTCAACCTCTAGAGTGCTAAATCAATGACCACCAACCCTAATTCAAACCAATTAATACATATGAGGATCTCTTCTAATAGCATTGAATGAAGAGAGATGAAACCCTACCTTTTGGTTCTCCAAAAATCGCATCCAAGAAGCTCCAATATGAGAAAAATGGTCAAAAATCGAGTTGTGGGCATTAAATGGTCGAGGGCCCGTCGGTAATTGTGCCTCGCGACCTTGACTGTGTTATAGTCTCTTGGCACTGTCGTCCGACTCCCCATGCCCGCGGTACAAACCCCGCGACTTTGCCAGACAAGAGTGAATGGTGTTACAATCGCTTGGCATTGTCGCCACTATTCCCCTACCTACGGTACATCCTTTGCAGTTGTACCCTGCGAGAGTGACTTATGTAACAATCGCGGGCACAGTTGCCCCGGGCGTAACGAAGCTCGAAATTCCCAGATTTCGACCCGAAATGCTTTCGATCCAAATTCCAGATTCGCAAATAATAAATATAATCGGCTTATGGATTATACTAAGTATAGAGGTACTCGATAGGGACGTACCAAAATCACGGGTGTTGCAATCCTCCCCAACTTGGAGACGATTTCGTCCTTGAAATCTTGGCTAGGAGAAGAGGTGTGGATACGTTCGCTTCATATCCTCTTCCACTTCCCAAGTCACGTTGGCACCACGATGGTGCTTCCATTGAACTTTGACCATCGTGACTTCTTTGTGGCGAAGCTTTTTCGTCTTCTTCTCCAATATAGCGTCGGGTTCTTCGACACAACAGTTTCCCTCGTCAACCCGAATCTCTGAGATAGGGATGAAACTTTCTTCCTCCGCTAGAAATTTTCGAAGGTAACAAACGTGGAATATGTTGTGAATTCCACTCATTTCTGGAGGGAGTTCTAATTGGTAGGCTTGGAGTCCTACTTGCTTAATCACGGTGAACGACCTAAGGAACCGGGGACTCAACTTCCCATGCTTTCCAAACCAGATGATTCCCTTCCAAGAGGACACTTTTAATATTACACGGTCTCCCACTTGGAATTCTATCATTCGTCTCTTCTTGTCGGCATAGCTTTTCTGTTGATCTTGAGCCGCCTTTAAACGCTCGCGAATGCCCTTAACCTTGTCTGCTGTCTCTTGAACGATTTCGGGCCCGGCAAATTGTTTCTCTCTCGCTTCAAGCCAACATACGGGAGTTTGACACTTTCATCCATACAATGCTTAAAAAGGTGCCATTCCAATACTCGAGTGGTAGATATTGTTGTCCGCAAACTCCACCAAAGGTAGGTACGAGTTCCAACTACCCCCGAAGTCGATCACACAAGATGTCAACATATCTTCAAGCGTCTGAATTATCCTCTCACTCTGGCCATCGGTTTGGGGATGGTAGGCCGTACTCAACTTCACACGTGTGCCCAATTCTTTTTGCAAACCATCCCAAAAATGTGACGTGAACCGAATATCGCGATCCGAGACAATAGACAATGACACACCATGACGAGATATCACTTCATCAATGTACAACTTTGCTAGTTTGTCCATAGGTATAGTTTCCCGCATGGCCAAGAAATAGGCGCTCTTGGTCAAGCGGTCCACTACCACCCAAATTGTGTCATGACCCTTCAAGGTCTTTAGCAATTTTGTCACGAAGTCCATGGTGATATGATCCCATTTCCATTTCGGAATTTCCAAAGATTGTAAACTCCCATAAGGTCGTTGGTGCTCAACCTTCACTTGCAAACAAGTCACGCATTGTTCCACGTAGCGCGCCACATCAAGCTTCATGACCGGCTACCAATAATGCAATTTCAAATCTTTGTATATCTTCGTGCTTCCTAGATGGATATAATACTTTGAATTATGGGCATCCTCGAGAAGAAGCTCCCGATTGTCCCCGATCTTGGGTACCCAAACTCGTCTGTTGAATAGCTTTACTCCCTGGCTATCCTCCATCAAGAGTAGATGTTGCTTTGACATAACTTCCTCCTTGAGGTTCTCCTCTTGTAAGGCTTCGGCTTATGACGATTTGATTCGTTCGACAAGTGTTGACACCAACTCAATTCGTGAAAAGGTGTCTCGAGAATTTCCCCCGTAGTCTCTTCGACTCAAAGCATCGGCTACTACGCTTGCCTTACCCGGGTGGTAGAGTAACTCGCAGTCGTAATCCTTTAGAAGTTCCATCCATCTCCTTTGCCTCATATTTAACTCTTTCTGATAAAAAATATGCTTCAAACTCTTGTGGTCCATGTAGAGCGTGCATTTCATGCCGTAGAGGTAATGTCACCATAACTTCAAAACAAATACTACCGCCACCAATTCCAAATCATGGGTAGGGCAGTTAATTTCATGCACCTTGAGTTGTTTTGACGCGTAGGCAATCACTTTGCCCCTTTGCATTAGAACACACCCCAAACCTATCTTCGAAGCATCACTATACACCATAAAATCTTTCGATCATTCGGGTAGAGATAATATTGGAACTTCACAAAGCTTCCTCTGTAGAGTTCGAAATGACTTCTCTTGACTCTCAGTCTATACGAACTTCACGTTCTTTTGGGTTAGGGTCGTTAATGATGAAGCTATTTTGGAAAAATCTTGAATGAATCTCCGCTAGTAACCCGCCAAACCTAGAAAACTTTGGATTTCTGACGGATTCTTGGGAGGTTCCCAGTTCATCATAGCCTCGATATTTGAGGGATCCACCTTGACCCTTTCCTTGGTGACTACATGCCCAAGAATTGAACTTCTCGAAGGCAGAAGTCACACTTTGAAAACTTTGCATAGAGCTTTTCCCGCCTTAGCACTTCCAGAACTTCTCGGAGATATTGCTCGTGTTCCACCTCATACTTGGAGTACACTATAATATCATCAATGAACACTACTACTGATTTGTCAAGGAATGGTCAGCACACCCAGTTTATCAAGTCCATGAATACCGGCGGTGCGTTGGTTAGGCCGAACGGCATCACGAGAAACTCGTAATGGCCGTATCGCGTCCTAAACGTCGTCTTCAGAATGTCGTCCTTCTTTACTCTCACTCGATGGTATCCCGAATGGAGATCAATCTTTGAGAAGAAACCCGTGCCTTGAAGTTGGTCGAATAAGTCATCGATCCTTGGAAGTGGATACTTGTTCTTCACTGTCACCTTGTTCAACTCTCTGTAGTCAATACACATCTGCATCGTGCTGTCTTTCTTCTTAACGAACAAGACCGAATCTCCCCAAGGCGATGAGATTGGTCTTACGAAACCCTTCTCAAGAAGGTCTTGGAGTTGAGTTATCATCTCTTGCATCTCAAAGGGAGCTAATCGATAAGGAGCTCGAGCAATCGGAGCCGCCCCCTGAACAAGGTCAATCCGGAACTCCACTTGGCGATCGAGTGGTAAGCCCGGAAAGTCATCCGGGAATACATCAGAAAACTCGCACACCACCCTTACATCCTCAAGCTTTCTCTTCTCAAGTTTGGTATCTATCGCGTACGCCAAGAAGGATGAACATCCTTTTGCTAAACACTTTCGCGCTTTAGCCATAGAGATAATCGCTACTTTACCTTTCCTTCTTTCACCATAGATTACTACCGTCTCACCATCCGAAATGGGTAGTCGGATCAATTTCTTGGAGCACACAATCTCGGCTTGGTTCTCTGCTAGCCAGTCCATTCCAACCACCACATCGAACCTGCCGATCAACATAGGCATCAAATTGATGGAAAACTTCTTCCCTTTAATCTGAAGAGTGTAATTCCTCAATATATCATGAATCACAACTTGACCACCATTCACTATTTCTATCACTATAGCATCTTCTAAATTAGTAATGGGCATGACAAGCTTTTGACAAAATGAATCGGATATGAAAGAGAAGTTGGCACTCAAGTCAAATAACGCACGTGTAGGTACAGAGTTTAGAAGAAACATACCCGATACCATATCGGTCGATGCTTTGGCCTGTTCTGTTGTCATCTGGAAAGCCCTACCGGGCTCTCTCGGAGGATCCACCATCTTCCCACCGGCTCCTCCCGTCTTCAGTTTCGGGCATTCTGCCCTAACATGTCCTGGCTCTTTGCATTCAAAGCATATTTGTCCCTTGACGGGACAATCTCTAAAAGCATGACCAGGCTTCCCATACTTGTAGCAAGTTCCGGGAACAAAGATGCATGGACCGAAATGCTTGCTCCAGCACTTGGAACACCACCTAGCATCACGCCTAGGATTGACTCCACGTTGGTTGTTGCTGAAGGGTCTTGGTTTCTTTGAGGGCATAGAACTTCCCTCCAACTTTCTCTTCTCAACTTGGCGGTTACCTTCCTCTTTACCACGGTTGTAGGCGTCTTCCATTAGTTGGGCTTCTTCAATAGCCTCACGAAGAGTAGAGGCCTTTAACACTCAGACCATTGACATCATGTCCGATGGAAGGCCCTTTGTAACACCCTCAAATTTGGAAAGAGCAACTAATTAAAATTTTCGATATTACATGAAGTAAAAGATAAATCTTCTTCCTATAAATCAAAGCTTGATACACTTCTAAAATAAAGTTATATATTTAACCTCATCAATTATAACACCAGTCTTATACAAGGACTAAACCCAAGTCGGGTGTTACTTAACCCAAATACAAGTTGCTAATCCCATAAATAAATGAGGAAGACTTTGCCAAGCTATTCACCTTTCGAGCACACAACTAGCACTCATCTCTTCACGGTGTCACTAGAACTATTCCCAACTGGAACCTGTTGCACATGCCGACAAGTAAAAAGGTTAGGCTAATGCCTAGTGAGTCCAGGAGTTTTCAACATGAGTAAATATATCGTTAAAAAGTAAGAATGAAATTTAAATTCTAAACATTCAAAATGATTTGCTTCAATATGAAAACGACTCGTTTTCCAATAACACACATTTTTATAGATGAACTCCCCAAAGTGGAGTATTCATTTGTAAAGTGATGAACCTGAAACTCACTCAAAATGTGAATAGAAAACAAACTCCCAATTTATGAAAGCACGGATAAAACTTTATATCCTAAAACACCCAAAGCACGGGTGGGGCATAATACTCAACCCATAAATCATATATATAAAATTGGTAAATGTAAAACATCATTGAAAACATGGATACTAAAACTCAATATCTAAAACAACACCTTTCGGTGACGTGGGAGACCCGATTCCATATAATGTGGTAGACACAAAGTAAGCCACACACTATGTTAGTAATTCTAAACGCATAATAAAATACACTCAAGGGATGTTAGGCTCGATAGCTTTAAACGTACACCCACAAAAAGTCAACTTCAACTACATAGGGTCCTTACGTTGAGTTCCTCATCCAATATCGTGCACTAGCACTTAGGACTTATAGCTATCCGATACCTATCCGTGCCACAATAGGGAGAACTAGCATTCCACCATTGGACGTAATGATTCCAAACTCAAGGGATGTCAGGCTCGGTAGCTTTAAACCTACACCCACAAAATATCTACTTCAACCATAAAAGGTCCGTACGTTGAGTTCCTCATCTAATATCGTAACCAAAGCTCTACATCGAGCTAAAACTGGACAAACGTCCCCAAACCTAACAAAAATCAAATACCGAGCTACAAGCTAAATTAACCCAAAGGACTATTTGTCAAAAGAAATAAAATACTATAAAACGCAATTGACCGACATTTATGCGAACACATGCTCCAAAATACATGAATAAACTACAACACAACTTAGATCGAGACAGATCATTTTTCCAAACGAGTTTATACCATCGATTCTTTCAAACGTCTCATAACACCAGGTTTCACATTTCTCTAAAACACACACTAAAAGTGCATTTACACCAAAGGATTTACACCTGTGAAATAAATCGTTAAAATGTCAATACTGTGTGTCCCAATAATGAATCATTCAATCAAGTAAACATATAATCAACACAGTAATGCAAACCTGATATTGAATAAATAAACGATTCAACGGATTACAAGCTTGAATAACTGAAATCCACTTCTCTTTCTGTATTCTTTCTTGTTCACGGCGTACCACCACAACCACACCAGCCTCTCTCAATATTAAATCTCTAATTAAGATCTCTAACCTCTAACCTAATTACCACTAAATTAAGATAATTTATACTTAGGCCATATAGCCTAATGGGCTTTGCAAGGCTTGGGCCCAAATACAAAACAAACTAATAACTAAATTAAAAGACAATAAATAAAATACGGAAACATACTTTTGACTAATTATTACAAAAAGAACCCTAGACTATTTGTTGAGACGACTTTTCCAACTTTGACTTCAGATTTCCATCTTCAGTATTTGATGATCTTGAATCCAATAAAACTGTGCTTTAACAATCTCCCCCTTTGGATCAGGATCATTACTAAACAAATTCAGCAATTAAATCCTTCTCTTTTAAGCTCAGAAGATGTAACCTCCTTCTTTGTCTTCAGAATGTAGCAATCTCCCCAATAGTTGAAATCTCTTGGAAAGAAATTATCTCCAGTTTTAGCTCATAACGCTTTAGCAAATCATCTTCAGAAAATTTCTTCAATTCAACAAGTCTTCAGAAATTAAATCTTCAGAAATTATTTTAAAACTTCCAATCTTCTCTCCATTTCTTGATTGACGCTTCTCCCCCTTTTTGATGAAAGGAACGAGAAGTTCATCAAAACTTTACTTCAAGAAATGACGTCTAACACTGATCTTGCAAACAGAACCACTGATTATCCGTCAATTCATAGATATGTGTATCCAGATCTTTGCAAATCCAGACAAGATAGATAGATAAGGTAACACCTGAATCAACGAATGAACCAGTTAAAATTGCCTGTCAGTAACACAAAGTCACTGTGTGTAACGAATACACAATATAAAGGAGCTTTTGTGATGTTCACTCCCCCAGGGCTTCCATTCAATCATCGAAACACCACAAAGGCAATTTCTATGAATGTTATGACAAAGAAACAAATTCTTTGTGTGTTCGTGCAAGTGATAGAATAAATTAAGCATATGATGATTGCTTATAAGGCTCAAAAAGTGTAAACTACTGAGACAAGTAGTTAAACACAGACTCAATGTGCATGAATGAAGTGTGAAGGTGGGGCAGACGTCCTTCTTTTCAATATCCAGATTTTCCAAATGAAAATCAGATAGAATATGTGTTGTGTCCCCTTTGAAAATGAAACATTTTCTTGTTAGGAAGAAAATGAGTGGCTGGTGGGGTAATAGCAAGAGTTGGCATGGGCTAGTTGCCTGTTTCAATAATGTTCACCAAAGAATTGTGAAACATTAGAAATGTGGCTGCCCGACTCAAAAAGTAGTTGGTGCAGAGTTTAATATTCTTTTACTCTGATCTCTCACCCTATTTCTTTTAATCTTTAAGCTCACAGCTAACCAATCTCTCTTTTATCTTTTCTCTCATCACACATCCTACACTCATTTCTTTTGACGCCTTACACTCAATTACTAAGGATTAACTTCTTGGGTAGGAGACACTGGTTAACGTGAATCCATAGAAGTTCAGATGAGTCCTAGCACACCGATCCCATGTTTTCCTATGAAGCATATGATGCTCAGATGGTTTAACTTTAGTAGTTAAAGTGCATAGATGAAGCAGAAAACATTTAAAATCACACTTCCAATTCAAGAAATCTGTTTGAGAATCGGGAAGTGGTTTGAACATTTAAGAACATGTTTTCTTATGATTGAAAGTTGTCCTTCTTTCAACCATGGATGAGATGAAGATAAGAAATTATACCTTTTGAATGCAGTCTTACATCTCACGAAGTCAAGCTTAAAGTCATAAGGATATGATCTTGTAAGCATCTCTCAATCTGCAAAAGTCTAAAGGTCTAGTCAAAGTAACTTTATTCACTGAAATTAAAATGACATAAAGCAGTAAAACAATTGATGTACGAGTTCTGATCAAAAATAATCAGAAGTCATCGCCATACTCTTTTGACTTGAACGCTCCCCCTAAAATCATGCATTACTAACAAATTATTAGTAAGTACAATGCATTCAGTTTTGCTTCCCCTCAAAATAACATTGACCATCTATAAGATACTTCTCACACTCCCCCTGAGATCATGAACAAACTATTAAAGTGCAGGTATCATGCGGAAATAATAATAAAGATATGAAAAAGAAACACAATAAGAAACTTTAATAGGTAACCAACGATTAGGTCTTAAGATTTAGCATCCCAAGTCTTGAGACAAGAAAATTAAATATCTTTTCGTCTAAAGGTTTGGTAAACAAATCTGCAAGCTGATAATCGGTTTTTACAAAGTAAAGTTCAATTGTTCCCTTTTCTACATTATCTTTTATAAAATGATACCTGACATCTATGTGTTTGGTCTTAGTATGCTGAACATGGTTAGCGGTAATCGCAATAGCGCTCTTCGAATCACAATAGATCGGGATTCTATTAAAATGAAATCCATAGTCTCGCAGTTGTGTTCGCATCCACAAGACCTGAGAACAGCAGCTAGCAGCAGCTACATATTCCGCTTCGGCCGTTGATGTGGAGACACATAATTGCTTCTTCGAAGCCCAACTGATGAGTTTATCTCCGAGAAATTGTATATGACCCGAGATGCTTTTCCTGTCTAACATGCAACCAGCATGATTTGCGTCTGAATAAGATGTTAGTTCAAAGCTTGTATCCTTAGGATACCACAGACCAAGATCTGCGGTCCCCTTCAGATACCTGAAAATCCGCTTTACAACAGAAAAATGGGATTCTTTAGGATTGGCCTGATATCTAGCACATAAGCATGTAGAGAACATTATATCCGTCCTACTAGAAGTAAGATACATTAAAGAGCCTATCATCCCTCTATAAGTCCTAACATCAACAACCTTTCTCGAAAGATCGGTGCCAATCTTAGTACCAGGTGCCATTGGGGTACCAATCGGTTTACAATTTTCCTATTTGAACTTCCGAAGAATATCCAGAATGTATTTAGATTGATTGATAAAAATCCCCGTTGAAAATTGTTTGACTTGCGATCCGAGAAAGAAGTTCATCTCTCCCATCATGCTCATCTGAAAACGTGACACCATGAGGTTTGCAAAGTTCTTACAGTACTTAGGATTTGTAGAACCAAAAATAATATCATCCATATATATTTGAATAAGAATGATATCGCCTTTATCCTTTTTAATGAAAAGAGTGGTATCAACCGTACCTTTTGTAAAACCTGACTTGACCAAGAACTGAGATAGAATATCATACCGGGCACGAGGAGCTTGTTTCAGTCCATAAAGAGCTTTATCCAAGATGTAGACGTGGTTCGGCTTATCTAGATTTACAAACCCTTCTGGCTGTGAGACGTAGACTTCTTCCTTGAGTACTCCATTCAGAAAAGCTGTCTTCACATCCATTTGATAGACGGTGAAGTTCTTGTAGGCTGCGTAGGCTAAGAACATCCGAATTGCCTCTATACGTGCCACTGGAGCATAAGTCTCATCGTAGTCTATCCCTTCCTCTTGCCTATATCCCTTGGCGACAAGTCGTGCTTTGTTTCGGATAACGGTGCCATCTTCATCTTTCTTGTTTTTTGTTGGGTCTGAATATGCTAAGGATGGATACTACTGCTAGTTGAAAGGTATTACTACTGCTTGTAATTTTAAAACTGCTAGTAGAATTAATATTGCTTGAAAAGTTAGTGCTGTTACTTGAATAGTTAGTACTGCTTGGAGAGTTAGTACTGCTAGTAGTTAGTACTATTGAAGATTACTACTGCAAGCATAGTTAGTACTGCTGAGGATGTTAATGCTGCTGGATGATTAATACTGCTGAAAATGGTTAGTGCTGCTTATGAAGATAAAGATGACTTGAAGATAAAGATGAACTGGAGATAAGGCTGAAGATAATTATGGTATTGATGCTGAAGATCAATTTTATTTTGATAATTATCTTGTAATCAACTCTGTATATATAGTATAGAAGTCTTTGTTAGAATTAACAATTATTCATACGTTTTGTTTAAGAGAGAATTAACCTCAAGAATAGTTTAGATCCTTTATATAGAGAAGTATAGAACGTCTGTTGAGCCTGTTCAACAGATTGAGGTTTTGTGTGTAATCATTAAGTTTTATGCAATATAAACTTATGATTTGAGTTTTTATATACTGTTCCATTGATTTTCTGTTAAAGTGTTTTTCCGCAACTTCTTTAACATAAGTTTCTGAGTGTGTTATTTAAATTCTTGTTTGAGTTTCGATCCTGTCAAGTGGTATCAGAGCCAGAAAATTCAGAAACCTTTAATCATGGACAGTTCAAGCGACAGTGTTTTGGTATCAAAGGTTCCCATGCTCAAACCCAATGAGTTTGACATGTGGAAGATCAGAATCAAGCAATACATTCTTCTCACAGACTTCTCAATATGGGACATCATTGAGAATTGTCCTTCTGATGGAGGAAAGATGGATGCAGAAGGAAAGAGACCTCCACCAAAGACAGATGGAGAGAGAAAGTTGAGGCAAACAGAGATGAAAGCTTTGAGCACTATGCTTTTGGCTATACCTAATGAGTACCAACATCAATTCTGCAACTGTTCTGATGCACAAATTCTTTGGAATTCTCTGGAGAAAAGATTTTCTGGTACCAAAAGTACCAAGAGAAATCAGAAGGCCATCCTAAAGCAGCAATATGAAAACTTCATGTCTACAAAGAATGAGTCCATGACTCAAACTTTTGATAGATTTAATAAGCTAATTGGTGAATTGGCTACTGTTGGTGTCCAGATAGATCAAGATGATGTTAATAGAAAATTTCTAAGATCTCTTGGTGATGAATGGACTATGTACACTGTCTCCTTCAGACAGAATGACCAATTGGAGGACAAGGAATTGGATGACCTCTATAATGACCTTAGGGTGTTTGAAGCAGAGGTAGAAGCAAAGAAGAGGCCCTCTGGATACTCATACAATGCTTCTATTTTATCATCCTCTACTGATTCTGCTGCTAATACAGAATCAGTTAGTGCTACCCATGGATCAAAGCAAGATGGATCCAATGACTCAGTTTTAGAAGCTTTTCTAGCCAGTCATGCTAATTCCACTCTAATTAATGATGACTTAGAACAGATAAATGCTGATGATCTAGAAGAGATGGATATCAAGTGGCAGATGGCTATGCTGACTATGAGGGTAAAAAGATTCATCAAAAGGACTGGAAGGAACAACTTTGCTCAGAAAAGAGAAGATGGGGTTGGATTTGATAAATCCAAGGTTGAATGTTACAAGTGTCACAAGCTGGGGCACTTTGCAAGAGAATGCAGAAGTGGAATGCCTCAACAGCATACTAGCAACCATCACCCATCACAGTCCACTAGCTTCAACAGTAGGAACTCTTCTCAAGCTCTTGTTTCCCAAGAAGGAATGGGATTTGATTGGAGTGACCAAGCAGAAGAAGCAGTTCAGAATCAAGCTTTAATGGATAAAGTTTCAGAGTCAGCAAGCACTGATATTCCCACAGAGGTAACTTCTAATCTTTGCTCTAAAACCTTTATTGAAACTGTTAAAAAGTATAGGGATCACAATCAGAGTATGTGTGATGACCTTAAAAGGTTAGAGAAAGATAGAAGAGAGTATGTTCTGATTGTTGAGAGGTTTGGAGAACAAATTATGTCTTACCAGGCTAATGAACTTCAACATTCCTATGATACAAACTACTGGAAGTGGGAGAAAAATCAGTTAGAGGTTAAGCTTAAAAAGTCTGAAGAGGAATGTGAGAAGATAAGGAGTGATTTTGAGAAAGCCAAGCTAGATATTGTGAAATATTCCAATGCTTCTAAAGCAATGGACTCACTTCTAAAAGCTCAAGTCCATGACAAACTGAGAATAGGAATAGGCTATAACACCCCCCTCCACCATACAACAATAATTATATACCTCCCACCTCAGATCTCTTAGAAAGACAGGACAAGAAGGAATTACCTGAGAGAGCCACTGAAGTAGATCCTTTAGACAAAGTAGTGGTTGAAGCAGATTCTGAAGAAGAGGACTCTGAGAGTAAGAATGAGGAAGACCACAAAGATATTCCCTTAGAAAACCATATACTGACAAATGAAGGGGGGGGGGGTAAACCTTTTGTCAAGAGTGAGAAAGTGAAGTCTGGGGAAGAGACTGTTAAGAATGAAGAAGCTGAGACCCCTAAGAGAGGAAAGGAAAAGGTACAGGGAGTCCATTACATGCAAACCAGTGTTGTTAATCCCTGTACTTGTAAACAGAATCAACCCCAACAACATGATAAAATAAGGGGAAATCAAAGAAATAGAAATAATCAGTGGGCTTTAAAACAAGGAATTGATCTGAGAAAAATTAACAGACCAAAGACTTGTTTTATCTGTGGCAAGTTAAATCATCTAGCCAAACACTGTTATTTCAATCCTATCAACCAAAGGATCACTTTTCAAAGAAATATACAAAATCCTGTTGGTTATAGGAAGCAAATAAGGAATCATATGGCTGAGAATAGTGCACGTGTAAAATCTCATGCTTAGAATAAGTTTGCTAATTCAAAGAAAAATACTCCAAATAAGCCTAGGAGTAACTTAAAGACAAAGAAAGCAAACAACTTTGTTCAGGTTTGGGTTCCAAGAGTAAAGAAATCTGTTAGTACTGCTACTTCAAATAGTACTGCTGACAGAAATAATGCTGCTGCAAGCAATAGTACTGCTAACCCAGTTAGTACTGCTAATGATGTTAGTACTGCTAACAAAGTTAGTACTGCCAATCAAGTTAGTACTGCTTCCAGTGACAGACCCATTATTGTGACAAAGTATTCAAGCAATAAGATTTCTCAGTGTGATAATCTCATCCAGTCTGAATATGAATATGTTGATGAGAATGGAAAACCCAAGACCACTTTGGTTTGGGTTCCTATTAAAAACCAACTGCTTTATTAAATGTGTAGGGCAACCAACAGCTCAAGGGAAGGAGCATTTGGCATGTTGATAGTAGTTGTTCCAGGCACATGACAGGTAACATGTCCTGCCTTCAAAACTTCAAAAGAATTGATGGAGGACATCTTGCTTTTGGTGATAATCCAACAGGTGAAAAGATAAGTGGAAAAGGTAATGTGTCAAAAGGTAAGATGATCTTTGAGGATGTATACTATGTTGAGCAATTGAGATACAACCTATTAAGTGTATCACAGGTCTATGACAAGAAACATAGCATATTATTCAATGATACTGAATGTATTAACTTTGCTCCAGGGTTCAAGGTAGTTGATGAAAGTATGATACTACTTAGAACTCCTAGAAAGGACAATGTTTATTGCTTAGACTTGGAGAGTGTAGCTTCTGATTCATCTTTAAACTGTTTATTTTCAAAAGCCTCTCTGGATGAATCATCTCTTTGGCACAGAAGGATGTGTCACATGAACTTTAAAACAATGAACAAACTTGTGAAAAACAATCTTGTAAGAGGTTTGCCACAAAAGGTATTTTCATGTGATGATCATTGTTTTGCATGTCTTAAAGGCAAACAGCACAAAACTTCTCATAAGTCCAAAGAGATAAATACAATTTCTTCACCTCTTAATTTACTGCATATGGATCTGTTTGGACCTACAAATGTGATGAGTATTGGTAAGAAATCCTACTGCTTGGTTATTGTTGATGATTTCTCTAGATTCACTTGGGTCTATTTTCTGAGGACAAAGGATGAGACAAGTGGACTGATCAAATCCTTTGTTCTTAGAGTTGAAAACCAAACAAATATAAGAGTCAAAGTCATTAGGTCTGATAATGGAACTGAATTTAAAAACAATGACCTAACCAACTTTTATGAGGAAAAGGGCATTGAGAGACAATACAGTGCTCCTAGGACTCCTCAACAGAATGGTGTTGCTGAAAGGAGAAATAGGACTCTGATAGAAGCTGCTAGATCTCTGTTGGCAGACTCAAAACTTCCAATTACTTTTTAGGCAGAAGCAGTTAATACTGCCTGCTATGTTCAAAACAGAGTTCTAGTAGTGATATCCCAAGACAAGACACCTTATGAGCTTTTTAAAAAGAAGAAACCTTTTATTGGATTTTTCAAACCATTTGGGTGTCCTTGTACAATTCTCAATACCAAAACTCACTTAGGTAAGTTTGATAGCAAAACTGAGGATGGTTTTCTTGTTGGATATTCATCTCAAAGTAAGGCCTACAGAGTTTTTAACACCTCTTCTAGGATTATTGAGGAAAGTGACAATGTCAAATGCAATGAGAACACACCAAATCAACTTGGTTCAGGTCCTAATTGGCTATTTGACATTGATTCACTGTCTAATTCTTTGGGTTTCAGTAATGAGCATAATGCAGGAACAGGGACAGAACAGGTACAAGTACAAATACAAGAGTTTGTGCTGTTCCCAACACTTACTGCTGATCCTGTTGAATTCTGTGACCAAGATAAGAAAGAGTCTTCAGATTCAAAGGACACTGAACCAGATCAGAATGAAGAGGACAGAGGTGAAAAGGAAGATTAACCTTCAGATTCAGGAATCAAAGGTCCTGAGATGCCATTTTTGGAAGAGAATGACAAAGATGATGATTCTTCAGTATATGGTGGAAGCACTCCAGAAAAGAATGACACCAATCTTGAAGTCAATCTTAATGAAGAGGCTGTCAATGCTACAAGAACTCAGAAGAATCATCCTCCTCAATTAGTGATTGGTGACATCAATTCTCCAATGATCACAAGGCAACAAAGCAAGATAGGGGGATTGAAAGGCCTATAATCAGGTTTATTATCTTTCTTTCTATCACAGGTTGAACCCAAAAAGGCATTTGACGCAATGAAGGATCCAAGCTGGATAGAAGCAATGCAAGAGGAGCTACTGCAGTTTGTGCTGTAGGATGTATGGGATCTGGTGGATCTTCCAAAAGGACACAGAGCAATTGGCACAAGATGGATCTTCAGGAACTAGAAAGATGAGAGAGGAATAGTAATAAAGAACAAGGCCAGATTAGTGGCACAAGGGTATACTCAAGAAGAAGGAATTGACTATGAAGAGGTATTTGCACCAGTGGCAAGGATAGAGGCAATCAGGATATTTTTAGCCTATGCTTCTTTCATGAAGTTCAGGGTCTATCAGATGGATGTAAAGAGTGCTTTCCTGTATGGGAAAATTGAAGAAGAAGTGTATGTCTGTCATCCTACAGGATTTGAGAATCCAAAGTATCCTGACAGAGTTTACAAATTGAACAAGGAACTCTATGGGCTACATCAAGCACCAAGGGCATGGTATGACACTCTGTCTACCTATCTCTTAGAAAATGGTTTTCAAAGAGGAATCATAGACAAGACTCTGTTGATTCAGAGGAAGAAGAAGGACATCCTAATAGTGCAAATCTATGTGGATAATATTATCTTTGGATCCACAAAAGATCAAATGTGCAGAGATTTTGAAGATTTGATGCACAAGAGATTCAAGATGAGTTCTATGGGTGAACTTACCTTCTTCCTTGGCCTACAAGTTAAACAGAAGAAAGATGGGATATTTATAAGCCAATCCAAGTATGTGCAGGACATTCTTAATAAGTTTGGATTCTCAGATTCAAAGCCTGCAAGCACACCCATGGAGACACACAAACAGATCACTGCAGATCTTGAGGGGGTGGATGTGGATGTTCATCACTACAGATCCATGATTGGCTCCCTCATGTATCTTACTACTTCAAGACCAGATATCATGTTTCCTGTTTGTGTGTGTGCAAGATTTCAAGTAAGGCCTAAGCAGTCACACTTTCAAGCAGTCAAGTGGATATTCAGATATCTCAAAGGCCAACCTAGATTAGGTCTTTGGTATCCTCATGACTCACCATTTGACCTACTTGCTTATTCAGACAGTGACTTGGGTGGTGCAAATTTGGATAGAAAGTCAACTTCAGGGGGATGTCAGTTTTTGGGTGCAAGACTAGTGTCATGGCAGTGCAAGAAACAAACCACAATGTCCACCTCTACAACAGAAGCAGAGTATATAGCTACTGCAAGCTGCTGTTCACAAGTACTCTGGATTCAGAATCAAATGCTGGACTATGGTATGACTTTTATTCACACTCCAATCTTCACAGAAAACAACAGTGCTATTAGCATTGTTAATAATCCTGTCAAGCACTCCAAAACAAAGCATATAGAAATCAGGTATCACTTTATCAGAGACTGCAATGAAAAGAAGCTAATTCAGGTTGTGAAAGTCCATACAAGTAACCAATTTGCTGATCTATTCACTAAATCTTTTGATGTGGGTAGATTCACATTTTTGGTCACAAGTGTGGGCATGATAAACTCTGAATAAGCCTATTATCTTTGGACTCAAGTACCTGTATAGTTTCCCTCCTGTCTACTTTCTCATATTGTATTGTGTATGGTGCTGCTAACCTTGTGTGTTTCAGTGTTTCAGATTGCTTCAAATGGATACTTAGTACTTCTAATTAAGTTAATACTGCTCGCTATATTACTCATGATAACATTTCAAAAATTGTTAAGTATGATTACTACTGCTAGGTGGTTTATACTGCCAGTGCAAAGTTACTACTGCTTGCCTGATTTATACTGCTAATCAGTGTTACTACTGCTGGTTTGTGTTAATACTGCTAGTTTGTGTTAATACTGCTAGTCTGTGTTAGTACTGCCAGTATGTGTTACTACTACTAATATGCGTCAATACTGCGAGTTAGTTAATACTGCTAGGGTACTTAGTACTGCTTCTAACTGAAACCCTCTACCTATAAATACCATGTGTGACCGCCAAAATACAAACAGCTCTTTGAACTTCCATTGCATCTCTTTCTCTCTCTCTCTCGATTTCTTGCTTACCAGTGTCAACCCTTGTCACGATTCGAACGCTAGAATCAATCAGAACGATGGCAGGACGAGCATTCTTTGATGAACGCAACGAGCTCGCCATGTTACAGAAACCAAAGCAAGCTGAAAGTTTCCATGCCATAGTGGATTTCCTCAAATCCTCACACATCACCCACGCTCTAACTGTCAATCCCACAATCTATGTGGAACATCAAAGACAGTTCTGGGCCAATGCTGCTATTCAATCTGAAGAGGGCAATCAGGTCATCAAAACAAGGGTATGTGATAAACCCCTGACCATCACAGAAGGCTGTATTCGCATCCATCTATGTTTAGATGATGCCTCAGGTATTACCTTTCTTCCTAAGGAAGATCTCTTTGCTGCACTTAGTCAAATGGGTTATGAAGGTCCCACTGATGTTTTCAAATTTTACAAGAACAGATTTTCACCTCAGTGGAGATGCTTTGTTCATACCCTCCAACATTGCATTTCACGAAAAACAACTGGATGGAGTGAGTTTAGCAGTACCTTAGCTTATGCTTTGGTCTGCTTAGCGACCTCTAGAAAGTTTAATTTTGCTCAAATGATTTTCAATGATTTAATGTCAAACCTGGATACCAAATCCAAAAGCTTTTATATGTATCCTAGGTTTGTACAAGAGATTATACTAAAGGAATTGATGGATCTACCCTCTTTTCAAGAGGTGTATGTACCAAAACCTCCCAAAGGGAAGGTATTCTCAAACATGAAAAGGCCTAGCAAGGACTTTTCTGGACAAGAGACACCATTGTTCTCTACAATGATGGTTATGTCTCATTCCCATGGTGAGGCATCAGGGTCACAGCCCACATCTGACCACCCAACCGATGACCTGCCCACACCATTCCATTCTAGTAATCCTCCTCAGATTCATATTGTAAAGCCCACATCCCCCATCACCAAAATTTATATAAGGAAAAAGGTAAAGAAGGTTCCTTCCCTTCTTGTACCTTCACCCACAAAGCCTTCAAGCTCTCTAATGGAACATTCTCCATTAGAGAATATCCAAAGGGAAACCACAGGGGTGTCTCCAACCCCAAGAAGGTGCTCAATAAGGAGAAGGAAGAGCATATGGGCAATAAGGCTCACACTACTGTCTTTGCACAAAGTGCAGGGCAGGACAGTGTGAACATCTCTAAGACCTTCCCCATGGCAACTTTGGGTGAACAATGATCCAAAGGTCCCAGGTGCCAAGAAACCAAGGGGGTAGAGGGTGCTTCTGCTAGGCAGAAGACTACTACTAAAAGATCCAAGGATCCTTCAAGGGTGGTCAACACACCCAAAGGAGGTGAGGACAAATATAACTATGAGGAATTGATGGATACTATGGGAAACATTAATCTTGATGTCCTCAAACAGGGTGCTGATATAGAGGAGATGAAACTGGTGATTCTATCTCAACAAGTGCAGATTACCAAACTAAACAAGATCGTTCTGAGGTTGGTGCAGAAAAACAAAAGAAAGCAGTATGTATTGAAGAAAAGGGGAGATGCTTTCAACAAGGGGGAGAGACAAGCTGAAGGGGAGAAACAAAGTCCTGTTGGAATGGAATCTAAATTTGAGGGGGAGTTGGGTACAGAAGCAGAAAGTAGCAAAGCAGCAGAAAAAGCAAAAGAAGTAGAAACCACACCAGCAGCAGTAACTACACCAGAAGTAGTAACAACAGCAGTAGAAACAGAGAAAGTTGCAACAGAAACAGGGCTGACTATTGAGAAAATAGCAATTGCAGAGACTTTATTAAAGGCAAAGAATGACACTCCCAAGGCTACTCAAAAGGCTAAGGGATTGGTCATTAAAGAAGGAGGATCAAAACAGAAAAAGAAAAAGATCATTGATGCTGAAATCAAAAAGAAAGGAAAAGAGAAAATGGTTGAGTCTGAGAAACCTCAAAAGAAGCAGAAACAGATAGAGCTGAATGAGGAGCTAGCCAAGAAGCTGCAATCTGAATTAACACAAGAGGAAGAGTCTCAAACTGCAAAAGATAGACAAATTGCTCTAGATCTGTCTATAAAGCTCAATGAAGAGTATCAAAAGAGTTTGAAGGCTGCAACTGCTGCCAAGATAGTTACACATAAGGCTTCAAGGCAAAGGCTGGCATTAAAGAAAAGACAAAGACAACCTTCAAAGACCTTCCTGGCTAATCAAGAGAGAAGGAAAATGATAAACTTCCTGAAAGGAGCTCTTGAAGTTCCTGAAGGAATGTTTACCAACATGCCTTATGGTAGGATAGAGGAGATGTATATGAAGGAGATGGTCAATCTGAAAGGGGACTTCACTCAAAGGGAAGAAGCTGAAGGAAGATGAAAGAGAGGCATGATCTCAACATACAACAACCCTTCCCTGAAAGTGAAGAAGGCACTCCCATTAAAGAAAAGGCAGAAGCTAAGCAAGAAGAGACATTAGCTCAACAGATTGGAGCTATAAAAAGAAAGGAATCTATTGCTACCAAGCCAAAGTCAAAGAGGCCAAGAATGGAAGAAGTTGAAAAGGAGAAGGAAAGTGAAAAAGTAGAACCTTCAGCAGAACCAGAGCATAATCCAGAACAGTCCAATCAACAATGCAATGAACAAGTCTATTTGTACATGACTTTGACAGATGAAGAAGCTGTATAAGCTGATCCAATATCAGTCCAAACTCCTGAAATTATCTATTGGGATATCCTGGAAGATCAAAGGAAGAAATACTTCAGGATTAAAAGGATGGGAGACAAGTATGAGATTTACTCTACTTGGGGCAAAATCATCAGAAGCTGTTCCAGATTAGACTTAGAAGAAATGTTCAAGGTTGGAATGAGCTTGTATGAAAAGGACTTAACAGGAGCTGAAATGAGCTTAATCAAATTAGCAATGGAGTACTTGTGCATGATGTTTGATCCTAGCAAAGTTCAACATGTGGTTAGAGATCTGCATCTGGAGAATAAATTCCAAAGAATAGAAAATTGGATGCTGTTTGAAAGGTGTGGAGTCTATGTCATCACTGTTGACAGATCATATCATTAGTACTACCTGGTGGATAAAATCTATGATCACAGTAAAGCCAAGTTTCAAGGTATGTTAAATGCAAAGCTGATATGTTCAAAGGATTCAGAAATGGCCAGGATAGTAGTCAGAAGAATTATCAATCAAAGTCTGGGACTGGATCCAAATCTGGGCAACTGAGCTGAAGTGTTGAAAGCATCATGAAGACCTTATGATGAAGAACTTAACTTCTCATTCTGAAAAGTTAAGTTAGGGGGAGATTGTTGGGTTTGAATATGCTAAGGATGGATACTACTGCTAGTTGATAGGTATTACTACTGCTTGTAATTTTAAAACTGCTAGTAGAATTAATACTGCTTGAAAAGTTAGTGCTGCTACTTGAATAGTTAGTACTGCTTGGAGAGTTAGTATTGCTAGTAGTTAGTACTGCTGAAGATTACTACTGCAAGCATAGTCAGTACTTCTGAGGATGTTAATGCTGCTGGATGATTAATACTGCTGAAGGTTAGTGCTGCTTATGAAGATAAAGATGACTTGAAGATAAAGATGAACTGGAGATAAGGTTGAAGATAATTATGGTATTGATGCTGAAGATCAATTTTATTTTGATAATTATCTTGTAATCAACTCTGTATATATATTATAGAAGTCTTTGTTAGAATTAATAATTATTCATACGTTTTGTTTAAGAGAGAATTAACCTCAAGAATAGTTTAGATCCTTTCTATAGAGAAGTATAGAACGTCTGTTGAGCCTGTTCAACAGATTGAGGTTTTGTGTGTAATCATTAAGTTTTATGCAATATAAACTTATGATTTGAGTTTTTATATACTGTTCCATTCATTTTCTGTTAAAGTGTTTTTCCGCAACTTCTTTAACATAAGTTTCTGAGTGTGTTATTTAAATTCTTGTTTGAGTTTCGATCCTGTCATTTTTGAACACCCATTTCGTACCAATGATGGTTTTACATTGCGGTTTGGGTACGAGTCTCCAGACTTTCAGTGCTGCAGACTAATTCAGCTCATCTTGCATCGCAGTTACCCAATCTGAATCGGCAAGGGCCTCAGATACGCGTGTAGGCTCGATCTTGCTCAGAAAGGATTCATACATACATAGATTTGATGTTGTAGACCTAGTTTGCACCGGTGCAGAAGGATCTCCAATAATTTGATGTACCGGATGCTCTTTGGTCCACTTATGTTCATGAGGGAGTGGATTAGATGCATGTTGATCATTGTCAGCATCTAGGAATCCAGTGTTATCACCTTCAAATGGTTCAGAATGAATGGGGGTTTCGGTTGAAGTAGTAGTTGCAGAGGTGGCAGTAGGTACAACTTGGTCAATCTGTTGATCAATCCTTACAGTATATCCTACTGAGTCAGTTACTTCTGTCTCGGTGTTGTTGATCACAACTTCAACTGTCGGAGTAGGCTTTTGAACTAGAACTTCTTGCCGAATCGGGGAATTTGATTCAGTAGAAATATTGGAAGTGGTCGGATGAGTAGTCATCGAGTCTTCTATCCTGTCAACCACAACAGACTTAGGCACTTTAGAGCCAAGAAATTCATCATAAAACAGTTCAAATAATAAATCCAAATCAGATAATTTAGAAGTAGACGATGAAGCGCCATCTGATTTGTTCTCTTGAGGTGCAGGTCCTGGAATGGTTGGTCCAGAAGCTAAAACTCCGGTAATTACGGGTTCTGAACTGACGTGCTCAGAAGCCATGTCCTCATCTAATGTAACATTGATGCTCTCGATCACTGTCTTCGACTTCTTCAAATAAACACGATATGCAAAAGATGTAGAGGAATAACCAACGAAGATGCCTTCATCCGCCTTAGCACTGAACTTGTTCAGATTCTCTCTGTCATTTAGAACATAACACATACAACCAAAAACATGAAAATATTTAATGGTTAGTGTTCGGTTGTTGATCAACGCATACGGAGTCTTCTGAAATCGGCGGTGTATCATGGAGCGATTCTGAGTGTGACACGCAGTCGATACAGCTTCAGCCCACAAAAATAAAGGTAAGTCAGATTGGCTGAGCATTGTCCGAGCGACCTCGACAAGTGTACGATTTCGCCTTTTGACGACTCCGTTCTGTTGAGGCGTGTGAGCAGCAGAGTATTGATGTGATATCCTGACCGATTCTAGATATTCTTCAACGATCTTGTTCTTGAACTCTGTGCCGTTGTCAGTTCTGAGAATCTTGACCTGTTTTTTCAGATTGACTTGGGTCGTCTTCAGAAATGTAATGAGAACATCGGGTGTCTCATCTTTAGACCGTAGAAACTTGACCCAAGTGTATCGCGTATAGTCGTCCACGATAACTAGCACATACTTCTTTCCTCCTAAGCTTCGCGTTCGCATAGGACCGCACAAGTCCATATGCAATAACTCTAATGGATAGCTGGTACTCGGTTCAGGCTTTGGTTTGTGTGGGGCTCTCTTCATCTTTCCCTTTTCACACGCTGCACATAGATGTTCTCTTTCAAACTTCAGCTCTGGAAGTCCTTTCACTAACTTTCCACTGACCAGCTTGTTGATGTACCGAAAGTTGAGGTGAGAAAGCCGTCGATGCCATAACCAGCTTTGTTGCATCGAGGCCTTTGATAGTAGACAGGCCTGATTGTCAGCCTTGACCTTTGACAAGTTGATGGTGTAGAGGTTTGACTTGCGAGTGCCGACCAAGAGTTCTTTTCCTTCTTTAGTGCGTACTGAACATGTCTTGGCCTTGAAATTAACCTCTAAGTATTTGTCGCAGAACTGGCCAATGCTGAATAGGTTGTGCCCTAAGCCTTCAACGTAGCTCACCTTCTTGATCGTAAGATTTTCATGTACAACATCACCATATCCCAGAATAGGTGAAAACTGATCATTACCAAAACGAACTGTGCCACAGTATTTGTCCGTATAATTAGACAACATACTCTTCTGCCCGGTCATATGCTTGGAACACCCGCTATCCAAGTACCACATATGACGGGTCTGCACAAAACAGATCAGGAAAGAAGAGGTTTAGGAACCCATTTATAAATGGGACCTCCACTGTTAGTACTTGATTTTGGCACCCATTTAAATTTGGGTCCGCTTTGTCTTTGAAAACCATAAGAATGATAAGAAGAGTGATAACGATAAGATGAAACACTATATGAACCAAACCAAACATCAGAATATTTACGAGAAGCATAATCCAATCCAACAGACTTTGAAAACTTTTTATTAGAAGGAGCTAACTGGAATAATTGCTTTATGGAATATGTCTTGCGAGAATCAACAAGATTAGATTTAAAAGTAGCAACATTCACAATCAAACCATCTTTACTAGAAGTCTTTTTATTCAAATTAAAACTAGAACTAGATTTAGCTTTCTCGTCTATCTTCTGTTTCGGTATCCATGCTGACTTAACTCCAAGCCTTGACTTTCTCACATCTGAAACATTTGAAACTTTAGAGTTAGAATGATGAGAATTAAGATAATGATTTTTCTTTGGATTACCAGTGAGGATCGGTTTCTGTGAAAGCTGAGATTTTTGTTTCTTACCATTTGCTTTCTTCGATTTCACAGAAACTGATTTATCAACTTTCGTTGATGTTTCACCTTTTTCAAACACACTGGGTTGCCTAAAAGAATTAACAACACAAGATGAATGATCAGGAAGTTTAGAAGTAAAGTTAAATTGAGCAACACAATCATTCAAAATACCATCAGAGTTTAAGAAATTAAGATCATTCTCAAGTGAACTAGACCCGTCATCAGAATTTAAAGCCTTGAAAAATTTAGGAAAATTAGTATTTTTGAACACTGTTGAAAATACAGTTTGTTCTAAGTCCATCAAAATTCTTTCTTCTGTAAGAGTATTCTCGAGTTCAGAAATTTTACTTTCCAAGATTAGAGGAGGTACGTTAATCTTACTGTTAATCATAAAATCCCAATTCAATCAAGCTAATTACTCAAGATATGATATTAAAGCTCAAGAACTAGAGAGAGAAAGTCTAGAGAGAGAAAGTAGATCTTGAATTAGCACCAACTCTAGAATTACAATATGCAAAATGCCTCTAGTTCGTTATTACATGATTTAGAAAGGAAAACCTATATATACTATCTAACTAAAACAAAGCCTTAAAGGCTAAGTAAACTAAACATACTTTGACTAACTATTACAAGGTCAATGTTGACTTTTACACATTTGACTTTCCTATTAAATCTTGGATTCAATATTTAGACTTAACAATCTCCCCCTTTGTATTCAAGATTTAATAAAAATTTGATGCAGATCTTCAACTCTTGATTTTTCATCTTTTGTCTCTTGAAGCTTTCAAAAACTTTGCTCTTTTGCAGCTTTTGAAGAATCTTGGAAAGTCTTTTTAATCTTTGAAGCTTTGGAAAGTCAACATGCCATGAACAAAACAGGAAATTCTTGAAACTTCTTTGAAACTAGAAACTTCATTTCTGAAAAATCTTTCGTCTTCAAACAAAATTGTATCTTCATCACTTTGATCACTGAATCGTCTTCGGAAGAACAAACCTTCTTGAAACTTGAAATTCTTTATCAGAAACTTTTGACTTTGAATCAGTCTTTGAAACAGCGGAAGCAAATTGAAATTTAGGCTTGAACTTTGAACTTGATCTCTAAAATTGAATCTTTATAATTCTCCCCCTTTTTGATGATGTGAGCATCATTATCATCAAAATATCATCAATTTCAGCATAGGCTTTGATTTCCCCCTTTGTGAACAACAAACTATCTCCCCTTGATATTGCCGTACTTTTGATCTGAAGAGCCGAATCATGAACATTATATATCCGAATCTTTTCAAATTCAGATATAATGATCGTGTAACCCTGATTCAACAAACGAAACAGTTATGAAAGCCTGTCAGTAACACAAAGTTACTGTGTACAACGAATGTACATTTTAAGGAGCTGGCTTGATGATGACTCCCCAGGACTTCCATTCAATCATTGAAAAACACAAGGTTTATCTATGAATGTTCTGACAGAAAAACATATTCTTTGTGTGCTCGTGCTTGTGTTTTGAAAGAATTAGCACAATGATTGTGTTTCATAAGGCTCAAAGTATGTAAATCACTGAGACAACAATGATTGTACATGGACTCAATGTGCATGAGAAAGGGTCGAAGGTGGGGTAACTTTCCTTCTTTTTCAATATCAGTATCTTCCAAAAGAAGATTCGATAGATTATATGCTGCTTCCCCAGAAAATGTGAAACATTCTCTTTTTAAGAAAATAATGAGTAGCTGGTGGGGTTGTATACAAGAGATGGCATGGGCTATTTGCCTATTTCAATGATGGTCACCAAAGAGATGTGAACCAATCAGTAATGTGGCTGCCCGACTCAGAAAGTGGTAGGTGCAGAGTTCTGATATTCTTTTAACTCTGATCTCACACCCTCTTTCTTTTTATCATTATACTCACATCTAACCAATCTCTCATTTCCATTTTACCTCTGCCCACTCCCACACTATTCTTTTAGACCCCTCTCCCCTTAATCACTCAAAAGATTTCTTCCGAGGTAGGAAACACTGGTTATCGTGAATCCATGGAAGATCTATTAAGCACTCACACTAAATCCCATGTTCCTAAAAGTACATGCTGGTCAATGATTTTTCTTGACATGTAAAGCACAAGAAATCATATGTCAGAGTATGTATGCTCATTGAAAAATATGAATGAAATTTGAGCATTTGTTCTTTGAAGATTTCTCAAAACAAGGATATTGAATGAATGAATATGAAGTCAAGAGAATTGTTTTGAGAATCTGACAATCAATCAATCAGATCAAATCAAATGGTTAGGGTATCAAAGAATTGAATATTTTTTTATATGAACAAATATAAACAATTTATCAATGAAATCACAAATATGTAAAAGATGTATGATGCTCATCAACTTTGAACTTCAAACGGGAGTATTACCATCGAAAAATTGGTTCGAATTTGAGACATGGTAATAACATTTTCAAATAAAATACTGAACCGGTGTGTATGAATACTTGACAGTATATGGACAAGATAATACACAACTATTGATCTTTGGAAACACACGGTCAGTTAAACAATAAGCTCAAAAATTTTAAAAAAACATTTAAACTCACACTTCTAAATTCATGAAATCTTTTGAGAATAAGAAGTGGTTTGAACATTTAAGAAAAGGTTTTTCTTGCTCGAAAGTTGTCCTTCTTTCAAACAATCAGAAATCTAGGATCAGAAGATTTTTACCTTTTCAGCTCCCCCTCAAATCATGATCAAATGATTTATATCTTTTGAGTTCCCTCTGGATATTAGCATAATATCCTTCTTTAATCATTGAAAAAACGGGTCCTGATCTGTCATTTGATCAGAAGGCACTTTATTCATTTTATTTATTCAAAAATAAAAGGACAGAAAGCAGTAAAAAAGTTATAGAATGAGTTCTGATCTGAAATAATCAGAAGTCATCACCTTTACTCCCCCTTAAATTAAGCACCTGAAATATGTCAGTTAAAACAGGATAGAGATCAAACACTCCCTTTTGAATTGTTAGACCATCAATATCAGAAAAATTTAGCAAAGAAAAAGTTTAGGATAGAGATCAGATCAATTCACTCGGGATGAAGACCATCAATATCCATCGGATGCAAGCATACAGGAGTAAGGTCTTTTTGATCTCTGAGGTACGGGTTCTAAGCTGTTTTGCTTAGAAGCCATTATCTTGACATTGAGGTGCGGGTCTTGAACTGTGTTATTCAAGAGCCATTATCTTTCTTACTCCCCCTTGGATTGAGGTGCCTGCAACACAGATTCAGGTTTCGATTTTGGTACCCACTGGTATTTGGGTCCAGAAATGTTAGTTGCAGTGCGTGTGGGGGTTATGGAGTAAGAACCATACCAGAAATGATCATTTGTTTTGTGAAAAAGATCATGTGTACAACAAATAGAACAACAAAATTTCTTACCGTTAGATGGTTTGTTCTTCTTTGCTTTGTGTACAGGTACACATGATTTCTTCTCTTTCAACTCATTTTCCTTATCATCTTGGACTAGTTTCTTTTGCCAAACCAGTTTCTCTTTCTTGAAACCTTTTCTTGGATAAGTATCTGAACCATCTAAAAATTCATTGTAGAGAAGGTTAGTGCGACGAATCTGATTAAAGGATTTGACTGACCTGTTTGAAGAAATGAATTTCTGATTTGAACTTGAAACAGATTTTTCAAGTTCTTTGATCTTTGATGCAAAAATGTCTCTTTTTCTTTCTCAAGCAGATCAATCTTTGTCTTGAATTCAGACTTCGTCTTTTGCTCTTTCAGCCCTGTAGCAGACAGTTCAGACAATTTTGAAGTTAGCTTCTTGATTTCAGATTCAAAGATTAATCTTTCTTCTTCAAACCCTTTTTCTGACTCATTTCTCTGGCCGGATAACTCTTTGAAGACTCCTACATTCTTCTTTTCTATGGCCTTCTTTTCCTGAGTAAATTTCTCTCTTTCTAAAATCAGAATTTTTTCAAAATCTGAGATTTGTTGAGAAAATTTTAAACATTTAAGCTCCAACGACTTCTTTTCCTCAAAACATTTCTTTGAAAAATCTGAGAATTTTTTTCGAAATTTTTTTCTTTTCAGAATCAAAATCAGCTTTATTTGCAACAAGTTGTTTTTCCAAATCAGATAAATTTTTTCTCAGCTCAACGTTCTCAGATTCCAATTTCTTCGTCTTCTCTTTGAAAGCCTTCAACTCGTTTTGAAGCTCAACTGATTCTGCTTGTAGCTCAGGTGATTTCTGTTCAGTTGTCTTCAGTTGGCTTTGAAGATTCATAATCTCTCTTTCTTTCTCTTTTATCTCTTTCTCCTTTTCATAAAGAATACCTGCAAAATTAGAACTATTTTTAGTACAATTTATACATTCAGGAGTTTTAATACAATTGAACAATTTTAGTTGTAACTCCTGAATCTTTTTGAGGTATTCTGAATTTTTCAATTTCAGATCATTTCGCTCAGCTTCAATACCAGATATATCAGATCTGTAGTAAATTGACATCTTGAAAAAGCTTGATAGGAAAGATCGTTTCCAAACTATATATCAGAAAAACAACAATCAGATCAAATTGAAATCTTAAAAAAAAAATATTTCGTGAAAACTGAAATTTGAACAATACTTGTTATTTCGCAGTGTAAAAAAAAATATTTCCAAAGATGACCAAAATTTTTTTCAGACTTTTTTTTTTTTTAAACTGAGAGATGCGTGTGATGCCCGAAACGCAAAGCTAGGTGTGCGGGTCCTTGGTGAAACGTATAGCTAAGAATGCGGGTTGTTGAGGAAACGCATAGTGAGGTATGCGGGTCCTTGAGGAAACGCATAGTGAGGTATGCGGGTCCTTCTTGAAGCGCACACTCTTTTATGCGTGTGTAGTGTGAAACGCACACTCTGTTATGCGTGTGTAGTGTGAAACGCACACTCTGAATGCGTTTGTGTCGTGATACGCACAAAACAAATCAAGAACCAAGATGAACACCCGCACACTCTGATGATCACACACAAACCTGGATGAATGAAACGCACACCTCAGATGAATGAAACGCACACCTCAGATGAATGAAACGTATATCTGATGAAGAACACGCATATCTGATGAATGAAACGCATATCTATAAAATCAACAAATTTGCACCAAAAACACATCTAGACTTCGAATTTCAATCTGAAAATTTGACAATTCACTCACCTACACAATTCGAACACAATTCTAGCAAGCAAATTCGATTAAAAACACAGAAATCAACAAATTTGATTCAAGAACAGTAACCGAACGATATTAAAAAAAAATCTCAAAAATCGAAAATTGACAAAGATTTAGATTGAATTACGATATGGAATCAACACAAGACTCAATCACCAACATAAATCGAACACAATGAAATCATTTTCTTGCATTAAAACCAACTTTTCACAAAAAAATTCGATGAAACAGTAAAGAACTCGTTTCTTGAAAATATTTTCAAAAAAACTCAAAAATTGATCCAAAAACACACAAATTTCAATTCAAACTCTGATCAAATCATTCTAAAAAGTTTGGTATGGCTCTGATACCAATTGTTAATCATAAAATCCCAATTCAATCAAGCTAATTACTCAAGATATGATATTAAAGCTCAAGAACTAGAGAGAGAAAGTCTAGAGAGAGAAAGTAGATATTGAATTAGCACCAACTCTAGAATTACAATATGCAAAATGCCTCTAGTTCGTTATTACATGATTTAGAAAGGAAAACCTCTATATACTATCTAACTAAAACAAAGCCTTAAAGGCTAAGTAAACTAAACATACTTTGACTAACTATTACAAGGTCAATGTTGACTTTTACACATTTGACTTTCCTATTAAATCTTGGATACAATATTTAGACTTAACACTTACCTTCGATAGGTTTGGCCTCCAACTCTTTTACAGAATAACTCTCAAAATAATCATTTGAAAGAAATTTTGATTTATTAGAACTATAACTGTTATTCAACTTCTCATAGCGAAATGGAAGTTGAACTTTAGCTGTGTTCTTTCTTTTATCATATTCCTTGGCTTTATCTTTTTTCGACAGACTAGTCCAAAAGGGTTTGAGTTCTTGATGTTGAGGATCCAATAACATAAACCTAAAGTCATAAAGTGCAGGCACTTCAGATATACCCTTTTTGAGATGATGTGGGTTCTTGTAACCAAGTCCCCAAGTATCAGGTTTCTCTTTAGGTTTGTTCAAATGAATAGTGTGTTCAGTTTGACCTAAAGTATGTAATTTCTCTTCCAAAGCATTCACCTTGTCTATTAAAGATTTCTTTCCTTTTGAAGTAGAAAAATACCTTTTAGAAAGCTCTATAGTCTTAAACTAACATTCTTTATATTTAGAAACAGTTTCAGATAACTCTTTATGAATTACAGTCTTTTCTTTAGCGCAGGTGTCTATATTTTTGTGCAAAGTTTCAATTAATACATTTTTCTCAGCAATATCATTACTAAGTTTATGTATAGATTGATTTTTCTCATTTATGACACCTTTCTCACGCTTCAGTTTAGACTCTAATTCTTGGAGTTTAGACATCATGGCATGGATTTGGTTCAGAAAATCAGATTTAGTTAAGTTACATACCTCATCATTGTCTCCATTATCAGAATCAGCTTCAGCTTCTGACTGGTTCTTCCCCATCAAGCATAGATGTGCTGTCTCGTCCTTCTCTCCTTCTTCAGATTCTTGGTCCGAATGGTCGAGCCAGTATTCATCCTCGACCATTAATGCTTTTCCAGCCTCTTGTTGCTTGGCTAGAAGCATCTTATTCTTGTAATATTCGGAGTTTCGGACTTTTGGTTTTCGGCAGTCCTTGGAAAAGTGACCGAGTCTGCTGCAGTTGTAGCACTTCATCGGTTCTTCTTTCTTGGGCTCTTCGGCTCCATCCTTCTTCTTTTCTTCTGGTCTCTTATCTTCAACTTTCTCCTTATGCTTGTAGTTATTCGGACCAGAGGAGTATCTCTGACTGTTGGAGTTTGGCTTTTTATAGAACTTCTTTTAGAAAGCCTTGGTTAACATTAGCATGGCCTCCTTCAGTTGTTCACAATCGTCAAAGTCAGACTTTGCCTCACTATCAGCCTCATCTGATTCAGATGCTATCACCTTCTTCTTCTTAGACTTCTTCTTTACCACAAGAGCAACTGGATCAGCAACTGCTTTATCAGCCTTCTTCATCTCAGCCTTGATTTCATCCACCTCTTCCTCATTCTGTTTGAGGATTTCATACACTTCATGAAGTGGAATGTCGTTCAGATCTTTCAACTGCCTCATCTGTGTGGCGAATCTCTTCCACTCTGGCTGAAGGTTGCTGAGAAATTTCACATTCAGCTCAACTTGAGATTTGTTAATCTTGTTCTTGCTGAGCTCATTCAGCAATGTGACAAATCTGTCATAAGTGGCTTCGAGTGATTCTCCAGCTTTGGCTTTGAATTCTTTATAATTATTCAAGCAGTTGGAAACTTTAAGTTGATTGCCGACTTTAGATCCGATCATCATCTTCTCCAACTGATCCCACATTTGCTTACCGGTAGCGTTGTAGGTGATTGAATGTTAATGAAAATTGTTTGATCTATTGATTGTGTCATCTTGATTGATAATTTGAATTAGAACATTATTGTGGGACACACATGTAGAATGATTGAAGTTACTTAGGCTTTTCAAATAGGCTCAAAATGTGTAAACCACTGAGACAAAAATAGTAATACACAGACTCAATTGTGCATGATCGAAATGCGAAGGTGGGGTAGACTTCCTTTTGTTTCAATATCCACATCTTCCAAATGAAGACGAGATAGATTATGTGTTGCGTCCCCAAGAAAAATTGAAACATCTCTTTTTTGAGAAAGAAATGAGTAGCTGGTGGGGTTTAAGCAAGAGTTGGCATGGGCTAGTGACCTGTTTCAATGAAGTTCACGAAAGAATTGTGAAACAAAATTAATGTGGCTGCCCGACTCAGAAAAAGTTGGTGCAGAGTTTTATATTCTTTTACTCTGATCTCTCACCCTCTTTCTTTTTAACATTAAGCTCACTTCTTACCAAACTCTCTTTCCATTTTATCTCATCACACACCCATACTCAGATATTGACCCCTCGCCTCTCGATCACTCAAGGATAACTTCTTGGGTAGGAAACACTGGTTATCGTGAATACATAGAAGTTCTTTTAAAATCTCACACAATGACCCCATGTATGTTGTCCTAAAAGAAAAAAGGTGCTCAATAGTTTAACTTTAACAGTTAAATCACAAAATATATGTCAGATGTATGTATGCTCAGTAAGAAAATCATGAAGATTTAAGCATTTTAAACATGGAAGATATTTTCAAAACAAGGAAATTGAATGAACAAAGTGAAATCAATAGATATGTTTTGAGAATCTGACAATGTATGAAAAGATCAAATATGAGTGATTTATCATTAAAAGATTAGGTCATGAAAAATTGGATGTTGTCTATATGAATCAAATATAGACATTCTTGAAAGAAACGCTTTGAATGAAATGAACTAACGCTCAAATATCAATGAATTTCAAACGGGGTGTCTTACCATCGAAAATTAGTTTCAATATGAGACATGGTAAGAACATAGTCAATAAAGTACTAAACCGGTGTGTATGAATACTTGACAGTATATGGAAAAGATAATACACAAGTATGTATCTTTGAAAACACACGGTTCGTTAAACATTAAAGCTCATGTATGAAAACATTTAAAATCACACTTCGAAATTCATGAAATCTATTTAAGAATATGAAGTGGTTTGAACATTTAAGAAACATATTTTCATGTCTAAAAGTTGTCCTTCTTTCAAACATAATGAGATTAAGAGTAGAATAATCCTTACACTCAGCTTTAATCTCATAAAGTCAGCTCCAAAGTCATAATTGATATGATTATGTAAGCTCCCCCTCAAAATCTGCAAATAGTCAAAAAGACGTCAAAGCAACAAAGTCTTATTGAAAGAAAAACATTTATTTGAAAATTAACAACATGAAAACAGTAAAACATCTAAGGAACGAGTACTGATCTGATTTAATCAGAAATCAATGTCCTTCCTCCCCCTACACATATGCATCATAAAAAAATTTCTCAATATAAAAAATATGCAATGTCTCGTACTCCCCCCTCGAATTTAGATCATCTAAACTTTGTCTCACTCCCCCTGAAATCATGAACAAAACCTTTCAGTGCATATATCGTTCATATTAACAATAAAGAAATGAAGAAAAATAACAAAAATAAACTGTACTAGGTAACTACAGCTTATGTCTTGAGGTTCAACATGCCAAGTTTCAAAATGAGAAAATTAAATGTATTTTCGTCCAACGCCTTGGTAAACAAATCAACAAGTCGATAATCTGTGTTTACAAAGTAAAGTTCAATTGTACCTTTTTCGACATTATCTTTGATAAAATGATACCGCATGTTTATGTGTTTTGTTTTCGTATGTTGGACAGGGTTTGCCGAAATAGCAATAGCGCTCTTGGAATCCCAGTAAATCGGGATTTTATTGTATTTGAATCCATAATCTCGGAGTTGTGTTCGCATCCACAACACCTGAGAATAGCAGCTACCGCAACTACGTACTCTGCCTCGGCTGTTGAAGTAGATACACACAGTTGTTTCTTCGAAGCCCAACTTACGAGCTTATCTCTCAAAAATTGTATATGTCCTAATGTACTCTTCCTGTCTAACATGCAACCTGCATGATCTGTGTCTGAATACGCTGTTAGCTCAAAACCTGTATCTTTAGGATACCACAAACCAAGGTCTGCAGTCCCCTTCAGATATCGAAATATTCTCTTTACAGCCGAAAGATGGATTTTATAGGCGAAGCTTGATATCTAGCATGTAAGCATGTAGAGAACATAATATCCGGTCTACTTGCCGTTAAGTACATTAAAGAACCAATCATTCCTCTATAGGTTCTAATATAAACAACTATTCCCGAAAGATCAGCTCCGATCTTAGTTCCCGGTGCCATCGAGGTACCAATTGGAGTACAATTTTCCATGTTAAATTTTCGCAAAATATCATAAATGTACTTCGCTTGATTAATGAAAATCCCCGTTGAAAATTGTCTAACTTGTAATCCGAGAAAGAAATTAATCTCTCCCATCATACTCATTTGAAATCTGGACACCATTAGATTAGAAAAGTTCTTACAATACTTCGGGTTTGGTGAACCGAAAATTATGTCATCAACATATATTTGAATAAGAATGATATCAACTTTTTCCTTTTTGATAAAGAGTGTGGTCTCGATTTTACCTTTCGAGAAGCCAGATTTGACTAAAAAATTGGATAGAACATTGTACCAGGCTCGAGGAGCTTGCTTTAAACCGTAGAGGGCCTTGCCAAGAATGTAAACATGATCTGGTTTTTCAGCATTGACAAACCCTTCTGGCTATGAGACATATACCTCCTCTTTCAGTATGCCATTTAGAAAGGAATTCTTCACGTCCATTTGATAGACAGTGAAGTTCTTGTTTGCAGCGTCGGCTAGAAACATTCTGATTGCCTCTATACGTGCAACTGGAGTGTATGTCTCATCATAGTCTATTCATTCCTCTTGCCGGTATCCTTTAGCAACAAGTCGAGCTTTATTTCTTACCACGATACCATCCTCATCTTTCTTGTTCTTAAATATCCATTTCATACCTATAATTGTTTTTCCTTCCGGACGAGGTACAAGTCTCCAGACTTTAAGCGATTCAAATTGATTGAGCTCTTCTTGCATAGCTGTTATCCAATCTAGATCTGCTAGAGCTTCAGATACTTGGGTAGGCTCTATCTTGCTCAGAAAGGAATCAAACATACACTCGTTTGCAGTCGCATACCTAGTTTGCACCGACTTTGACGGATCTCCAATAATTTGATGAACCGGGGGCTCTTTGGTCCACTTATGTACATGAGGGAGTGGAATAGATGTAGACTGATCATGTTGATCATCTAGATATCCAATATGTTCTTTTGGTTGGGGTTCAGTTGAACTAACTGGTGCAGAAGTTTCAATTGCTTAGAAATTTGATGTCTGTTGGATAGGCATGACAATACATCCAACTGAATGAGTAACGTCTGTTTCTGCATTATCATGTGCAACTTCAACTGACGGAGTAGGTGTTTGAACTTAAGTTTCATCTTGAATCGGGGAATCTGATTCAGCTAATACATCTGATGTGATTGGATGATGATTACTTGAATCTTCAGATCTGTCAATCACAACAGGTTTAGTCACTTTTGAACCAAGAAACTCATCATAAAAATGTTCAAACAATAAATCTAAATCTGTTAAACGAGATATAAACGTTGACGCTTTATCAGAATTAGAAACATTAACCACAGGTTCTGAACTGATCTGTCTAGAAGCTAATACTCCTGTTATCACGGGTTCTGAACTGAGTTGCTCAGAAGCCATCTCTTCATCAAATGTAACATTGACGCTCTCAACCACAATCTTCGACTTCTTCAAATAAACTCTGTAAGTAGCAGATGTCTGAGAATAGCCTATGAAAATGCCTTCATCATCCTTGGGACTGAACTTGTTCAAGTTCTTCTTATCATTCAGCACAAAACACCTGCATCCAAAGATTTGAAAATGTTTAAGGCTAGGTATTCTATTGTTTATCAAAGCATATGGAGTTTTACGAAACCGACGATGAATGATTGAACGATTTTGAGTATAACATGTAGTTGAGACAACTTCGGCCCACAAAAATAAAGGTAGATTGGATTGGCTCAGCATTTTTCGTGCAACCTCAACAAGAGACCAATTTCGTCGTTCAACTACCCCATTTTGTTCCGGCTTTCTGGCAGCAGAAAACTGATGAGTTATCCCGACCGATTCGAGATAATCGTCAACTGTTTTGTTCTTGAATTCCGTGCCATTATCAGTTCTGAGTAGCTTAAGTGTCTTCTACAAGTTCACTTAAATGGTCTTCAAAAATAAGATGATGACATCGGCTGTCTCATCTTTTGATCATAGAAATTTGACCCAAGTGTATCTTGAATAATCATCCACGATCACAAGAACGTATTTTTTGCTGTTTATGCTTTGCGTTCTCATAGGACCACATAGATCCATATGTAACAACTCAAAAGGAGCACTTGTACTGGGTTTAGGCTTTGGCTTATGTGAAGCCTCTTAATCTTTCCTTTCTCACACACGTCACTCATATGTTCTTTTTCCGTATTTCAGCTCTGGAAGTCCTCTCACCAACTTATTAATATATCTAAAGTTGAGATGAGAAAGCCTTCTATGCCATAACCAACTTTGATGCATAGAGGCCTTAGAAAATAGACACACAACATTATTTGGCTTGACATTCGACAGATTGATCGTGTAGAGGTTTGACTTTTGCGTCCCGACCAAGAGTTCTTTACTGTCTTCCGTTCTGACACAACATCTCTTGCCCTTAAAGTTCACCTCTAAATCTTTGTCGCAAAACTGACCAATGCTGAACAAATTGTGTCCTAATCCTTCAACATAACTCACCTTCTTTATCGTTACATTCTCTTATACTATATCTCCATATCCAAGTATTGGTGAAAACTGGTCATTCTCGAAGCGCACATTTCCTCAAAATTTCTCTGTATAGTTAGATAAAATATCTTTCTGTCCTATCATATGCTTGGAACTACCTGAATCCAAGTACCACATAGGTTTAGGTACCCATATATAGATGGGTCCTTTCGTGTTACCACAAGATTTTGGCACCCATTTGAATTTGGGTCCTCTTTGTTTTTCAAAAACATTAGAGTGATGTATATAATAAGTACCAAACCAACAATCAAAATATTGTCAAGTCACAAAATCATTTCGACCGTATGTGGAACACTGACTAGGCAAATGAGATAGTTGGATTAATTGCTTTATTGTATAAGTCTTGTAAGAAGTTACAAGTTTTGTTTTCTGAGAAGCAATATGACCAAGTACATCAGAATGACTAATAGTAGTCCTATTACAATCTATATCAGAAAATGATTTCGTAGACTCTTCAATCTTCCTTTTAGGTCTTCATTCTAGTCTCACATCAGACTTTTTCCTTCTCAATTCTGAAACACAAGATTTAAATTTATTAAAAACATGAGATTTAAGAGTTTGTGTTTTCTTATGCTTACCCGTGTTGGTCCGTTTCTGTGAGCGCCTTTTCTTTTGCTTCTTACCTTTAGAGTGATAGGTACTCACAGGAACTGATTCATCAACCTTAGTTGATGTTTCACCTTTCCCAAAGACACTAGGTAAAGCATCATTATTAATCACAAAAGGAGTATGATCTGGAAGTTTAGCATTAAAATCAAACTTATCAACACTTTAATCAAAACATCCATCCGAATTTAAAAAATCATTTTCATCCATAAATAAGTC
The DNA here is from genome assembly GCA_954870635.1 of Arctium minus. Taxonomy (NCBI): domain Eukaryota; kingdom Viridiplantae; phylum Streptophyta; class Magnoliopsida; order Asterales; family Asteraceae; genus Arctium; species Arctium minus. Next base: position 15,523,525 of record OX941095.1, read on the forward strand.
ATCATCATCATCATCATCAAATTGTTGTGGCTTGGAAGAATTTGAAAAGTTGAAATCATTGGAATTTTTAGAACACTTATTTTGATAAGACTTTTGATCATAATCTGAAGATTTAGGATTGGCAAAAACATTGCCCATGAAAACTTTACAAGATGATGCATCTGAATCAGTGGAGTTGTTTACACAAACTCTTTCTGATTCGGAGTTGTCATTTGTAACTTCAGGTTTGAAATTAGTGTTCATCATAACAGTAGAAAACACAACTTTCTCAAGATCAACCAAAATTCTTTCTTCTACTAAGGTGTTCTCAAGCTCAGACATTTTACTTTCCAAGATGGGTGGAGGAACATAAATCTTTGCTTTAACTGGTTTTGCCTCCATCTCCTCAGTAGAGTAGCTTTGAAAATAATCATTTGACAGAAACTTTGGTTGCTCAGAAAGATAACTATCATTCAGTTTTTTATAGCAAAATGGTAGTTGCATTTTGGTTGTGTTCTTCTTGTTCTCTTTTTCCTTAGCCTCAACCTTATCAGATGATTTTGTAATAAATTTGGGTTTAGATGAGGATTTTTGTCAGCCACTTGTAAGAAATCAAAATTATATAAAGCTGGCTGCTTTCGAATAGCTTTCTTCAAATCATGTGCGTTATCGTAACCAATACCCCAATTATCTTTAAAATTTGTAACTTCCTTTGGTTTGTTTAGATAAATGGTTTGATCCGTTTGACCTCAAGCATAAAGCTTGGCTTCCAAACCATTAAGCTTTTTCTGCAAATTTTTATTATCAATCTGCAAATTGTGAACTTTTAAAATACTCTTGTTTCTTACATTCACACATGTTAAACTTGGAAACTGCTTCAGAAATTTGAGTTTCAAAACAATCTTTTTATTTTTTAAAAACAGTAGCAGCTTTGTTCAAAGAATAAATCAAGTTTTTTGTTCCCAACAATTTTCTTATTGAGATAAAAAATTGTTTGACGCTTTTTCGCAACTCTACTTTTCTCCTATTTAAGCTTAGCTTGTAAGTCTTGAAGTTCGACCATCTTGGTTTCCATTTTCTTTAAGAAATCATATTCAGAAAAATTGTTTACCTCTTCGAAAGTCTCATCATCCGATTCATCATACTTCACTTCCTTGCCCATTAAGCATATGTGAGCAGTTTCGTCTCTTTCGCTTTCCGATTCAGAAAAATCCAACCAATGGTCATCTTCATCCATCAAAGCTTTGCCTGCTTCTTTCTGCTTAGCAGAAGCATCTTGTTCTTGTAGTACTCAGAATTACGAACTTTTGGCTTCCGACAGTCTTTGGCAAAGTGACCTATTTTCCCACAGTTATAGCATTTTATAGTCCCTTCCACCTTCTTTGTGTCATAATTGTTCACATACTTACTCTCTTCTGACTTCCTTTCCTCATACCTCTTTCATTCAGATCTCTTGTCCTCAAACCTTCTTCCTTCAATCCTTTCCCTGTGCTCATAATTTCGTGATCCCGATGAATACCTCTGACTATTTGAACCTGACTTCTTGTAAAACTTCTTTTGAAAGGCTCAGGTCAGCAACAACATAGCTTGCTTAAGATTCTCACCGTCATCATAATCACAATTATCACTATCAGACCCATCCGAACTAGATACCACTATCTTCTTTTTCCTCCTTTCTTCTTTTTTCTCTTTCTCTTTCTTCTAATCAACTACAAGAGCAACTAGGTCAGGCATAAACTTCTCATTCTTCTTTTTCTCTTCTCTCTCTTCTTTAACTTCCTCCTCATTCTGACGGAGAGTTTCATATACCTCATGCAAAGAAATCTCACTTAGATCCTTCATTTGTTTCATCCTCCAAGTATGTTTCTTCCACTCTGGCTGTAACACACTGAGAAACTTAACGTTATTCTCAATCTGCTTCTTTTTCACCTTGTTCTTAGCCAACTCATTCAGTAGAGAAACAAATCTTTCATATGTCTCCTCCAAGCTTTCCCCAGTTTTGGCCTTGAATTCTTCATAGTTATTGATGTAATTAGCCACCTTCATCTGGTTTACAATCTTAGACCCCATCATCATTTTCTCCAATTGATCCCACATTTTCTTTGTAGTCGCCTTGTAACTGTCAATCTTAATGTAGATCTCATTTGGTATACTCTGAAGAAGTAGAGATCTAGCTTGCTTATCAACTTTATATCTGCTTTTCTGTTCATCTGAATACTTGAATAAATCAAGTGGAACTTCCTTAGTTTTCTGCTCTCTTGGCTCATCACCATCCTCGAAGACTCATCATCTGGAATTCTTGTTGTAATGGGAATCATAGGACCTTCTTCATTTGAAATCTTAATGTTCTCTATGTTTGCATGTCTATCAATGAAATCCAAGAATCTATCTTTCCACTGCTCGTACTCACCCTCGAAGAGAACAGGTGGTTTGACATTAGTACCAATTGAAGAGCATCCCTTGAAGTCATCTTGACCAACAACACAGATCTTTAAACACCGATAATGTCACTGATTCAAATTCTAAACACAAATTCAACACAAGATGAGAATTTCCAAATCATATGTCATTGATTACAAATCACAGATTACAAATTCACTTTATCTCACTACTTTCTCTTTCTAAAAGATACAACAATGACCTCTTCTCTCATATGCTCTGTTCCCTTACATTGACTTACCACCTTACTAATCTGACTTACAAACTAACAAGGACAAAATTATTTATACTAACAACAATAATAAAGAAACAAAACAACTACTTTGACTTTGACTTTTATTACAATACACTTTGACATTCTTGCTTTGAGAGTTGACTCTGAGCTTTGACTTGCTTGACTTTCATCTTCAAACTTTATGATCTTGTATCCAACAAATATGTGCTCTAACATTCTCCCCCTTTGGATCAAGATCATCTCTAAAAAGATTTTGTAATTCACTCTTCTCTCTTTAAGTTCAATATGTATAATCTTCCCATTTGATCAACTTTATATCCCCCTTGTAGACTTCTTTTCAATTCAAATCATCTTCAGAAAATAAACATGATCATTGAAGTACAATCTCTCTTTTTTATACTTAGAACATTATCCCCTTTCTTTGATAAAAATAATCTTCAAAACTTTCAACAATTTTCTCAAAGTCTGTTCTTCAAGAATAGTAGTATTCTCTCCCAAAGGTTATAAAACCTCTTTCAGACATAGCTCTGATTGCTTCAGCAAATTATCTCCAATCTTTCTTTAACAAACTTTCTTTCACAACCAATTCTTGATCATTTCTCCCATCTCTAAATTTCTTGAATTCTTCTCCCCCTTTTTGATGATTAGAGCATGAAAATCATCAAAACTTTGACAAGAAATGTCTTTGATAAACTAAACTGACCATTGATCTTTGAACACAAGAGCCTCTGATTCGCCGTCGATTCAAAAGTTATTTATCCAAATATTTTCAAATTCTGACAAATTAGAGTGTAACACCTGAATCAACAAATGAATCAGTTAAGATGCCTGTGAGTAACACGAAGTCACTGTGTGTAACGAATATACATTGGAAAGGAGCTTTTGTGATGTTCACTCCCCCAGGTCTTCCATTCAATCATCAAAACACCACAAAGGAATTTCTATGAACGTTTTGACAAGAAAAACAAATTTCCTTGTGTGTTCGTGCTAGTGTTTGAAAGAATTAAGCACTTGATGATTGCTTTTATAAGGCTCAAAATTGTGTAAACCATTGAGACAACAACAGTTAAACACAGACTCAATTGTGCATGATCGAAGTGCGAAGGTGGGGCAAACTTCCTTCTTTTTCAATATCCAGATTTTCCAAATGAAAACCAGATAGATTATATGTTGCGTCCCCTTGAAATATGAAACATTTTCTTGTTGAGAAGAAATTTAAGCTGGTGGGGTTTTTATCAAGAGTTGGCATGGGCTAGTTTCCTGTTTCAATAATGTTTACGAAAAAATTGTGAAACACTAGTAATATGGTTGCCCGGCCCAAAAAAAGTTGTGCAGAGTTTGATATTCTTTTACTCTGATCTCACATCCTCTTTCTTTTAATCATTGAGCTCACTTCTAACCAAACTCTCTTTTTCATTTTACCTCATCGCTCAACCCACACTCAGTATTTTGACTCCTCACTCTTTGATCACTCAAGGATTAACTTCTTGGGTAGGAAACACTGATTTATGTGAATCCATAGAAGTTCTGTTAAGCTCACACAATGAACCCATGTAATCCTATAAGAACATGTTGCTCAAAATGATTTAACTATAACAGTTAAAGCACAAAAGATACAAGTCAGATATCTGTATGCTCACAGATATAATCATGAAGATTTGAGAATTTTAAACATTGAAGACTTTTCAAACAAGTATATTGAAAGAATGAAATGAGTACAAGAAACTTGTTTTAAAATATGACAATATATGATAAAGATCAAATAGAAATGATTTATCTATTAAGGCTTAGGTCAGCAAGAATTGGATGTTGTCTATACGGATCAAAAATATAGACATTCTTGAAAAAACATTTCGAAATGAAATCATGCTCAAAATTCATTGAAGTTCAATCGGGGTGTCTTACCATCGAAAAAGTTGTGTCAATTTAGAGACATGGTAAGAAAATATCCAACAAAAATTAAACCGGTGTGTGTGAATACTTGAAAGTATATGGAAAAGATAATACACAAATATATATCTTTGGAAACACACGATTTATAAACATGTAAGCACAATTAAACATGAAAACATTTAAAATCACACTTGTATATCCATGAAATCGTTTAAGAATCAGAAGTGGTTTGAACATTTTAAGAACATGTTTTCATACCTGGAAGATGTCCTTCTTTCAGATACGTATGAGATTATGATTAGAAATAAACCTTTTCGTTCAGTCTTATATCTCATCAAGTCAGCTCTAAGTCATAAAAAAAATATGAACATTTAAGCTTCCTCTCATTACTGCAAAAAGACACAAAGTCGTCAAAGTGAAAAGCTTTATTCACAACATTTAATGAAAAATAAAATGACATAAAGTAGTAAAACATTGAATGTACGAGTTCTGATCTGAAGTAATCAGAAGTCATATTTCTTACCCCCCCTGAAATTATGCATCATAGAATTTGTCAATGAAAAACACATGATAAAGATCTATAACTCCCCCTGAAGTGTAGATCATCATATCTTTCGGATGCATATTTCCAATAAAAAAACTATGTACTCCCCCTTGAAGGTTGATTTTCTCATTTGAGTATCGGAGTACAATCTCTTATCAACCTAGGAGTATCATCTCTTTAATTCGTTAAAGTACGAGCCCTAAACTGTTGCGTTTAGAACTTAAACTCCTTTGAAGTACGGGTTCTGAACTGATTTATTCAGAAGCCTTGGTTCTCTTACTCCCCCTTGACTTAAGGTGCCGGCAACACAGAATCATCTTTCGGCTTTGATACCCACTGGTATTTGGGTCCATGTTCATGAGTTGCAGTTCTAATAGGAGTAATTGAATAAGAACCATACCAGTAATGATCACTCATTTTATGAACAAGATCATATGTACGACAGTAAGAACAATACCTTTTACTTGTAGACAACCTGATTAATTGATCTCTCGAGTAAACAAAATCATGTTTACCTTTCCGTACTTTGTTTTTCTTTGCATTTGATGCATGTACACATGATTTATTTTCTTTCTTCTCTTCCTTCTTTCCTTTCTTTTCACCATTCTTTTCATCATCAGCTGGTTTTACCCTCCAGCCCAGCTTTTCTTCTTCAAATCTTCTTGTTGTTCTTGTTCTTTGTATACCTGAACCATCTACATTTCGATCATAGAAAATGTTAGTAGAATGAATCTGATCAAATGAGTAAACTGACCTTTTAGTAGAAACAGTTTTCTGATGTGACCTTGCAGCTGTCTTAAATGAACATTCAAAATCAACTGAATAATTTCTATGTGTGTGGATTTTTGACTTTGGAGTCGTTTGCTCAGTCATCACCACCATTGAAACAATATTTTCAAGCTCTTTTATCTTCGTAGAATAACTGTCTCTTTCTTTGACGAGTAGGAAAATCTTTTCTTGAAACTCAGACTTCGTTTTCTGCTCTTTCAGTGCACAAGTTGATAGTTCAGATACCTTATCAGTAAGCTTCCTCATCTCTGATTCAAAAAATTTTCTTTTTCTTCAAAGTTCTTCTCGACATTGTTTCTTTGACCATATATCTCTTTGAAGATTCCCACATTCTTCTGTTCAATGGTCTTTTTCTCCTTCTCAAACTTGTCTCTTTCCAGGATTATCACTTTCTGAAAGTCAGATACTTGTTGAGAAAGCTTTGAACATTTAAGCTCAACCGTTTTCTTCTGTTCAAAACTCTTCCTAGAAAACTCAGAAAACTTCTTTTCAAACTGTTTCTTTTCATTCTCAAACTCATCTCTATCTTTGGCTATCTTTTGCTCTAAATCTTATATTTTCTTTTGAAGCTCAGCATTAGCAGTTTCCAAAATTTTTACCTTCTCGTTATTCTTATCAACAGTATCTCTTTGCTGGACTTCGACAATTTGATCCTCCAAGTCGGAGATTTTTCTTTTCATCTCTGTATTCTCAGCTTCCAAAATATTTACTCTTTCTTTAGAAGACATCTTTGATCCTCCCATCAACTTTTCAAGTTGTTCCCACAACTGTTTTCTTGTAGCCTTTTTACTATCTAATTTGGTAGAAATCTCATCTGAAATTCGTTGCAAGATAAAGGCTTTGGCAAATCTGTCAGCTTTATGTCTCCATCTCTACTCATCTGTGTATTCCTGAAGTGGTAGTGGGTATTTTCCTCGTTCAGTTTTTCCATTTTCTCCCATAAAAGAGTAAGTCCTCGTTGGAGTTTTCATCTTTCCTTCCTTTAGAGATATTCTGATATATTCTCCCAAATAATTGCGATCAATGAAATCCATAAAATAATTCTTCCACTGCTCGTACTCCTTTGACTAAAACATGAGGTTTCTCATTAGTTTCGATTGTGAGAGCTTCTCTGGAAGTCATCCTGTAATGATTGATACAAGAAGAACTTGATAATGACCGTCAGTCCAAAAGAAATCAAGTAAATCAGAAAAACTTAGAAAGAAAATCAGAAATGAAATTTCCAAAATTCTCTAAGTCTGGAATTCGCTAACTAGAATGATCTACAAAAAATTCTCACACAAGCCAAAGTAACAGAATTCGTATACAAAACAATTGAACTACATAATTCGCACACTACATATACCAACTTTAGAATTCGTATACTATAAGAAATCAGAATTCGTATGCACAAAATTCGCAGAATCCACTAATTCGCACAATCTATGAATTCGTATGACACTTATCTGCGAATTCTATACTTAGAATTCAAAGATATTCAATCTTTTCGCATCCACTTTTCGTACAACAGAAACATACGAAATCTGCACTTGACAAATTTTCAATCTTGAACAATTCGCATGCACCCTTAAGCGAATTCAAAGAATTCGTATACCTCACAGCTGCAAAATCCTAACTTTCGCAAAACACTTGGATGCGAAATTTGATCAATTCGCATAACACTTTATGCGAATTTTACACAATTCGCACATCATAGACATACGAATTCTGTACTTGTACATTTTCAGAATCCAATAATATGCGAAATCCTTTGGTTTAACGAGTTCTTCGTGCGAGTTCTTGAATGCTTTGCGAGTTCTTTAGATATCTAATGAAAATAGCCTCTGATCTGCTCAAAAACACATCAAACCTTCATCTTTCAAACTGAAATTTTGACAAATTGCTCACATATACTTCTAGAACCTAATTCTCCCAATGAATTTAAACAAGATACACTTAGAAGTACAAATCAATCCAATACAGTGTATAACGAACTCGTGAAACTCGAAACTCTAAAAATCAAAAAATTGACAATTAATTACAGTGCAATTCACTATGAGACCTATACAAGATTCATCTAATACATTTTTCAAACACAATCCAATCAATTACAACTCGAATTACCAACAAAAATTCAAAAATTGATCCAAATTTCTATAAAACAGTGTCAAACTCTCTTGATTTCAATCAGATTTGCTCTGATACCAATTGATAATGTCCCTGATTCAAATTCTAAACACAAATTCAACACAAGATGAGAATTTCCAAATCATATGTTGTTAAGTCAGATTTATAGTAATCATTGTATTTATTCTCTATGGTCTTAATAGCTGTTAAGCTTGCTTATCTGTATCTGTTTAGGCCCTGGGTATTTAAGTCCCTTCTGGCTTTTTGTTGTGTAACTTTGGATTGCATATTTTGAATACATCAAACTTTGGCGCATTACACTTTCTCTCTCTAAGATTTAGTTTGATCTTGGATTATCAATTGGTATCAGAGCCTAATCTGAATCTGAGAGATTTGAGTGATTGATTTCTTAATCTGAATTCATAAACAATTAAGAGAATTTGATTGATTTTCTTGATTTCAATCAAGAAAAATTCATTTTCTGAATTTTTTCAATTTTTTTGCGGAAATCTGATTGAATTGTCTTGTATTTTGGTTTGTTGGATTCGAAATCATTGGTAGAACATTTTTGATTCACATCATTTCACAAGAAATTCAGTTTTGGAAGTTCAATTTTGAGAATTTTCGAGTTTCTGGAAAAGTTCGATGAACGTACTGTTTGATTCTTGATTTCTCGTTTTTGCTAAAATTGATCGAATTGATTGTTAGAAAGTGTTTAGAAAACTGTTTTTGAAAATATTTGAGTGAGAAAAATTCATCAATTTCGATTCTGTAATCGATTTAGAAGTTTTTCTTGATTTTCTGTGTTTTGCGCCAGATCCAGGTTTTGCGCCAGTTCATACGTATTTTGCGCGAGTTCATCTAGTTTTGCGCCAGATTCATCAAGTTTTGCGCCAGATTCATCAAGCTTTGCGCTAGATTATCAATTTTTACTAGATTCTTCTGTTTCTTTTCGCCAAGTTCAGGAATTGTCTATTCGCCATCAGTTCATAGCGCAAAGATATATTTTCTCCATCTTAGTTTCGTGCAAAACAGATTTACGTCATCAGTCTCGCGCAAGTTACTTTTTCGCCATCTACATCTCACGAAAAGTTCAGTTTACACTAGCAGTTCATCGCGCAAAGTTCACTTTGCGCCACATTTGTCTCGCGCAAAGTTAAGTTTGCGCCACCATCATCTAACGCAAATCTCCTGTTTGCGCCATCCTCTTTTTGTTTCAAGACTTGGGCATTTTTCTCAGTCTTTCTGAAGATATGGATATGTCAAAATTCTCTTTTCAAGCTCAGTTTTACAAGAACGACATTATGATGTCACTGGGAACGGATAGTCGTCCTTCTGTTTTGATCAATGAGAATGAATTCACTCAATGACAATATCGATTCATTAACTTCATCGAGCGTCAAACAAACGGAGAGAACATGATGAAATCATTTACTGAAGGACCATTTGTCAAACCTAAGAACGATATTCCCTTGACTGCCGAAGAGATTACACGAGAAAAAGTCGATCATGAAGCAAAGTCTAACCTGATGCTCGCGTTGCCTAATTCCATCTACAATCGAATTGATTGTTTCAAGCACGATCCGATGATGATGTGGACTCAGTTAGAAAAGATCATGCTTAGGTCAGCAGTTGCAACACAACTCCGACAAACATGCTTCATGAACAATTTCGAGGAGTTCAAGGCAAAGGATGGTGAGACTCTGAAGAATGTTTTTGATAGGTTTTGCATTGTGATGAACGATCTGCGAAAGATCAAAGTGGAAAAGACTGAGTTAGAGACTAATCTGAAGTTTCTCAATGCTCTTCAACCAGAGTGGACCAAATCTTGTCACAAATTGAGGAACGATGTCCGGATCTCTACCATGCAGATACATGAACTATATGAGAGCTTGATGACTGATGAATGCTTAGTGCTAGAAAAGAAAGCCAAGCTTGATAAAAAGAACAAGCCAAAGACAGTGGACCCATTTGCACTCCTTACGAGCCAATTGGCTGAACAAGCATTGTCTGATAATGCTTATGACGGGGCCACTGATGACGATGGCGAAGCACTACAGAAAGCGATGATTCTTCTCTCTCAACACTATAACAAAAAGTTCCAACATCGTTCGGGTTCAAACAACCTTAGCTTCACTTCGGGGTCTAAAAGTGTCAAAGAGACTGAGGCTAAGAAAGCTAATGAATGCTTTAACTATGGAAAGTCGGGTCACATTGCAAAGGAGTGTCGAGGAAAGGTGGTTCGGGATTCAGCATATTACAGAAAGAAAATGGAACTAGCCGAAAAGAGAGAGAATGGAACTGCTTTACTTGTTGAAGAAGAATACTGGCTAGATCACTCTGACAATGAAGCTGACAATATGGAAACTGCTACTATGTGTTTCATAGGAGACGATCAGAGTGATGATAATGATGATGATTCAACTGATGAGTCTGAGGTACCTTCTGAATTAGATTTCAAATTTATATCCTCGCAGATGAACATCATTATAACTGCTTTACATGATCTTTGCTCAAAGTTATTATCTGAAAAGCAATTAAATATAGAAAAGTCAAATTTGATTGCAAAATTGAAAATTTCTTTGAAAGATGAAAAATCTATTTTGAATCATACAAAAGAAATCTTTCAAAAGAAATCTTTCAAAAGAAATTGGATGATTTAGAACATTCAAATATGACTTATCTTAATTCTTTGATGGAAATGACCAAATTAAAAGAGAGTTTTTCGGATAAAATAAATAAGTTGAAAGAAAAATTATATCTACGGAATCAAACTAAACAAACCATTTATTTGAATAAACCACAGAGTTATGAGTCAATCAAAGAAAAAAGGGGACTTGGTTTTGAAAATCCTCATTTTTTAGATAAAGCTAAAACAGAAGTTCCCACTTTATATGAATACGATTATCTAAATCTTGCAAGATATGCTCCTCAGTTCAAATGTCATTGGACAAGTGAAAATCAAGTTTTAGAAATCAAAAATGAGAAAAGAATGAACAACACGAAAAAGGAAATCCCTTTTGTTTACACGCGCGAAAATGCCAAATATTTTCCTGAAAAATCAAAGAAGAACAGAAACAGTTTAAATGTCATATCTTCTATTAACTCTTCATTGTCTAATGATTATTTTGATATCTGTGCCACTAACACTAATAAAGAAAATATATCTCCAGTTGCTTATGATTCTAAGAGATATATTCCTCCATTAGTGTTAGAAAGAAAAATTATTGATCTTGAAGATAAAATAGAAGAACAAAATATTCAAAGAGAAATTGAAACAAATGTAATTCTTTCTTTCATGACGACAAGTCTTGAAGAAAAACTAATTTCTCAAAAACAAAATTTACTTACAGATTATGTTTCTGGTCTTTCTTTTGATTTTAAAGAAAACAAAAAGGAAGTTCTAAAATCTGAAAACTTTTTTGAAAATTTTTCTGACTCCGAGGCAAGTTCAGGTTTATTGTCTGATCAGTTGGGCATCTTAGGTAAAATTGTTTCTTCAGATTCAAATCTTAAATTGAAAAGTCTTGATGAATCTTTTACGCTAAATGATGATTATTACAAACCAAAGCGTAAAAGAAAAAGGTCAAGGAAGTCAAAGAAGAAAGAATTAGTCATTTCTGAAAATTCTAATTCTTTTGATTCAAATGTGTCAGATCGGACTTTGAAGAAGTCTACAAGGCAGATATGGAGGGTCAAGCAGAAATTTGATGAATCTGTGCTTGTTAATAATCAATGTGAAGATACTCTTTGTCATAGTGATTCATTTGCTGTTTGTAATAAAATTTCAAAATACTCAATAAAGCAAATGATTCGAATTGCAAAAGATGTCTCATATTCTACTTCCGGTACTAGTTCAGATGATTATGCTTCGTCCTCTACTGATGATTATATTAATTACTCTGATAATTTTTCTCATGCTTTGTTTGTCAAATCTAAGACATTTACTCCCACTAGAACGATAACTAACAAACATGGACCCAAATACAAGTGGGTACCAAAACCAAAGATTAATTCTGTGTTGCAGGCACCTAATGTCAAGGGGGAGTAAGAGAACAATGGCTTCTGAGTATCTCAGCTCAGAACCCGTACTTCAATGTACATTGACTTCTAAACACAACAGTTTAGGACTCGTACTTCAATGTATTTAGCTTCTGGACAAATGAGAAACTGTGAGCGCATCTTCTTAATATTTCGCTGCATCTATCTCTAATAGTGATGTTGTTCCAGTTATCTCAAAATTTTCAAGAATCTGAGCAAGATCGACCAAACTCAAAACATCGATATGAGGTACCACTTCATAAAGCATCATGTGGAAGAAGGTACTATTGAATTATATTTTGTTTCAAATGAATATCAACTTGCCGATATTTTTACAAAAGCTTTAGATGAAAAACGTTTTAATTTTCTGCTTTCAAAACTCGGCATGTTGAATTTAAAAGTTTAAACCTACACAAATTTTATTCTATAAAGTAAAAGTTTTACAATTTTTCTTTCTTTTGAATAAAATGTGTGTCTAGGATAAATTTTCAAGTTCCTTTGTTTATATCTTAGTTCTACATGTTCAAATTTCAAGTCTTACAAAAGTCGAAAGGTCAGCAACATGTTTGAAACTTTTGATACTTCTTTAAAGTTGTGTTATTCGGAATATTTATAGTTTACAATGCTTAGAAAACCTAAAAAGTCAGAATTATGGATCGTAATGAAAATATAGGCTAAGCACTAAGATGTAAAACTGAGTGATTGAGATGAATTAAATATATAAAATACAGAAATCTCTAAGTTTAAAAGTTTGTACCTGTGACCTTTCTAGTTTGGGAATGTAAGTTCCGTGGGATACTTGTCATCTGGTCCCCTAAGGTCAATTGGTCTGGGAGTGATCTGTTAGAGCATAAATCTGTTGGATACAAGATCAAGAAGACTGAAGGTCAAAGGTCAAGAAAGTCAAAGCTGAGAAAGTCAACTCTCATTAAAGTCAAAGTCTTTTGTAATAAAAGTCAAAATGTATTATATTTGTATTTTGCTTTATTTCCTTGTATTTTAGATGTAGGTATAAATAGCCTTGTATTTCTGTTTTTAGAAGGAGTAGGAGAACTAACAGAATACATACGATTCAGATTGAGAGAGTATTGTAGAGAGAGAGAGTTCTAGAGAGAGATTTTGTAATCTTGGAATTTGAAAGTGAAATCAAACAGGTAATTGAATTCTTGTTTGTGTTTGTTTGATTAATTGTGTTTAGAAACTAGAATCTAGAAATAACAATTGGTATCAGAGTAGATCCAATTATGAAATCATATCAAGAAATGTTCGACACTGTGTTCATCAAAGTCCATATTGATTTCTGAGTTTTAGTGCGATTTAGAAGTTGAAATCGTTCAGGTTATGATCGTATAGTGTATTTGATCGAGTCTCTATCGTTTATTTTGGCAATTGCACTGTAATTGATCATCAATTTGATGATTTTGTATGTTTTTGAGTTCACGAGTTAATATGCACTGTAAATCGAGTCAAAGTGTATCATTTTGTGTTTGTTTTTGAAATTCTTGCATTGTAATCTGTTCTTGAGTTAAATTCGAGGATTTCTGCAAAGTTTTGAAACAATTGAAGAAGATTTGAGTCGAAATTCGATGAAAAAGTAAAGTTTTGGTCGACTTTCTGAAGAACGCGCTAGATCGGCAAAAACGCGCAAGCTGAAGAATTTCATTTTTGGCCAAAACGTGCAAGGCGTTATTAGCGAGTTCTTAGATCACGCAAGGTGTTATCTTCGAGTTTTGAAAGTTGGGAAAATTTTCTAAGTACCAAAACACGCACGTAGTGATTAGCGAGTTCTACAAACGCGCTAGTCTAAGTGTGCGAGTTTCATCAGGAATAGGGATCTGCGAGTTTGTTCATCGTGCGAGTTTGAAAAACTCAGAAAATTTTCTATGTGTTGGAACGCGCAAGCCATGGTTAGCGAGTTCTCTCAAACGCGCAAGTAGTGCCTAGCGAGTTTTGAGAATGCGCACGTATCCATTAGCGCGTTTCAAAGTGAATAGTTACTTGCGTGTTTAGGCATTAGCGAGTTTCAAAGAGAATAGTCACTTGCGAGTTTCAACAATCTGCGAGTTTCAACTATCTGCGAGTTTATCAGAACACGCAAGTTTTTGCGTGCGAGTCTAACAAACGCACAAGCTTTAGTCTGCGGGTTTTTCAGCAATAGTAACTTGCGAGTTCTACAGTGACTTGCGAGTTTTGTCACTTAGTCAAATTTTTTTCAAAATTTCTGATTTTTCTATATTTCAAGATCTTTTCTTGTGATTTCATATTTGGACTAACGATCAGTTCTAGTTTCTTATTGCATATATTTTTCAAAACATGATGACTTCTAAAGATGCTCTTTCTATTGGCACTGATGTCAAGCCTCCAGTACTGTTCAAAAGAGAATATGAACAGTGGAAAGAAAAATTTCTGGATTTTATGGATAGACATGCGAATGGTGAGAACATACTACTGTCAATTACAGAAGGTCCAATGATTCCACGTACTGTTCAAATCCCTGATGATGAATCATCAGACAATGAGGATGGAGATGAGGATAGAGTACAAAAGATGAGAACAGTTCCATTGGATTTTGCCCAGTATTCTGAAGAGCAGAAAAGTCGATTTAAAGCAGATAAACAAGCACGGTTCTTACTTCTTCAAAGCATTCTGAACGAAATATACATCAAGATTGATAGTTACAAGGCAAATGCTAAGAAGATGTGGGATCAACTATAAAAGATGATGATGGGATCCAAGGTCGATAATCAAATGAAAGTGGCTAACTGCATTAACAGTTATGAAGAGTTTAAAGCCAAATAGAATGAAAGCTTGGAAGATACTTATGAACGTTTTGTGTTGCTTCTGAATGAGTTGTCAAAGAATAAAGTGAAAAAGAAGCAGCTTGAGAACAATGTTAAGTTTCTGAGCATTCTGCAACCTGAGTGGAAAAAACACACTCGTCGCATGAAACAGATGAATGATCTAATTGATATACCATTGCATGAGGTATACGAGACTTTGCGACAAAATGAAGAAGAAGTAGAAGAGAAAAGGAGAACTAACAGAATACATACGATTCAGATTGAGAGAGTATTGTAGAGAGAGAGAGTTATAGAGAGAGAAAGTTTGTAATCTTGGAATTTGAAAGTGAAATCAAACAGGTAATTGAATTCTTGTTTGTGTTTGTTTGATTAATCAGAAAGCTTTATTGTCTAATTATACAGAGAAATTCGGCGGCAATGTCAGATTTAGGAACGACCAAATTTCACCAATCTTAGGATATGGTGATATCATTCAAGACAACATAACGATTAGAAAGGTGAGTTATGTCGAAGGTTTAGGGCACAACTTGTTTAGCATCGGTAAATTCTGCGACAAAGGGTTAGAGGTCATCTTCAAAGCTAAGAGATGTTCGGTTCGTTCTGAAGACGGCACAGAACTCTTAGTTGGCAAGCGAAAGACAAATCTCTACACCATCAATCTTGCAAAGGTTCAGAATGACAGTCACGTTTGCTTATTATCAAAAGCTTCGATGCAACAAAGTTGGCTTTGGCACCGACGATTATCACATCTGAATTTTCGTTATATCAACAAGCTGGTTAAAGATAAGTTGGTAAAAGGACTTCCTGAGCTGAGATATGAGAAAGAACACTTGTGTGCTGCATGTGAAAAGGGTAAGATGAAGAGAGCCATACTTAAACCGAAGCCTGAACCAAGCACCAGTTCTCCACTAGAGTTGTTACATATGGATCTCTGCGGTCCGATGAGAACACAAAGCTTAGGAGGAAAGAAATACGTGTTGGTTATTGTGGACGATTATTCAAGATACACGTGGGTCAAATTTTTACGATCAAAAGATGAGACGCCCGAAGTTCTCATTACTTTCTTAAAGACGACCCAGGTGAATATGCAGAGACAAGTCAAGCTTCTTCGGACTGACTACGACACAGAGTTCAAAAACAAAACAGTTGAAGAATATCTCGAATCGGTTGGGATATCACATCAATACTCTGCTCCACGTACACCTGAACAGAATGGAGTAGCCGAAAGGAGAAATCTAACGCTAGTCGAGGCCGCTCGTACTATGCTTAGCCAATCGGACTTACCTCTATTTTTGTGGGCAGAAGCTGTGTCAACTGCATGTCATACTCAAAATCGATCCATGATACACCGCCGTTTTCAAAAGACTCCATATGAGCTGATCAACAATAGAACACCGACAATAAAGTATTTTTATATATTTGGGTGTAAGTGTTTCGTGCTAAACGACAGACAGAGTCTGAACAAATTCAGTGCTAAGGCGGATGAGGGTATCTTAATTGGTTATTCTTCAACATCTGCAGCATACCGTGTTTATCTGAAGGAGTCAAAGACAATCGTAGAGGGCGTCAATGTAACATTTGATGAAGATATGGCTTCTGAAAACAACTCAGGTTAGAACCCGTTATCACAGGAGTATTAGTTTCTGGATAGATCAGTCCATAACCTGTTTCTAAAAAGAACAATTCGGATAACGCTTCTACTTCACTTTCACATTTATCTGATTTAGATTTTTTATTTGAATTCTTTTATGATGAGTTTCTAGGATCTAATTTGCCTAAATCTGCTGTGACTGACAGGTCTGAAGACACAAGTTGCAATCATCCAGTCACTTCAGAAGTTTTAACTGAACTTGTATCCCCCGTTCAGTTAGAAACTCACATTCCAACAACTACTCCTAAAGTTGAAGATATACAAGTAATTGCTGAGCCAGAAGTAACTGTTTCAGTTGGGTGTGAAACAATGTCTACTCAACAGCCAGATTCTGCTGTTCCAACTGATGCTTCTGCACCTGAACCTTCAACTGTAAACCCCCCTCCGTCTATTCAAACTGAAGAGCCTGATAGTGGATTTTTAGATGATGATCATGTTCAAACTTCATCTACTCCACTCCCTCATGAGCATCGCTGGACCAAAGAGCATCCTTTACATCAAGTAATTGGAGATCTTAACAAGCCTGTACAAACTAGGTCAGCGACTCTTAATCAATGTATGCATTACTCATTTCCTCAGCAAGATAGAGCCCACGCGAGTATCAGAGGCTTTAGCTGATTCGGATTAGGTATCTGCTATGCAAGAAGAATTAAATCAGTTTGAAGCCCTGAAGGTCTGGAGATTAGTTCCAAAACCGGAAGGTAAATCCGTGATTGGCCCTAAATGGGTATTCAAAAACAAGAAGGATGAAGATGGTATCATCATAAGAAACAAAGCTAGACTTGTTGCCAAAGGTTACCGACAAGAGGAAGGCATAGACTACGATGAGACATATGCTCCAGTAGCGCGTATAGAGGCAATCCGCATGTTTCTAGCCTACGCAACTCACAAGAATTTCACAGTCTATCAGATGGATGTGAAAACAACCTTTCTCAATAGCATTCTTAAGGAGGAAGTATACGTGTCTCAACCAGAAGGGTTCGTCAATCCAGATAAGCCAGATCATGTCTACATCTTGGACAAAGCCCTGTATGGTTTAAAACAAGCCCCTCGAGCATGGTATGATGTTCTATCTAAATTCTTAGTCAAGTCCCGTTTTTCCAAAGGAAAAAGCTGATATCATTTTATTCAAGTATATGTTGATGATATAATATTTGGTTCTACAAATCCAAAATACTACAAAAACTTTTCTAACCTCATGGTGTCACGTTTTCAAATGAGTATGATGGGAGAGATGAATTTCTTTCTCGGATTACAAGTTAAACAGTTTTCAACGGGGATTTTCATTAACCAATCTAAGTACATTTTGGAACCCAATTGGAAGTTTAAAATGGATAACACTGATCCTTCGGGTAAAAGTGGATATTCTTCGGAAGTTTAAAATAGAAAATTGTAAACCAATTGGAACCCCGATGGCACCAGGTACTAAGATTAACACTGATCCTTGGGGTAAAAGTGTTGATGTTAGAACTTATAGAGGTATGATAGGATCGTTATTGTATCTTACTTCAAGTAGGCCAGATATTATGTTTTCAACATGCTTATGTTCTAGATATCAGGCTGCTCCTAAAGAATCCCATTTGGCTGCTGTCAAAAGGATTTTTAGGTATCTGAAGGGGACCGCAGATCTTGGTCTGTGGTATCCTAAGGATACAAGGTTTCAACTGACTGCTTATTCAGATGCAGATCATGCAGGTTGCATGTTGGACAGAAAGAGTACTCCAGGTCATATTCAATTTCTTGGAGACAAGCTCGTTAGCTGGGCATCAAAGAAACAATTATGCGTTTCCACATCAACTGCTGAAGCAGAGTATGTAGCTGCTGCCAATTGCTGCTTTCAAGTCCTGTGGATGCGAACACAACTACGAGACTATGGATTCAAATTTGATAAAATACCAATCTATTGTGACTCGAAGAGTGCAATTGTGATATATGCTAATCCTGTCCAACATACGAAAACCAAACACATTGACGTCAGGTATCATTTTATCAAAGATAATGTAGAAAAAGGTACAATAGAACTTTATTTTGTAAAGACTGATTATCAACTTGCGGATTTGTTTACTAAAGCTTTAGATGAAAAGAGATTTAATTTTCTTATATCTAAGCTTGGTATGCTAAATCTCAAAGTCTAATAAGTAATTACCTATTAAAGTTTCTGTTATTGTAAATTTTCATAATTTCTTTATCATTATTTCTGAAAGGATATCTGCACTTTAACATGCTGTTCATGATCTCAGGGGGAGTAAGAGAAGATTTAAGATGATCATTTTTTTTTGAAGGGAAGCATATCCAATTTCTGCATTTTACTTAACTGACAAATTTTTGTGATGCATGACTTTAGAGGGAGTGTACAAGTCAAAAGGAGTAAGGCAATGATTTCTGATTATTTCAGATCAGAACTCGTACATTAATCGTTTTACTGCTTTATGTCTTTTACATTTGAATAAATCTTTGTGAATAAAAGTTGCTTTGACTAGACTTTAGGACTTATGCAGAATGAGAGGAAGCTATCAAGATCATATCTTTATAACTTCAGATGACTTCATGAGATCTAAGATTGCACAGAAAGGTTAATTTCTTATCTTAATCTCATATATGGTTGAAAGAAGGACGACTTTCAATCGTAAGAAAACATATTCTTTAAATGTTCAAACCACTTTCCGATTCTTAAACATATTTCATAAATTGGAAGTGTGATTTTAAATGTTTTCATTTTTATTTTGAGCTTCAATGATTAATAAACCGTGTGTTTTCAAAGATAAATACTTGCGTATTGTCTTTTCTATATACTTTCAAGTATTCACACACATCGGTTTAATTTTTGTTCAAATTGTTCTTACCATGTCTCATATTGAAACATAATTTTGATGGTAAGACACCCTGCTTGTATTCAAAGAAATTTGAGTGTTTCATTCAAGAATGTCTATATTTTGTTTCGATATGGACAATATCCATTCTTCTTGACCATAAGCCTTAATTGATATATCATTTCATTTCTGTTCATTTTCATACAATGTCATATTTTCAAACAAGTCTTTTGCATTCATATCTATTTTTTAATATACTTGTTTGAAAATACTTCAATGTTTAAAAATGCTCATATCTTTATGATTATATCTCTGAGCATATTCATATATGATATTTGTATTTGAGCTTTAACTGATAAAGTTAAATCATTATGAGCAACACGTTTTTTTAGGACTACATGGGTTCTTTGTGCTAGGAATTAACTGAACTTCTATGGAATCACGTTAACTAGTGATTTCTACCCAAGAAGTTAATCCATAGAGATTGAGTGTGAGGAGTCTAAAAGAAATGAGTGTGGGTGTGATGAGGTAAAATGGAAAAGAGAGTTTGGTTAGATGTGAGCTTAATGATAAAAAGAAAGAGGGTGTGAGATCAGAGTAAAAGAATATCAGACTCTGCACCAAATGCTTTCTGAGCCGGGCAGCCACATTACTAATGTTTCACAACTCTTTGGTGAACGTTATTGAAATAGACAACTAGCCCATGCCAACTCTTGCTTTCTACCCCACCAGCTACTCATTTTCTTCTCAAAAAGAAAATGTTTCATATTTTAAAGGGGACGCAACATATAATCTATCTGGTTTTTCATTTGGAAAATCTGGATATTGAAAAAGAAGGAAGTCTGCCCCACCTTCGCACTTCAATCATGCACATTGAGTCTTTGTTTATCTACTTTTGTCTCAGTGGTTTACACTATGTTAAGCCTTAAAAAGAAATCATTCGTGCTTAATTCTTTCTACATATGCACGAACACACAAGGAACTTGTTTTCTTGTCATAACATTCATAGAAATTGCCTTTGTGGTGTTTCGATGATTGGATGGAAGCCTTGGGGGAGTGAACATCAAAAAGCTCTTTTATTGTGTATTTGTTACACACAGTGACTTCGTGTTACTGACATGCATTTTAACTGTTTCATTTGTTGATTCAGGATTTACATGTTCTTATTTTGTCTGGATTCGCAAAGATCTAGATGAATACTTGGTTATGGATCACAGAATCAGAGGCTCAGTTTGACAGATCTGAATGGTCAAAGACATTTCTTGGAAGAAAAGTTTTGATGGTATAGATGCTCAAATCATTAAAAAGGGGGAGATGGTATCAAGAAATGATAAAGTTTTGAGAGATGATTTTCAGAAATGTCCAAGTCAGAAGATTCAAAGTAAAGATTTGAAGAAGATCAAAGAATTTCTGAAGATGTGCTGATTTTTGAGGAAATTTTCTTTAAAGATTATTTGCTACAGCAATCCGAGCTGATTCTGAAGAATTTTTTTTCCAAAGTCTAAAAGTGTTTTGTAAAAGTTTTGGGGAGATTGTTAATCGTTTGAAGACATTTTTGGAAAGAATACCGTTAAATAAAAGGGGAGATTGTACTGACCGAGCTTAAAAGAGAAGACTGAATTGCTAGATCTTTCAACAGTGATCTTGAATCCAAAGAGGGAGATTGTTAGAGCATAAATCTGTTGGATACAATATCAAGAAGACTGAAGGTCAAAGGTCAAGAAAGTCAAAGCTAAGAAAGTCAACTCTCATTAAAGTCAAAGTCTTTTGTAATAAAAGTCAAAATGTATTGTATTTGTATTTTGCTTTATTTCCTTGTATTTTAGATGTAGGTATAAATAGCCTTGTATTTCTGTTTTTAGAAGGAGTAGGAGAACTAACAGAATACATACGATTCAGATTGAGAGAGTATTGTAGAGAGAGAGAGTTCTAGAGAGAGAAAGTTTATAATCTTGGAATTTGAAAGTGAAATCAAATAGGGAATTGAATTCTTGTTTGTGTTTGTTTGATTAATTGTGTTTAGAAACTAGAATATGGGAATAACATGATCGAACCCAAATCCTTCTATAGAATCAGATCGAAAGTCATGTTCTACTGGTATAAATGAGTTTAGGATGTGTCGATGTAGCCTTTCTGATATAGGAGAGTAAGTTCCAAGGGGTGCTTGACACCTAGTCCCCTAAGGCCAACTGGTCTGGGAGCGACTGACCCAAATCCTGCAATAGGGTCAAGTAGAAAGTTACGTTTACGACATGTTCTTTACTTACCTGTCGGTCCACAATACTATCAAGTTTTATCGACAATAACACATAAACGATTTACCAACCTGTATTTGATTAATAACAAACGATTACAAGGTTTTATGTTCAATGAAGCTCTCGAGTTTCTCTCTGTGTATTACACCTTTTGTGTGTGTTCTTGGATATGTGTGTTTTTTTGATCTGATCTGATCTCTCTAGCTACTATCACACACAAACTCAACCACTTGCAATACAACTTGCAATATTAAACTAATAAAACTAACTTAATATCTAAACTATAATATAATAACTAGTATATAATATCTAAATATCTATTTATAAGATATTTAGATTAAACATAAAATACAATAAACTAACTTTGACATTTATTACAAACTGACATTAGACTTAATATCGAGAGTCGACTTTCCGGCATTAGCTTCAGATTGGATCTTCAGATTGGATGATCTTGAATCCAATGAGACTGTGGTCTAACAATCTCCCCCTTTGGATCAAGATCATTACTAAAAAGATTTTAGAAATTCAGTCTTCTTGTTCAGCTCAGAAGATGCAATCTCTTTCTCTAGCTCAGAATGCTTTAGCAAAGTATCTTCAAAGAAAATTTATCTGAAATCAGCATGTCTTCAGAATACTTTGATCTCGCAGTTCTTGGTTAGCTTTTCTCTTCTCCAATGTCTTGTAATGTAATGGACTGGACATTTCTTCAAGCTTTAGATTCTCCCCCTTTTTGAGGAAAAGAGCAACGCTTTCATCAAAACTTGTAGTAAGAAATTTATTTCACTTGGAGCCTCTGATCCGTAAATTCAAAAGATATTATCCAGATCTTTTCAAATCCAGATAAAATAGTCGTGTAACACCTGAATCAACTAATGAATAAGTTAGCATGCCTGTCAGTAACACTAAGTCACTGTGTGTAACGAATACACATTGGAAAGGAGCTGTTTGATGTTGACTCCCCCAGGGCTTCCATTTAATCATCGAAACACCAAAAAGGTAATTTCTATAAACGTTATGACAAAGAAAAAAATTCCTTGTGTGTTCGTGCTTGTGATAGAAAGAATTAAGCACTTGATGATTGCTTATAGGCTCAAAATTTGTGTAAACCACTGAGATAACAGTAAGTTAAACACATACTCAATGTGCATGATTGAAGTGCGAAGGTCGGGCAGACTTCCTTCTTTTCAATATCCAGATTTTCCAAATGAAAATCAGATAGTAAATGTGCTGCATCCCCTTTGAAAATGTGAAACACTTTCTTGTTGAGAAGAAAATGAGTAGATAGTGAGGTTTGATCAAGAGTTGGCATGGGCTAGTTGCCTGTTTCAATAATGTTCACCAAAGAATTGTGAAACACTAGTAATGTGGCTGCCCGACTCAGAAAAAGTTGGTGCAGAGTTGTGATATTCTTTTAACTCTGTTATCCCACGCTCTTTCTTTTAAACAATTTGCTCACTCTAATTACACTCATTTCTTTTCGACTTCTCACACTCAATCTCTATGGATTAACTTCTTGGGTAGAAATCACTGGTTAAGGTGATTTCATAGAAGTTGTGTTAATTCCTAGCATAAAGAGATCCTTGTTTTCCTATTATGCATATGATGCTCAGATTGGTTTAACTATTTTAGTTAAAGCACAAATATGATCTTTGAAAACATTGAAAGTCACACTTCCAAATCATGAATTTGGTTTAAGAATCGGGAAGTGGTTTGAACATTTGATAACAATGTTTTCTATGATTGAAAGTTGTCCACTTATCAACCATATATGAGATTAAGATAAAGGATTATACCTTAACGTGCGATCTTACATCTCATGAAACTAAGTTTAAATTCATAAACATATGATCTTTTAAGCATCTCTCAAAAATTCTGCAAAAGTCTTATGTCAAGTCAAAGTAAAATTTATTCACTTAAATTGAAAAGACAAAAAGCAGTAAAACTTTTAAGATACGAGTTCTGATCAGAAATAATCAGAAGTCATATCCGTACTCCTTTGACTTGAAGAGCTCCCCCTAAAATCTTGCTCTGATACCAATTGTCGGTCCATAATACTATCAAGTTTTATCGACAATAACACATAAACGATTTACCAACCTGTATTTGATTAATAACAAACGATTACAAGGT
Organism: Arctium minus; assembly: GCA_954870635.1. Classification (NCBI taxonomy): domain Eukaryota; kingdom Viridiplantae; phylum Streptophyta; class Magnoliopsida; order Asterales; family Asteraceae; genus Arctium; species Arctium minus. The sequence goes on from OX941095.1 coordinate 15,547,201, forward strand.
TTGATGTTCAATCAAGCTCTCGAGTTTCTCTCTGTGTATTACACCTTTTGTGTGTGTTCTTGGATATGTGTGTTTTTTTTATCTGATCTGATCTTTCTAGCTTCTATCACACACAAACTCAACCACTTGCAATACAACTTGCAATATTAAACTAATAAAACTAACTTAATATCTAAACTATAATATAATAACTAGTATATAATATCTAAATATCTATTTATAAGATATTTAGATTAAACATAAAATACAATAAACTAACTTTGACATTTATTACAAACTGACATTAGACTTAATATCGAGAGTCGACTTTCCGGCATTAGCTTCAGATTGGATCTTCAGATTGGATGATCTTGAATCCAATGAGACTGTGGTCTAACATTACCAAACTTCTTGATTAAAAGATGCCAATGTGCACAAGCTTAAAAGATGCCAAAGAGCACACTCATGTGAAGATGCCAATGTGCACAATGCTAAAAGATGCCAATGAGCACACATCTCTTGATACTTGGTGATATGTTTGAGTTGCGATAAACCTATAAATTTGTGAAAATCTTAATTTTTGACAACTTAGTGTGAGTAAAGGCAAAGTTTTCTATTATATTTTTAGAATTGCATTTTCTTGAAGTTAATCAAAGTTCGCATGCTAGCACACTGAATAGATTGATGAAAGTTTTGGAAACTGAACATGTCTTAACTTGATATGCAATGAAACTTGTATATGTATCCAACAACATACACTTGACTTCAACTGATGATTAATCTGTGATATTTTACTGAGTAGAATTTAATTTGTATAGTGTTTAAAATTTATATGTTTAGTTGTTTCAAAATACATATTCAGTATATTTTTCTTTCTAAGTTGATGTTTTGATGCTTGTATTCACATATCTTTGTAAATTGGTCTATGCATTTTTCGAGGGGGAGTGAATAAGGATAATATTCTGAAAGATCATATCTCATTTCGAGGGGGAGTATATGATTTTCTATACGAATGCTAACTTGAATTGTCATATTTAGTGCATTTGTGTAGGGGAGTAAAAGAGCTTACCAAGTGATTCATTTCAGATCTTAAGTCAGATTTGCGCCAACAGTTGGTAGCCCAAAACTCAACTTTGCGCCTCCTTCAGGTAGCGCAAAACTAAGTTTGCGCTATCAACATGTAGCGCAAAATCTTCCCTTTCTCCTTTATTCTGAATTTTGCAGATCTGAAGCTGTCTCGTCTCCAACGTAGGCATGACCAAGTTGATCCAGATCATCAAGGTCATGAGGGGGAGAAGTTAAAGAGACAAAGAGTTCAAAGTTTATCTGTTCAAAATTCGAGAAGTTAAAGAGACAAAGAGTTGTCTGCTCAAGATTATATATTCTCAGCTATACTAGTCCTTCTGCTATTCCAGCTCCGACCACCACAGCTTCTTCGAGTACATTTAAAAGAGATGCGTCGTTTAGAGCACAAGCTGATGAACCGATTGTTCATCCAAGTTTATTACAAACAGGTCCAGTCTTGTCAAGGCAACATATACTGAAAGATGCTGAGAAGAATTTTTTTTTTAGTCAAGAAGCTTCGCTAAGACGCTTAGCAGGTCTGATTAAAGTTCGAAGATGGATATAACAACTTATATTGAAGACCAGAGCGCCAATGACTACTAAGGGGGAGATTGTTAAGTCAGATTTATAGTAATCATTGTATTTATTCTCTGTGGTCTTAATAGTTGTTAAGCTTGCTTATCTATATATGTTTAGGCCCTGGGTATTTAAGTCCCTTGTGGCTTAGTGTTGTGTAACTTTGGATTGCATATTTTGTATACATCAGACTTTGGCTCATTACACTTTCTCTCTCTAATTTCTGTCTCTAAGATTTAGTTTGATCTTAGATTATCATATGTAATTGATTACAGATCACAGATTACAAATTCACTTTATCTCACTACTTTCTCTTTCTAAAAGATACAACAGTGACCTCTTCTCTCATATGCTCCGTTCCCTTACAATGACTTACCACCTTACTAATCTGACTTACAAACTAACAAGGAAAAGATTATTTATACTAACAACAATAATAAAGAAACAAAACAACTACTTTGACTTTGACTTTTATTACAATTGACTTTGACATTCTTGCTTTGAGAGTTGACTCTGAGCTTTGACTTGCTTGACTTTCATCTTCAAACTTTATGATCTTGTATCCAACAAATATGTGCTCTAACATTCTCCCCCTTTAGATCAAGATAATCTCTAAAAAGATTTTGCAATTCACTCCTCTCTTTAAGCTCAATATGTATAATCTTCCCATTTGATCAACTTTATCTCCCCCTTGTAAACTTCTTGTCAATTCAAATCATCTTCAGAAAATAAACATGATCATTGAAGTACAATATCCCTTTTTTATACTTAGAACATTATTCCCTCTCTTTGATAAAAGTAATCTTCAAAACTTTCAACAATTTTCTCAAAGTCTGTTCTTCAAGAATAGTAGCATTCTCTCCCAGAGGTTGTAAAACCTCTTTCAGACATAACTCTTATTGCTTCAGCAAATTATCTCCAATCTTTCTTTAACAAACGTTCTTTCACAACCATTTGTTGATCATTTCTTCCATCTCCAAATTTCTTGAATTCTTCTCCCCCTTTTTGATGATTAGAGCATGAAACTCATGAAAACTTTGACAAGAAATGTCTTTGATAAACTAAACTGACAATTGATCTTTGAACACAAGAGCCTCTGATTCGCCGTCGAATCAAAAGATATTTATCCAAATATTTTCAAATTCTGACAAATTAGAGTGTAACACCTGAATCAACAAATGAATCAGTTAAGATGCCTGGGAGTAACACGAAGTCACTGTGTGTAACGAATACACATTGGAAAGGAGCTTTTGTGATGTTCACTCCCCCAGGTCTTCCATTCAATCATCAAAACACCACAAAGGAATTTCTATGAACGTTTTGACAAGAAAAACAAATTTCCTTGTGTGTTCATGCTAGTGTTTGAAAGAATTAAGCACTTGATGATTGCTTTTATAAGGCTCAAAATTATGTAAACCATTGAGACAACAACAGTTAAACACAAACTCAATTGTGCATGATCGAAGTGCGAAGGTGGGCAAACTTCCTTCTTTTTCAATATCCAGATTTTCCAAATGAAAACCAGATAGATTATATGCTACGTCCCCTTGAAATATGAAACATTTTCTTGTTGAGAAGAAAATGAGTAGTTGGTGGGGTTTTTATCAAGAGTTAGCATGGGCTAGTTTCCTGTTTCAATAATGTTCAGGAAAAAATTGTGAGACACTAGTAATATGGCTGCCCGACTCAGAAAAAGTTGTGCAAAGTTTGATATTCTTTTACTCTGATCTCACACCCTCTTTCTTTTAATCATTGAGCTCACTTCTAACCAAACTCTCTTTTTCATTTTACCTCATCACTCAACCCACACTCAGTATTTTGACTCCTCACTCTTCGATCACTCAAGGATTAACTTCTTGGGTAGGAAACACTGATTTACGTGAATCCATAGAAGTTCTGTTAAGATTACACAATGAACCCATGTAATCCTATAAGAACATGTTGCTCAAAATGATTTAACTATAACAGTTAAAGCACAAAAGATACAATTCAGATATCTGTATGCTCACAGATATAATCATGAAGATTTGAGCATTTTAAACATTGAAGACTTTTCAAACAAGTATATTGAAAGAATGAAATGAGTACAAGAAACTTATTTGAAAATCTGACATTGTATGATAAAGATCAAATAGAAATGATTTATCTATTAAGGCTTAGGTCAGCAAGAATTGGATGTTGTCTATACGGATCAAAAATATAGACATTCTTGAAAAAACATTTCGAAATGAAATCACGCTCAAAATTCATTGAAGTTCAATCGGGGTGTCTTACCATCGAAAAAGTTGTGTCAATTTAGAGACATGGTAAAAAATATCCAACAAAAATTAAACCGGTGTGTGTGTGAATACTTGAAAGTATATGGAAAAGATAATACACAAATATATATCTTTGGAAACACATGATTTATAAACATGTAAGCACATTGAAACATGTAAACATTTAAAATCACACTTGTATATCCATGAAATCGTTTAAGAATCAGAAGTGGTTTGAACATTTTAAGAACATGTTTTCATACCTGAAAGATGTCCTTCTTTCAGATACGTATGAGATTAAGACTAGAAATAAACCTTTTCGTTCAGTCTTATATCTCATCAAGTCAGCGCTAAGTCATAAAAAAATATGAACATTTAAGCTTCCTCTCATTACTGCAAAAAGACACAAAGTCGTCAAAGTGCAAAGCTTTATTCACAACATTTATTGAAAAATAAAATGACATAAAGAAGTAAAACATTGAATGTATGAGTTCTGATATGAAGTAATCAGAAGTCATATTTCTTACTCCCCCTGAAATTATGCATCATAGAATATGTAAATGAAAAACACATGATAGAGATCTATAACTCCCCCTGAAGTGTAGATCATCATATCTTTCGGATGCATATTTCCAATAAAAAACTATGTACTCCCCCTTGAAGGTTGATTTTCTCATTTGAGTATCGGAGTACAATCTCTTATCAGCCCGGGAGTATCATCTCTTTTGTTCGTTAAAGTACGAGTCCTAAATTGTTGCGTTTAGAAGTCAAACTCCGTTGAAGTACGGGTTCTGAACTGATTTATTCAGAAGCCTTGGTTCTCTTACTCCCCCTTGACTTAAGGTGCCTTAACACAGAATCATTTTTCGGCTTTGATACCCACTGGTATTTGGGTCCATGTTCATGAGTTGCAGTTCTAATAGGAGTAATTGAATAAGAACCATACCATTAATGATCACTCGTTTTATGAACAAGATCATGTGTACGATAGTCAGAACAATACCTTTTCCTTGTAGACAACCTGATTAAATGAGTAAACTGACCTTTTAGTAGAAACAGTTTTCTGATGTGACCTTGCAGCTGTCTTAAATGAACATTCAAAATCAACTGAATCATTTCTATGTGTGTGGATTTTTGACTCTGGAGTCGTTTTCTCAGTCACCACCACCACCTTTGAAACAATATTTTCAAGCTCTTTTATCTTCGAAGAATAACTGTCTCTTTCTTTGACGAGTAGGTCAATCTTTTCTTGACCAGATATCTCTTTGAAGATTCCCACATTCTTCTATTCAATGGTCTTTTTCTCCTTCTCAAACTTGTCTCTTTCCAGGATGATCACTTTCTCAAAGTCAGATACTTGTTGAGAAAACTTTGAACATTTAAGCTCTTCCGTTTTCTTCTCTTCAAAACTCTTCCTAGAAAACTCAGAAAACTTCCTTGCAAACTGTTTCTTTTCATTCTCAAACACATCTCTATCTTTGGCTATCTTTTGCTCTAAATCTGATACTTTCTTTTGAAGCTTAGCAATAGCAGTTTCCAAAATTTTTACCTTCTCGTCATTCTTATCAACAGTATCTCTTTGCTGGACTTCGACAATTTGATCTTCTAAGTCGGAGATTTTTCTTTTCATCTCTGTATTCTCAGCTTCCAAAATATTTACTATTTCTTTAGAAGACATCTTTGATCCTCCCATCAACTTTTCAAGTTGTTCCCACAACTGTTTTCCTGTAGCCTTTTTACTATCTAATTTGGTAGAAATCTCATCTGAAATTCATTGCAAGATAAAGGCTTTGGCAAATCTGTCAGCTTTATGTCTCTATCTCTACTCATCTGTGTATTCTTGAAGTGGTAGTGGGTATTCTCCTCGTTCAGTTTTTCCATTTTCTCCCATAAAAGAGTAAGTCCTCGTTCGAGTTTTCATCTTTCCTTCCTTTAGAGATATTCTGATATATTCTCCCAAATAATTGCGATAAATGAAATCCATAAAATAATTCTTCCACTACTCGTACTCTCCTTTGACATGAGGTTTCTCATCAGTTTCGATTGTGAGAGCTTCTCTGGAAGTCATCCTGTAATGATTGATACAACAAGAACTTGATAATGATCGCCAGTCCAAAAGAAATCAAGTAAATTAGAAAAACTTAGAAAGAAAATCAGAAATGAAATTTCCAAAATTCTCTAAGTCTGGAATTTGCTAACTAGAATGATCTACAAAGAATTCACACACAAGCCAAAGTAACAGAATTCGTATACATAACAATTGAACTACATAATTCGCACACTACATATACCAACTTTAGAATTCGTATACTATAAGAAATCAGAATTCGTATGCACAAAATTCGTAGAATCCACTAATTCGTACAATCTATGAATTCGTATGACACTTAATTGCGAATTCTATACTTAGAATTCAAAGATATTCAATTTTTTCGCATCCACTTTTCGTACAACAGAAACATACGAAATCTGCACTTGACAAATTTTCAATCTTGAACAATTCGCATGCACCCTTAAGCGAATTCAAAGAATTCGTATACCTCACAGCTGCAAAATCCTAACTTTTCGCAAAACACTTGGATGCGAAATTTGATCAATTTGCATAACACTTTATGCGAATTTTACACAATTCGCACATCATAGACATACGAATTCTGTACTTGTACATTTTCAGAATCCAATAATATGCGAAATCCTTTGGTTTAACGAGTTCTTCGTGCGAGTTCTTGAATGCTTTGCGAGTTCTTCAGATCTCGAATGAAAATAGCCTCTGATCTGCTAAAAAACACATCAAACCTTCATCTTTCAAACTGAAATTTTGACAAATTGCTCACATATACTTCTAGAACCTAATTCTACCAATGAATTTAAACAAGATACACTTAGAAGTACAAATCAATCCAATACAGTGCATAACGAACTCGTGAAACTCGAAACTCTAAAAATCAAAAAATTGACAATCAATTAAGTGCAATTCACTATGAGACCTATACAAGATTCATCTAATACATTTTTCAAACACAATCCAATCAATTACTACTCGAATTACCAACAAAAATTCAAAAATTGATCCAAATTTCTATAAAACAGTGTCGAACTCCATTTTCTTGATTTCAATCGGATTTGCTCTGATACCAAATGATAATGTCCCTGATTCAAATTCTAAACATAAATTCAACACAAGATGAGAATTTCCAAATCATATGTCGTTGATTACAAATCACATATTACAAATTCACTTTATCTCACTACTTTCTCTTTCTAAAAGAGACAACAGTGACCTCTTCTCTCATATGCTCCGTTCCCTTACAACGACTTACCACCTTACTAATCTGACTTACAAACTAACAAGGACAAGATTATTTATACTAACAACAATAATAAAGAAACAAAACAACTACTTTGACTTTGACATTCTTGGTTTGAGAGTTGACTCTGAGCTTTGACTTGCTTGACATTCATCTTCAAACTTTATGATCTTGTATCCAACAAATATGTGCTGTAACAAACACAGAATCAGAAAATATCAAAATCTCTAAAGAAACTCAGTCAGAACAATGACCAAGTATATAATCCTCACGCCACTATGAAAACTTTTCGCACGTATGATAAAATTCGCACGTCAAAGACTTAATAATCAAGCTTTTCGCACAAAGAAGGATACAAATTCCTAAAATTCGCACGCTGAAGGATGCGAAGTCCGACTTTTCGCATGTAGTTCAATGCGGATTTCAGGCTTTTCGCATATAATGATTTGCGAATTTCAGACTTAAGATTTTCACCAACTTGAATGCTTTTCGTATGATGAGCTTGTGATGCGACTTCTGGACTTAGAAAAATTCAACCCTCTGAGTTTTTCGTATCGATGCGAATTCCTGACTTAGAAAATTTCAGACTTGAGATGTGAATTCCTCATATTTTGCACGCTTTCAGATGCGAATTTCTCAGATTTCGCACGCTTTGAGATGCGAAATTCTCACTTTTTGCACATAACCATTTGCGAATTATGTCCTTAGTTTTTCTTTAACCACAGTGCGATGCGAATTATTTCTTCTCGTACACTGCACTGTGCAAGTTTCTGACATAGCAATTTTCACACTTCAGTTTCATGCGAGTTCTTTAGATCTCGGCCCAAAAACTTCAAAATTGATTCAAATTCGATCCAAACTCTTGAATTAGGTTCTAAAACTTTGTGATTTTGATCACTAATACTGTTAGAACAGTTTACTATCGATCAATTTCAAACAAAATGCCAAAAAATACAAGATTGATCAAAATACAGTACGTTTACAAACTTCAAACAAAAATCTCATAAAATCCAAAATGCACACAATCTGTTGTGAATTGGACGAAGTGATACAAAAGAAATTTTTTCTAATCAACAACCGAGTAAAGTGAAATAAAAAATTACATTAAAAAACACATAGAATCAAGAAATTGATTCTTAGTCAGAAAGATATGCGAGTTCTTGAGTTCGACCAAAAATTCACAGATCTTTGAAAAATTCTGATTCAGTGCTTGCTCTGATACCAATTGATATTCCCAAATTGTCCAATTCAATCAAGATAACAACAAGATTTAGATGCCAAATGCCATTTCATAAATCTTGAATTAGACATAATACAAATCCACTCAGTACGAATATTTCTCTCTCTAAACTCACTCTATAATCGAACCTCATGATTCTTCAAAAAGAAAAGGCTATTTATACCTACAAGGTTACAAAGACAAAAACTAACTTAACTAAACTATTTGACTTGTACTTTGCCTTTCTTCTTTAAGCTCTTTGACTTTGACTTTGCAATGAGAGACTTTGACTTTCAATTCCAATGATCTTGGATCCAACAATTTTGTGCACTAACAAACATTATGGTTAGAAACAAGTGGCGCATAATATCTATAAAAACCCCTTTCTCTCGAAAGTGAATTTCCACAAAAAGTGGCCATTTGCCCCTACAAAGTTGCCCGTATTGTCGACTCAAGACTTGCCGATTTAACTAAGTAAACCTCTAAGGATTTTAGTTCCATCAGGATGGATATATAGGCCCAAATATCTTTGGGACATCTATATCGACCGACAATTTGAACCTTAGTTTGAATCATGCAAAAACCTGTATCTATATGTGGTTATAAAAGACTTTCTCAAATCTTCTTGCATCATTCAAACCGTATTTCTGTATCCACCCATCTCTGGGTCTAAGATCTAATATTAACACTTAACAAGTGATTGGCTTGTCCAGGTTGATTTGAAGTCCCGACACAATTGACCAGGTCTAAAAGTTAGCAACGATGGCAACACCCAAGTGTTGCCTACTAGTCTTAACCTTGGCTCATACTCACACCTAAAGAGGTACTTAGTTCATAATAAAAGTAAAAGACATGGAAGAAGAAGAAGAATACAGAAACATAACTTGCATAAACGAAAGTAGAAATCTGTCACCACTTATGTCGCCACAGTGGAGATGCTGTTACAAGAAATTTAAATTACAAGAAAATAAAATGCAACTACTACTAAGAACTTAATGAGATAATGAGAACTAAATGCTAAAGCTCCAAATATGAGAGGCTTCTCCTGGAATTGATGATATTCAATGGTGCCCCAAGCCTTTTTTATAGTGCTCTTGAAGAAAAAAGATGTGATTTGACAAATCCTAAAAAGCCACTTTAAGGAAGAATGTTGAAGCTTCATTTGACTTCCAAAATTTGTCTTTTTCCTTGATTATTCCTATGAAAGCTCAATTTCTCCTTTCTTCTATTTCAAAAATCACATTAACATAAATGTCCAAGGCTTATTCAAAAACTTCCAGCCATTGTCGCCAATGTGATGACCAAAGTGGCCACTTTGCTGCACAAAAAGTTAGAAAAACCGAATTTTTGCATCCTTGAAACTTTATCACATTTGTGGAACATATTAGACCAAATGAAGGAGGAAGAGGGAAAAATGGGCAAGAATGTGGCAAAAATAAATTAGAAAAGAGAGGCAATAACTCTCAAAAATCGTGAGTTATCACACCCCCAAATTTGAAATATTACTTGTCCTCAAGTAAAAGAAAATAATAAGAAAAAGAACTCAAAGGATGATAAACAAAAAGCTGAAAACTCGGATTTTTGCTTGAATGGAAAACTTACATCAAACTTTTCCATAACTTTCGATTTGAATGAAACACTCTCGTTTGAAAAGGTACCACCTCCTTTCATGTAATCCATAAATTTTGACTTTAATCAATAGGGATTGTTTTGGGCTTGTGTAATTGGGTTTTTATTTTTGGTTTTATGGCATATTTTTCTTTGTTTTGCCAGTACCATTATTTTTTTGACCCAACCCATTTTGGAAATTTCGATTTGCTTCTGTCGCCACAACGATGACAGAAGTGGTCACTTTGGCTTTGGGGTGTATGGATCAACAAAATATGTATTTTTCTCAGGTTTCCTTACCCCCCAAACTAAAACCCACAATGTCCTCATTGTAAAAATTCAGACATATGTATAGCTCGGTGTCAAATGGGAAAGTGTTTGGGAAACAAAATTTGAAGAATAATGGCCTATATCATTTTAAAACCAAAAATCACGTACACAATCAAGCGAGTGTACCTGAAAGAAAAGGTAAGAGGAACGAGAAATAGGCACAAATAGTCGTGAGCATATCAAAACATAAGTCATCCATGAACAAGGCAATACGACATAAAGTTCAACAACCCAACGATCGAAGAGTTAGAATAATACAACAATCAAATACCACAAAAGAACAAAAGAGATAACCACAAAAGTTCACAACACTTATGATAATGATCCAAGGAGGCTCACGGTTCACTAACCTGAGCAGGTTGACCAACTTCTGACACTGAGGTGGCTGGTGGATCAGAATCGGCAGCGGTACGGCGAGTGGGGTCGTTAGGAATCCGAACCTGAGGAGGGCAGAGACCAGGCGGTAATGGCGAGAGCGTAGTAGCACGAACAGGATCGTTTCTGAAGTAGAAGCCTTTAATCACCCTATTCCAGTCACGGTGATACTGCCAAAAGTGCACGGATCGGGCCTCTAACCCTGCAATGCAATCATTTTGCTCTTGGTAGAGGTTCCGAAGGTCTTTTAAAACCAAAATCTGCTCCTCTTGTTGCGTGGAAAGGATTGACAGCCTTGTTTCGGACCCATAACCGGAGCTGGGTGCTGCTGGCTGCTGAGAGGAACTTGCTCCTACGGCCGGTTTGGAAATGGGTGGAGGCATATGTTGACCGGAAGTTGCTGAAGTGACTAGAGCCTCACCCGAGAATCTAGCCGAGCGCATAATTCGCTGAAAAGTAACCTGATCAATATGAGAAGAACTGGTGCAAATCTCGTGACCTGGAAGTGATGGCACACGAGTTGCACTCAATAGTTTGGTTAGTAAAATAGGAAAAATTATCCACGAACCGGACCTCGAGGCGACAAGTCTGAGAGCATCGAGCGCGATAGGGCCAAAATCAAATGGCAATTGCTTCATGATACAATATAGAAGGACACATTTCTCTTTCGAGAGGTGCAATCATGGGCCATAGGCAACAGATTGTGCCTAAGAAACGGGAACCACAAAATGGCTTCCATATTGAGTGTGCCCGATTGAATGCTCAATTTGTTCGAGTCGAAAAATGGCAGAAATTGTGGCATCATCAATGTGGCCGCGATATCCAGATTGGTCTCAATAGTGGTAATCTCTAAAATTATAGCTAAATTACAAGTAGTTGGGGTCGTCATCCCAAAACCTTTAGACAAAGCATGGGCCCCAAAATTCACAGTCTTCCCTCAAACGGAGACTATCGTGCCATCAACCTCTACAACTGCGGTGTAAAATTTGTGAATCCAAGAGGCATTCACCTTTCCAGGGTGTGGAATAATCCCTTCCCATTTGAATGCCATGAGATGATGCTTGATGTGTGGAATCGAGTTGACCAACTAGGGATCGAACCCTTATTCCATCAATAGTTTGGAGGCAGGAAAAAGATTATGCCTGTCATCGGGAGGAGGTTGAATAGCAAACCTCGTACGTAGTTTCGATGCAGTGGAGGATTGCCCATGTGTCTGTTGACACTTACGTTTTCAAGATGAAGTCGTACGCGAACATTTATGCTTTGGCATGCTCTTAGGTTCCGGTGTGTATTTCTGATTAGAAGCCGAAGATGAGACCGACCTTTTACCACTGGTCTTCAAAGTATCGATAGGGGATGGTGTGGCTTCAGAGGACTCGAATGAGGTACCATCAGTGGATTTAATATCGGATGAGGAACTGGAAGTAGCCACTTCGTCGGCACAGTGGCTAGGGCTCTTTTCAAGCCGATGCATAGTGGGTGAAGATGGTGCTCAACAATCGGGGTACCTATGTCATCCTGAGTTGATTTAGGTCAAACTCGGGTCTGGGCACCGAAGGACCGAAAAGGGGGTTGGGGAAATCGTCGGCCTCCTTTAATCGGGGTTGAGGGTAAACACGGTAGTGGTGCAATAGGTGGTTCTGACAGCGGCGAGTATAGCGGGGATGGTGATTATCGGCGATTGATTGGTGGTTGGTTGCAGTTTATCAAAGGTTGGGGTAGTTATAGTGGCATCTGTGGTTGTTTCAGTAGGGATATGAATAGTTAGGGTCTGTGGCGACTTCGCCGGCTGTTGGCAAAATTAGAAATCGACGATGGGAGAGAGAGTGACCGACGATTTGAGGAGATGAAAGGGTGAGTCATGTGATGGTGTAATGGGAGGGAAAAAGATGAAGTGACAAAAAGTTGATGGGAAGTTTCCTTTTTCAATAAAAACCACTTTTCAATAAAAGCCCCTTCAATAACTAGTTCTTCACTTAAATCCTGAAAAAGGGTAACTTGCTGCAAAAGAGATACACAAAAAATAATATAAAAGGACAAAGATAAAATAAAAAAACAAAGGAGAAAAAGGGGAAATGGATAAAGCTGTGAGTTTGGTAGATGCATGGTGTGACTAATGGACAAAATGGTGCTTTGACAACCATGCATAAAAGAAATTTCAAATTAGATCAGATCCTAGAATTAAATTTCATAGAGTCCCTCCAACAGCTCAGTCCCTAGGGATGGGAATGGGGCGGGGATGGGGCGGGGTTCCCATTCCCCGGCCCGGGCCCCGGTTCGTTGTAGGGAGCCCCGGTCCCGGGCGGATGCGGGGATTGAATCCCCATCCTCGGTCAACGGTTATCCCGTCCCCGGTCAAGACCCGGTCATAGACCCGACCCCGACCCCGTTCCCGTTCCCCCGACCCGGATCCACACACCAAATGACTTCAAATGGAACAAATGACTTCAAATCTTAGATGCATAGATACACATTGATTTAAAAAAAAAACACTCCAAACATACACAGGGGCAACAAATATATCAAGATTCATCCATCAAAAGTGAAATCAATATTAGTTTCAATAAACTCCCTTAGTTCAAAACCTGCTATAAGTTGACCTTTTATGGTCAAACAACACATTTATTTGATCCAAAGTCAAAATCAAGAAGAACAAAAAATCTTTGAGCTTCAAAACATAAATAAACCAATGAACCATTTTCATCAGGACCTAGGCTATGAACAGATAATAAACTTATGAACAGAAGTGCAAAAATATATAACTTATTGCTTCGAATTCATAACAGAAATCAAAGTTTAGCATACAAATATCAACTGCTAATTGGCATCCAAATCAAGATTCTTGAAGAAACAAAAACATACTAAAATTTAATGGCAAATAAATCAAGAATTCAAAAACCCATTTTCTTAAAACCAAAAAATGGGTTTTTCCCATTTTTTTAACAAAAAATCTTGTTACCTTCTTGTTGTGGAACAATGGATTCAGCAAATCTTAGCAAGATGACAAAGTTGAGGGTTACAACAAGTCTTTACTACCCCCGATTGCCAATTACCGCATTCTATATCAAGATTATAGTATTCAATATACAACTTCAAAAATCATTTAGCACTAGTAACATCGCAGGAGTAGAAACTTTTTTTACTTACACAAAGCCGCCGGCGAAGGACGCACAACCACCGGCGAAAGAGACGCAGGTGAAGACTCAGACTGGCGGACTGGCGGAGGCAGACGCGAAACGACAAAGGTGAAGACTCAGACCGGCGCCGGTGAATTTGGTAGATGCGATGGATTTGATTTGGATTTTGGAACTCAGATTGAAAGCTTGAGTGTAACACCCCCATTCCAAGGGAAGGGAGGTTACACCAAACACAATAAACGAATATACAAATAACTCCCAACATAAAGAGTTTCCAATAACGAAATAATATCATCTAAACAATAATTCTAAAGCTTCCAATACTCTAACAAAACCAAACATAAACCTTTACTAAAAAGCTAGTCTAAAAACAAATAAAATAACTAAATAATGTCTAAAATTTGCCATAAATCGCTCATAACCTTTTTCGATCAAAAGCCTTATATACTCTTCTCACGAAGCCTTAGCAACCCCCTGATCACCTGTCGTGAGAAAGAAAAAGAAAACACGGCTGAGCCAAACGCCAAGTGAACGGATATACAATAACAACGAACAAAAATAATACCACAATGAAATAACTGATTTCAAGATATTAGGCATAACGAATTCAAAATTTTAGCGAAAACTGAATTTACAACTTTAACGGATAACATGCGATGGAACAAAATCTTAAAGAACCCACAACGCCATAATAAAACAAATAACGTATGATAGGTTGAATCAAGCTCGGAAAACGCATACACTTGCATATCTACCGACGTGACAAGTGTCAGACATATGGCCACACAGGCCCGTACGCTGGACTGCAGATCCACACATACTAATGTGAGATACGGTGTTGGGCACTACACCGACACTCACCCTACAACAAATAACACATGCTAGGGCCGACCCATACGCCTCCTAAATCAAATACCCGTCACACCAAATATAGCTCTCACAAGAGCACAAAACAGGAGACGCCGTGGTCTGATCACACCGCCACGGTTAGTGTCACGCCATCGGTGCCACAATGACGTGCCTATGGTACCCCCATAGGTGGTTAGTTGCTCGACTTACCCGGAGTAAATTATCACAACACATGCGAGGACATAATATCTCAATTATAATTGAAACGTATCAAAATTGAATGAATAGTCCAACATAGGAATGCCAAATGTGAGATGAGTAGCATTCAAAAGGCTCAAATCAAATATATCACATTCAATCACAAATGTCAACGAATGTACATTTAGACCATAAACCATAATCAAATGCTAATGAACAACTGACGTGATGTTTTAAATATTTTTACCAAATTGGAACAACGTAAATAACAAGTTTAGGACAAGACGCTTTTACAATAATATGACGTAACACATCACAAGTGAATAAACGGTGGGTAACGGGCGAATTGAACGATCGTGAGTCAATCAAGGTAAATTAAGGGAACAAGTTAAAGAAAGCTTAATGAATCGAATCTTTATATAAGTGAATAAATCAAATAATCAAATACAATTAGGAATGCGTACCTTAAAACTTCACCCAAAATTTATCAAATTCGCCGATCGTCTACTCCTCTAATCCCGACCTAAAATACCCAAAACTTGATATTAATCCTACTTAACGACCTCCAAAATGCAGCAACAAAACACGCTAAGATCGACTAATAAACGGCCAAAATATATCAACAAATTCACGGCTAAAAAAATGACTAATAAACGACTAAAACGCAGCAGAAAAATCAGACTAAACACAACCGATAAATAGCCAAAACGCAGCAACAAAAATACGGCTAAAACGACTATAAACGGCTAAAACGCAGCAGCTAAAATTGACAAAAATCACTAAAAACGAACCAAAAACGCAGCAGCAAATTAAGGCTAAAACCACTAAAATGCAGCAGCAAAAATACGGCTAAAAATCACTAAAACGCAACAGCGATTTCACTAAAAAATCGAGTCGTTTTGGTCCGTTTTTCCGGAAATTTACACATCTCATTAGCAATAACACAACAACAATTATAACTACTAATATTAAGCATAAAATAGGACGATTTTAAGGTGAAGAGAACGGATTTTTGGGTTTCTAAATACAATTTTAACCATCCTCCCGAAACCGCCATTAAACTTGACAGAATCGATGGGGTTCGAGCCGCCGAAACACATCGGTTTCTGTCCAAACCATCCCAAATACTCACATCCCAACCTTAATCGAATACAATTCGAGACGAGACAAAAACTTCCCTCAAAACGATGATGATCCAACGAAACGCTTCTTCCCTTTGCTGTCGATTTCTCTCCTACTCTCTCGATCGATTTCTCCCAATTCTTCCTTCTCTGTCGATCACAATTAGTCGGGGGTTAGGGTTTACTGGGCCGATCAAATACACGATCAATTATAATCCCAAATCTGATTTTTAAACTTTAAGTGGGTTATGCCAAACTAGTCCTCCAAGAATGGCCTAAATCCAAAGTCAACCCAAGACATAATACTATTTATCTATTTATTAATATTATTTTTTTAACAAACGTGTAACTCCAAATATCCCTTAAAATTCCTTTTTTTTTCACCTTGCAAATATATATATATATATATATATATATATATATATATATATATATTTATAACAGGTATTATAATTCTTCCCCCCAAAAGAGAAGATTTCGTCCTCGAAATCAAACCGAAAGGTAAAACTTAACGGAAATACTTACAGGTTTTCGAAAAGATGCGGATACTCCGAATGTAGAGGTTCTTCCATCTCCCAAGTGGCCTCACGTTCCGGGTGATTTTTCCACAATAACTTTACAAACGGTATAGATTTCTTCCTCATAACCCGCTCCTGCCTATCTAATATAGCTTCAGGTTCTTCTTTGCACGAGAGATATTCATGGATCTTATCTAACGGATATTGCACTACATGCAAAGGATGGTAATTGTAACCTCTAAGCGCCGAAACATGGAAAATGTTGTGCACATGAGATAGCTGAGGTGGAAGAGCTAACCGGTAAGCAACCTCATCGACCCTTTCTAAAACCTCGAAGGGACAGATGTACCGTGGACTAAGTTTCCATTTTAGGCCAAACCGTCGGACACCTCGAAAAGGAGAAACCTTAAGAAACACGTGATCCCCTGATTGAAATTCCAAAGCTCTTCGATGACGGTCTGCATAACTCTTTTGACGGGACTAGCTTCTTTTAGCTTTTCTTTAGCCACTGCCACCTTTTAATTAGTGACTCTAACAAGCTCTGGCCCTTCAATAACTGCCTCACCAACCTCATTCCAACATACCGGTGCTCGACACCTCCGGCCATACAGAGCCTCGAACGGAGCCATACCAATGCTTGTTTGCCAGCTATTATTGTAAGCAAACTCTACCAAACACAAGTACTCATCCCAACTTTCGGACCATTCCAAGGCACACGATCTCAACATATCCTCCCAAGTTTGGATTGTTCGCTAGGATTGTCCATCCGTTTGCGTGTGAAAAGCTGTACTGAACTTGAGTTTGGTTCCCCAAGCATTCTGAAAACCTTTCCAAAACCGCGAAGTAAAACGAGGATCTCGGTCAGATACTATAGATACTGGTGTGCCGTGAAGCCTGATGATCTCTCGCTGAAAGAGTTCTGATAACTTACCGACCGAATACCCTTCTTGAATAGGGAGGAAGTGAGCCGACTTAGTCAATCGGTCGATTACCACCCAAATAACATTATTCTTCTTAAGCGTCTTCGGTAACCCAGTTACAAAATCCATTGAGATATCCTCCCACTTCCATACTGGGATCTCTAATGGTTGCAGAAATCCACTAGCTCGCTGATGCTCGATCTTGACTTTCTGGCAAGTAAGACATCTCGCTACAAAGTTAGCCACATCCTGCTTCATTCCATTCCACCAAAAATTTTGCTTCAGATCTCTATACATCTTTGTGGAACCTGGATGGATAGAGAATGGCGAATTTTGAGCTTCATTCAAAAGTGCCTCACGGATTTCTGGGTCATCAGGAACACATAGCCTATTTCCAAACCATACTACATCATCTGCATCAACCCGAAATTCATCTTGCTTACCATCGCCTGCATTTTGCAATATGGCCCATAATTCTCCGTATTGCTTCTGGGCTTCCTTCATCCGTGAAACTAGAGTGGACTCAACCATAAAACTTTCCAGATACCCTTCTTGATGTTTAGCACAAATCTCAACACCCATGCTTTCCAAATCCCGGAGAATATGTGACTGAGAAGTAATTAAACATGATAAACTTCCAGAATTCTTTCGGCTGAGGGCATCTGCGACTAGATTGGCTTTTCCGGGATGATATTGGATTCTTGCATCATAATCCTTAAGGAGATCTAGCCAACGCCTCTGTCTCATATTAAGTTCCTTCTGAGTGAAGATGTACTTGAGACTCTAATGATCTGTGAAAATATCATAAGTTTCTCCATAAAGATAATGCCTCCATATTTTCAAAGCGAAGATCACGGCCGCCAACTCTATATCATGAGTAGGGTAGTTCACTTCGTATGGCTTGAGCTGTCTAGAGGCATAAGCAACGACCTTTCCATGTTGCATTAATACACATCCGAGACGATTTTTAGAAGCATCGCTATAGACTTAGTATCCTCCTGTTCCCGATGGCAAAGTGAGCACAGGCGCAGAAACCAACCTCCTTTTTAATTCTTCAAAACTTTTCTCTTGTTCATCCTTCCACATGAATTTCACACCCTTTCTAAGCAATCGGTTCAAAGGCAGTGCTATGGAGGAAAACCCTTCAACAAACCTGCTATAGTAACCTGCAAGTCCCAAAAAGCTTCGCACTTCAGTAACTGTAGTAGGTCTTGGCCAATTAGTCACAGCCTCAACCTTTGTAGGATCCACTGTAATGCCCTTAGCTGACACAACGTGGCCCAAAAATGCCACCTGCTCGAGCCAAAATTCGCATTTAGAAAATTTGGCATACAACTGCTTATCCCGTAAGGTTCCCAAGACAATGCGCAAGTGGTCCTCATGCTCCTCCTTAGACTTAGAAAATACCAGTATATCATCAATAAATACGATGACAAACTTGTCTAAGTATGCACTGAATACCCGGTTCATCAGGTCCATAAAAACGGCTGGAGCATTGGTCAGGCCGAAAGGCATCACCAAAAATTCATAATGGCCGTATCGAGTGCGGAAAGCGGTCTTTGAAACATCTTGCTCTTTTACCCTCAACTGATGGTAGCCTGACCTTAGATCTATCTTCGAGAAGTACTTAGATCCTTGGAGCTGGTCGAACAAATCATCTATACGAGGCAACGGATACTTGTTTATGATGGTGACCCGATTTAATTCCCTGTAATCGATACATAGCCTCATCGAGCCATCTTTCTTTTTCACAAACAATACTGGAGCACCCCAAGGAGACACACTCGGCCTTATGAATCCACGCTCGAGGAGCTCTTGCAATTGTTCCTTAAGTTCTTGCAATTCTAGCGGTGCCATTCTATACGGTGCTTTCAAGATGGGTTCTGCCCCAGGGATCAAATCTATGGTGAACTCGACCTCTCGAACTGGTGGCACCCCCGGAAGTTCGTCCGGAAATACATCAACAAATTCTCTGACAACTGGTTGGCTTTCAGGGGAACGCTCTTCCACAGACGTATCCCTAACTGATGCTAGAAAACCTAGATGCCCGTGAGAAAATAACTTTTTAGCCTTCAAGGCAAATATAATCTTCACTCCTCTTTTTGGTTGAGACCCTTGATACACAAAATCAGGTTTCTTTTTATCGCCGAAGATTACTTGCTTAGTTTGGCACTCAATTGTTGCTCGATGCTTAGACAACCAATCCATACCCAAAATAACATCAAAATCGGTCATACTAATGGGCAGTAAATCGGCTTCACGAATTTGGTCTCCTACCTTTAAAGGACACCCTTTATATTCTCGGGATATAACAATTGAATTACCCAAAGAAGTGGCAACAGATAAAGGCGACTCTAACAATGTACAAGGCACTTTAAGATGGCTAGCAAAAATCAAAGAGACCATGGAATGGGTTGCCCCCGTATCAAATAAAACATAACCATCATGCGTGCCAATCGAAAGAATCCCCGAAATCATACCTGAATTTGCTGCCTGAGTTGCTGATAAAGCAAACACCCTGCCTCCAGTGGTTGTCTTTGAGTCATTTCCCTTATCAGTAGTACGAGTGTTCTTGCAATCCTTTGCCAAGTGTCCCATCTGACCACACAGAAAGCAAGCTTCTGAAGCCCTATAACAAACATTCCCGGGATGGCGTCTTCCACAAGAGTTGCACTGAGAGACGGAATCATGATTCCCCTTGTCTCCTGGCTTTTGTGAACGAGTCTGATTTTGTCCTTGCCCCTGACCCTGCTGACGATAAGGCTGTCTCTGTCCCTGATTCTGACCTTGCCACTGTCCCTGACGCTTATTACTACTTTGACCCCATTGATTTCCCCGATTACCTCCTGGCTGCTGATTTTGTTGCCCCACCTGGTGAATCTGTTGACCATCCCGACTTCTTTTCTTACTCCCATCTGATTTAGATGCCAAAAAGTCTTGTCGCTCCATTTCAATATTCTTGGCAGCATTTGCCGCCTCTGCCACATCATTGAACTTGTCATTAATCAACTTAGAACGATACCTGTAATGAATGGACCACTTAAGCTTTTCTGCCTGCTCAAATGTTGTCCCAGCTAATGACCCTGCAAAACCTGCGAGTCTCACAAATCTCGCCAGATATTCTGATATAGACTCATCATCCTTCTGGCGGATTGAGCTATATTCTCTCACAAACGCACTCTTATCCGCAATTGAGAAATACTGCTGATAGAATGCTTCACGGAACTCCACCCAAGAAAGAGCATCCACATACTCATTACCTTTAGCTTGCTTGATCGCATACCACCATCTATGAGCATCACCTTCAAGCTTGTAAGCTGCTAGTTTCACCTTATGCACTTCCGGACAACCAAGAACCTCAAAGATCTTTTGGATGTGGGCAATCCAATTTTCTGCGTCAACTGGAGTCAGTGCTGAGCTAAAAGACTGAGGCTTTTGTTTCTGGAATCTCTCAAGCCACACATGGATAGCCCCATCTGGTGTTGTCCCGCTAGCACCTCCAGTCTGATTTGGATTACCGCCCCTCGCTGTTTCTGAATTTGACTGAAGTCCCCCAGTATTATGTTGTTGAGCTGCCCCAACTGCTCGGGCCACAATAGTAGGCAACAAACTTGAAACCGCCTGATTCACCGCTGTCAAACTAGCCAGGTCCACACCACTCTGATTAACATCAGAATTAGGGTTTATGGGGTCTCCCCCTGAAGCACGACCACTCCTGTTAGCTACATGCTACGATCGACGAGCCATCCTAAATTAAAAGAACAAAAATATCACATATAACGAATAAAAGAAAACAATAAAGCTAACTGAAAAACTCTAAACCTAGTTCTACCCAACACTCACAGGTCAAACCTATTTGGCTTTCTACAAGATCAAACCTAGAGCTCTGATACCATAATTGTAACACCCCCATTCCAAGGGAAGAGAGGTTACACCAAACACAATAAACGAATATACAAATAACTCCCAACATAAAGAGTCTCCAATAACGAAATAATATCATCCAAACAATAATTCTAAAGCTTCCAATACTCTAACAAAACCAAACATAAACCTTTACCAAAAAGTTAGTCTAAAAACAAATAAAATAACTAAATAATGTCTAAAATTTGCCATAAATCGCTCATAACCTTTTTTGATCCAAAGCCTTATATACTCTTCTCACGAAGCCTTAGCAACCCCCTGATCACCTGCCGTGAGAAAGAAAAAGAAAACACGGCTGAGCCAAACGCCAAGTGAACGGATATACAATAACAACGAACAAAAATAAAACCATAATGAAATAACTGATTTCAAGATATTAGGCATAACGAATTCAAAATTTTAGCGAAAACTGAATTTACAACTTTAACGGATAACATGTGATGGAACAAAATCTTAAAAAACCCACAACGTCATAATAAAACAAATAACGTATGATAGGTTGAATCGAGCTCGGAAAACGCATACACTTGCATATCTACCGACGTGACAAGTGTCAGACATATGGCCACACAGGCCCGTACGCTGGACTGCAGATCCACACGTACTAATGTGAGATACGGTGTTGGGCACTACACCGACACTCACCCTACATCAAATAACATATGCTAGGGCCGACCCATACGCCTCCTAAATCAAATACCCGTCACACCAAATATAGCTCTCACAAGAGCACGAAACAGGAGACGCCGTGGTCTGATCACACCGCCACGGTTAGTGTCACGCCATCGGTGCCACAATGACGTGCCTATGGTACCCCATAGGTGGTTAGTTGCTCGACTTACCCGGAGTAAATTGTCACAACACATGCGACGACATAATATCTCAATTATAATTGAAACGTATCAAAATTGAATGAATAGTCCAACATAGGAATGCCAAATGTGAGATGAGTAGCATTCAAAAGGCTCAAATCAAATATATCACATTCAATCACAAATGTCAACGAATGTACATTTAGACCATAAACCATAATCAAATGCTAATGAACAACTGACGTGATGTTTTAAATATTTTTACCAAATTGGAACAACGTAAATAACAAGTTTAGGACAAGACGCTTTTACAATAATATGACGTAACACATCACAAGTGAATAAACGGTGGGTAACGGGCGAATTGAACGATCGTGAGTCAATCAAGGTAAATTAAGGGAACAAGTTAAAGAAAGCTTAATGAATCGAATCTTTATATAAGTGAATGAATCAAATAATCAAATACAATTAGGAATGCGTACCTTAAAACTTCACCCAAAATTTATCAAATTCGCCGTTCGTCTACTCCTCTAATCCCGACCTAAAATACCCAAAACTTGATATTAATCCTACTTAACGACCTCCAAAATGCAGCAACAAAACACGCTAAGATCGACTAATAAACGGCCAAAATATATCAACAATTCACGGCTAAAAAAATGACTAATAAACGACTAAAACGCAGCAGAAAAATCCGACTAAACACAACCGATAAATATCCAAAACGCAGCAGCAAAAATACGGCTAAAACGACTATAAACGGCTAAAACGCAGCAGCTAAAATTGACTAAAATCACTAAAAACGAACCAAAAACGCAACAGCAAATTAAGGCTAAAACCACTAAAACGCAGCAGCAAAAATACGGCTAAAAATCACTAAAACGCAATAGCGATTTCACTAAAAAATCGAGTCGTTTTGGTCCGTTTTTCCGGCAATTTACACATCTCTTTAGCAATAACACAACAACAATTATAACTACTAATATTAAGCATAAAATAGGACGATTTTAAGGTGAAGAGAACGGATTTTTGGGTTTCTAAATACTATTTTAACCATCCTCCCGAAACCGCCATTAAACTTTACAGAATCGATGAGGTTCGAGCCGCCGAAACACATCGGTTTCTGCCCAAACCATCCCAAATACTCACATCCCAACCTTAATCGTATACAATTCGAGACGAGACAGAAACTTACCTCAAAACGATGATGATCCAACGAAACGCTTCTTCCCTTTGCTGTCGATTTCTCTCCTACTCTCTCGATCGATTTCTCCCAACTCTTCCTTCTCTATCGATCACAATTAGTCGGGGGTTAGGGTTTACTGGGCCGATCAAATACACGATCAATTATAATCCCAAATCTGATTTTTAAACTTTAAGTGGGTTATGCCAAACTAGTCCTCCAAGAATGGCCTAAATCCAAAATCAACCCAAGACATAATACTATTTATCTATTTATTAATATTATTTTTTTAAAAAACGTGTAACTCCAAATATCCCTTAAAATTCCTTTTTTTTCACCTTGCAAATATATATATATATATATATATATATATATATTTATAACGGGTATTATATTGAGGATTTGGTATTTTGGTGGCTGCGAATGCGATGCTTACTGAAAGTGAAGGACAAGAAAACCTAATTTTACAATCTAACTGAAATTAATAAATAATAATTAAAATTTAAAAATATATATATATATATATATATATATACCAGGTCCGGGCGGGTCGGGGGGTGCGATTCCCGGCCCCGGTCCCATCCCCGGTTTTGCCGCAACGGGTATCCCCGGCCCGGCCCCGGTACCCGGTTAAGCGGGGAATCCCCGGCCCCGGTCGGGTTGGGTGAACCGGGTTCCTCACCGGGTCGGGTCAAATACTCATGCCTACAGTACCCACAGTGGCAACCAAAGTGGCCACTTTTGTCCAGAAAAAAAACGAAGACTAGAAATTTATGTACATTATTTACAAGGGTACTTCTGACTTTCTCTTACGGTGATATTTCTAAGGGTTTGGGCACTTCTTCAGGAAGATAGTGCTTGACCCGATGTCCGTTTATCTTGAAGGTACTTCCATCTTGTGGATTCAATAACTCAACAGTCCCATATTGACTGACTCTCACAATGGTGAATGGGACGGACCATCTTGACTTGAGTTTTCCGGGAAATAATTTTAGCCTTGAGTTGAAGAGTAAGACTTGTTGACCTACGTCAAAATTCCTTTGATTGATCATACGATTGTGCCACATTTTTGTTTTATCTTTGTATATTTTGGCATTCTCGTAGGCGTGAAATCTTAACTCTTCCAACACGGCTAATTGAAGATCCCTTTTATTTCCTGCGGAATCTTCATTTAAGTTCAACTCTTTTGTTGCCCAAAAATCTATATATTCTAATTCCAACGGTAAGTGGCATGCTTTATCGAAAACTAGTCGATAAGGAGACATTCCCAAAGGGGTTTTGAAAGCCGTTCGGTATGTCCACAATGCATCATCCAACTTGAGAGACCAATCCATTCTATTAGGTTTGCAACTTTTTCCAAAATATTTTTAATTTCCCTATTAGAAAGTTCGGCAAGACCATTAGTTTGCGGATGGTATGTTGTGGCCACTCTTTGCTGGATGTTGTATTTATTAAGAACGTTGCTCAACATTTTATTCACAAAATGAGTCCCTTCATCGCTTATTGTTAGTGCACAAATATGTTGGATACAAGATCATGCTGATCAAGATGAAAGTCAAGTCAAAAGCTCAAGTCAACTCTCAAGCTAAAGTCAAAGTCCTTTGTAATAAGTCAACATGTAAAAGTCAAAGTGTTAGTATTTGTCTTTGTAATATGTTAAGAGTATAAATAGCCTTTTTATGTTAGTAGACTCATTAGACAAGAAGTCTAAGCGCGTTTTTCTAGAGAGAAAAATATTGTGAGAGCACTATTGTAATTGTAATTGTAATTGAAGATTGAATGAAAAATTGTTGATAAATGATTGGGTCATCTTGATTTGAATTGTACTCATTGTGGGACACACAAGTAGTATCATAGCATAGCAAGAATTCAGAATTGTGGTCTTAATCTGAGTTTTGGTCGACATTTTCGAGAACTCGCAAAGAAACTGTGCATATTCGAATTTCGCAGTATTTTGATGTTTTTGATTTGAATTTGGTTCTGTTGTATTCGTTTTTGTGTATAGAATACATTTGATTTCTACTGTGTTGCCTAATTCACAACATTTCGGTGTGAATTTTGGATTTCATTGTATTTTTGTTCGAGTTTTTCATACGTACTGTATCTTGATCAATTTGAAATTTTTGGTGTTTTTGATTGAAATTACTTGTTTGTAACTTGTTCGAGATATGATCTAGAGAAAATCTACAAAGTTTTAGACCAATTTTTGAAGTTTTGGATCAAATTCAAATGGAAAAACTTGGTTTTTGGTCAAAATGGTGAAGAACGCGCTAGATCTGAAGAACGTGTAAAGTTCATAGGGAAGAACACGCAGAGGGTTAAAAATTGCAAAGGGTGAAGAACACGCAAGACTCAGCTTGCGAGAAGTAGATTCGTGCACGTCATTGTGTGCGAGTTTGTGTTGATTGGTTCCTTTGTCTTGCACGAAGTTAGTAGTTTGTGAGAAGTGTTTCTTTTGCGTGAACTAAAAGTTGGAAAAATATTCTAAGTGTTAGAACACGTAACGTGATTGCGCGAAGTGATTTGCAAGAAACGCGCAAGTCTTGGCCTGTGAGAAGCTAAAACTCGCAAGACTCTTTTTGTGCGAAGCCAGAACGCACATCCTTCTTTGTGCGTGAACCTCAGAACTCGCATCCTTCGTCCTTCGCGAATCAAGAACGCGCATAGCTTTATCTACGCGAAGTGCCATTTTCCTTGGTCTGCGAGTTCCAACACTTAGAAAATTTTCTGAGTTTTTCGAGCGTTGACCAAGTTTGACTTTACAGGTCAAGTTTAATTTTGAATTTTTGACGATCATTTCAAATCAGTGCAAAGTTAAAGATGACTTCAAGAGTGGCTCTTGCTATCGGTACAGATTTGAAACTACCAGTTCTTTTTAAGGGAGAATACGAGCAATGGAAGGACAAATTTTTGGACTTCATTGACCAAAATGATCTGAGTGATTATATCAGACTGTCTCTGAAAGAAGGAGTGATGAAACCTCCAACAAAGATTCATACTACTGAAACTGATGGAGAGGAAGTTGTAAACAAAGAGTATCCTTACCAATTGAAGAATATACTGAGGAACAGAAGAAAAGGCAAAAAGCTGATAGATTGGCAAGATCTTTCATACTACAAGGAATTCCCAATGAGATATATGTCAAAATAGACAACTACAATGCTACAGGGAAGGAAATTTGGGATCAACTGGAGAAGATGATGCTAGGGTCTAAGATTGGTAATCAGCTGAAAGTATCTAACTACCTCAACAACTACGAAGAGTTCAAAGCAATGGAAAGTGAAAGTCTAGAGGCTACTTATAATAGATTTGTTACCCTTCTAAACGAGCTGAGCAAGAACAAAGTCAAGAAGTCTCAGATTGAGTTAAATGTGAAATTCTTGAGTATCTTACAACCTGAGTGGAAGAGGTTTACCCGCCAGATGAAGCAGATGAAAGATCTCAATGAAATACTGTTGGATCCCAGATTTAATCTTATAACAATAATGATATAAACAACAAGAGTATAAACAGCGGAAGCAATATAGTTTAATATCAAAAACAGATTCAAATATCACAGTTCATATATAAAGCAAGTAGAAAGAACAAGATCTTCGTGAGATATATTCAGTTGATTCTTCTTATACAAGATATCAAAAAAGCACACTTTTGTCAAAGGAGTGATGGTCCTATTTATAGAACCATAAAGTAAACAGTGTACTATTCTGACAAATAGAAGCATGCTTGAACAGTGTCTTACCTAAAAGGTAAGCTCAAGACATGCTTGAACAGTAACCTACTCTATAAAGTAAATCTTATTACTAAGTGATTGGTTATCTGTTTTGATACTTCAGGAGTCTTCAGCGCCATCTTCAGAGAGAATGTCTTCAGAGCTCTGACGTTGTCTTCAGAGCCTCTGATGAAGCCATCTCTGGTGTCTGCTGAAAGTTGCAATATCTCATAAGTACTTCAGAGGCAGGTTTGTCCTCTGAAGTCTTCGTCCTCTGAAGTCTGTATCTTCTGAAGTCTATCTTTGGAAGTCCTCTGAAATAGGACAGGTATTTTCAACACTTTTAACAAACAGAAGATTTGGAGCTAACAATCTCCCCCTAAGTGTTGAAAAAAGAAGATACAAAAATAGCAGAGAATAGAAGATTTAAACTAGAAAGCGTAGAGGAGAAAAACATCCTCTTAAATATTACTTCTTAAACATTTGGAAGTTTAATACAGAGAAAGTAATATTCAAAAATAAAGAAACAAACTAAAATTTGTCACTTGAACAGATTCCATGGAATTTCATGATCAGAGCTCTGAAGTTGATCATCGAGTCAATCTCTAAGTCAAGCTTTGCAAGTAAATCTTCTCTGTGCCTTTCTTCCTTCACATGGATCATTTTCTTTATACCTCTCAAGGTTTCATCAGAGTACTTCGAAACTTCCGAAGCTAGAAAGATCTTCTTTACTTGGTTTACTTTGTAGACGAAACCCAGAGGTTCTGCAATGATTGATCCAGTCTTCTGTTCCTCAAGTTTATCGAACGACTCCACAGTCTTCTGATCAGATCGAGTTACCACATAGTGCCTCTGATACCATTGTTAGCTCCAAATCTTCTGTTTGTTAAAAGTGTTGAAAATACCCGTCCTATTTCAGAGGACTTCCAAAGATAGACTTCAGAAGATACAGACTTCAGAGGACGAAGACTTCAGAGGACAAACCTGCCTCTGAAGTACTTATCAGAGATTGCAACTTTCAGCAGACATCAGAGATGGCTTCATCGGAGGCTCTGAAGACAACGTCAGAGCTCTAAAGACATTCTCTCTAAAGATGGCGCTGAAGACTTCTGAAGTATCAAAACAGATAACCAATCACTTAGTAATAAGATTTACTTTATAGAGTAGGTTACTGTTCAAGCATGTCTTGAGCTTACCTTTTAGGTAAGACACTGTTCAATCATGCTTCTATTTGTCAGAATAGTACACTGTTTACTTTATGGTCCTATAAATAGGACCATCACTCCTTTGACAAAAGTGTGCTTTTTTGATATCTTGTATAAGAAGAATCAACTGAATATATCTCACGAAGATCTTGTTCTTTCTACTTGCTTTATATATGAACTGTGATATTTGATTCTGCTTTTGATATTAAACTATATTGCTTCCGCTGTTTATACTCTTGTTGTTTATATCATTATTGTTATAAGATTAAATCTGGGATCCAACAATTGGTATCAGAGTTTCCTTTGTTTTCTAAAACAAAGAAAGATCATATCTGCATACTCGGATAGATTTAATTCTTACTGATTCAAGCTTTTATTATCTGTGCATGTTTGTGTAAACCCTAGTTTATTAAACTTCATATGCTCCAGATTTAAAAGTAAATCATAGTTACATCATTTAATAGAAAGATCTTCATAGAAAAGCATCAGTTCTTCAAATCTTCATCTTTTCTTCACAAAAATGGCAAACTCAAGCATAAGTGCCATTTATACAGCCGGATCATTAACCAAACCTCCTACACTTCTAAGGGATGAATATCCTCAATGGAAGATAAGGATGGTAAATTTCTTAGAAGGCATGGATAGGGATCTGTTAAGATCAGTGAACGATGGACCTCACCAACCAATGGTGTTGGTACCAAGAGTTCCAGCAACAGCAGATACTGCTGAAATCCCTGCTTACTATGAAAAGAAAACTTCAAACTTTACGGATGAAGAAACTAACATGATGGATAATGATTCAAAAGCTGTTAGATTACTTATAATGGCCATTCCCAATGATATCTTCCAAGAACTTGATTCTTGCGTAACTGCAAAAGAGATATGGGATCAGTTGTTAAATCAACTTGAAGAAGGCCTACAAACTCAAAAGAAAAGGAGAAATCATTGTATCAATGAATATCATGATTTTCATGCATTACCCGAAGAAACCTTACATCAAACATACTCAAGGTTTAACATCCTCATCAACAAATGCAGAAAATTTGGGGTCATGAGAACAAAAGAAGAAAACAATGTTCTCTTTCTTAAAAGTCTAAATGAAGAATGGTCACAACTGTCAATGTCGATACAAGCCAATCAAAATCTTGAATCATGGTCATTAACTGACATTTATGGTACCTTGGTAGCACAGGAAAAAGAAGTTGTTAAACAAAAATCACAAACCACTTTAGGTGGTCCACTTGCACTCATGTCAAAACAGAAGGGTGTATCACAAGAATGCAAAAATGCAGAAAAAGACAATTGTTCAAAAAGGGAATCTAAAAGAAAATCCAAAAAGGTTCTGATGTCTGAAGAAGTTGAACACTCAGATTCTGACTCAGATGATGACATCAATGCCTTTGCCAAATCTCTTGCATTGATCACCATTAATTTAACAAGAAATTTGGCAAGAAAGTCTTTGAAGGAAGAAGAGATGATGAAGAAAGAAGAGGAAATCCAGAAAGAAGATTTCAGAAAACTGAATATCAATAAGAGCCCAGATCTACTCTGCATAGTGATCAAAAGGGCGTTCATTTCACCAATCATGATTCTACTCAACAATCAAGATCTCAACAATCATTTCAGCCGAGGTATCCTCAACCTCAGAGGTACTTCAAGCCACAACCACAAGTACAAACACAGAAGACAGAATCAGACACTTCTCTTCCATCAAACCAAAACGATGGAAGATGTTTTAGATGTGGAAAGCCAGGCCATTACTCCGCCAACTGCAGAGGTAGACTCATCAAGGATGAAGACTACTACAAAAACAAGTATAAATACAATGTCAAAGAAAGAGTACTTGTAGCAGAGATGGAAGACTGGCTGTCAGACTCAACAAGAAATGGAGAGGACGAACCCACCAATCTCTGTGGTATGGCGTTCACAGATGATCAAAGTGACGGATCAGAGGACTACTCTGAAAAGGTAAACTCTCCTTCCACCTCTGAAAGTGATCTTGAATTGGATGTTATTAAACTAACAGATGAATTTCAAATCCTAAAGCAAAAACTTGTTGAGGAAAAAGAAAAATCAAAACAAATGACAAAAGATCTTAATTTGTACAAAAGGGAAAAAGATCTTCTTGAATCAGAAAAGAGAGATATTTTTGTTGAAAAATCTGATCTTGAAAAAGCTCAGAAACAAAAGGAAAAATAATTTTCAGAAAAATTCAAAGAACTTGAGAATGTTTTAAAAGTTAAAGAAGAAGAAGTAAAAAAAATCTGAGTATGAAAGACTCAATTCTGTTGCCTTAACCAATTTTTTCCAAAAAGAAAGAGAAATCTTACATCAATCTCTGGAAAGGAAAGAACTTCAAATCAAAAGTTATCTTGATGCTCAGGATGTTCATATAAAGATAAACTCTCAAATGGATACTCAAGGGCTTGGATTCAATGAATTGGACCCATTCACTGGATTGAAGAAAACTTCACTTTCTTCCACTTTCTGTAAAGGAAAGGTCCAGAGCTCTGACTGTCCATCACTGAACAATTTCAAAAGAATAAAAACCTCAGAGAGATAAAAAATAAGGGCTCTGAACTTTAAAAATGTAGCATACTCTGAAGTACAAAGCTTTCCAAATTCCATCTTAAAAATATAAAAGGAAACTTCAGAGGTATTTTTCACAAAACCTCAGAGCAATAATCCTAAAGAGATTTTTAAGTTTAATGCATTCATCAAAGATGAATCTGAGACATCTGAACAAAGTACCTCTGAAGCAAGAACTTCTGAAGATGAACCTCAGAGTTCATTTAATCCAGATGCCCCTCTGTATTCACCAATCTCTGATGAATGCATCAGAACTACATTTGCGGATGACATCAAGAAAATAAATCAAGAAAACATCATAACTGATTTAGAGAAGAAAGAAAGCATGAAAAGAATCATCAAAGTCTCCAGACCTAAGAAAATTGAGAAACCATCAGAGGTAGTTGTCTGTGGTAAGACTGAACGAGACTTTCTTGACTCTGATTCTGAATCTGATCTAGAGGTAGATGAACAAATTTTCTACAAACCAGAGAAAGTAATTCATAAAAAGATAGAGACCGCTGGTTCTGGAATTTTGAACATTGCTATTTCTGTTTTAAAAATTAAACCCAGAATACCAATATGTCCTGACTTTGCAGAAATGTGTCTTCAAGCAAAACTTCTCTGGAACTTGAAAAAGAATTACAAGAAAAGGCAAAGAATAAAACTATCACTTATCAACTCTACACTTATAAACCAATCAAGTTTACTCCTGGACAAAAAGGAAAATGGCAAGAAATTAACCATTCTGATCCTGTTTGTGCAGTGAGCAACAAAGAGAAGAGGATGTTTCTGAACAAGAGAAGGCAACTTGAAAAGAAGGCTGTCTCTCAAGCTAAAAGAAAAGCAGTAGTTAGGAATACTTGTAATATTCCTAGTACTAATTCAAAAAGAAATCATAATGTATCGAATGCATTTAATGAAATGAAATCCTTTGCTTCTACTTCTTCTTGTTCTGTAAAGTGCAATTGCATCCAACTCTTGATGAAACTAAAAAATCACTTCAAAGGTTCTCACTGTTTTCTTAATCAATCTCTGAATAAAAATTCAGAGACAACGCCTCAAAAGAAAAAGGACAATTCTACCAAAACATCAAAAGATAAGAAGGAAAAATTTCAAAACGATAATCAGAAGTCTAACAAAATAGGACCCATAATGAGATGGGTACCTAAGAAAATCTAATCTGTCTTGCAGAAACAGTCAATGCCGGTCTGGTACTTAGATTCTGGGTGTTCAAGGCATTTTACTGGAGATAAAAAGTTACTATCCTCTTTCAAAGCTAAATCTGGAGGAGCAGTAACTTTTAGAGACAATATGCAAGGACAAATTAAGGGTTATGGTGAGCTTACAAGAGGTAATGTTTCAGTATCAAAGGTTGCTTATGTTGATGGGTTAAAGCATAACTTGATCAGCATAATTCAACTTTGTGACCATGGTTTTGATGTGAAATTTCAAGAAAAACATTGTTCACTACTTCACTCAAAAACAGGTCAAGAAATGCTCAGACCTGACAGAAAGGGAAATTTATACAGAATGAATTTTTCCAAACACATAAAAACTGACTCAGATAAACTCTGTCTAGTATCTCTGAACAGTGAAGATGTTTGGCTCTGGCATAAAAAGTTCTCACATCTGAACTTTTCTTCACTTGATAAATTGGTCAAACTAAATCTGGTTAAGGGATTGCCATCTCTGAAGTTTAACAAAGATCATCTTTGTTCTGCTTGTGAAATGGGAAAAATGAAAAGATCTTCCCACAAGACCAAAAGTGATAATAATTGTCCAAAACCTTTGCATATGCTTCATGTGGACCTCTGTGGTCCTATCTTTGTACAGAGCTTGTCAGGTAAAAGTGATAATAATAGATACAACCTTGTTCATAAAAAGGTACAAAAATGAGATGCTCTTAGTACAGATATATGTTGATGACATTATATTTGGCTCTATAAATCAAAAGTATTGTGATAAGTTTTCAGAGTTGATGAAGAGTAAATTTGAGATGAGTCTTATGGGAGAATTAACATTCTTTCTAGGCTTACAAGTAAAGCAAACATCAGAGGGTACTTTTATAACTCAATCTAAGTATGTCTCTGACATTTTGAAAAAATACAGACTCAATGATTCAACCTCTATGAAAACCCCTATTGCCACATGAGTCAAGCTTGACTCTGATCTTTCGGGAAAATCTGTAGATGTCAAAACCTACAGAGGCATGATAGGTTCACTATTATACTTAACTGCAAGTAGGACTGACATAATATTTGCAACATGTCTTTGTGCTAGATATGAAGCAAATCCAAAAGAATCTCATTTATCTGCTGTCAAAAGAATTTTCAGATACCTGAGAGGGTCACCCTCATTAGACCTCTGGTATCCAAAACTTTCTAGTTTTGATTTAACAAACTACACTGATGCAGATCATGCAGAATGCAAGCTTGACAGAAAAAGTACCTCTGGGTGCTGTCAGTTATTGGAAAATAAGCTGGTAAGTTGGACATCCAAGAAGCAAAATTGTGTTTCAACTTCCACAGCAGAGGAAGAATATGTTGCTGCTGCTAGTTGTTGCTCTCAAGTCATATGGATGCAAACTCAGCTCCGAGACTATGGCTTACAATATGACAGAATTCCAATTATGTGTGATTCAAAAAGTGCCATAGCCATCTCTGCCAATCCAGTACAGCACTCCAAAACAAAGCACATTGATGTAAGGTACCACTTTCTGAAAGATCATGTTGAAAAGGGAACAATAGAGATGTATTTTGTACCAACTGAACTTCAACTTGCTGATATTTTCACAAAAGCTTTAGATGAACGAAGGTTCAATTTTTTAATTAGCAAGTTGGGTATGTTGAACATGTCTGCCTAAGACAGGAAAACATCAGAGTCTCTGATCCATTCATCAGAGCCTCTGACATGCGTATCATGTTCAACCAGAACTTCTGAAACTAATTTCAGAGCCTCTGGACTTTTTCACAAATGGTAAAAATCATTCTTTTGTATCTCCAAGCATGTGTCAAGGGGGAGAAGATAAAGACTTCATTCTTTGGTCAAGGGGGAGATAAAGAACCTTTCATCTTTCAAGGGGGAGAAAGTGAGGTTCTCTGATACTCATATCAGAGACTCTGATCTTGTCTCTGATATTTATATCAGAGCCTCTGATCTTGTCTCTGATATTTATATCAGAGCCTCTGATCTTAACTTTGATATTTATATCAAAGCCTCTGATCTTTTCTCATTAAACGAATATTCCAGGAAATTCTTTTAATAATAAATCTTTTGGATAACCATTCGTTTCTTTTCAAAAACCCAACTGGCGGTTTTCTGACACCAAGCGGCTCTCCCCTACACACCTCAACGTGTCACCTATAAATTAGGGGATGATGGAACGTCCTTTCTGACATTGGAACTCTCAATCGCCGTTTCCATAACCTCTCCCTCTACCTTTCTTTTTCTGTCCATAAAAACCCTTTTCTCTTCTCATTATTCTTTACGCTCTCAGAATCCAAAATCCCAAATCTCTCTTTCTAAGCTCTCATCTTTCTCAAAAACCTGCAACAATGGCGGCTCATTCCCAAACCTCAGATAACTCCAGCAAACTTGTTCCAAGCTTGAATATGGCACAGTTCGATGTTACAGTAAAAGGTAACAACTACTTTCTGGACGTCACCCCAACCAAATACGTTGAGCAGTTTCGCCCAATCCTCGACTTTTTGACCAACTGCGAACTCAACGATGTCCTCACCAAACATGCCTCAGATATTCCTCTACGCTTTGTCCAACAATGGTGGTATTCAAGTGAATACGATGATGAAAAGGAAGGACTGGTTGGGTACATTGACCTAGGTTAACAAAGCATGAACATAAGAATCACCCCACAAACCCTAACTCGCCGATTCAACCTGCTCACGAAAACTGATCTTCATATAGAAACCTTTGAGAAACTACCAACTCAAGAAGTGCTTCTTCAGTTCCTCCACCACTTAGGCTAAAACAGGGAGATCACACGCCTAAGTCAATTCAGACGTCAGTACCTGCCTCCCAAGTGGAACTTTATGTTTAGTGTTCTCAACCGAACAATTACCTGCAAGATTGAAAGCCAGGATCAGACCCATCCAGCGATTCTAGCCATAATGTATGCTCTCTTCTTCAACAGAAGCATAAATATGGCTCACATTCTCTTCTGTGAGATGCTGACGGCGGTGGACAAGAAGAACAAAGACTTGGCCAAAGGAAAATAACCAATTTCGGTACTGTTTCCCAGATTCATCTCTGTGGTCATTCAACGAGCAATGGAGAAATTCTCCATCACTGAGGAGGCCCCAAGGACACCTCTGTTTATGATGAACTCGTTCAAAGCTACAGAGGTTCCTCCTTATCCAAATGACCGACGTTTCCCACACACCATGATTGAGGTAATTCCTGCTGACTCTACTACTCACCTCCTACTTAGTCATGTTGCCCAATCATCAGAACCGATGATGGGATCCCCAACACACTTAGGTTCTGAGCCTGAGCCTGAATCAGAGAGTGATATCTCTGATACTGCTCAAAACGTTAACAGAGCGCAACTAGAGGGTGGCTCTGAGAGAGTAAGGAAGAGAAAACAAGAGAACCCTCCCTCTGACGAAGAGAATAACTCTGTTAGAGCAGAGGAAGGTGAGGAAGAGAGAATTCCAGAGGGTGAGCTTCTAAACTTAGAATCTGAGGGCGGTGAGGTAGAAAAAGATGTCCGTGCAAACACATTTACTGTCCAAGGTGGTCCAGTATCAGTGGACATTGAAACAGAGGTGCACACCTCGAACCCTTCCCATCCTAGCCGCTCAGAGGCATCTACTTCTGCCTATGAAGCACGCACCAAAGGGGAAACCTCTGATACGGCTAAGTCCTCCCAACAGGACTTAGACCAAGATAAAAATACTCATTCACCCCAGAGTATGTCACCTCCACACACACATGATGCCTTTGTGGCTTATAAAAAGTTGGACCGTCCCTTAGATCAGAAGAGACCTACGATCTCTCGTAAGGATTGCCTGTCAGAAAAAGAATGGCATGACTTTCTTGCACATGGACTCCTTAGCCTGGACAGCAAGGTTTCCACCCACATTCGTTTCTCATCATCAGATTCTGACTCTGATGATCAGAGACCAATCAGAACCATTATAGGGAAATCCTTGAAAAAGGGTCCCCAAGGATTAATGGGAAGTCCTTCCGGAGTCAATATCAAGCCAACTCCGAAAGAAGGCCCCTCTGAACTCAAGGGAAACTTAGAATCATGTATTGATCCTAAGGTCACCGCCTCTGGTTACGTTACCAAAGAGGAGTTCAGAATCTTTGGTGATGAAATCAGAGAATCTCTGAAGGAGATTAAACTTCAAATAGAGAAGACCTCAGAGGCCTCTGCCTCTCACTCTGAAGTTGCAAAGCTCACTTCAGAGGTATCTGAGCTGCGCATGACCATAATCTCTCAAAACGATAAACTGGATGTTCTGGAAAGCCTGGTCATAAAAAATGACTCGGTTCTATCCAGAGAAATTCAGAACTCCACCACAGAGCTCCTCAAGGCGATTCCAACTCCCTCTTCCCCCACTCCAACACATGCAGACTTTTCTCAATTCAAAGAGGAAGTCTTGCGTTCTTTGGCAGAGGTGCTTGCAAAGATCCCTACCTCCTCTGCTGCTACTCCTGCTACATCCGAATTTGTTACAAAGGCTGACCTCACTAACCTCTCCAAGAAGATCACCAACAATGTAATGAATATCTCCAGCAAGTTCGTCTCCAAGACCACTCAGCAGAACAGAAAGATTGAAGACCATCTGCAGAATGTCAAATCTTCAGAAGGATCATTAAAGCGGAAGGAACCAGAGGTCGCATGCTCTGAGGAAGCCCGGAAGAAAGCCAAGTATGAAGACTCTGATGACCATGATGACCAACCTCAGGGGTCATCCGATCTTCATAAGGGGGAGAAGACTCCTACACCAAAAACTGTTGAAACACAAAAGGAGTCCACTCCCACTGAATCAAACCAAAGCAAGGAAAAAGGAACAGAGAGACGTTCAACCTCAACCTCTGCTGAAGATAACCAGGCCACTCTAAAGTCGCCAGTACCTGTTGTCTTTCTAGCACCATCCACTTCGAGTGCTCCAATAGTTCCAATAATAGCTGCAACTCCAGAAACTGTTGGAGCTCTAGAAGAAGATGAAGACGAACAACTAGTAGACTTCTCTACATCAGAAGATGCATTCTCATCACCAGAAAGACCACCTTATGTGATGAGAGATGCTTACGAATCAGAGACTGAAAAAGCAGAACCAGAATCTGAAAAAGAAGAAAAATCAGATTCTGGAAAAGAAGCTGCTGAAGAACAGATTGAAGTAATTGATGTTGAAGAGTATGTATTCAAGAATGCTCAACCACATCATACTTCAACTGCAACAGAGCTGAGGGAATCACCAGAGATAGATGGCTACATCTCTGAACCCACAACAGAAGATCCTCCACAGACGAAGGAACCAGAAACCATGGTTGCTGATGAACAGGCTCCTTCAGAGAATCCTGTTCAGAAGGCAAGCATCGGTCTACCAGCCAAAGTGTTCAATAAATCTCCTACATTCCTTGAATCAAATCCCGAAGCTTCCATAGAAGACCACTTCAGATACATCTACTGTGAGTTCAATATGGCAGACACTCTAGTCATTCCTCTGAATCCAATGATCAGAGAGGACATGCCGGACTATGAAAGAAGATTCGTCATAGATAAAACCAGACCAAGAGCACAGGTCCTCTCAGATGATTCAATCATCAAAATCAACAAAATCTCTGAGAAGACTTTTGCTTATAACAAGATAGTCTATAGGCACTATGTGGTAACTCGATCTGATCAGAAGATTTATGAGTTCAATGATAATGATCTCGTAAATCTAAATCCATATGATTTACCACATTTATATGCCTATTGCTCTGCCAGATATGATCATGGAAGAAGAGAAATCAGAATGGGCATGGTTGAAGTCAGACGTGCAATGGAAGCCTATGTCAAACACAGAGCAAAACGCGACTTCCAAATTGCTCTGAACCTAGGAGAAGAGAAGTTGGAGGTAACTGAACCTGTGGAGTCGTTCGATAAACTTGAGGAACAGAAGACTGGATCAATCGTTGCAGAACCTCTGGGTTTCGTCTACAGAGTAAACCAAGTAAAGAAGATATTTCTAGCTTCGAAAGATTCGAAGTACTCTGATGAAACCTTGAGAGGTATAAAGAAAATGATCCATGTGAAGGAAGAAAGGCACAGAGAAGATTTACTTGCAAAGCTTGACTTAGAGATTGACTCGATGATCAACTTCAGAGCTCTGATCATGAAATTCCATGGAATCTGTTCAAGTGACAAATTTTAGTTTGTTTCTTTATTTTTGAATATTACTTTCTCTGTATTAAACTTCCAAATGTTTAAGAAGTAATATTTAAGAGGATGTTTTTCTCCTCTACGCTTTCTAGTTTAAATCTTCTATTCTCTGCTATTTTTGTATCTTCTTTTTTCAACACTTAGGGGGAGATTGTTAGCTCCAAATCTTCTGTTTGTTAAAAGTGTTGAAAATACCCGTCCTATTTCAGAGGACTTCCAAAGATAGACTTCAGAAGATACAGACTTCAGAGGACGAAGACTTCAGAGGACAAACCTGCCTCTGAAGTACTTATCAGAGATTGCAACTTTCAGTAGACATCAGAGATGGCTTCATCAGAGGCTCTGAAGACAACGTCAGAGCTCTGAAGACATTCTCTCTGAAGATGGCGCTGAAGACTCCTGAAGTATCAAAACAGATAACCAATCACTTAGTAATAAGATTTACTTTATAGAGTAGGTTACTGTTCAAGCATGTCTTGAGCTTACCTTTTAGATAAGACACTGTTCAAGCATGCTTCTATTTGTCAGAATAGTACACTGTTTACTTTATGGTCCTATAAATAGGATCATCACTCCTTTGACAAAAGTGTGCTTTTTTGATATCTTGTATAAGAAGAATCAACTGAATATATCTCACGAAGATCTTGTTCTTTCTACTTGCTTTATATATGAACTGTGATATTTGAATCTGCTTTTGATATTAAACTATATTGCTTCCACTGTTTATACTCTTGTTGTTTATATCATTATTGTTATAAGATTAAATCTGGGATCCAACAAATACCGTTACATGAAGTGTATCAAACTTTACGACAGAACGAGGTAGAGGTAGAGGAGATAAGAGATGAAAAGAAGAAAACTGAAAAACTAATATCTGATCCGGTTGCCTTGGTAGTGAAGAAGAAAGAGAAAATATCTGTTAGTTTGAAGAAGAAAAAGAAAGAACTGGTGTCTGAGTCTGAGGAGGAAAGTAGTGTTGATTCTTATTTTGATGATGGAGAGAGCTTAAAGCAAGCAATTATACTATTGACCAAAGCTTTCCAGAAGAAGTTTTACAAGAAACCGAGGTCAACCTGTCAAAGGTACTCATCAGGATCTAGAAACTACGAGCATAAGGAGAGAATAGAAGGAAATAGGTTTGAGGAGAAAAGGCCAGATGAAAAGAAGTATGGGAAAAAATATGAGGAGAAGAAAGAGTTTGAACCAGTTAAGGGTTATAACTGCGGCAAAGTAGGTCATTTTGCTAAAGATTGTCGAAAACCGAAGGTCCGCAATTCAGAGTACTACAAGAACAAAATGCTTTTGGCCAAGCAGCAAGAAGCTGGCAAAACATTAATGGTTGAACATGAATACTGGCTGGATCACTCAGAACCTGACACTAACAAGGAAAAAAAATGCTCATATGTGCTTTATGGGTCAGAATGTCACTGAAGTAAATTCTGATGCTGAGGATACTGAAGAGGTATGTGATATGACTGAATCTGATTTTTTTATCTCAAATGCATTCCATGATGATTGAACTTCAGGATTTGCAGTCTAAACTTAAATGCGAAACAAGTATCATTAAAGAGAAAAACCAATCAATACTGAAACTCAACAATGATATTGCTAAGAAGAATGTATTGATTGAGTCTTTACACAAAAATATTGATACCAGTGCTAGAGAAAAGACTGTAATCCATAATCAACTATCTGAAACATCATAAAAATTTAAACTGTGTGAACTTGAGGTTAAACAAGTTGCGAAAAAGTGTTTATCTTTAAAGAAAGAAAACAAATATTTGGTTGAGAAAGTGAGTGGTTTGGAAGAAAAATTTTATACTCTTGGTCAGACTGAGCAAACCATTCATCTTAACAAACCAAAAGAGAGTAGTGAGTGTTGGGGTATCGGCTATGATAACCCACACTACCTGAAAAAGGGTATTTCCAAAGTGCCTGCCTTATACGATTTTGGTTTTCTTAAATTGGCACCTCAATACCCTGAACTCAAAGTTAAATGGACAAAATTATCAGATGAGGATGAAGCTAAGGAAATTGAGAAAAGGAAAAAATAAAACTAAAATGCAACTTCCATTTCGATATGAGAGGTTGAATTCTAGTTACAGTTCCGAACAGTCAAAATGTCTTTCTAACGTTACTTTCAAAGCTATTCTACAAAGGAAATGGAGGCAAAACCGATTGAAGGCAAAATTTATGTTCCTCCTCTCATTTTAGAAAGTAAAATTTCTGAACTTGAGAACACTGTTGTAGAAGAGAGGATTTTGACTGGGCTACAACAAATGATATTTTCAACTGTTTTCACTAACACAAATTTCTCAAAGTCTTCCAAAGCTTCTAAAGCAAATGATCTTAATAGTCTATTTGATGAAGAGTGTTGATTTCCTAGACTCTAATGGTTGTTTTGATGAATGTGTTGATCAATTTGACTTTAGTGCAAAACTTCCAGATCATACACAATTCATTATTAATTCTAACGGTTTACCCAATGTGTATGAGAAAGGTGAATCATCAATGAAAGTTGATAAACCAGTTTTTGTGAGTACTAATTGTCAGGATCGAATTCTCAACAAGAATTAATTCTCAGAAACAATATCAAAGAAGTTTGCGGAATAACACTTTGATATTCTATGAAATAGTAAATCAACACAGAAAATATGAATAACAAACTGTAAGCTTTTATTGAATGCTTTGAAGTTACAAGATTACTCACTCAACCTCAATATTGATGAACAGGCTCACCAATACGAATTCTACTTCTCTAGAATTAGGATATATGCCTTGAGGTTGTTTTTCTTCTAAAAGAATGAAAACTTAGAATGAATAAATTAATCTCTATCTAAACTATTCTATCAAATCTATACATATACTGAATAAAAAGATAATTACAATAAATAAAATATCTTCAGTATATCTTCCATCATTATCTTCAAGCTTCCATGTATATCTCTAAGCTTCCATGTATATCTCTAAGCTTCCATGTATATCTCTAAGTTTCCATGTATATCTTCAGATTATCCAGCTGTTATCCTTTCATGCAGATCTCCATCTTATAAGCAGTATTAATCATAAGCAGCATTAATACTCTGAGCAGTATTAACTCTAGCAGTACTAACCATGCTCAGCAGCATTAATCTCTTCAAGCAGTACTAACTTTGAACTAGCAGTACTAATCTTGTTGAGCAACATTAACCATCAACTAGCAGCATTAACTAGAAGCATTAATATCAGCAGCACTAACTAGAAGTATTAACAACTAGAAGTATTAACTGTTTTCTTCTAGCAGCATTAACTACAACTAGCAACATTAACCACAGAAGTAGTAATCGTGTTGAATATTAACTTCAGACGTATTAACCATGTTGAACTAGAAGTAGTAACCATGTTGAACTAGAAGTAGTAACCATCCTTGGCATATTTCAGACCCAACAATCTCCCCCTAACTTAACTTTTCAAAACTGAGAAGTTAAGTTCTTCAGCATAGGGTCTTTATGATAATTTCAAAACTTTCTGCAATTACTAGTTCTTCTTGATTCAGTTTCTGCTGTTATCTTCTTTTCTGTTTCTGTTGTAGTTACTGCTTTGTTTCAGCTTCTTCACTTATCTCCCCCTCAAAATAAGATTTCATATCAACTTGATTCTCCTTCTCAATTCTTCTCAAGTTCAGATGTTTAAGTCTCCCCCTTTTTGAAATAATCATGATCTTTTCATCTCTTTTATCTCCATAATTTGATTGTGAACTTTCAGACAAATTGTACCAAGTGTATCCATCAATTCTTTGTAGTTAAATTTGTCCTCACCTCCTTTAGGTGTGTTTACCACCTTTGAAGGATCCTTGGATCTTTTAGTAGAGATCTTCTGCCTAACAGAAGCACCTTCTACTCCCTTGGTTTCTTGGCACCTGGGACCTTTAGATAATTACTCATCTAAAGTTGCCATGGGGAAGGTCTTAGATATGTTCACACTGTCCTGTCATGCACTTTGTGCAAAGTCAGTAGTGTGAGCCTTACAACCCATATGCTATTGCATCTCCTTATTGAGCACCTTCTTGAGGTTGGGAGACACCTCTATGGTTTCCCTTTGGATATTCTCTAAAGAAGAATCCTCCCTTAGAGGGCTTAAAGGCTTAGTGGGTGAAGGTACAAGAAGGGAAGGCGCCTTCTTTACCTGTTTTATTTATCTGTTTTATTGGTGAACTTGGCTTATGAAATAGAGACTGTGGGATAGATATAGAGTGGGAAGGTTGGGATTGGCTAGCAGTGGGAATGTCTAATGAGGGCCTTGACCCTGCTGCCATACCTTCTTCAGTGTGGGACACCACCATCATTGTAGAGAACAATGGGGTGTCAACTCCTTCAGAGTCCCTAGCAGATCTTCTCATGTTTGAGAAAACCTTGCCTTTAGGGGGTTTAGGTACATATACCTCATCAAAGTGAAGTATGTCCGTCAATTCATTATTAAGTACTTCTTGTACAAACTTTGGATACAGATAAAAGCTTTTTGATTGATATCCAGGTTTGACATAAAATCAATGAAGATCATTTTTAGGTATAGAAAACTTACATTAGCAGTAGTAACACTTATCAGCAGCATTAACACAGACTGGCAGTAGTAACACATACCAGCAGCATTAACACAGTCTGACAGTTTTCACTGAACTAGAAGTACTAACTACCTTTCAGTATTAGCAACCTGAAACACTTACAGACACAAGGTTAGTAGTACCATATACCATAAGATTTTCAAAAGTTACTTTATCTTTTGAAACTATACCTTTTTCACTTTTCTTACCTTCTGCTGGATCAAAAGTAACATGTCCTCTATCAAATCTTTTTAAAGAATTTGAAGGCAATCCATGTTCCTTGTTATGTGCCAAGAGCAATCATTATCTTCATTCCAAAATGCTCTTCCTCTTGAGCTTTTGATTGCCCTGCACACTTGATAAATCAGTTAGTCTTTGAGGGAACCCAAGCCAAAGTGGTCTTGGGTTGTCCTTTCTCATTTATATAATCTGTCAGTTTGGTCTGAATGAGTTGTTTAGGAATCTCATGGCTGGAATACTTTGTCAAGATTATAGGCTTTGCAACATTAATACTAGTAGAAGCACTATCCTTGTTAGCACTAGTATTGGTTGCAGCAACACTATTTCTGTTAGCAGTACTATCTGGGATAGCAGTACTAACAGGTTTCTTTACAATTGGAACCCAAACTTGAACAAAGTTGTTTGCTTTCTTTGTCTTTAAATTACTCCTTGGCTTATTTGGAGTATTTTTCTTTGGTTTAGCAAACTTATTTTGAACATGAGACTTTTTAGGTGCTCTGTTCTCAGCCATTTGATTCCTTCCTTGCTTCCTATAACCAAAGGAGTTTTGAGTTTGTCTTTGAAAATTTACTCTTTGGTTTATAGGATTGAAATAACAGTATTTGGCAATATGATTAAGCTTTCCACAAATAAAACAAGGTTTTGGTCTATTGATTTTACTTAGATCAACCCCTTGTTTTTGTGCCCACTGATTATTCCAATTTCTCTGATTTCCCCTCCTTTTATCATGTTTTTGGGGCTCAGATTTATTACAAGAACACTGTTTACAAGGGACAGGATTCACAACTGTTGTCTGTTTGTAGTGGACCTTACCAGACTTTCCCTCTGTCTTTTCTATGTCCTTAGATTTGACCCAAGTCTTTCCACATCCCTCATTGGTGATAAGGTGATTTTCTAGGGGAATCTCACCACTCACAGTGTTCTCCTTACTCTTATTATTAGAGTACTCTCCTTCAGAGTCTGTTTCAACCACCACTTTGTCTAATGGATCTTCCTTAGTGGCTTCATCAGACAATTCCTTCCTATTCTTGGTCTCTAGCAAGTCTGATATAGGAGGGATGTAATTGTTGTTGTATGGTGGTGGTGTGGTGTTATAGCCTATTCCTCTTCTAAGTTTGTCATGGATTTGAGTTTGGAGCAAAGAGTCCATTGCTTTAGACGCATTGGAAAATTTCTCAATATCCAGCTTGGCTTTCTCAAACTCAGTCTTTATCTTTTCATTCTCCTCTTTGGATTTGGTCAGTTGAAGTTCTAGGTCACTCTTCTCCCACTTCCAGTAGTTTGTGTCATAGGAATGTTGAAGCTCATTGGCTTGAAAACTCTTAATCTGCTCTTCAAACCTCTCAACAATCCTAACATAGTCTTTTATGTCCTTTTCTAATCTCTTCAGGTCATCACTCATTTTCTGGTTGTGATCCCTGTACCTTT
The DNA here is from genome assembly GCA_954870635.1 of Arctium minus. Lineage (NCBI taxonomy): Eukaryota > Viridiplantae > Streptophyta > Magnoliopsida > Asterales > Asteraceae > Arctium > Arctium minus. The sequence continues at coordinate 15,591,709 of OX941095.1, forward strand.
TAACAGTTTCAATACAGGATTTGGAACAAAGATTAGATGTTACCTCTGTAGGAATTTCTGAGCTTGAAGACTCTGAACCTTTAGCCATGATGATGTGATTTTGAATGTAGGTTTCTGAGAATACTCGCTCTGATACCACTTGTCAGGATCGAATTCTCAACAAGAATTAATTCTCAGAAACAATATCAAAGAAGTTTGCGGAATAACACTTTGATATTCTATGAAACAGTAAATCAACACAGAAAATATGAATAACAAACTGTAAGCTTTTATTGAATGCTTTGAAGTTACAAGATTACTCACTCAACCTCAATATTGATGAACATGCTCACCAATACGAATTCTACTTCTCTAGAATTAGGATCTATGCCTTGAGGTTGTTTTTCTTCTAAAAGAATGAAAACTTAGAATGAATAAATTAATCTCTATCTAAACTATTCTATCAAATCTATACATATACTGAATAAAAAGATAATTACAATAAATAAAATATCTTCAGTATATCTTCCATCATTATCTTCAAGCTTCCATGTATATCTCTAAGCTTCCATGTATATCTCTAAGTTTCCATGTATATCTTCAGATTATCCAGCTGTTATCCTTTCATGCAGATCTCCATCTTATAAGCAGTATTAATCATAAGCAGCATTAATACTCTGAGCAGTATTAACTCTAGCAGTACTAACCATGCTCAGCAGCATTAATCTCTTCAAGCAGTACTAACTTTGAACTAGCAGTACTAATCTTGTTGAGCAACATTAACCATCAACTAGCAGCATTAACTAGAAGCATTAATATCAGCAGCACTAACTAGAAGTATTAACAACTAGAAGTATTAACTGTTTTCTTCTAGCAGCATTAACTACAACTAGCAACATTAACCACAGAAGTAGTAATCGTGTTGAATATTAACTTCAGACGTATTAACCATGTTGAACTAGAAGTAGTAACCATGTTGAACTAGAAGTAGTAACCATCCTTGGCATATTTCAGACCCAACACTAATCATGCCAAAGGTAAGAAGAAAAAGAATAGGCATTCACAGAAACAGATTAACACTGGTAAATCAAAGAATAACCAATCTTTTAAATCTCACAGTTCTAACTTTCAAAGTTCATATGTTTCAGATGTGAAAAAGAAAAGACCTGAAGTGAAATCAGAGTGGAGACCAAAGAAGAAAATTGATGAGAATACAAAATCATGTTCTGATATTCATTGTAATAGAATGACTGTTAGTAATATTGATGTAGTTGCTAATGTTGCTTTTCACAAACCAAAACTTGTAAATTCTTGCAAGCATTACTCAATAAAGCAATTAATCCAATTATCTCAGTCTACTAATAAGTCTTCTACATATTGTCAAAATGATTTTGTGTCTCGCCAATATTCTGATGATTGGTTTGGTTCATATCATGTTTATAATTCATACGTTTCAAAAGGTTTTCAAATTCAAAGAGGACCCAAATTCAAATGGGTGCCAAAATCTTGTGCTAACATGAAGGGACCCAGATATAAATGGGTACCTAAACTTGTTGTTCCTTGATTTCTCATGTGCAGACCCGTTATATTTTTACTTGGATTCTGGTTGCTCCAAGCATATAACCGGGCAGAAAGATATTTTATCTAATTACACAGAGAAATTCTGTAGGAACATCAGATTTAGAAATGACCAGTTTTCACCAATCTTGGGATATGGAGATGTTATTCAAGACAATGTAACGATTAAGAAGGTGAGATACGTTGAAGGATTAGATCATAACCTATTCAGCATTGGTCAGTTCTGTGACAAAGACTTAGAGGTGAATTTTAAGGCTAAGCGTTGTTGCGTGAGAACTGAAGATGGTAAAGAACTCTTGGTCGGGACGCGGAAGTCGAACCTCTACACGATCAATTTATCAAAAGTCAAGACTGATAATGAGGTGTGTCTACTTTCAAAAGCCTCATCTCAACTTCAGATACATCAACAAGTTGGTGACTGGTAATCTGGTTAAGGGTTTAGCTGAGATGAAATATGTCAAAGAACATCTTCGTGCGGCGTGTGAGAAGGGTAAGATGAAAAGAGCTTCTCATAAGCCTAAGCCTGAACCGAGCACAAGTACTTCGTCAGAACTGCTCCATATGGATCTTTGTGGTCCAATGCAAACTCAAAGCATTAACGGCAAGAAGTATGTTCTAGTGATTGTGGACGATGAGACGCCCGATGTCATCATCTCATTTTTAAAGACTACTCAAGTGAATTTGTAGAAGACAGTTAAGCTTCTCAGAACAGACAATGGCACAGAATTCAAGAACAAGACTGTAGATGATTATCTCGAATCGGTCGGGATAACACACCAATTTTCTGCTGCCAAAACACCAGAACAAAATGGAGTAGTAAAAAGGTGAAACAAAACTTTAGTTGAAGCTGCTCGCACTATGCTGAGTTAATCTAATCTACCTCTATTTCTGTGGGCTGAAGTTGTGTCAACTGCATGCTATACGCAAAATCGTTCTATTATCCATCGCTGGTTTAGTAAAACACCATATGCTTTGATTAATAATAGAATACCTAGCATTAAACATTTTCACATCTTTGGATGCAGGTGTTTCATGCTAAATGACAAGGAGAACTTGAACAAGTTCAATCCTAAGGCTAATGAAGGCATTTTCATCTTCTCAGACGTCTGATGCATATAGGGTTTACATAAAGAAATCGAAGATATTTGTGGAGAGCGTAAACATAACATTCGATGAAGACATGGCTTCTGATCAAAGCAGTTCAGAACCCGTGATGACTGGAGTATTAGCTTCTGGGAAAATTAGCCAAGAACCTACGGTTAATGTTACCAAATCTGAAAAAGCTTCAACGTCTACATCTCATTTAGCATATTTAGATTTACTATTTGAATTTTTCTATGATGAGTTTCTTGGTACTAGAGTGACTAAACCTGTTGTGATTGACAGATCTGAAGATTCAAGAACTCATCATCTAATCACTTCAGATGTCTCAACTGAATCTGATCTCCCGATTCAGGAAGAAATTCAAATTCAAACACCTACTCACTCAGTTGAAGTTGCTAATGAAACTGTCGAGCCATAAGGTACATAATCAGTTGGATGTACAGTAACGCCTATTCAACAGACATTAAATGTCCAACCAAATGGTTCTTCTGCACCGATTGCTTCAACTGAACCCCTTACTGAACATACTGAACAACAAGATGAAAGTGGATATCTAGATGTTCAACATGATCAATCTGTATCTAATCCACTTCCTCACGTATACAAGTGGACCAAAGAGCATCCGGTTCATCAAATCATTGGAGATCCATCTAAGCCATGCAAACTAGGTCTGCAACTGTAAACGAATGCCTATTTGACTCTTTTCTGAGCAAAACAGAACCAACAAAAGTTTCAGAAGATCTTAATGATTCAGATTGGGTTACAACTATGCAAGAAGAGCTTAACCAATTCGAAGCGTTAAAAGTCTGGCGTTTGGTGCCCCGACCTGAAGGAAAAACTATATATTATTGGCACAAAATAGGTATTCAAAAATAAGAAAGATGAAGATGGTATTGTGATTAGAAATAAAGCACGACTTGTTGCCAAAGGATACAGACAAGAGGAAGGCATTGATTATGACGAGATGTATGCACTAGTTGCACGTATTGAGGCAATTAAAATGTTTCTAGCCTACGTTGCACACAAGAACTTTACGGTCTACCAGATAGATGTTAAGATAGCCTTTCTGAATGATTTGCTAAATAAAGAGGTGTACGTTTCTCAACTAGAAGGATTCGTAAGTGCAGACAAACCTGATCATGTCTTTATTCTAGACAAAGCACTCTAAGGACTCAAACAAGCCCCTCGAGCCTGGTATGATGATTTATCCAAATTCCTGGTCAAGTCTGGCTTCTCAAAAGGTAAAATCGACACCACTTTATTCATTAAAAGGGAGAATGTTGATATCATTTTAATTCAAATATATGTGAACGATATCATATTTGGTTCAACTAATCCAAAGTATTGTAAGAATTTTTCTAACCTCATGGTGTCACGTTTCCAGATGACTATGATAGGAGAGATGAACTTCTTTCGCGGATTACAAGTCAAACAATTTTCTATGGGGATTTTTATAAATCAAGCGAAGTATATTGCTTACATTTTAAAGAAAATTAATATGTCATATTGTACTCCAATTTCTACCCCGATGGCATCATGAACTAAAATCGGAGCTGATCTTTTGGGAAAAACTGTTGATGTTAGAACCTATAGAGGGATGATTGCTTCTTTAATGTAGTTGACATCTAGTCGTCCAAATATAATGTTCTCTACATGTTTATGTGCTAGATATCAAGCTTCACTCAAAGAATCCCATATGTCTGCTGTAAAGCGCATATTTAGATATCTGAAGGGAACTGCAAACCTTGGTTTGTGGTATCCTAAAGATACAGGCTTTGAGCTAACAACGTATTTAGACGCAGATCATGCAGGCTGTATGCTAGACAAGAAAAGCACTTCGGGTCACATACAATTTATTGGAGACAAGCTCGTAACTGGGCATCAAATAAACAACTTTGTGTTTCCACATCAACTGCTGATGCAGAGTACATAGTTGCTGCCAGTTGCTGCTCTCAAGTGTTATGGATATGAACATAACTTCGAGACTATGGATTTCAATTCAACAAAATTCCAATCTACTGTGATTCGAAGAGCGCCATTGCAATATCAGCTAATCTTGTTCAACACACTAAAACAAAACATATTGATGTGAGATATCATTTTATTAAAGATAATGTTGAAAAAGGTACAATCGAACTTTACTTTGTAAACACATATTATCAACTTGCAGATTTGTTTACCAAGACACTTGACGAAAACAGATTTAATTTTCTCATTTCGAAACTTGGCATTAAACCTCAAGACTTAATCTGTTGTTACCTAGTACAGTTTATTTTTGTTATTTTTCTGCATTTCTTTATTTTTAATCTGAAAGATATCTGCACTGAAAGGTTTTGTTCATGTTTTCAGGGGGAGTTAGATAAAGCTTACTTGATTTACATTCTTGGGAGAGTTGTAGATATTTGCATATATTCTGTTACTGACATATCATGTGATGTATATTTTCAGGGGGAGTAAGGACAATGACTTCTAATTACATCTGATCAGAACTCATTCTTAACAAGTTTTACTGTTTTTATGTCTTTTAATTTTTCAATAAAGTTTGTGAATAAGGCTTTGTACTTTGACGAATTTTTGACTGAATGCAGATTTTGAGGAGGAGCTTACATGATCATATCAATCATGACTTTCGAGCTGACTTTATGAGATTAATGTTGAGCTTAAGGTTTATTCTAATCTTAATCTCATACGTGTTTGAAAGAAGGACAACTTTCAGGCATGAAAACATGTTTCTAAATGTTCAAACCACTTCTCGATTCTTAAACAGATTTCATGAATACAGAAGTGTGATTTTAAATGTTTTCATTATTATGAACTTCATTGTTTAAACTAACCGTGTGTTTCCAAAGGTATATATTTGTGTATTATCTTTGCCATATACTGTCAAGTATTCACACACAACGGTTTAGTAGTTTTATTGACCAAGGTCTTACCATGTCTCATATTTGAAACTAATTTTCGATGGTAAGACACCCCGTTTGAACTTCATTGTTATTCGAGCGTTGATTCATTCAAAATGTTTCTTTCAAGACTTGTCTATACTTGATTCATATAGACAACATCCAAATTTTCATGATCTAAGCGTTTAATGCTAAATCATTCATATTTGATCCTTTCATACATTGTCAAATTCTCAAAACATTTCTGTCGGTCCACAATACTATATCAAGTTCTTATCAATAACAAGACATAAAGATTACCAACCTGTTTAGATTAATAATCAAATATTACAAGGTTTGGTGTTCGGTTTGAATCTCTCGTTTCTCTCTGTGTATTACACTTTTTGTGTGTGTTCTTGGATGTGTGTTCTAATCTGATCTGATCTTTTGCTTCAAAGATACTCTATGAACCAACTTGCAAGACAACTTGCAATATAAAACTATTTAAAACTAACTAATATCAATAATAAAACTAACAACTAACTAACTAGTTACTTAGAAACAATAAAATACAATAAAAATAACTTTGACATTTTATTACAAACGACATTAGACTTAATATCGAGAGTCGACTTTCCGCATTAGCTTCAGATTGCGATATTCAGATTGGATGATCTTGAATCCAATGAGACTGTGCTCTAACAATTTCATTTGAATTTGTTTCATTCGTTCAATATCATTGTTTTGAGAGATCTTAAATGTTGAAAAGCTCACACATTGATAATGTGAAGCATACATACACTGACTATGATATCTTGTGCTTAATTGTCAAGATAATCGTTGAGCAACATATTCTTTTAGAACAAATTACATGGGAATTATATTCGCTTAATTGAACTTCTATGGATTCACGTTAACCAGTGTTTCCTACCCATGAAGTTAACCTTGAGTGATCGAGAGGCGAGGAGTCAATATCTGAGTGTAGGTATGTGTGCTGAGATAAAATGAAAAGAGAGTTTGGTTAGAAGTGAGCTCAATGTTAAAAAGAAAGAGGGTGAGAGATCAGAGTAAAAGAATATTAAACTCTGCACCAACTTTTTCTGAACCGGGCAACCACATTATTGTTGTTTCACAATTATTTCATGAACATCATTGAAACAGGCAACTAGCCCATGCCAACTCTTGCTTAAACCCCCACCATCTGCTCATATCTTTCTTAATAAAGAGATGTTTCAAATTTTCTTGGGGATACAACACATAATCTATCTGATTTTCATTTGGAAAATCTAGATATTGAAATAGAAGGAAGTCTGCCCCACCTTCGCACTTCGATCATGCACAATTGAGTCTGTGTATTAATGTTGTTGTCTCAATGGTTTACACATTTTGAGCCTATTAAAAGAAATCATCATGCTTAATTATTTCATACACAAGCACACACACACAGGAAATTCGTTTTTCTGTCTAAACGTTCGTAGTTTAACTTTATGTTATTCGATGATTGAATGAAATACCTGGGGGAGTGAACATCAAAAATATCCTTTCCAATGTGTATTTGTTACACACTGTGGCTTCGTTCTACTGACAGGCATTATTAACTGATTCATTTGTTGATTCAGGTGTTATATTCTTATTTGTCTGAATTTGAAAAGATTCGGATGAATATACTATGAATTGACGGATGTTCAGTGGCTCAGTGACAAAGATCAATGGTCATAAAAGATTCATGACATTTCTTGGTAAAGTTTTGATGATTTCTCTGCTCTACATCATCAAAAAGGGGGAGAAGTTAATTACAAGAAATGTTGGTTGAATAAAAGATTGTTATAGTTACGGGAGAAGTTATTCCAAGAAAAGATCTATTGTTAGAGAAGATCAAGAAATGGAAAGGAAATTAAGGGAGAAAGAATTTCAAGAAGTATGATTTGAAGAAATTTTTTTACAAGAAGTTGTTAAGAAATGAAAGTTGTGGGAAGATTGCACATAATTGAAAGAGGAAGTTCAAAGAATTCACTATGTTCGCTGAAATTTGTTGAAATTTTCTTTGAAGTTGATACGTTGAAGTAAAGTGAGCTAAGTCTGAAGATAATTTCTTTCTGAAGTGTGAAAGAGGTTTTTACAACCTTTGGGGGAGATTGTTTAAGATTCTTGAAGAACATTATCACAGACTTTGGGGAAGATTACAAAAAGTTCTGAAGACAGTTCAAAGGAAAGAAAGATTGATTTTGAGCAAAAGGGGAGATTATACAATTTGTGATAAAGAAGGAGATTGTGCATCATTGCTAAATTTCTTTTTGAAAATGATCTTGAATCCAAAGGGGGAGATTGTTAGTGCACAAATATGTTGGATACAAGATCATGATGATCAAGATGAAAGTCAAGTCAAAAGCTCAAGTCAACTCTCAAGCTAAAGTCATAGTCCTTTGTAATAAGTCAATATGTAAAAGTCAAAGTGTTACTATTTGTCTTTGTAATATGTTAGAGTATAAATAGCCTTTTTATGTTAGTAGACTCATTAGACAAGAAGTGTAAACGCGTTTGTCTAGAGAGAGAAATATTGTGAGAGCACTATTGTAATTGAAGATTGAATGAAAAATTGTTTGATAATTGATTGTGTCATCTTGATTTGAATTGTACTCATTGTGGGACACACACTTATAAATGCTCGGGGTGCTCCAAAACAAACATAAATGTTTTTGTGCAAAAATTCTATCACTATTTTTGCATCATTCTTGAACATGCTTTGGCTTCAACCTACTTTGAAACTTAATCGACCGCGACCAAAATGTATTGATTATTGAACAACATAGGAAATGGTCCCATGAAATTGATGCCCCAAACATCAAAGAGTATAACTTCCAAAATATTGTTTAAGGGCATTTCATTATGATGAGACAAATTTACCATTCGTTGACATTGGTCGCACTTTTTAACAAATTCAAAAGCGTCCTTGAAAAGAGTTGGCCAAAAGAACCCGCTTTGAAGAATTTTGGCCGTTGTACGTTGACCACCAAAGTGGCCACCATATGGAGAGGCATGACACTCTTTTAAAACTCCTAGCATCTCGGAGTTTGGAATACATCTTCTCAAAACATGGTCCTCTCCCATTTTAAAAAAAAATGGGTCATCCCAAAAATATTGCTTACAATCATGAAGAAATTTTTTACATTGTTGCCCTTGAAGGTGATACGACTTAAGCCAACTTGCGAGATAGTTGGCTATATACGCATACCACATGTGTTTTTCTTCTTGATGATGTATTGACAAAACATGCTCATCCGGAAAAACTTCTTTAATTTCATGGTCCCCCCCACTTGACACCATTCCTTCTATTCGAGAAAGATGATCAACCACTTGGTTATCGGTTCTTTTTCTATCAACAATTTCGACATCAAATTCTTATAAAAGGAGGACCCATCTAATAAGCCTTGGTTTAACGTTGACTTTATTAAATAGATATTTGATGGCGGAATGATCACTATGAATGATAACCTTAGTGCCAATCAAATATGAACGAAAGAGATCGAAAGCAAATACTACCGCAAGCAATTCTTTTTCGGTTGTTGTATAATTAATTTAGGCTTGAACAAGAGTTTTCCTTGCATAGTATATTGGATGAAAATTTTTGTTTTTTCTTTGACCTAAAACCGTACCCACGACCCAATCGCTTGCGTCACACATTACTTCAAATGGTAAAGTCCAATCGGGGCCAATCATAATGGGTGCCGAGACAATAACACTTTTGATGGTTTCGAAAGCCTTTTTACATTCGGAGGTAAACACAAAAGGTTGGTCAATGTGTAATTAATTACAAAGAGGTTTTGCGATTTTTGAAAAATCTTGAATAAACCGTGTATAAAAACCGGAATGACCCAAAAAACTTCTAATGCTTTTAACCGAGGTTGGCTCGGATAATTGCCTTATTACCTCAAGTTTGGATTTGTCAACTTCCCATACTTTTTTTGAAATCATGTGCCCCAAGAAAATTCTTTCTTTCACCATCAAATGGCATTTTTCTCAATTCAAAATCAAGTCATGGGCATCACATCTTTCCAAACTTGTTTCTAAATTCACCAAACAATTTTTAAACGAAGTGCCAATGACCGAAAAATCATCCATAAATACTTCCATGGTGTCTTCAATCATATCCGAAAAGCAAAAGTTCCGAAGGGACAAGTGAAAGTGGTTTTCTCTTGATCTTCGGGTGCTATGTGAATTTAGTTGTATCCTGAATATCCGTCCAAGAAACAATAGAATTCCTTCCCGGCTAACCTATCAAGCATTTGATCTATGAAAGGTAGAGGGAAATGGTCTTTCTTTGTGGCGAGATTCAATTGCCTATAATCCATACAAATCCTCCAGCCCATCACGGTTCTAGTTGGTATGAGCTCATTTTTGTCATTTGTGATCATCGTGGTGCCACCTTTCTTTCGTACGCATTGTACCGGCCTTACCCAACTACTACTAGATATGGGATAAATAATCCCCACATCCAACCATTTCAACACTTCTTTTTTTACGACCACTTTCATAATGGGATTAAGTCTCCTTTGTTGTTGCACTTTGCCAACGCTATTGTCTTCCAAAATTAAATTATGTTGACAAACCGTCAGACTTATCACCTTAATTTCGGATATGGTCCATCCTAAGGTTTTCTTGTATTTCCTAAATAACACAATTAAACTTAATTCTTGCTCTTGGGTCAACTTAGAAGATATAATTATGGATAATTTTTATTCCTCGATGAGATAAGCATACTTAAGATGATCGGATAATGGATTTAGATCTAGCTTAGGAGGCTCAAGGATGGATGGTTGCTGGATTGTTCTATCCTTGAAGTCAAGTTGTTCAAAGGATGCTATGGTTTCCTCACTGTCTTTCTCACACACAAATTCTAGTTCCTCCAATTGGTCTTTACTGGAATGGCCACTGTGGTGACAGAATTGGCCACTTCCCTCAATATCGATGCCTAGGTCATTTTCTAAGGAGTTTAAGGTCAAACAATCCTCTACCTCCCCATGAAACTTGAGTGACTTGAAAACATTAAACGTCACTTGCTGTTCATTAACTCTCATGGTGAGCTCACCTTTGTAGACATCAATTATTGTGCAAAACTAGAAAGTCGGTTGGGAAGATGAATTTGTCAACTTGAACCAAAATGTCCTCGATCTTTCCTTTAGGATAAGCCAACGATCGATCTGCTAATTGTAAAGTAACGGTCGTGGGTCGAACTTCTCCAATTCCTAGTTTGTTAAAAACGGATAGAGGCATGATATTTATGCTTGTTCTAAGATCACAAAGAGCATGTCCTACTTCTTTTCCCCCTATTGAACACGGGATGGTGAAACTTCCCGGGTCTTTAAGTTTAGGGGGATTTTACAAGTGAGTAAAGCACTACATTGTTTAGTCAAATCCACAGTTTCAAACTTACTCAACATCCTTTTCTTGTTGAGAATGTCTTTTAGAAATCTGACATAATTTGGCATTTGCTCAAGAGCTTTTACCAAAGGTATGTTAATGTGCTATAGTTTGAAAATGTCTAAAAAAATTTTGAATTGCACATCTACATTTTCGTTCTTCATTCTACCAGGAAAAGGGAGGTCTCGTAAGTCTAACTTTGATTGGTTCAAATATGCTCTTATGGGCTGAGAAGTGGGCACTGTCTCACCACTATGGTGAGGTTGTGCTGTTGGTAGAACATATTGTGAATGACCTATTGGATTTTGGGCTGAAAGTAGGCACTGTTCTGCCACAGTGGGTGGAAATAGAGTTGGAAAATTTGATTTGTCAAATGGGTGAGTTGTTTCTTCTTGCACAATGGTCTCAACCAAAACTTCATCATTAGGCTTGGACGTGCTTGCTTCACTCCTTAAGGTCATGGCAGTTGGTCCCGAAGGTGCTTAACAAGTTTGTAAAAAGGGGGGGGGGGTTGAATACAAACACAAAAAAATCTTGGTTTAATAAATTGTTTATTGATGAATCAAATCACAATTGCAGCTTGTTGCGGAATAAGATTAAGTAAAACCTAATCTAAACAAACGTAAGAAACACACAAATTTTTGCACAAGAACTAGAGAATAAAGGTTGAAGAATTATAGAAAGCAAGGGTTTCTATATTACGGTTCCGGAAGAGAAGGATCACAAGCTCTTTTAGAGAGAGACTCAAGCTTTCTATTTATACCCTATGCATTAAATGCATGGCAGGGTACTTTACACATGTCACCCTTTGGTTGGTTGCATGCCTCTGACTTTTGGAGACAGGCTTTTGGCCGAATTGTGAACAATGTAGTCTTCAGAGTTGTTGTACGATTTATCGCAGAGGTATGTCTCTTACGACATTTGTACTATGTGTGCAAGGATAAGACAAAAGAATCTTGGAGCATAAGTTATGTGATCTTCAGTCGCTGAATATCTCTTCCTTCATTGAGATAAAAGGAAGTTCACTGATCGCTGAAGCTTTTCTTCAGGTTTCTTCGCATGTTGATGACTTGTCTTGGTTTCACTGATATCCGCATCAGATCATGAGTAGACATGTCATTTGTTCAGCAAGTTTGTCTTCAATTCAGCAGTGAATATCTTTGTCGCGAAACTTGTCTTCAGGGATTACGTCTTGTTGATAGCAGAGAGATCATCAGCAATACTGAACATACTCAGTATTTATTCACTGATGGTGAAACACTTATACAACAGATGTTAAATGTAATTTTCACTAAGTATTTCAAAGGGTCGTCATGAAATCCCTGAGAGAGTTTGGATCAACAATCTTCCCCTATTTGATGATGACAAAACAATTATGAAGAAAACTACTTTAATTCAAAATATAAGGATAGTAAGGACTCGTAACATACATGTCCCAATTACTATTTTGAGGGATCTTTTACAGTACTGATGATTTTTAAGTACTTCACTGAAATTTTCATTTATTTTTAAGAAGATATTACAAAGAAGAATATGAGAATTACAAGTACAAGTGAATTCCTATACTACTATAAGTTTAACTAATAGATTACAAGATACGAAGGGGAATCTATCAGTTCTGTTTGCAAGATTTCAATACTGTGATCATATGATCAGGTACCTCTTCTCCTCTCTGTCTTCGATCAACGACTTCTTGTCGAGTAAGAGTCTTGATGGGGTCCCCTAAGGAAGAGTAGTCACACCACAAGTATAGAAGATCCTATAGATGAATGAGAGGGCAGAGAGGAATCTATGAGACTCTCTGAAATCTCAGCTGTTCCTCACTATCTCAGAAGAAGACTCCATAAGGATTCTTTATCAGTTGCCCTGGTAAGAAAGGTCCACCAGGGGGTAGTGATAGATTTAGAGCTGAGAGATCTGGAGGAGGCCCGAATAGTGCATCCTTGGAGAATTTGATGGGGTTTCAATTCTGATAACTGCGTCATTTTCATAAGAGGAGGCATGTTTCCGTATAACTGTTCTTGGCTGTTGTGGAGGAGCTGAGGGCACATTCATTTTAGCAGCGAACCTGTTGATGAGAGCTTCAAGAATATTTTCAATATGGCCTCTGTACTTTGATCTTGACTTCTTCAGTGCTTCTCTAAATTGCAACCATTCATAATAGCCGAAGTGTTCCAGTCTTGATAAGAACATAGTTTTTGAACTTCCATCCTCTCTGATTATCTCCATGGTGACAGAGAATCGGTCCTTTTTTCTTCCAGAGATTGTTACGACAGAGATTTTTAGTGGATCAGATCGATGATCAAGCTTATTTTTTCACCAAGCTAGATTGGCATCGCTGATCTCTTTTTCTTTTCTCTTCTTTTCCTTTATCTCTTTCAGAAGAGCAGCTTGTACTTTCACCGGGTTCTTTTTCAGCTTGTCATCTTCGAACAAGGATGAATGTACCTCGAGAGCTAGATTAGCATCCCTTCGGCATTCAACTATTAGTTTTTCATCCCTGATAGAATCTTCAATTTCTTCCGATGAAAGAAAGTCAAACTCTTTAGTGGAGGTTTGATGAGGGATCTTCAGCCGTAGACTCTCCAGGTTGGAGATCATCTATGAGCGTCTCTGAGCTTCATCCTCTGACCATTGAAGAGGTAGAAAGGGTCTTTTTGGATGCTTTAGAGATTCATCCTCTTCTTCTTCATCATCATCAGTCTCTCTGATAGAGACTGAGATTATTTGATCTTCAACTAGATTAGTTGGGATTATTTGCAGATACATTCCATTAAGCAGGGGAGAGAACTGTCTGAGCAATAAAAGATGGAGTTATGTATGTTTTTATAGAAGAGAAAGTTAAAGGCTAGAATGACATGGGTGAATGGTAAGAAAAGAAAGAAAAAGGAACTATAGAGAGACATACCTGAGAAGGTAGCTCCTTCTCAGATGGTGACAAAACTTTCAGATTTTCTTCAGCAGCAATGCCCTTTCGCTTGCCTTGGGATGAGGTATATGGAGCTTTGTCTTGTTGTCTCCCCCCAACTTCAGTTATTGAAATGCCTTTCATCACTAGGGATGAAGTGATGTTTGACGCTGAGAACCATAAAGATGGGTCTTCATCTTCATCATCATCAGCGATGATGCCTTCGGAATCTTAATCTTCAAGATCAAGTTCTTCTTCGTTTTCATCCTCCTCTTCCTATTCTTTATCGACTACTGGAGAAAAGAAAGGAGGTTCTTTCTCTTCAGCAGTCTTCTCCCCCTCAACCTGAGAGGGAGTTTCTTCCACGTTTACTTGTCCGATCGCTGCATTTTCTTCATTAGGATCTTTCTCCCCCTCTTTGTCATCATCAAGGGAGATGAGTGATGTAGCAGCAGCATCAGTAGCAATGTCTTCGTGGGCATCAGCCTCCAGCACATCCAGACGTACTTCGATCTCTGGAATCATGGATGTGGCGATTTGAATAAAATCCATGGCTAAGGTCAGGGACATCCTATCATTGTTAGTGAAGGAAGGAGTAGGAGCGGGAGCTGGTGTATTCAACTTTGACAGAATATCAGAGAGCAGCTGATTGGTGTTGTCAACGTTGCCACTGAGAGTTTTTACCTCTCTAGTGACGGTCTTTACATAGTTGGTGAGAGCATCAACGTGACCATTTAACAATCACAACTAAGTAGAATTTGTGGCCACGTCTTCTTTCAGCGAAAGTACTTCAGAGTGAAGAGCACTGAGTTGAGATGCATCAGCCTTGGTGGAGATGGTGGTAGACAGATTTTTCAACTCTTCACCAGCAGTGTTGACGGCTGTAGTGTCGATGTTGATGGAAGTGGCAAGAGAGTCCACATTCTCTTCAACTTTATGCAGCGTGCGTCAACGGTTCCCAAATTAGGACCTGAAAAATAAGTTAGTAGTTGAGCAAGGCGATGCTCAGGCTTATTTAGAGGGGTGGGAGAAGTGTGTAGGGTTGAAGAAATACCTGATGTGTCAAACATGTTGTAAAATGCCATATCCCTTTCAAAAGAAGAGGGTCGCAGGGATGTTTGAGGTAAACCTCCATGAGGGAGGCCACCAGGTCTTAGATTTGCAGCTTGAATGATAGGCTGCTGTAAAAGTGGGATGTTAGAGACAAAGGATATAGAAGGAAAAATAGATGGGATAGAAAGATGAGCACTGGTGTTTATTGGAATTACCTCAACAGTGGGTGAAGAAACTGAAGTAATCGGGGTGGACACCAGTAGTGAGTCAGTGGTAGAAGTCACTGAAACGGTTGTGACGGGAGCAGCAGTGGAGGAGCGACCCACGAAATCATCTAAGGTGGTCTATTGATAGACAACCCTAGTTGGAGGTAGCTGAGAGGTTTGCTCCACAGTCGTTCTGGACTTTTTAGAGGTTCCAGAAGGAGCTGATGATTTGCGTTTTAAAGGGGTGATAGTGTCGGGGGTAGTCGTTGAAGGAACCATCGACGTAGCCACTGAAGAAGAAGAATTTGGAGAGGGAAGAGAGTGTAGGGTGCGAAGACTTACCTCGTTTTCAGTAGTGGGGACGTTGAGAATTCTACAACAAACTTTGGCAAATTTGCAGTCACTATCCGTACGGTAGATGTCCTTTAAGAAGAATTGAAGGATAGCGGAGATGAACTGGATATAGGGAATTTTAACATCCCTGTCAGGTTTCTCGATCTTGGACAACAAGTCCTCAAAGATTATACCAGTGTAGTCGACATGTCGGCCAATAATCACTGAGTAACCCATTTGCAACTGAATCTTACTCGCTTGATCGAGCGAACCCTGTTTGCCACTCATGCATTGAATTATGTGAGAGAAGACATAATTCAATTCAGAGGGCATCTTCGCCTTGAGAATCTTTGTAAGCCTCTTATCAGGTACAGTGGTGCGGGGTTTGTAGTCCCATTGATATCCCATATGCTCAAGGAATTGGATGAGCTCCTCATCAGTAGGTAAGGAGTCGAAACCAGCTTTGGTGCAGGAAGGAAAGAAGAGAGTTGTACTGTTAGAGCATAAATCTGTTGGATACAAGATCAAGAATATTGAAGGTCAAAGTACAAGAAGTCAAAGCTGGGAAAGTCAACTCTCATTTAAAAGTGAAAGTCATTTTGTAATAAAGTCAAAGTCAATTGTATTGTGTTTATTTTTCCTTGTTATTAGTTTTTGGTATAAATAGATTCCTTTGCTGTTTAATAGAGAGATGGTTAGAGCTTGAGGGAGTTGTAGAGAGAGAAAGAAGAGTCTAGAGAGAGAAAGTGTGAAAACAGATTGTACTTGTTTGAGTTTTGAATAGAAATCAAACAGGTAAATTGAATCATTCTTGTTTGTTTAATTGATTTGTAATTAGAAACTTTATTCCAGGACACACAATTGGTATCTAAGCAGAAGAGATTCAGAAAACATGGATTGAAAATTTTTGGTCGACATTTTTTTTTCAAGAACTCGCAAGTTCCTGTTCAGATTCGATTTTTGAAATCTAGTGATGATATTGATCTGATTTTGATATTAATTGAATCGATTTGGTACATAGAATAGTTTGTGTTTAGATCATTCAGGTTAACTCACACAGATTAAGGCTGAATTTTTGTTTTTAGTAGTTTTTTGTTCGAACAAGTTCACTGCACTGTAAATCGAATCAAATTGTTATGATTTGTGTTTGTTTTTGTAATTCTTGTATTGTAACTTGTTCGAGTATTGAAATCGAGCATCCCTACAAAGTTTCAAGTCAATTGGCAAAGATTTAGGTAGAATTCGAAAAAAAGATCGAGTTTTTGGAGGAAAAAGTGAAGAACACGCAAGATCTATCAAACGCGCAAGGTTCATCGGAAGAACGCGCGAACCAAAAGAATTTTGATTTTGACCAAAAACGCGCAAAGGGTTGTATGCGAGTTATAGAAATGCGCAAATCAAAGCCTGCGAGTTTAGCTCTTTAGTCTGCGAGTTTGAAAATTGAGAACCTTTTTCTAAGTGTTGAAACACGCAACCATTGCGACTTTCATCTTGCGAGTTTAGCTTGCGAGTTTGTTAAAATGCGCAAGTAGACCTTTGCGAGTTCTCCAAACGTGCAAGACTAAGCTTGCGAGTTTCATCGGAATAGTAATCTGCGAGTTTCAGCGATTCCTTTCGGTCTGCGAGTTTCACAAAGACGCACGGCTAAGCCTGCGAGTTCTCTTTGAACAGTGTTTTGCGAGTTTAGGCGTCTGCGAGTTTCAAGCAATCTTTCTGTGATCTGCGAGTTTCTATTTCCTTTTTGTGATCAATTTTTTTTTTGAATTTCTGATGATCATTTGTTCAAGTTTCTTATTGCATATTTTATCAAACAGTATGACTTCAAGAGACGCTCTCTCGATTGGAACAAATGTCAAGCTCCCAGTATTGTTTAAAGAGGAATATGAGCAATGGAAAGACAGATTTATTGATTTTATTGATCGGCAAACGAATGGAAAGAACATTCTAGCATCAATAGAAGATGGTCCAATGCCAAAAAATTTTGAGGAGATTCCTGCTGATGGTAATGTTTCAGATGGAGCTCCGAAAACAAAGAGAATTGAGAAAGAATATGCAAAATTCTCTAATGAACAAAAGAATCGGGTTGATGCTGATAAAAAGTGTGGCCCAAGATTTACTAGCATAAACACATACAGATTTACACAAAACACCTTTTGTTTATTAATCACAAAGATTACATTAAACCATAAGATTGAGTGAATGTGTGTATACTCAATGTGTAACTATGTGTTCTTACTCTCTCTCAATTACCACCAAGATTACACCTTCACTTTCACACACTTACTTACACGCCCACCTAGAAACAACACAAAGACTTGCTTATATATAGGTCAACATGACCAAGCAAGATCAAACCTTCTAAGCTCAATACAACACACACAAACAATAATTACAACAATAACCCTCATTTAATCTTGAATACAATTTCAGTCTAACAATCTCCCCCTTTGGATTCAAGATTAAATTTTTTTTGGCAATAATCTTCAGGTCTTCATAACTTCAGAATTATCTTCAGCTTTCAGCTTTTGCTCTTTCATAACTTTGATATCTTTAAATCTTTTTACATTTTGTATGATCTTTGACAATTCTTCAACCTTGTCTCTCCCTTGGATTTAGTTTCTGAATATTCTGAATAGACAACTTTTGCTTTCAAACTCTGAGTTTCTTTCACTTTTTCTTTGCCAAGCTTTCTTTAGCCTTTGACTTTGATCATCTGAAAACTTTATATCCTCTGAAATCTTTAAAACTTCAATCTGATCTTGAACTTTGATTATTCTCCCCCTTTTTAATGATTTGTAAGAATCAAAATCATTAAAACACTTCAAGGTCAGATATGTCATTGAATGAACTTCCCACCGTCTGATAAGCACATTCTTCATTTGATACAATGTAAGAAATCTCTCCCTTTGTGACAAAATAAACAATCTCCCCTAGATAGGAAAATTATCAATCAACCCAATACATGATGTGAAGGAATCTGTCATCTGATCTGAAAAAGCCGTTGAACCATGAATGTATTCATCTGAATCTTTTCGAATTCAAACGAAATAAGAGTTGTAACCCTGAATTCAACAAATGAAACAGTTAGAAATGCCTGTCAGTAACACAAAGTTATTATGTACAACGAATGTACAATTTAAGGAGCTTGTATGATGTTGACTCCCCAGGACTTCCATTCAATCATTGAAAAACACAAGGTAATTCTATGAATGTTCTGACAGAAAAACAAATTCTTTGTGTGCTCGTGCTTGTGTTTAAAAGAATTAGCACAATGATTGTGTTTGATAAGGCTCAAAGTATGTAAATCACTGAGACAACAATGATTATACATAGACTCAACGTGCATGAGAAAGGGTCGAAGGTGGGACAACTTTCCTTCTTTTTCAATATCAGAATTTTCCAAGAGAAGATCCGATAGATTATGTGATGCGTCCCCAGAAAATGTGAAACATTCTCTTTTTAAGAAAAGAATGAGTAGCTAATGGGGTTTTATGGAAGAGATGGCATGGGCTATTTGCCTATTTCAATGATGGTCACCAAAGAAATGTGAACCAATCAGTAATATGGCTTTCCGGCTCAGAAAGATGTTTGGTGAGAGTTCTGATATTATTTTAACTCTGATCTCTCACCCTCTATATTTTAATCATATAAGCTCACATCTAACCAATCTTTCATTTCCATTTTATCTCAGCTCACTCCCACACTCAATTCTTTTAGACCCCTCTCCCCTCAATCACTCAAAGGATTTCTTCCGGGGTAGGAAACACTGGTTATCGTGAATCCATGGAAGATCTATTAAACACTCACACTGAATCCCATGTTCCTAAAAGTACATGTTGTTCAATAATTTTCTTGACTAGTAAAGCACAAGAAATCATATGTCAGTGTATATATGCTCATCAAAGATCAGAAATGAAATTTGAGCATTTTAAATATTTAAGATATCTCAAAACTTTATATGAATGAAAAAAATAGAAATGTTTTGAGAATCTGACAATGATTAACATCAGATCAAATTATCATGAAGAAAAATATTTGGGAATTCAAAGACGTATATTGTTTATATGAACAATATATAAACATATTATCAATGAAAGCACATTAAAAATGAAATGACGTTTGATTCAAACAACTGTGAATATCAAACAACGGGAGTATTACCATAGAAAGATATATCATTTGATACATGGTAATAACATAATCAATTTGAAAATGCTGAACCAGTGTGTGTATGAATACTTGATAAAGTATATAGAAAAGAAAATACACAAGTATTATTCTTTAAAGAACACACGGCCAGATAAGCAATAAAAGTATCCAAAAATCATTTAAAATTCACACTTCTCAAATCTGAAAAACATTTTAAGATCGTGAAGTGGTTTGAACATTTTAACACCATTTTTCACAAGTGAAAGTTGTTCTTGTTTCACAAGTGTTAGAGTATAAGGATTAGAATAATATACCTATAGATCGGAATCCTTAACTCCCCCTAGAATGAATATAACAATTAAAGTATCCTTAAATAGATATCCTCCCCCTTGATATCTGTAAAACATCAAACTTTTTAGAAATATTATTATAAAAGATATAACAATATAATATTTAAACTCCCTTTCAAACGAAAAAATTCCTGAAAAGATATAAGCATGAAAGCATCCTTCAGAAGAAAACTTTTGAATACGGGTTTTGAACTGAATTGTCCAAAAGCCATAGTTGTTAGTGTATTATTGTATACAAGATTTAATAGGAAAAGTCAAGTCAAGTAAAGTCAACAAAGTCAATGTATGTTTAGTCAATATGAGATTTCTTAGTCATTAAGCTTGTGGTTTTATACTTTGGTATAAATACCTTTTGTCTTTGTAATCATGTAGTAAGTAGAGTTCATTGTATACTTTGTTAGATATATGACAAGAACACTTTCTCTCTCTACACTCTCTCTCTAGAAGTTAACATTGTCAAATATTGTTAGATTGAGATTAATTGTTTAGATTTGCTTGAATTGATTGGGAAATTACAATATCAATTGGTATCATAGCACACCAAACAAATTCAGAAAGATCACTTTGAATCAAATTCTTGAAAAATTCAAGAAAATGGTTGTTTTCGAAAAAGTTACTGTTTGATTCGTAATTTTCATGTTTTTGTACAATTAAATCAAGAAATTGATTTGATTGTATACGTTTTATCAATTGAATCATTTTACGTTCAGATCACTCTGTCAAATTCCAATTCTAAATCGATCATTTTGATCAAATTGTTGATTTTTTGAAAAATTGAAAATGAGCATTGTTTCTTGAATCAATTCGTTGATTTTTATGGTTTTAATGGAAATTTTGTGATAGAAAAGTGTTCTAATATGCAAATCGATCATATTGTTGCAAGTTTATGTTTCAATTTGCAGGTTTAAGTTGATTTGAATCGATTTTATGAACTGAAGTGTCGAAACGCGCATGTTCAAGAAAACGCGCAAGTTCTTCCCAAGAACGCGCAGATTTCGTGAAACGTGCACGTTCATCACTAGAACGCGCAAGTCGTTAGAACGCGCAAGTCGCTAGAACGCGCAAATTGAAGATTCGGTCTCAAACGCGCTAGTCGAAGTTAGCGAGTTTCTAAAACGCGCTAGTCGAAGTTAGCGAGTTTCTATAACGCGCAAGTCGAAGTCAGCGAGTTCCGTACATCTGCGAGTTTGTCTGCGAGTTTGTCTCCGAATTTGCTTGCGAGTTTGTTAAAACGCGCAAATAATCATCTGCGAGTTTGCAAAACGCGCACGGTTCAGCTAAGTCTGCGGAGGGGGACATATTTTAATAGTGGTTATAAATTTCTGATTTTTGACGATCATTTTTTTTAAGCCAATCTGTCAATATGCCTGTTACAGATGAGAGAGGAAATACCTTTTTATCTACAAGAGATATGGCTGTTTTGTACATGCCAAAAATTCCAAAGATGGAAGCTGAATTAGACAAGCTGAAGAATCAGAATTCAAAGCTTCTTAAACAAATTCAGGATTTTAATTCCAATTTGTCAAATTCTGATATAATTCTTGTTTGTGCAAAATGTACTGAAAATGTCAAATCTGGTTTTGCAGGTATTGATAATGCAAGAGAGAAGGAGATTAAAAAGAAAGAAGAAATCATTGCATTAAAAGAAAGTACAATTGTAACATGTGAGAAAGAATTAAAGTTAAAAGAGAAAAAGATTGAGAGACTTCAAAGCCAACTAAAGACGACTGAACAGAAGTCATCAGAATCACAAGATGAATCAGTCAAGCTTCAACTGAAGTTTAAGGCTTTTGAAGATCATATATTTGTTCTGGAAAAGAAAAATGCTGAATTGTTAAAAAGCATTAAAGAAAATAAAGTCAAAGAGAATTCTCAAAGTCAACTGAAGAAGACTGATAAGAAATCATCTAAGCTGAAAGATGAGTCAGTCAAGCTTCAACAAAAGATTAAGGCTTTTGAAGAGAAAATATCTGCTTTGGAAAAGAAGAATGCTGAACTTCAAACAAGTCTCCAAGCAGAAAAAGAAAAAGCAAATGTGAAGACATCTTCAACTCAACAGTCATCTGAGATTTCCAAGAAAACTTTACAAGAGAAGAAGGATCTTGAGCTTAGATGCATAAAACTTTCCAAGCAAGTGTCTGATTTTGAAAAGATTCTAATTACTGAAAGAGACACATTTGCTAAGGAAAGAAAAGTTCTTTAAGATAAAAACACTGAATTTCCCAAACAGATCTCAGTTTTACAAGACTTATTGGAAAAAGAAAGAGAAATGTTGGGATCTTCAATGAAATTTCTGATAAATCCAAGAACTTACAAAAAGATTTTGAACAAGAACGTTCATATTTTGAAACTGAAATATCCAAGCTCATGTCCAAAATATTTGTTCTATCATCAGATATTCTTAAAGAACAGCTGGCTAGATCTAATTTGAAAAAGAAGTTTGACACACTTATTTCTGAAAGAAATATTTTATCTGAAAAGATTTCAGCTGATGTGATTAATCAATCACATTTTATCTGAAAGAAATATTCGTTCATATAACTTAGAAGCTGCAAACGTCAATTTATCAGAAAAGATTTCAGCTGATGTGATTAATCAATCACCTGTTGATCTTTCAACTGAATCAGTCTGTTCTTTCAAAACAACTTCGAGTTCTATTCATGATAAAAATGTTTTGAAAAACAAAAGTGTCAAACCAATCATTGTCAAATCAAATCAGATCAGACCATCAAATTTATTTTATGACAAATCTGTTGATGGTTCAGCGAGCTATTATGTAAAATCTCTTGGAAAGCAATCAAAGAAAAGTCAGATGGTCTGGAGAGTTAAAGATTCTTCTGATGAGAAGAAGAATGACAAAGCATATGCATCCACATCCAAAGCCAAAAAGAACAGAGCGCATAAAGGTAAATCCTTTGTTTATCCTGATATGTTTTACTCAACTAATCATCTGATCAGGATTGCTCAAAGGAAGATCTGTTGTTCTTACTGTGGAGAAAATGACTTTGTTCAGAGAGAATCTTCTCATAACTGGTACGGATCTTACAGAATTACTTCTCAGAATTCTGGATTTAAAAGAAATACATCTAATGAGAAGTGGATTCTTAAATCTAACATACCAGGACCCAAATACCAGTGGGTACCAAAATCTGTTAAATCTGTTTCGCAGGTACCACAGGTATAGGGGAGAAAGATGTTTGACTTCTGAGTAAATCAACTCAGGACTCGGACTTCAAAGTCAACGAACAATGGCTTTTGAACAAAACAGTTCAAAACCCGAACTTAAGTGTCAAGATTGTGGCTTCTGATCACATGACAGATCAGGACCCGTTCTTTCATGTTCAAATATGGATATTCTGCAAATATCCAGGGGGAGCTTAATAGACCTAAATCATTCTATAATGATTTGAGGGGGAGCAATATCTTCTTATCTTAGATCTCTGATTGTTTGAAAGAAGAACAACTTTCAAGCATGAAAAACATTTTTCTTAAATGTTCAAACCACTTATCTATTCTCAGAAGATTTTATGAATTTAGAAGTGTGATTTTAGATGTTTTTTTCATTATTGAGCTTTAATGTTTAACTGGCCGTGTGTTTCTAAAGATCAATACTTGCGTATTATCTTGTCTATATACTGTAAAGTATTCATACACATCGGTTCAGTACTTCATTTTAATCTGTTATTACCATGTCTCTAAACGAACCTATTTTTCGTTGGTAATACCCCCGTTTGCTTTCAATTTTTGTTGAGCATCATTCATCATTTCAAATTTGTGCTTTCATTGCTACATTGTTTATATTTGTTCATATAAACAAAATATCCAATTCTTTGATACCCTAAACCATCTTATTTGATCTGATTGATACATTGTCAGATTCTCAAAACAATTCTCTTGATTTCATTTCATTCATTCAATATCCTTGTTTTGAGAAATCTTCAAAGTTCAATTGCTCAAATCTCATGAGCATACATTTTGACAATGTCATCATACATTTTTGAGTTTAACTGCTAAAGTTAAATTGTTGAGCAACTATTCTTTTTAGGACTTACATGGGATTCGTGTGAGAACTTAAATAGAACTTCCATGGATTCACGTTAACCAGTGTTTCCTACCCAGGAAGTAATCCTTGAGTGATTGAGGGGTGAGGGGTCAAAATCAAAGAGTGGGGGAGATAACTCATCCGGTTGAGTTTTTCTCATTGTGTGGAGCGGTAAAATGAAAAAGAGAGATTGGTTAGAAGTGAGATTCAATGTTTAAAAGAAACAGGGTGTGAGATCAGAGTTAAAAGAATATCAAAACTCTGCACCAACCACTTTCTGAGCCGGGCAGCGACATCTACTGATTGGTTCACATTCTTTGGTGACCATCATTGAAAAAGGCAGTGAGCCCATGCCAACTCTTGCAATTACCCCACCAGCCACTCGTTTCTTTCTTAACAAAGAAATGTTTCAATTTTCTTTGGGGACGCAACATATCTGCTATCTGGTCTTCACTCGGAAGATTTAGATATTGAAAAAGAAGGAAAATTGCCCCACCTTCGCACCTCTTTCATGCACATTGAGTCCGTGTAATATCTGTTGTTGTCCCAACAATTTACACTTTTTGAACCTTATGAAACACAATCATTGTGCTAAATTCTTTCATACACAAGCACGAGCACACAGAAAATTTGTTTTTCTGTCAGAACATTCATAGATAAACCTTGTGTTTTTCAATGATTGAATGGAAGTCCTGGGGAGTCATCATCAAACCAGCTCCTTCTATTGTACATTCGTTGTACACAATAACTTCGTGTTACTGATAGGCACTTCTAACTGTTTCATTTGTTGAATCAGGGTTACCATGTTCATTATATCTGGATTTGAAAAGATTCAGGTATATACAGTTCATGATTCAGTGCAGATCAAAAAGGAGGAGAATGTATTTTCAAGGGGGAGAATCAAAGATTATGTTGAAATTGAAGATGTTTTGATGATTATGAAGCTCACAATAATCAAAAAGGGGGAGAAATCTACAGAGTTCAATTTCAAATAAATTTCAAAGTTCCAAAGAATGTTCAAAGTCAAGACTTGTGGAGAATTTCCGAAAGTTCAAATCAGATGAAAAGATTCTCAAAGATTTCTGAAGACAAGTCCAAATTAAGAATGATTCGAGAAAGTTTGTTTTTCCAAAGACGGTCAAGAGATCAAAGAGATGAAGATAGAAGTTTTTAAAAGATCCCTCGAAGTTTCAAATGTTTCAAAGTTCCAAAATGTTTCAAAGAAGTTTTCAAAGATTTCAAAGTTTTCAAGACTTGTTGACTTTCCAAAGTTGCAAAGTGCAAAAGACTTTTCAAGATTCTTCAAAAGAATTAAAGACTGAAGAGTGCTAGAGCTTTAAAGTTTTTAAAGCTGTCAGAGACAAAAGATTGAAGAATCAAGTGCTGAAGACTTATGTCAAATTTTTTATTAAATCTTGAATACAAAGGGGGAGATTGTTAGTGTATTATTGTATACAAGATTTAATAGGAAAAGTCAAGTCAAGTAAAGTCAACAAAGTCAATGTATGTTTAGTCAATATGAGATTACTTAGTCATTAAGCTTGTGGTTTTATACTTTGGTATAAATACCTTTTGTCTTTGTAATCATGTAGTAAGTAGAGTTCATTGTATACTTTGTTAGATATATGACAAGAACACTTTCTCTCTCTACACTCTCTCTCTAGAAGTTAACATTGTCAAATATTGTTAGATTGAGATTAATTGTTTAGATTTGCTTGAATTGATTGGGAAATTACAATATCAATAGTCACATAAAATATCCTGCAAAAAAAAGATTTTGGTAATCATTATAAAAATGATTCCGCTTTAGTCAGTCAACATATGATGAAATATCCAAAATATATTCAAATAAAGCACAAGATTAGAAAACTCCCCTAGAATCATGAACTGATGTTTAACATACCAAGTTTGCTAACTAAAAAGTTAAACCTCTTTTCATCCAACGACTTGGTGAAAAGGTCAGCTAACTGGTAGTCTGTAGTCACGAAGTGCATCTCGATATCGCCCTTCTCGACATGATCCTTTATAAAATGATAAAGCACGTTGATATGTTTCGTCTTGGAATGCTGCACTGGATTAGTTGTTATCGCAATCGCACTCTTAGAATCGCAGTAGATAGGGACTCGTTGGTAAGTATAACCAAAATCTTTTAACTGTGTTTTCATCCGGAGGACTTGTGAAGAGCAGCTTGCGGCAGCTACGTATTCAGCCTCGGCGGTGGATGTAGAAACACAATTTTGTTTCTTAGATGTCCAGCTAACCAACTTATCACCTAAGAACTGACAAGAACCAGAGGTGGTCTTTCTATCCAGTTTGCATCCTGCATGATCAACATCAGTATAGGCAGTTAAATCAAAAGACGAACCCTTAGGATACCAAAGACCTAACTCAGTAGTTCCTTTAAGATACCTAATAATCCGTTTAAAAGCGACCAAGTGTGATTCCTTCGGGTTTGCCTGATATCTAGCACAGAAACATGTAGCAAACATAATATCCGGTCTACTTGCAGTTAAATACAACAATGAACCAATCATGCTACAGTACACTTTTTGATCTACTGATTTGCCAGAAATATCTGCATCTGAAAGTGTGCCCGTTGCCATTGGTGTTTTCATCACTGAACTTTCACTCATGTTAAATTTATTTAAAATATCTCGAATATATTTTGATTGATAAATGAAAATGCCTTCGGGTAACTGTTTCACTTGAAGACCAAGGAAAAAATTTCAGTTCGCCCATCATTGACATTTCAAAACGAGATTCCATGATTCTTGAAAAGTTTTTACAAAACTTTGGATTTGTAGAACCGAAAATTATGTCATCTACATAAATCTGGATTAGAATCATATCATCACCTTGCTTCTTCAGAAAGAGAGTAGTATCAATTGTACCTTTCTTGAATCCTGAAGCAAGTAAGAATTGAGTTAGAGTTTCATACCAAGCTCTTGGTGCCTGTTTGAGTCCATACAAAGCTTTGTCTAAGACATAGACATGATCAGGGTTCTTTGGATCAATGAATCCTTCTTGTTGAGCAACATATACTTCTTCATGCAATATCCCATTTAAAAAAGCAGATTTTACGTCCATTTGAAATACAGTAAATATTTTATGCGCTGCATAAGATAAAAAGATTCGAATTGCTTCCAGTCGTGCCATAGGAGCAAACGTTTCGTCATAATCAATCCCTTCCTGTTGACAATAACCCTTTGCAACAAGGCGAGCTTTGTTTCGAACTACAACTCCAGATTCATCTCTCTTATTTCTGAAAACCCACTTTGTTCCAATAACAGATTTTCCATCTGGAAGTGGTACAAGTCGCCAAACTTTGTTCCTCTCAAATTGCAGAAGTTCATCTTGCATCGCCAGTATCCAATCTGGATCACGCAAGGCTTCTGAAGCTTTCTTCGGCTCAAGAGAACTTAAAAAACTTGAATATAGACAAAAATTAGCTGATGCTGCACGCGTTTGTACACCAGACTGTGCATCACCAATAATATTATGAAGTGGGTGCGCTCGTGTCCATTTCATGGTACTTGGAATCGGATGAATGTCAGCTTGAGTATTATCTTCCTCATATTCATCATATACTGAAGGTAAGTCTTGATCAACCCCAGATGTGCTCGGGACATCTTGTACAACCTCTTCTGAAGTATAAATTTTCGGAGCAATAGAAGAATCACTCGGAACTTCTGTTGCAGAATTTGGATCTGCATTTACAGAATCAACATTAGTACCTTCAGAATGTTTATGTGTAGATGTACCTGATGTGGTTGATATTGTGACATTTTCAGAAGGTCCTGAAATATCTGCTATTATGATTGGAACCTCTGAAGTTGATGCGAATATGCTTGATTTTTCAAAATCTGCACAAATATCCAGAAAAGCATAAAAAAATAATAAGTCTAATTCAGCTGTAATTTTATTTGAATTAGAAGACTTATTCTGTTTGATTTCGGGTTCTATTCCGTATTGAATAGAAACCTTCTGCTTAATGTTGATGATTCGTCGAATGACACATTAATGCTCTCCATGATAGTCTTGGTTCGTCTATTGTAGATTCGATAGGCTTTAGACGTTAACGAATAACCAATGAAATAGCCTTCGTCAGCCTTCTTGTCAAATTTACCAAGATCGTCTCGATCATTGAGAATATAACACCTGCAACCAAAAGTACGAAAAAATTTAATATTCGGTTTTCGATGATTAATAAGTTCATACGCTGTCTTTTTATGTCTTTTGATGACAATCGTGCGGTTTTCTGTGAAACAGGCAGTGGCTACGGCTTCAGCCCACAGAAACATTGGAAACTCAGAATAGGCTAACATTGTCCTCGCAGCTTCCACCAGTGTTCGATTGTTCCTTTCAACTACACCATTTTGCTGAGGAGGGTAGGCATCAGAAAAGTTGTGAGATATCCCAACAGATATGAGATAACTCTGAAGCTTTTCATTCTTGAATTCCGTGCCATTGTCACTTCTCAAAGATATAACCGGCAATTGTAGTCGAACCCGGATTTTCTTTATAAACTCAATGATCAGCTCTGCTGCATCTGATTTGTTCCTTCAAAATTCCAGCCAAGTATATCTGGAGTACTCATCTATCATGACCAAAATATATTTCTTACCATTGATAGATTGAGTCCTCATCGGGCCGCAAAGGTCCATATGTATCAATTCAAGTGGTGTTGAAGATGAGAATTCTGTCTTTGCTTTATGAGATGTTCGCTTCATCTTTCCCATTTCACAAGCGGGACAAAGAGAATTCTTCTCAAACCTTAGTTCTGGTAGACCTTTGACAATACCTTGTCTCGCCAACTGATTAATCGCATCAAAGTTTTGATGAGAAAGACGCCGATGCCATATCCAACTTTCAGCTCGTGAAGCTTTTGCAATCAGACAAACAGGTCTTGATGCAGAAAGTGTTGGAAAATTCACAGAATAAAGATTTGCATTCCTCTTAGCTTTAAAAACTGCACGACCATCTTTATCTTCAATATAACTGTTAGACTGTAATTGTATTCAAGATTAAATGAGGGTCATTGTTGTAATTAATGTTTGTGTGTGTGTTGTAATGAGCTTAGAAGGTTTGACCTTGCTTGGTCATGTTGACCTATATATAAGCAAGTCCTTATGTTGTTTTAATTAAGTGAGTAAGTGTGTGTGAAATTGAAGGTGTAATATTGGTGGTAGTTGAGAGAGAGTAAGAACACACACAAAGAACACACACATACGTGAGATCTGTGACTAGATGTTAGATCTGTGATTAATTGTAATTCATGTGATTGATCTAATAAAAGTGTTTTGTGTCAATCTAAATGTGTTAATACTAGTAATCACTGGGCCACAATTGGTATCAGAGCCAAATCCGTTTGAAAACCATGAAAATGTTTTGAGTCGTACTGTTCACGTTACTGTTCACAAAGTCAAAATCATTTTTGATTTTTAGTGGAATTTTTGAGTTGAATCTGATTAGGTTTTGTGCGCATTGTGAAATCGATCATGTCTGCATAATTTGTTTCAAGAATTGCACTGAAATCGAGTATGAATTTGTGATTTTTGTTGAGTTTGAAGTTCACGAGTTTCACGCACTGTTCTTGATTCAATTTGATTATTTGTGTGTTTTTAATCGAAATAACTTGGTAGAATTGTGTTCGAAATGTGTTGGTGAGTATATTGTCAAATTTTCAGATCGAAATTCGAAGTCTAGATGTGTTTTGGTGTGATTTTAATTGATTTTAGAGGTTTGCGTTTGATTCATCTGGTTTGCGTTTGATTCATACTGCTTTGCGCTTGTTTCATCCTAGTTTGCGGGTGTTCATACTGGTTTGCGTTTCATTCATCGAGTTTGTGTTTGATTTGTATCCATAGCACACACGCAAAGCTAAGATTTGCGTTCCACATCACAAACGCAAAGTGGAGTTTGCGATTCACACTACAAACGCAAACTAAGGTTTGGGCTCCTCGTTACAAACTCAAAGTGTGGTTTGCGTTCCACACTGCAAACGCAAAGTGTGGTTTGCGTTTCATACTATTCACTCGATTTGCGTTTCATACTATTCACGTTTGCGGGACCCCCGTGCTAAGTCTGCGCAGGGGGACAAAAGTTCTTTGAGTAACCAAAATCTCTGAATTTTTTTTAAGTTTTCTTGATTTGATTGGATTTAAAGATCTTTACTAGCTAATATTTTTCATCTTGTGTAGGTACATACATTCTTCAACCATGGAAAATGAATTTCTTTCTATGGGATCTCATCTGAAGCCTCCGGTCTTATCTGTTGGAGATTATTCACAATGGAAGAAAAGAATGATTCAGTTCTTAAATCTAAAGAACAGAGATTATATGATATCTATCATAGATGGTCCGGGAAATCCACAATCATTTGTACCTGGACAAGCAGCTACAGCTACATCTCCAGCAATCCCAGATCGATATGTGTCAAAACCATATCAATTCTTTACTGATGCGGAAAAGGCAAGATACAAGCTAGATGATGAGGCACTTATCTATCTCACTATGGCAATCCCTAATGATATCTACAATCGAGTAGATAGTAGGGAATCTGCAAAAGATTTATGGGATGAATTGGAGAAACAGTTTCAAGGATCAAAGAAGTCAATTCAGACAAAGCTGAATCAGAGTATAAATGCATATGAAGGTTTTCATGCGAAAGAAGGAGAGACTTTGTTGGAAACTTACAATCGTTTCAATGTGATATTGAATGATATAAGGAGAAATGGGATGAACAAGTCAGAATCAGAGATCAATTATAGGTTCATCAAAAACTTGAACCCAGAATGGAAAAGCTATGCTATCAACATTCAGATGACCAAGGACATGGCACAAGAAGACGTCAATGATATCTTCACAACTTTATCTCAGCATGAGGATGAAGTAAAGCAGCTTGGTGCTGAAAAGAAGATGGTCAAAGATTCATTAGCCTTAATGTTTGAACGTAAGAAAGGGTCAAGTTCCAAGTCCAGTTCTTCTTACAAGTCAAAGTCAAGGAAATCCAGAGCTCTCCTAACTGAAGTCACTGATTCAAGCACTGATCACTCTTCTACTGAAAGTGAAGAATATTCAGATGAGGATATGCAACGATTCGCTGAAAATCTGGCTCTTCTCACAAAGCAGTTCAAAAGATTTGGAAAGAAGAAGTACAAGCCAAAATATGAGAGCTACAAGAAAGACAAGTACAAACCGAGATCTGAAAAGAAGTATGAGAAAAGAGGAGAGAAAAGAGATGAAAAGCGAGAAGAGAAACGAGAAGAGAAGAGAGAAGGAAAGAAAGAAGAGATTGAGCCGAAATATGGACGATGCTACAATTGTGGAAAACCAGGTCATTTTTCCAAGGATTGCAAGTTCAAGCGTACAAAGAATTCGGAATATTATGCTCGGAAAACTTTATTAGCAAAGAAGGTGGAAGATGGTCAGAACTTAATGGCGGAAGAAGAGAATTGGCTCTACAAAAGTTCTGATGATGAATCTGCACACTTTACTCAAGTGTGTATGATGGCCAAAATAGATGAGGATATTGGATCATCTTCTGATCATTCCGACTGTGGTTCCGAGGTACGTATTCAATCCTTAAAGGCTCAAGTTAAATTCATGAAAGAAGAGTTTAAAACTTTAAAAGGCAAACTTAGTCATGAAAGACAAACAATGTTGAATTTTCGTGATGAAAATTCAATGTTGAAAGATGTTGTTAAGGAAAAAGAGTCTGAGAAAGATTGTTTGAAAAAGGACAAAGATGTTTTAAATTCAAAGATATCTGAGCTTGAAAGAGATCTTGTAAACTTAATTGCTGAAAAAGGTGATTTTCAACTAAAATTTGAAGCGTGTTTTCAAGAAAGAAACGAGGCATATTGTAAAATTAAGCAACTGGAGGATTTAAATTTGAAAAGAGGACAGACTGAGCAAACATTAAATCTTTTAACGAACAAACTCCAAGATGTCAGATTTTATAATGTTAAAACAGGTTTGGGTTTTGAACCAAATAATGTTTTAAAAAGAGCACCAGAAAATTTGTATAATTTTGATAAAATGGGCTCTACTCCTACAAAACTCGATATTCATGATACTTTTGTAAAAGGTAAAATCGTGGATGATGATGACACTTCATCTTGTGCTGATTCAATTTCAAGTTTAAAATCTGTTGGTTTTGCTTATAAAGATTTAAATGAAAGTTACAAAACAAGAAAAATAGAATTTAGTGAATTTATGTCACTATTTTCTCCTTGTTTACCAATAGAATCACCCAAGGTTGAAGAAAATAATACTGAATCTCAGTGTCAGTTTGATGAATCTGATTCAGAAAATGCTGTTGAGAATCACGTATTTTCTGATTTATTCACTTCTAATTCCTCAAATGCTTCAAAAGATGAAAATATCATGAATCAAAACCTTAAGTCTGATTTTTCAAAAACTATGACTGAGGAGATTTTTACAGAAATGATGAATGCTTCAGATCCTGTTCCTATAATAGAAAAGATGAATGATTCTGAGGTGAATCAAGCATTTATTTTTGAGAAACAAATCATAGATCTTCAAAAGACAAGTGAAGAGTTAGAAGATGAGAACATTGATCTCAAATTCAAACTTGACAAGTCTTTTGAAGAAAACAAAGAACTCTGTAAAGAGTTAAATATTTTGAAAGATGATTTGTTTAAACGAAATCTTCAAGATAAAAAGATGTTTGAGTCTCCAAACTGGAATGTTCATTCTAATCTAGAGTTTGATACTGTTAATTCTAAAACTTCAGTTGTTTATACTACTACTCCTGAATATCCTCCGAGTATTTTTGAGAAAGGAGAAGCTTCTTGTACTTCAAAGCCAAAATCATTTTCTTCAAAGAAAACTAACAAGATTCTGTTTCCTGTTTCAGATGTAAAAAGGCAAAATGGTAAAGGAGAAAGGATGAAGAATGTGAAGGAAAATAAAGTTGCTAAAAATAAATGTAATATCAGTGATAGTGGTAGGTTGATGTGTAAAAATTCAAACGTTTCCAAATGTCAAAATTGAATAAATGATTGTACTTCATTGGATAAATCTAAGCTTTGGACATTTGCACGTAAGAATTATATCTGCAAACACTGTCATGATAATGCTTTTATTATTCCTTCCATTCATCCTAAATCTAAAGTTGCCAGAAAAAACATCTCATGTCAAATCAACTTTAAATTCCTTAACTCATCAGGCTAAAATTTTTCATGATAAGATTGATAATTTTTCGAAAAAGAAAACATTTCATGAGCTTAATGTTAAAATGGTTTGGAAATGGGTACCTAAGCCTCGCTATGAGTGGGGAATTAAGGCTAAGGTAGATGATGTTGATAAGTTGCAAAAAGCTAACAAGGAAGGACCCATCTGGATATGGGTACCTAAACAAAAATGAGTTGTTCTTTTTGCAGGACTCACATACATGGTATATAGATTCAGGATGCTCGCGCCATATGACAGGATTTAAGCATCTACTTCACAATTATGTTGAGGAACCTGCCGGTACTGTAAGTTATGCTAATTCTGAGGTTACAGGATACATTAGAGGACACGGATCGTTAACAAATGGCACAGTGACAATCAAAAGAGTACTATACGTGGAAGGACTTGATCATAATCTTTTTAGTACAAGTCAATTATGCGATAGTAAATTTCAAGTTCGGTTTACTGATAAATGTTGTTATATTGAAGATAAAGATGGTCGTGCAGTTTTTAAGGCTAAGCGGCATGCAAATCTTTGTTTTGTGAATTTTCCAACACTTTCTACATCAAGACCTCTTTGTCTGATTGCAAAAGCTTCACGAGCTGAATGTTGGATATGGCATCGGCGTCTGTCTCATCAAAACTTTGATGCGATTAATCAGTTGGCGAGACAAGGGTTTGTCAAAGGTCTACCAGAACTAAGGTTTGAGAAGAATTCTCTTTGTCCCGCTTGTGAAATGGGAAAGATGAAGCGAACATCTCATAAAGCAAAGACAGAATTCTCATCTTCAACACCTCTTGAATTGATACATATGGACCTTTGCGGCCCGATGAGGACTCAGTCTATCAATGGTAAGAAATATATTTTGGTCATGATAGATGAGTACTCCAGCTATACTTGGCTGGAATTTTTAAGGAACAAATCAGATGCAACAGAGCTCATCATTGAGTTTTTAAAGAAGATCCAGGTTCGACTACAATTGTCGGTTATATCTTTGAGAAGTGACAATGGCACGAAATTCAAGAATGAAAAGCTTCAGAGTTATCTCATATCTGTTAGGATCTCTCACAACTTTTCTGCTTCCTACACTCCTCAACAAAACGGAGTAGTTGAAAGGAAGAATCGAACACTGGTGGAAGCTGCAAGGACAATGTTAGCCTATTCCGAATTGCCAATGTTTCTGTGGGCTGAAGTCGTAGCCACTGCGTGTTTCACACAAAACCGCACGATTGTCATCAAAAGACATAAAAAGACAGCGTATGAACTTATTAATAGTCGAAAACCGAATATTAAATTTTTTCGTACTTTTGGTTGCAGGTGTTATATTCTCAATGATCGAGACAATCTTGGTAAATTTGACAAGAAGGCTGACGAAGGCTATTTCATTGGTTATTCGTTAACGTCTAAAGCCTATCGGATCTACAATAGGCGAACCAAGACGATCATGGAGAGCATTAATGTGTCATTCGACGAATCATTAACGTTGACTTCTGAACACAACAGTTCAGAACTCAAGCTTAAACAGAAAGTTTCTATTCAAGATGGAATAGAACCTGAATTCAAACAAAATAAGTCTTCTAATTCAAATAAAATTACAGCTGAATTAGACTTATTATTTTTTGATGCTTTTCTGGATATATGTGCAGATTTTGAAAAATCAAACATATCCGCATCAACTTCAGAGGTTCCAATTATAGTCACAGATATTTCAGAACCTTCTGAAAATGTCACAATATCAATCACATCAGGTACATCTACACATATACATTCTGAAGATACTAATGTTGATTCTGTGCATGCAGATCCAAATTCTACAACAGAAGTTCCAAGTGATTCTTCTATTGCTCTGGAAATATTTACTTCAGAAGAGGCTGTACAAGATGTCCCGAGCACATCTGGGGTTGATAAAAACTTACCTGCAGTTTATGATGAATATGAGGAAGATAATACTCAAGCTGAAATTCATCTGATTCCAAGTACAATGAAATGGACAAGAAATCACCCACTTCATAATATCATTGGTGATGCACAGTCTGGTGTACAAACGCGTGCAACATCGGCTAATTTTTGTCTATATTCAAGTTTTTTAAGTTCTCTCGAGCCGAAGAAAGCTTCATAAGTCTTGAGCGATCCAGATTGTATACTGGCGATGCAAGTTGAACTTCTACAATTTGAGAGGAACAAAGTTTGGCGACTTATACCACTTCCAAAAGGAAAATCTGTTATTGGAACAAAGTGGGTTTTCAGAAATAAGAGAGATGAATCTGGAGTTGTAGTTCGAAACAAAGCTCGCCTTGTTGCAAAGGGTTATTGTCAACAGGAGGGGATTGATTATGAAGAAACATTTTCTCCTGTGGCACGACTGGAAGCGATACGAATCTTCTTATCCTATGCAGCGCATAAAAATTTTACGGTCTTCCAAATGGACGTAAAATCAGCATTCTTAAATGGGATATTGCATGAAGAAGTATATGTTGCTCAACCAGAAGGATTCGTTGATCCAAAGAACCCTGATCATGTCTATGTCTTAGACAAAGCCTTGTATGGACTCAAACAGGCACCAAGAGCTTGGTACGAAACTTTAACTCAATTTTTACTCGCTTCAGGATTCAAAAAAGGTACAATTGATACTACTCTCTTTCTGAAAAAGCAATGTGATGATATGATTCTGATTCTGATTTATGTAGATGACATAATTTTCGGTTCTACAAATCCAAAGTTTTGTAAAATTTTTTCAAGAATCATGGAATCTTGTTTTGAAATGTCAATGATGGGCGAACTGAATTTTTTCCTTGGTCTTCAAGTAAAACAGTTACCCGAAGGCATTTTCATTAATCAGTCAAAATATATTCGAGATATTTTAAAGAAATTTAACATGACTGACAATTCAGTGATGAAAACACCGATGGCAACGGGCACACTTTTAGATGCAGATCTTTCTGGCAATTCAGTAGATCAAAAAGTGTACCGTAGCATGATTGGGTCACTGCTGTACTTAACTGCCAGTAGACCGGATATTATGTTTGCTACATGTTTCTGTGCGAGATATCAAGCTAATCCGAAGGAATCACACCTGGTCGCTGTAAAACGGATTCTTAGGTATCTTAAAGGATCTAATGAGTTAGGCCTTTGGTATCCTAAGGGTTCGTCTTTTGATTTAACTGCCTATACTGATGCTGATCATGCAGGATGCAAACTGGATAGAAAGAGCACCTCTGTCTCTTGTCAGTTCTTAGGTGATAAGTTGGTTAGTAGGACATCTAAGAAACAAAATTGTGTTTCTACATCCACCGCTGAGGCTGAATACATAGCTGCTGCAAGCTGCTGTTCACAAGTCCTCTGGATGCGAACACAGTTAAAAGATTTCAGATATATTTATCAACGAGTCCCTATATACTGTGATTCTAAGAGTGCGATTGCGATAACAGCTAATCCGGTACAGCATTCCAAGACGAAACACATCGACGTGCGTTATCATTTTATAAACGATCATGTTGAGAAGGGCGATATCGAGATGCACTTCGTGACTACAAACTACCAGTTGGCTGACCTTTTCACCAAGCCGTTGGATGAAAAGAGGTTTACCTTTTTAGTTAGCAAACTTGGTATGTTAAACGCCAATTCATGATTCTAGGGGGAGTTTTCTAATCTTGTACTTTATTTGCATATATTTTAGATATTTCATCATATGCTATCTGACTAAAGAGGAATCATTTTTATAATGATTACCAAAATCTTTTTCTTGCAGGATATTTTATGTGACATTGGCTTTTGGACAATTCAGTTCAAAACCCGTATTCAAATGTTTTCTTCTGAAGGATGCTTTCAAGATTACATCTTTTCAAGAAGTTTTTGTTTGAAAGGGAGTTCAGATATTATATTGCTATATCTTTTATAATAATTTTTCTAAAAGATTGACGTTTTACAGATATAAAGGGGGAGGATATCTAGTCAAGGATATTTTAATTGCTATATTCATTCCAGGGGGAGTTAAGGATTCTGATTTACAGGTATATCATTCTAATCCTTATACTCTAACACTTGTGAAAGAAGAACAACTTTCACTTGCGAATTTTTTTTTTAAAAAAATGTTCAAACCACTTCACGATCTTAAAATGTTTTTCTGATTTGAGAAGTGTGAATTTTAAATGATTTTTGGTTACTTGTGAATTTTATTGTTTATCTGACCGTGTGATTCTTTAAAGAATAATACTTGTGTATTTTCTTTTCTATATACTTTGTCAAGTATTCATACACACACTGGTTCAGTATTTTCAAATTGATTTTGTTATTACCATGTATCAAATGATATATCTTTCTATGGTAATACTCCCGTCGTTTGGTATTCACAGTTGTTTGAATCAAACGTCATTTCATTTTAATGTGCTTTCATTGATAATTTGTTTATATATTGTTCATATAAACAACATACGTCTTTGAATTCCCAAATATTTTTCTTCATGAACATTTTATCTGATCTTAATCATTGTCAGATTCTCAAAACATTTCTATTCTTTTCATTCACATAAAGTTTTGAGATATCTTATCTGTTTAAGATGCTCAAATTTCATTTCTGATTTTTAAATGAGCATACAAACACTGACATATGATTTCTTGTTCTTTACATGTCAAGAAAATCATTGAACAACATGTACTTTTAGGAACATGGGATTCAGTGTGAGTGCTTATTAGATCTTCCATGGATTCACGATAACCAGTGTTTCCTACCCCGGAAGTAATCCTTTGAGTGATTGAGGGGAGAGGGGTCTAAAAGAATTGAGTGTGGGAGTGAGCTGAGGTAAAATGGAAATGAGAGATTGGTTAGATGTGAGCTTAAATGTTTAAAATAAAGAGGGTGTGAGAACATAGTTAAAAGAATATTAGAACTCTGCACCAAACATCTTTCAGAGCCGGGCAACCACATTACTGATTGGTTCACATTTATTTCATGACCATCATTGAAATAGGCAAATAGCCCATGCCATCTCTTGCATACAAACCCACTAGCTACTCATTCTTTTCTTAAAAAAGGAATGTTTCACATTTTCTGGGGATGCAGTACATAATCTATTGGATCTTGACTTGGAAGATGCTGATATTGAAAAAGAAGGAAAGTTGCCCCACCTTCGACCCTTTCTCATGCACGTTGAGTCCATGTACAATCATTGCTGTCTCAGTGATTTACATATTTTGAGCCTTATGAAACACAATCATTGTGCTAATTATTTCAAAACACAAGCACAAGCACACAGAGAATATGTTTTTCTGTCAGAACATTCATAGAATTACCTTGTGTTTTTCAATGATTGAATGGAAGTCCTGGAGAGTCAACATCAAACCAGCTCCTCACATTGTACATCCGTTGTACACAGTAACTTCGTGTTACTGACAGTCACTTCTAACTGTTTCGTATGTTGATTCAGGGTTACCATTCTTATTTCGTTTGAATTTTAAAAGATTCAAATGAATATGTTCGTGAATCAAAGGCCAATCCAGATCAGATGTGAGAATGATTTTCCTATATGGGGAGATTGTCTATTATCCAAAGGAGGAGATGAAAGTTCTTGAAGAATGTGCTTATCAGATGTTGGGAAGTTTATTCAATGACGGATCTGACCTTGAAGTGTTTTAATGATTTTGATTCTTACAAATCATTAAAAAGGGGGAGAATAATCAAAGTTCAAGATCAGATTGAAGTTTTAAAGATATCAGAGGAGATAAAGTTTTCAGTTGATTGAAGTCAAAGATTAAAGAAAGCTTGTCAAAGAAAAAGTGGAAGAAAGTTAGAGTTTAGTCAAAAGCTAATTCAAAGGAAGAGACAAGTTTTAAGATTTGTCAAAGTTTTTGAGATGTCAAAGCCAGAAAAGATTTGAAGTTGAAGTTAATTCTGAAGATATGAAGACCTGAAGATTATTGCCAAATTTTTTTTAATCTTGAATCCAAAGGGGGAGATTGTTAGACTGTAATTGTATTCAAGATTAAATGAGGGTCATTGTTGTAATTAGTGTTTGTGTGTGTGTTGTAATGAGCTTAGAAGGTTTGACCTTGCTTGGTCATGTTGACCTATATATAAGCAAGTCCTTGTGTTGTTTTAAGTAAGTGAGTAAGTGTGTGTGAAATTGAAGGTGTAATATTGGTGGTAGTTGAGAGAGAGTAAGAACACACACAAAGAACACACACATACGTGAGATCTGTGACTAGATGTTAGATCTGTGATTAATTGTAATTCATGTGATTGAACTAATAAAAGTGTTTTGTGTCAATCTAAATGTGTTAATACTAGTAATCACTGGGCCACAATAACAACATTTATCAGTAAACCGAACTTGATAGTGACTATCGCAGAATTGACTTGTACTGAAAAGATTATGATCAAGTCCTTTTACGTATAGTACTCTTTTGATTGTCACGATGCCATTTGTTAAAGATCCGTGTCCTCGAATGTATCCAGTAACCTCAGAATTTGCATAACTTACAGTACCAGCAGGTTCCTCAACATAATTGTGAAGTAGATGCTTAAATCCTGTCATATGTCACGAGCATCCTGAATCTATATACCATATATGTGAGGCCTGCAAAAAGAACAAATTACTTCTGCTTAGGTACCCATATCCATATGGGTCCTTCCTTGTTAGCTTTTTGCAATTCATCAACATCATTTACCTTAGCCTTAATTCGCCACTCATAGCGAGGCTTAGGTACCCATTTCCATATCATTTGAACATTAAGCTCATGAAATGTTTTCTTTTTCGAAAAATGATCAACCTTATCATGAAATTTTTTAGCCTGATGTGTTAAGGGTTTGAAAACAGATTTGACACGAGATGTTTTTCTGGCATCTTTAGATTTAGAATAAATGGAAGGAATGATAAATGCATTATCATGACAGTGTTTGCAGATGAAATTCGTACGTGCAAATGTCAAAAGCATAGATTTATCCAATGAAGTACAAGCATCCATACAACTTTGACATTTGGAAACGTTTGATTTTTTACACATCAAACTACCACTATCACTGATATTACATTTATTTTTAGCAACTTTATTTTCCTTCACATTCTTCATTCATTCTCCTTTTCCATTCTGCCTTTTCATATCTGAAACAGGAAATAGAATCTTGTTAGCTTTCTTTGAAGAAGATGATTATGGCTTTGAATTACAAGAAGCTTCTCCTTTTTCAAAATTACTAGGAGAATATTCTGGAGTAGTAGTATAAACAACTGAAGTTTTAGAATTAATAGTCTCAAACTTTGGATTAGAATGAACATTCCAGTTTGGAGATTCAAACATCTTTTTATCTTTTAGATTTTGTTTAAACAAATCATCTTTCAAAACATTTAACTCTCTAGAGAGTTCTTTGTTTTCTTCAAAAGACTTGTCAAGTTTGAATTTGAGATCAACATTCTTATCTTCTAACACTTCAATTGTGTTTTGAAGATTTGTGATTTGTTTCTCAAAATTAGATGCTTGATTCACCTCAGAGTTTGATTCCATCTTTTCTATTATAGGAACAGGATCTGGAGCATTCATCATTTCTGTAAAGATCTCCTCAGTAATAATTTTTGAAAAATCAGAATTAAGGTTTTGATTCATGATATGTTCATATTTTGAATCTTTTAAGGAATTAGAAGTAAATGAATCATATAAAGGAATTTGATTCTCAGCATCAGTTTCTGAATCAGATTCATCATACTGACACTGAGATTCAGTACTATTTACTTCTACCTTGGCTGACTCTGTTGGTAAACAAGGAGAAAATAGTGACATAAATTCACTAAATTCTATCTTTCTTGTTTTGTAACTTTCATTCAAATCTTTATAAGCAAAACCAACAGACTTTAAACTTGAAATTGAATCAGCACAAGATGAAGTGTCATCATCATTCACGACTTTACCTTTTACAAAAGTATCATGAATATCGGATTTTGTAAAAGTAGAGCCCATTTCATCAAAATTATACAAATTTTCTGGTGCTCTTTTCAAAACATTATTTGGTTCAAAACCTAAACCTTTTTTAACATTATAAAATCGGACATCTTGGAGTTTGTTTGTTAAAAGATTTAATGTTTGCTCAGTCTGTCCTCTTTTCAGATTTAAATTCTC
This sequence comes from Arctium minus, assembly GCA_954870635.1. NCBI lineage: Eukaryota > Viridiplantae > Streptophyta > Magnoliopsida > Asterales > Asteraceae > Arctium > Arctium minus. The sequence goes on from OX941095.1 coordinate 15,633,010, forward strand.
CAGTTGCTTGATTTTACAATATGCCTCGTTTCTTTCTTGAAAACACGCTTCAAATTTTATTTTAAAATCACCTTTTTCAACATTTAAATTTACAAGATCTCTTTCAAGCTCAAATATTCTTGAATTTAAAACATCTTTGTCCTTTTTTAAAAAATCTTTTTCAGATTCTTTTTCCTTAACAACATCTTTCAACATTGTATTTTCATCACGAAAATTCAACATTGTTTGTCTTTCATGACTAAGTTTGACTTTCAAAGTTTTAAACTCTTCTTTCATGAATTTAACTTGAGCCATTAAAGATTGAATACGTACCTCAGAACCACAGTCGGAATGATCAGAAGATGAACCAATGTCCTCATTCACTTTGGCCATCATACACACCTGAGTAAAGTGTGCAGATTCATCATCAGAACTCTTGTAGAACCAATTTTCTCCTTCCGCCGTTAAGTTTTGACCATCTTCCACCTTCTTTGCTATCAGTGATTTCCGAGTATAATATTCTGAATTCTTTATTCGCTTCTGCTTGCAGTCTTTGGAAAAATGACCTGGTTTTCCACAGTTATAGCATCGTCCATATTTCGGCTCAGTCTCTTCTTTCTTTCCTTCTCTCTTCTCTTCTCTTTTCTCTTCTCGCTTTTCATCTCTTTTCTCTCCTCTTTTCTCGTACTTCTTTTCAAATCATGGCTTGTACTTGTCTTTCTTGTAGCTTTCATCTTTCGGCTTGAAGTATCTGTTCTTACCGAAGCTTTTCTTAAACTGCTTTGTGAGGAGAGCCAGATTTTCAACAAATCGTTGAATATCCTCATCTGAATTTTCTTCACTTTCAGTAGAAGATGCATCAGTACTTGAATCAGTGATTTCAGTGAGGAGAGCTCTGGATTTCCTTGACTTTGTCTTGTAAGAAGAACTGGACTTGAAACTTGACCCTTTCTTACGTTCAGACATTAAGGCTAGAGAATCTTTGACCATCTTCTTTTCAGCACTCAGTTGCTTTACTTCATCCTCATGTTGAGATAAAGTTGTGAAGATATCATTGACGTCTTCTTGTGCCATGTCCTTAGTCATCTGAATTTTGATAGCATAGCTTTTCCATTCTGGGTTCAAGTTTTTAATGAACTTATAATTGATCTCTGACTCTGACTTGTTCATTCCATTTCTCCTTAGATCATTCAATATCACATTAAAACGATTGTATGTCTCCAACAAAGTCTCTCCTTCTTTCGCATGGAAGCCTTCATACGCATTTATACTGTGATTCAGCTTTGTCTGAATTGACTTCTTTGTTCCCTGAAATTGTCTTTCCAGTTCATCCCATAAAGCTTTTGCAGATTCCATACTATCTACTCGATTGTAGATATCATTAGGAATTGCCATAGTAAGATAGATGAGTGCCTCTTCATCTATCTTGTGTCTTGCCTTTTCTCTACATCACTGAAGAATTGATAAGGTTTCGGCACATAACGATCTGGGATTTCTAGAGATGTAGCTGTTGCTGCTTGTCCAGGTACATACGTTTGTGGCTCAGTTGGACCATGAAGGATGGAATCCATATAATATTTGTCCTTTAGATTCAAGAACTGAGTCATCCTTTTCTTCCATTGCGAATAATCTCCGATAGATAAGATCGGAGGCTTCAGATGAGATCCCATAGAAAGTAATTCATTTGCCATGATTAAAAGATGTATAAACCTACACAAGATAAAAAAAATATTAGCTAGTAAAGATCTTTAAATCCAACCAATCAAGAAAACTTTCGAAAAAAATTTAAGTACAACACAGTGTGAAACGCAAGGTAGAATTGTGCGTGAACAGGTGTTGCGCAAACCACACTTTTCGTATCATGTGCGGTACGCAAAACAAACTTTGCGTAACCCTTATAATGCGCAAAACTTAACTTTGCGTAATGAGTGTGATACGCAAACCTTCTCAGTATGTGATACGCAAATATTTTCAGTGTGTGATACGCAAACATTCTCAGTGTGTCCAGTATGTGATACGCAAATCTTACTTTGCGTATGTACCGTGATACGCAAACAACACTTTGCGTATGTGCTGAGATACGCAAATATTACTTTGCGGGACAAGTGTAATACGCGAACGACACTTTGCGTATGTGTTGTGATACGCAAACGCCACTTTGCAACTAATGAAACCAAACACTTAATATACGATACGCAAAGATCAACTTGCGTTTGTTGTTGCATACGCAAAGTTCAGATCAAACAATAAGATTCTCGATGAATCTTTCGCAAACCAAGATGAATCTTGCGCAAACCTCGGATGAACATACGCAAACTTTAGATCTTATGCAAACCGACTAAAAAGAACTAAATCTCACCAAAAACTCATCTAGACCTCAAATCTTGATCTGAAAATTTGACAATTCACTCACATAAACATCTCGAATCTAATTCTGATCATGAATTTCGATTAAAACACAAAAATTGACAATCTGATTCAAGAACAGTTCGTGAAAACTCGTGAACGAAAACTTCTTTAAAATCAAAATTACCAATCGAGTACAGTGCAATTCTTGAAACAAAATATACAAACTCGATCGATTTCACACTACGAACATAACCTAATCGATTTCAACTCGAAATTTTCATTAAAACTCAAAATCGATTTTGGACTTCGTGAACAGTAACAATGAACAGTGTTGACTCAAAAACTTTCTTGATTTTTAAATGGATTTGGCTCTGATACCAATTGTGGCCCAAGATTTACTAGCATAAACACATACAGATTTACACAAAACACCTTTTTGTTTATTAATCACAAAGATTACATTAAACCATAAGATTGAGTGAATGTGTGTATACTCAATGTGTAACTATGTGTTCTTACTCTCTCTCAATTACCACCAAGATTACACCTTCACTTTCACACACTTACTTACACGCCCACTTAGAAACAACACAAAGACTTGCTTATATATAGGTCAACATGACCAAGCAAGGTCAAACCTTCTAAGCTCAATACAACACACACACACAAACACTAATTACAACAATAACCCTCATTTAATTTTGAATACAATTTCAGTCTAACAAAAAGGCCAGATCTTTGCTTTTACAAAGTATGACAAATGAGATCTATGTGAAAATAGGCAGCTACAATGCATCTACAAAATCAATGTGGGATCAGCTTCAGAAGATGATGTTGGGTTCAAAGATAGGAAATCAAATGAAGGTGGCCAACTTTATCAACAATTATGAAGAATTCAAGGCCAAAGAAGATGAGAGTTTAGAGGAAACCTATGAGAGGTTTGTGCTTATTCTTAATGAACTTTCCAAGAACAAGGTAAAGAAGCAATAGATTGAGAACAACGTCAAGTTTCTCAGTATCTTACAACCTGAGTGGAAAAAGCATACTCGTCGTATGAAGTAGATGAAAGATTTGAGTGAGATTCCACTACATGAGGTTTATGAGACTCTTCGACAGAATGAAGAAGTGGTGGAAGAGAAAAGGTCTGAGAAAAAGAAAGTTGAGAAGGTTGTTGATCATATAACATTGGTGGCTAGAGAAAAAGAGAAGGAAAAGAAAGAGAAGAAGAAAAAGAAGTAGATAGTGATGTCTAGTTCTAAATCTGAGTCTGAATCTGATGGAGAAGATGGAGAGAATCTTAAGCAAGCAATGCTTTTACTGACCCGTGCTTTTCAAAAGAAATTCTACAAGAAACCGGGTTCTAACTCTTAGATATTTTCTTCATCAAGCTCAAAGAACCACGAGCATAGAGAAAGAGTGGAAGGAAGTAGATTTGTTGAGAAGAATCCGGAAGAAAAGAAAAAGTTTGTGAATGACTACGCCAGTACTGAAAAGAAAGGCGATGATCTGATCAAATGCTACAACTGTGGCAAGGTCGGACATTACGCAAAAGAGTGTCGGAAGCCAAAGGTTCGTAATTCGGAGTACTACAAAAACAAAATGCTCTTGGCCAAGAAACAGGAGGCAGGCAAGGCATTAATGGTAGAAGACGAATACTGGTTGGATCATTCTGATGTGAAGGAAGAACAAGAAGAGACTGCTCATTTATTCTTGATGGGAAAAGAGGAGAAAGATGATCATTCTGGTGATGAGACTGCTGATGAGGTAATGAACTTAACTGAAAATGATTTCATGACCAAAATGGAAGCCATGATGGTCGAACTTCAAGACCTTCAAACCAAACTGAAAAAGGAAAAAGACAGAGTTGCTAGGAGAAATCAACAGATCTTTGAACTTAATAAATCAGTTATTGGGAACAAAGATTTAATTGATTCTCTACGCAAATCTGATTCTGTTTTAAAACTGAAAAAGATTGTTTTGAAAGTAAGATTTCTGAGTTGCAAAAACAATTGTCCAAGTCTGATTCTGAAAAACAAGAATGTGTTCTAAAAGCGTTTAAACTGCAGGTTGAGAATAAGACTTTAGAGCAAAAGGTAAATGGTCTGGAAGCAAAGTTGTATATTCGAGGCCAAACAGATCAAACGATTTTTCTTCAATACACCTAATGAAGAGGCTATGTTAAAGAAAAATGGGGACTAGGTTATGATAATCCTCATTACCTAGAGAAAGCTATCAGAAAACAGCCAGCGTTATATAATGCAAATTATATGTATGATGCTGATAAATATCCTCATTTGAAACCCAAATTTATCACCAAATCATCTAAAGAAGTTGAAGGAAAAGAAGATGAGAACATAATGAATTTAAAGAAAATGCAACTACCTTTCTGTTATGAAAGACTGAATGATAGTTATCTTTCTAAAACATCAAATTTTCTTTCAAATGCTTATTTTGCTAGTTATTCTTCTACTGAGATGGAGGCAAAACCTATTCAAGCTAAAATTTATGTTCCTCCACTAGTATTAGAAAGCAAAATAATTGAGTTGGAAAATATTTTTTCTGATGAAATAATTTTGAGTGATCTAACTCAAGTTGTATTTTCTACAATGTTAAAGAACACAAATTTTCTTTTTAAATCTGAAGTGAGTTCTCCATCTTCTAAAGTAGCTCAAACTTCTGAGACTGATTTTGATGATTTATTTGAGTCTGCAAATGATTTCCTAAATTCTGATGAAGGGTGTATAGAGGAAATTGATATGTTTGACTTTAATGCTCCACTTCCAAATCATTCTACTTTTGTGATAAATGGAAAAGTTTTACCTAGTGTTCATGAAAAAGGCAAATCATCAACTAAGGTTGGTGAATCAGTTTCTGTGAATGCTGATTACTATGCAAAGGGTAAGAAACATAAGAAACAACGTTCACATAAACAGAATAACACTGGTAAACACAAGAAAAATCAATTTCAGAAATCTGATTTTCCTAATAAATCTAAATTCTTTGTTTCAGATGTAAGAAAGAAAAGGGAAGAAGAGAGATCTGAATGGCGACCTAAAAGGAAGAGTGATGAAAAGGCAGAATCAATTACTGATAGTTCTTGTAATAGATCAACTAGTAGTATGTGTGATGTAGTTGGTTATATTGCTTCTCATAATAAAAACCTTGTAACTTCTTACAAGAGATATTCTATAAAGCAATTATTCCGATTATCTCCTACTGCTACTCAATCTTATTATTATCAGTGGAATGATTTTGCTTATCATCATAATTCAAATGATTGGTTTGGATCTTATCATATTTATTCCTCTAGATCAAATGTTTTCAACAGTTTTCAAAAGAAAAGAGGATCCATATTCAAATGGATGCCAAAATCTTGTACTAATCTGTTAGGACCCGTTTTTAAATGGGTACCTAAAATTGTTGTTTCCTGATTTCTCTTGCAGACCCGACATATGTGGTACTTGGATAGCGGCTGTTCCAAGTATATGACCGGGCATAAAGCTTTATTGTCTAATTATACAGAGAAATTAAGCGGAAATGTACGATTTAGAAATGACCAGTTTTCACCAATCTTAGGATTTGGTGACATCATTCAAGACAATATAACGATTAAGAAGGTGAGCTATGTCGAAGGCTTAGGGCAAAACCTGTTTAGTATCGGTCAATTCTGCGACAAAGGGTTAGAGGTCAACTTCAAATCCAAGAGTTGCTCGGTCCGTACTGAAGACGGCAAAGAACTCTTAGTCGAAAATCGAAAGACAAATCTCTACACTATCAATCTTAAAAAGGTTCAGAATGACAATCAGGTTTGCTTACTGACAAAAGCGTTGATGCAGCAAAGTTGGCTTTGGCACCGAAGGTTATCTCATCTGAATTTTCGTTACATAAACAAGCTGGTCAGTGGAAAGTTAGTGAATGGACTTCTTGAGCTCAAGTATATGAAAGAACACTTGTGTGCAGCGTGTGAAAAAGGGAAGATGAAGAGAGCTCCATATAAACCGAAGCCTGAACCTAGTACCAGTTCTCCACTAGAGTTGTTGCATATGGATCTTTGTGGTCCGATGCGAACACAAAGCTTAGGCGGAAAGAAATATGTTCTTGTTATCGTGGACGACTATTCGTGATACACGTCGGTCAAATTTCTACGATCAAAATATGAGACTCCCGAAGTACTCATTACATTTCTAAAGACGACCCATGTAAATTTGCATAAACCAGTCAAGCTTCTCAGAACTGATAACGACACAGAGTTTAAGAACAAGACTGTTGAAGAATATCTCGAATCGGTCGGGATATCACATCAATACTCTGCTGCTCGTACGCCTGAACAGAATGGAGTAGTCGAAAGGAGAAATCGAACGCTAGTCGAGGCCGCTCGTACTATGCTCAGCTAATCAGACTTACCTCTATTTTTGCGGGCATAAGCTATTTCGACTGCATGCTACACTCAGAACCGTTCCATGATACACCGCATATTTTAAAAGACTTTGTACGCTTTAATCAACAATCGAACACCAACCATAAAATATTTTCATATTTTTGGTTGTAAGTGTTTTGTACTAAACGACAGAGAGAGTCTGAACAAGTTCAGTGCTAAGGCAGATGAGGGCATCTTCATTGGATATTCTTCTACATCTGCTGCATATCGCGTTTATTTGAAGAAGTCGAAGACTGTTATCAAGAGCGTAAACGTTACATTTGATGAGGAAATGGCTTCTGAACAAGTCAGTCCAGAACCCATGATAACTGGAGTATTAGCTTCTAGGCAATCCCGTTCAGAACTTGTACCTGAAAAGAACAAATCAGATCAAGCTTCAATGTCTACTAATCATTTATCTGATTTAGATCTTTTATTTGAACTGTTTTATGATGAATATCTCGGATCTAATGTGAATAAACCTGTTGTGGTTGACAGGATTGAAGATTCAACGATTAATCATCCAATCACTTCAGATGTTTCTACTGAATCAAATTCTCCGATTCGGAAAGATATTCCAGTTCAAATACCTACTCCAATAGTTGAAGTTGTATCTACTAATGATGAGCCAGAAGTTACTGAGTCAGTAGGATGTGCTGTAAGGACAGATTAACAGACTGAACAAGCTGTACCTAGTGAAGCTTCTGCACCAATTACTTCAACTGAATCCCTCCCTCATGATGTACAAAATGAAGAAGTTGATAGTGGAATCTTAGATGATAATCATGATCAATCTTCATCTAATCCACTCCCTCATGAACATCTCTGGACCAAAGAGCACCCTCTTCACAAAGTAATTGGAGATCTCAACAAACCAGTGCAAACAAGGTCAGCAACTTTAAACCTGTGTCTGCATGACTCATTCCTTAGCAAGATATATCCTACTCGAGTTTCAGACGCTCTAGCTGATTTGGATTGGGTGTCTTCTATGCAAGAAGAGTTAAATCAGTTCGAAGCCCTGAAAGTCTGGAGACTAGTGCCAAAACCAGAAGGAAAAACCGTTATCGACACTAAATGGGTGTTCAAGAATAAAAAGGACGAAGATGGTATTGTTATAAAGAACAAAGCAAGGCTTGTTGCCAAAGGATATAGGCAAGAGGAAGACATAGATTACGACGAGACATATGCTCCAGTAGCGTGTATAGAGGCAATCCGCATGTTTCTAGCCTACGCAGCTCACAAGAACTTCACTTTCTATCAAATGGACGTGAAGACTGCTTTTCTGAATGGCATATTTAAGGAGGAAATCTACGTCTCTCAACCAGAAGTATTTGTAAATCCAGAAAAGCTAAATCACGTCTACATCTTGGATAAAGCTTTTTATGGTTTGAAACAAGCACCTCGCACCTGGTATGATGTTCTATCTCAATTCTTGGTCAAGTCAGGTTTTTCAAAAGGTAAAGTTGATACCACTTTGTTTATTAAAAAGGAAAAGGCCGATATCATTCTTATTCAGATATATGTAAATGATATTATACTTGGCTCTACAAATCCTAAATACTGTAAAAACTTTTCTAACCTCATGATGTCACGTTTTCAACCAACCACTTATTTTCTTCTTGAAAAGAAAGTGTTTCATATTTTTCTGGGGGGACGCAACACATATGCTATCTGGTTTTCATTTGGAAAATCTGGAAATTAAAAAAGAAGGAAGTTTGCCCCACCTTCGCACTTCAATCATGCAGATTGAGTCTGTGTTTATCTACTGTTGTCTCAGTGGTTTACATATTGTTGAGCCTTTATAAGCAATCATTCGTGCTTAATTCTTTCTATCACTTGCACGAACACACAAGGAATTTTTTTCTTTGTCATAACGTTCATTGAAATTGCCTTTGTGGTGTTTCAATGATTAGATGGAAGCCCTGGGGGAGTGAACATAACAAAAGCTCCTTTATAATGTGTATTTGTTACACACAGTGACTTTGTGTTACTGACAGGCATGTTAACTGATTCATTTGTTGATTCAGGTGTTACATTCCTATTTTGTCTGGATTTGCAAAGATCTAAATAAATACATTGTTCGAAATTGGCAAAGAATCAGAGGCTCGTGAAAGATCAGTGGTCGGAACAAACAATGACATTTCTTGATGAGAAAGTTTTGATGAACCAGATGCTCTATTCATCAAAAAGGGGGAGATGATTTACAAAAATGTCCAATTCAGATATTTCAAAGTTAAAGTTTTGAAGAAGTTAAAGTTCAAAGATTGAAAGGTTGAAAGATTGTTCAAGAAGAGTCAAAGTTGTTTGAAGATGTGCTGATTTTCAGAAATTTTCTTTGAAGATTGATTTTTTTTGGAAAGGGTATCCTGGGCCTATGGCCCAGACTATTCCCTGGCAATTAGAGCCTGTGGCCCAACTGCTAAAGCGTGCAACCTTGAGTTTATCCTCAGTGGCCACAAGTGCTGTGAATGGGGCTCGAACCCGGGTTGAGCGCTATGAACTCCCCAAGCCTTTACCACCACACCACAACCCTTGTGGTTTTTCTTTGAAGATTGTTTGCTGAAGCATTCCGTGCTAAATCTGAAGATAATTTCTTTCCGATGTCTGAAAGAGTCTTGTGATCATTATGAAGAGATTATTGAAGATTGTTATATCTTTTGAAGATAGATTTTGGGAGAATACAAACAGTTTTTGAAGATAAAGATGTTATAAAGAAAAAGGGGAGATTGTACTGACAGAGCTTAAAGAGAAGACTGAAATGCAAATTCTTTCGAAGTTGATCTTGAATCCAAAGGGGGAGATTGTTAGAGCATAAATCTGTTGGATACAAGATCAAGAATATTGAAGGTCAAAGTACAAGAAGTCAAAGCTGGGAAAGTCAACCCTCATTTAAAAGTCAAAGTCATTTTGTAATAAAGCAAAGTCAATTGTATTGTGTTTATTTTTCCTTGTTATTAGTTGTAGGAATAAATATATTCCTTTGTTGTTTAATAGAGAGATGGTTAGAGCTTGAGAGAGTTGTAGAGAGAGAAAGAAGAGTCTAGAGAGAGAAAGTGTGAAAACAGATTGTATTCGTTTGAGTTTTGAATAGAAATCAAATAGGTAAATTGAATCATTCTTGTTTGTTTAATTGATTTGTAATTAGAAACTTGATTCCCGGACACACATGTACAGATGACTAGTGGAGTGATAGCACTAGTTCCATGCTGAGTCTGAAAGTTGATAGCAGTGATTGGCTTTCCTTGCTTGTTCAGGACTTCACGCTTTTCAACAGTAAACCGGAACTCTTGAAGAAGAGTCTTAGATGGTATATGAGCTACTTTCAGAGCGTAGCTGAGAGAAGATTCCTTGAATATAAGGAGATGGTTTCTTTTTGGGAAGATCCAGAGGTCCCAAATGATTGTTGCTAGCAAGTTGTGAAGCTGAAAGTTCAAACTTCACATTCTTGGACTTGATGAGAGTTGCTTGGGAGGCCATTTCTGAAGAATGGTAAGAGAATAATGTAACGAAGATGGTTTAGATTTCAAGGAAATTTTTTTTACCAGTTTCTTATTGAATGAAGAAACTTGTAAAGGAAGTTTGGTTAAGAAAATCCAGTTTCCTTGTTAAGAAGGGGACATGAACAGTCTTAAAAACCATAAGTTTGTTTTAAGAAAATCATAAAAAAATGATTTGATACCAGAAACAGTTTTAATCCAAGAAGGTTTAGGATTAAAGAAGGGTTTTTGATAGGAAAAAAGGAAAGAATAAAAACCTGGATTACTTGAAGACGTTGAAGATTCAAGTGTTCTTGAGTTCTTATCTTGAATGTCGAGAGTAATTCTTGCCTTTGAGTTTTAGAGAGCGTAAAAGGTAAAATTATGAATGACATTCCTTTTATATGAGGATAGAGAGAGAATTAAGAGCGGGAAAAAAGGTCATCATGACACGGACACGACCCACGAAGTTGATTGGACAAGAAGTGCAACAGACGAACGTGTCAGTAAAAGGCGTTCCATGGATTATCGGTTCGAATGACGTTACAAGAGAGAGAAAGTCGTTTCGATTTTTGGAAAGTATCTCTGATAGAAAGTCAGGGATATGGTTCATTTTCAAAGGATCACTGATGAGAAATGTCAGTGATAAGTTTTGTTATTCAAAAAGCTTTTAATCACTTGAAGAAAGTTAGTGATTTAAGTTTTGGTTTTCGAAGAGCGTCTTACTGAATAGGATCCAGTGAGGAAAGATGTGAGAACATACCTGAGGGTTAGATATATTTAGTCAGAGATGATGAAATGAAGTAGAACTTTATGACTGACATAATGCATGAAAGCTGAAGAATTATTGTTCAAGGTTCAGTATTCCAAGCTCACTAATGAGAATATTAAATCTTATCTCATCAAGAGGTTTGGTGAAAAGATCAGCGAGCTGATAGTCAGTAGGAATAAAGTGGAGTTCTATATCACCGTTCATCACAAGATCTCTGATAAAATGATATCTGATCTCAATGTGCTTTGTCTTTGTATGTAGTACTGGATTGTTTGCTATAGCGATGGCACTAGTGTTGTCGCAATAGATTGGAATCTTGGATAGCTAAAAGTCATAGTCCAATAGTTGATTTCACAGCCACAATACTGGAGCACAATAACTTCCAGATGCTACGTACTCAGCTTCAACTGTGGATGTGGAAACTTACTTCTGCTTTTTGCTAGTCCAACTAATGAGTTTTCCACCTAGGAGTTAACATCCGCCAGTGGTGCTTTTTCTATCAAGTTTGCAACCTGCAAAATCACTATCTGAAAAGCCAGTGAGATCGAACCCTGAATCTTTGGGGTACCAAAGACCGAGGTTAGGAGATACTTTAAGATATCTGAAAATTCGCTTAACAACGATTAGATGAGATTCCTTGGGTTCTGATTGATAGCGTGCACAGATTCAGGTTGAATACATTATATCAGGTCGACTTGCCGTAAGATACAACCGGGAGCCTATCATTCCTCTATAGGTTGTGACTTTTACAGGTTTTCCAGCGGGATCCTTGTTTAATGTCAGCAGAGGTGCCATAGGAGTTTTCCTCGCTGAGGTTTGAGTGAGATCAAACTTTTTCAGTATATCTTTAACATACTTACCATGATAAATAAACGTACCTTTTTTAGATTGCTTGATCTGAAGTCCAAGGAAGTAAGTTAGTTCACCCATCATACTTATTCTATATTCTTTCTTCATTTTTTCAACGAAGCGAGTACACAAAGATGGGTTAGTAGAACCAAATATAATGTCATCAACATATATTTGCACAAGAATAATATGACCTTTTATCTTTCTGAAAAATAACGTGTTGTCAATTTTAACACGCTCAAATTTTTCAGAGATAAGAAAAGAAGAGAGGGTGTCATACCAAGCGCAAGGAGCTTGTTTTAACCCATAGAGAGCCTTATCCAACTTATATACAAAATGTGGATGCTTAGGGTTAGAGAACCTTGGGGGTTGTTCAACAAAAACTTCTTCATTCAGTTTTCCATTAAAAAAGCTGACTTGACGTCCATTTGATAGACTTAGAAGTCTTTGTGAACTGCATATGCTAAGAATAATAGAATTGCTTCGAGTCTAGCCACAGGGGCAAAGGTTTCATCATAGTCTATGCCTTCCTCTTATCTGTATCCCTGAGAAACTAGCCTAGCTTTGTTGTGGGTTACAGTCCCATTTTCATCTAATTTGTTTCTAAACACCCATTTAGTGCCTATGACAGATTTATCAGATAGTCGGGGAACGAGATTCCAAACTTTGTTTCTTGCAAACATAGTCAGCTCTTCTTGCATAGCGCTGACCCAGTTTGGATCTCTGAGGGCATCATCAGTCTTTTTAGGTTCAAAGAGAGAGAGAGAAAATTAACAAAGAGACATATATTACCTGAACTTCGTCGAGTCTGAATACCTGCATCAGGATCACCAAGAATTTGATCTATAGGGTGATCTCTTGTCCATCGTTGAGCTGGAGCATAATTACTTAACTCAAAAGTTGGATCATTAATAGGAATGTTCACTGATGAAGAAGCTTGAGGTTCTTCAGCTATCAATTATTTTGATTCAGATAGAACATTATTCACTGAGAGGTTTTCAGAAGTGGGAGGATCTGATGGAGGGAGTATGTTTAGAGGAATAGCTGAAACCCATGAGGTGGATTCAGTGTTAGGAGGTATGATGTTTGGATCATCATCAATATTTGGAGAATCTGCATGCTGATGTGAGTTGAAGAGAGGTTCAGTTTCTCTGTAATGTGAAAATATTCAAGCATTCAGTTCATCATTATCAACGATTGGTTTAGAGTTCGCTGATCTGGATTCGTCAATGTGTGTCCCGATTTAATCGTTGAACCAGTTCTAATCAAGTAATAACAAACACAACAATATGATTACCAACCTGTCTTAGATTACAAATCAAGGAATACAAAGTTTGATGATTTCGGTTTGAAGCTCTTGATGTTTTTCTCTCTTGTTTACACCTTGAGTGTGTGTGTTGAATGTGATATGATGTTTTTCTTTTCCTTCTCTAACACACTACATCAACTTGCAAACTAAAACTAATATCTAACTAAATAAACTAATATAATATCTAAACATAATATCTAGATATTTAGGAATAATAATAAAATACTAAAAACAATACTTTGATATTTTATTACAAACGACATTAGACTTATGTTAAGAGTCGACTTTCCGGCTTTAGCTTCAGATTGGATCTTCAGAATGGATGATCTTAAATCCAATAGATCTGTGCGCTAACAAACTCCCCCCTTGGATCAAGATCATTACTAAAAAGATTTTAGCAATTCAGTCTTCTTTTTTTGACTCAGAAGATGCAATCTCCTTCTCTGTCTTCCATATGTAATAATCTCTAGGTTTTAGCTCAGAATGCTTTAGCAAAGTATCTTCAAAGAAAATTTCTCTAAAATCAGCATGTCTTCAGAATACTTTGATCTTTCGCATTTCTTGGTTAGCTCTTCTCTTTTTCAATCTTGTAATGTAATGGACATTTCTTCAAGCTTTAGGTTCTCCCCCTTTTTGATGAATAGAGAAACGATTTCATCAAAACTCTGAGTAATAAATATCTTTCATTTGGAGCCTCTGATCCGTCAATGCAAAAGATATTCATCCAGATCTTTGCAAATCCAGACAAAATAAACGTGTAACACCTGAATCAACAAATGAATCTGTTAAAATGCCTGTCAGTAACACTAAGTCACTGTGCCTAATGAATACACAATGAAAAGGAGCTTTTTGATGTTGACTCCCCCAGGGCTTCCATTCAATCATCGAAACACCACAAAGGTAAATTCTATGAACGTTATGACAAAAAAAACAAATTCCTTGTGTGTTCGTGCATGAGGTAGAAAGAATTTAGCACGGATGATTGCTTATAGGCTCAAAATTGTGTAAACCACTGAGACAACAATATGTTAAACACAGACTCAATGTGCATGAGTGAAGTGCGAAGGTGTGGCAGACTTCCTTCTTTTCAATATCCAGATTTTCCAAATGAAAATCAGATAGCAAATGTGTTGCTTCCCCTTTGAAAATGAAACACTTTCTATTTGAGTAGAAAATGAGTAGCTAGTGGGGTTAATCAAGAGTTGGCATGGGCTAGTTGCATGTTTCAATAATGTTCACCAAAGAAATGTAAAACACTAGAAATGTGGTTGCCTGACTCAGAAAGTAGTTGGTGCAGAGTTCTGATATTCTTTTAACTCTGTTCTCACACCCTCTTTCTTTTAAACATTAAGTTTACTTCTAACCGAACTCTCTTTTTCTGTATATCTCATCACCCAACCCACACTCATTTCTTTTTGATTACTCACACTCAATCACTATGGATTAACCTCTTGGGTAGGAAACACTGGTTAACGTGTATCCATAGAAGTTGTGTTAAGTCCTAGCATACTGATCCCATGGTTTTTCTAGAAAGCATATGATGCTCAAAATGGTTTAACTATCTCAGTTAAAGCACAAAGTAGATCTTGAAAACATTTAAAATCACACTTCCAATTCATGTAATCGGTTTGAGATTCAGGAAGTGGTTTGAACTTTTAAGAACAATGTTTTCTATGATTGAAGGTTGTCCTTCTTTCAACCATATATGAGATTAAGATAAAGGATTATACCTTTACGTGCGATCTTACATCTCCTGAAGCTAAGCTTAAAGTCATAAAGATATGATCTTGTAAGCATCTCTCAAAAACTGCAAAAGTCTTATGTCATAGTCAAAGCAAATTTATTCACTGAAAATAAAATGACAAAAAGCAGTAAAACAAATTAAAGTACGAGTTCTGATAAAAAATAATCAGAAGTCATATTCATACTCCTTTGATTTGAAAAGCCCCCCCTAAAATCATGCATTACAAAAATTTTAACATAACAGGTAAATGCAGAAATTTTATGAGCTCCCCCTCAAAATATCAATGATCATCTATCAATGTCTTCTCATACTCCCCCTTTGATCATGAACGGATTGTTAATGTGCAAATATCTTGTGGAAATGAAGAAATGATGAAAAAATTATAATAACAAACTTTAATAGGTAACCACCGATTAGGTCTTAAGATTTAGCATACCCAACTTAGAGACAAGAAAATTAAATCCCTTTTCGTCTAAGGGTTTGGTAAACAGATCTGCAAGCTGATAATCAGTTTTTACAAAGTAAAGTTCAATTGTTCCTTTTCCGACATGATCTTTTATAAAGTGATACCTGACATCGATGTGTTTTGTCTTTGTAGGCTGAACAAGATTAGTTGTTATCACGATTGCGCTCTTCGAGTCACAGTATATCGAGATATGGTTGAAGTGAAAACCATAGTCTCTCAGTTGAGTTCTCCTCCACAAGACATGAAAACAGCAGCTAGCAGTAACTACATATTCTGCTTCGGCCGTTGAAGTTAAGACACATAATTGCTTCTTTGATGCCCAACTGACGAGTTTATCACCGATGAACTGTATATGACCTGACGTGCTCTTCTTGTCTAACATGCAACCAGCATGATCTGCGTCTGTATATGCTGTTAGTTTAAAACTAGTATATTTAGGATACCACAGACCAAGATCTCCAGTGCTCTTCAGATACCTAAAAATGCGCTTAATGACAGACACATGGGATTCTTTAGGATTAGCCTGATATCTTGCACATAAACATGTTGAAAACATTATATCTGGCCTACTAAAAGTAAGATACATCAAAGAACCTATCATCCCTCTGCAAGTCCTAACATCAACAGCCTTTCCAGAAGGATCGGTGCCGATCTTAGTACCTGGTGCCATTGGGGTACCAATCGGTTTAGAATTTTCCATTTTGAACTTCCGAAGAATATCAAAAATGTATTTTGATTGATTGATAAAAATCCCCGATGAAAATTGTTTGACTTGTAATCCGAGAAAGAAATTCATCTCTCCCATCATATTCATTTGAAATCTTGACACCATAAGGTTTGAAAAATTCTTACAGTACTTAGGATTTGTAGAGCCAATAATAATATCATCCACATAGATTTGAATAAGAATGATATCGGCTTTCTCCTTTATAATAAACAAAGTGGTATCTACCGTACCTTTTGTAAAACCAGACTTGACTAAAAATTGAGATAGGACATCATACCAGGCGCGAGGAGCTTGTTTCAATCCATAGAGTGCTTTGTCGAGAATGTAGACATGATTCAGTTTCTCTTGATTGACAAAGCCTTCTGGATACGAGACGTAGACTTCTTCCTTTAGAATGCCATTCAGAAAGGCGGTCTTCACGTCCATTTGAAAGACAGTGAAGTTCTTGTGAGCAGCGTAGGCTAGAAACATTCGAATTGCCTCTAAACGCGCCACAGGAACATAAGTCTCGTCATAGTCTATTCTCTCCTCTTGCCTATATCCTTTGGCTACAAGTCTTGCTTTGTTTCTGATAACGGTACCATCTTCATCTTTCTTGATCTTGAAAACCCATTTTGTACCTATTATAGTTTTACCTCGAGGTTTGGGTACGAGTCTCCAAACTTTAAGTGCGTCGAACTGATTCAGCTCTTCTTGCATTGCAGTCACCCAGTCTGAATCGGCAAGAGCCTCTGATACGCGAGTAGGATCGATCTTTCTCAGAAAGGATTCATGCATACACATATTCATTGACGCTGACCTAAGTTGTACCTGGCTTATCGGATGCTCTTTGGTCCATTTATGTTCATTAGGGAGTGGATGATATGAATATATATCAATATTATCATCTATGAATCCACTAGTACCTTATTCTGGTTGTTCAGGAGGAATTATGGTTGCAGTTGAAGTAGTAGGTGCAGAAGTCTCAGCAGGTACAACTTGGTCCGGCTGTAGATTAGTCTGTACAGAACATCCTACTGATACAACAACTTTTGTCTCTTCGTTATTTGTCACAACTTCAACTTTTGGAGTCGACATTTGTACTGGAATTTCTTGCTGAATCGAGGAGTTGGATTCATTAGAGATATCTGAACTGGTTGGATGAGTAGTCGTTGAGTCTTCCATCCTGTCAACCACAACAGATTTCTTCACATTAGATCCAAGAAATTCATCATAAAATAGTTCAAATAATAAATCTAAATCAGATAAATGATTAGTAGACGTTGATGCTTCATCTGATTTGATCACTTGAGACGCAGGTTCTGGACTGATTTGCCCAGAAGCTAGTACTCCGGTTATCACGGGCTTTGAACAGAGTTGTTCAGAAGCCATCTCTTCATCAAATGTGACGTTTACACTTTCAACAAATGTCTTTGACTTCTTCAAGTATACACGGAATGCAGTTGATGTAGATGAATAACCAATGAAGATTCCTTCATCCGCCTTGGCACTGAACTTGTTCAGACTCTCTCTATTGTTTAGAACAAAACACATACACCCAAATATATGGAAATATTTGATTTTCGGTGTTCGGTTGTTGATCAACGCATACGGAGTCTTCTTGAATCTACGGTGTATCATGAAGCGATTCTGAGTGTAGCACGCAGTCGATATAGCTTCAGCCCACAGAAATAGAGGTAAGTCAGATTGACTTAGCATAGTACGAGCAGCCTCGACTAACGTACGATTTCTTCTTTCGACCACTCCATTCTGTTGAGGCGTACGAGCAACAGAGTATTGATGTGATATCCCGACCGATTCAAGATATTCTTCAACTGTTTTGTTCTTCAACTTTGTGCCGTTGTTTGTTCTTAGAAGCTTGACTAGTTTCTACAGATTTACCTGGGTTGTCTTCAGGAATGTAATGAGAACATTTGGTGTCTCATCTTGTGAACGTAGAAATTTGACCCAAGTGTATCGCGAGTAATCGTCCACGATAACTAGTATGTACTTCTTTCCGCCTAAGCTTTGCGTTCGCATCGGACCGCATAAGTCCATATGCAACAAATCTAACGGAGAGCATGTACTCGGTTCAGGCTTTGGTTTATGTGGAGGTCTCTTCATCTTTCCCTTTTCACATGCTGCACAAAGGTGTTCTTTTCCATACTTCAGCTCTGTAAGTCCTTGAACAAGCTTTCCACTCACCAGCTTGTTTATGTACCTAAAGTTGAAATGAGAGAGCCGTCGATGCCATAGCCAGCTTTGTTGCATCGAGGCTTTCGAGAGTAGACACACCTGCTTGTTAGTCTGGACTTTTGAAAAATTAATTGTGTAGAGGTCGGACTTTCGAGTGTCGACCAAGAGTTCCTTTCCATCTTCAGTGCGAACAGAACACCTATTGGCCTTGAAATTGTCCTCTAAGCCTTTGTCACAGAACTGACCTATACTAAATAGGTTGTGTCGTAAGCCTTCAATGTAGCTCACCTTCGTAATCATGACGTTGTCGTGTACCATATCACCATATCCCAGAATTGGTGAAAACTGGTCGTTCCCAAATCTAACTGTCCCGCAATATTTATCTGTATAGTTGGACAACATCCCTTTCTGCCTTGTCAAATGCTTGGAACACCCGCTATCCAAGTACCACATATGACGGGTCTGCACAAGATAAATTACGAAACATGAGTCTTAGGTACCCACTTATAAATGGGTCCTACAGGGTTAGTACATGATTTTGGTACCCATTGAAATTTGGGTACTCTTTGCTTTTCAGAATCAAATGAAGAAATTGAATTATAAGAGTGAACATGATAAGTGCCATACCAAATATCAGAATCTTGACAAGAAGCATCAACATGTTTATCATAATATGAAGACTTTCTAGCAGATAAAGATAACTGGAATAATTGCTTCAAAGAGTATTTCTTGCGATAAACGACAAGTTTTGGTTTCAAAATAGCAACATCAGTAATCAAAACATCTTTACTAGGCGTAGTCTTATTACAATCAACACTACAAAAAGATTTATCAGCCTTGTCAATCTCCTGTTTTGGTTGCCATTGAGTTTTAACTCCTAGCCTTTGTTTGCTTGGATCTGAAACATTTGAAACTTGTGAGTTAGACTTTTGAGAAAAAAACGAATGCTTCTTCTTTAGGTTACCAGTAGTGATCGGTTTCTATGAATGCTGAGATTTATTCTTACCTTTAGCATACTTAGTTTTCACAGAGACTGATTTATCAACTTTCGTTGATTTTGCACCTTTAACAAGCATACTGGTTTTTCCCAAGGATTTCACAACAAAAGATGAATGGTTAGGAAGTTTCGCATTAAAATCAAATTGATCAATACACTCATCTAAAAGACCATCAGAGTTTAGAAAATCAAACCCTCCACCAGTTAGACCAAAACTATCATTCGATTTCGAAGCCTTAGAAAGAACAGTATTCTTAAGCACAGTTGAAAACACTTTTTGTTCAATATCAATCAAAAGTCTTTCATCTATTAAAGATTTCCCACGTTCAGAAATTTTACTTTCCAAAACGAGAGGAGGGACGTAAATTTTACCTTTAATAGGCTGCGCCTCCATTTCTTTACAGAACAACTCTGAAAGAAGTCATTTGAAAGAGATTTCTTTTGATATTTTGGAGCTTCATTATAACTATTATTCAGTTTCGCATAATAAAATGGAAGGTGAACTTTAGATGATTTCTTTCGTTTTTCAGTTTCCTTGGCTTCATCCTCTTTAGATAGTCCAGTATTGAAAACTTTAAGATTAGGGAATCGGTGAGAAAGTTTCATAAATGTAATATCATAAAGTGTTGGCACTTCAGATATACCCTTTTTAAGGTAGTGTGGATTCTCATATCTGAGTCCCCATTTCTCTATTTCCTCTTTGGGTTTGTTTACATGAATGGTTTGTTCAGTTTGACCCAATGTGTATAACTTCTCTTCCAAAACTTTTAATTTTGCAAGTAAAGATTAGTTTTCTTTGGAAGTTGAAGAATGCAATTTCGTAAGCTCTTTGAAATCAAACTCACTCTTTCACAATTTAGTCTTTGTTTCAATAACCTCTTTAAGAATTATGGTCTGTTCTTTTGCGCTGGTGTCATTGTTTTTGTGTAAAGTCTCAATCAATACTTTCTTCTCAGCAAGGTCATTGCTAAGTTTCTGTATTGACTGGTTTTGATCATGATAAACACCTTTTTCATGCTTAAGTTTCGACTCTAATTCTTGGAGTTTTAACATCATGGCATGCATTTGATTTAAGAAATAAGACTTATCTAAATCACATACCTCTTCGTTATTATCTTCATCGGAATCTGCTTCACCTTCTATCTCCAGCTTTCCCATGAAGCATAGGTGTGCTTTCTCATCCGTCTCTTCATTCCCATCTTCTTCGTCTGATTGATCAAGTCAGAACTCATCTTCTGCCATCAATGCTTTTCCAGCTTCATGTTGTTTGGCTAGAAGCATTTTGTTCTTGTAATAGTCAGAGTTCTGGACTTTGGGTCTTCGGCAGTCTTTTGCAAAATGTCCAGGTTTACCACAGTTGTAGCACGTTGGAGGTTCTGGATGTTTGATCTCTTCTGCTTTATACCTTCTCTCTTCTGGCTTCCTCTCCTCTATTCTCTTTCCGTCAAACCTCTTCCCTTCAACCCTCTCCTTGTGAACATAGTTGATTGAGCCTGATGAATACCTCTGACTGTTTGAGCTCGGCTTTGTGTAGAACTTCTTTTGAAAAGCCTTAGTCAACATAAGGATAGCCTGCTTTAGTTGTTCACAGTCGTCAGAGTCAGAGTTCGCTTCAACATCATCTGATTCAGACACAATCGTCTTCTTCTTCTTCTTCTTCTGCTTTACAACAAGAGCAACTGAATCATCAATTGTCTTCTCAGACCGTCTCTTATCATCCATAATCTCATCCACCTCTTCCTCATTCTGCTTGAGGGTTTCATATACCTCGTGAAGTGGAATATCGTTCAGATTTTTGATTTGCTTCATTTGCCTTGTAAATCTTTTCCATTCAGGCTGAAGGATGCTCAGGAATTTGACATTCAACTATATCTGTGATTTATTGACATTGTTCTTGCTTAACTCGTTCAACAAGGTCACAAATCTGTCGTAAGTTTCTTCTAGAGATTCTCCAACTATGCCTTTGAATTCTTCATAGTTGTTTAGGCAGTTGGATATCTTGAGCTGGTTCCCAACCTTTGAACCTAGCATCATTTTCTCTAGCTGATCCCACATCTCTTTGCCAGAGGCTTTATAGCTGTCTATCTTCACATATATTTCATTTGGAATGCCTTGAAGAATACAAGACTTTTCTAATCTATCAGCTTTTGCTCTTCTTAGGTTTTCACCATCTAGATCTTCAAACTTAAGTTGATATGGTTGCTCATCAGTTCCCTCTGGAGGAGTCCTCCAAACAGGTGCCATAACTCCTTCTTCTAAGGATTTCCTGATTAAAACACCCAAATCATGTCTTTCAATGAAGTCCATGAACCGATCTTTCCACTGCTCATACTCTCCCCTGAAGAGTACTGGTGGCTTTGTGTCAGTTTCGATCGCTAGAGCTTCTCTTGAAGTCATTCTGAAAAAAAAGACCAAGTCTGGTACTAGCGCAAAAATCAAATTTTGCGCTTTGAGAAGGTGGCACAAAACTCAAGTTTGCGCTAGACAGAGGTGGCGCAAATGATAACTTGCGCGATGAGAGGCTGGCGCAAAAAGGACTTGAGACTTCAGATCGTTTTGCGCTAATAGAGGCTGGCGCATAACAGGTTTGCGCGAGGTTTGTGTGGCGCGAAGTAATACTTTGCGCTAGAGTGTTTGGCGCAAAAGTGGCGTTTAGTAGGAAGTTGCTTTCTTGAGAATTGCGCGAACTGAGGTTGGCCCAAGTAGAGGTTTGCACGAAGTGTTGATGGCGCAAAACAAGTTTTCCGTTAGAGGTTGGTCGCACGAAAGGACTTATGCGCGAGACGTTGATGGCGCAAATGAAGGTTTTGCACGAACAACTTGTGGCGCAAAAAAAGAGTTTGCGCGAACTGAACGTGGTGCAAGACTCTCTATGAACTGGCGCAAATTTTCACTTCTCGCGAGTTCGTCTTTGTGCTTCGAAAAATCGACTAAAAACCTATCTAGACTTCGATTAGCAGTTCTAAAATTTGACAGATTGACCACTAACACTTCTAGAACAGATCGCTAGCCTTTGATTTCTCAAAAAAACACTTTTTGATGATTTTGATCGATGAAACAGTGAGATAAAGACGTGAACTGTTTTGCAACAAAATCCCAAAATTTGAATCGATTGAAGAGCTATAATGAAATTAACCAACACCAACTCGATCTATACCACAAATCGATCAGAACCTGATCGATTTCACCTCCTAAAACACTCTAAAACTCAAAAATGATTTTGAAATGAAGAACACAGAGTCGATAGTTTATATTTTTTATTTGAAACTCGTTTAGCTCTGATACCAATTGTGTGTCCCGATTTAATCGTTGAACCAGTTCTAATCAAGTAATAACAAACACAACAATATGATTACCAACCTGTCTTAGATTACAAATCAAGGAATACAAAGGTTGATGATTTCGATTTGAAGCTCTTGATGTTTTTCTCTCTTGTTTACACCGTGAGTGTGTGTGTTGAATGTGATTTGATGTTTTTCTTTTGCTTCTCTAACACACTACATCAACTTGCAAACTAAAACTAATATCTAACTAAATAAACTAATATAATATCTAAACATAATATCTAAATATTTAGGAATAATAATAAAATACTAAAAACAATACTTTGATATTTTATTACAAACGACATTAGACTTATGTTAAGAGTCGACTTTCCGTCTTTAGCTTCAGATTGGATCTTTAGATTGGATGATCTTGAATCCAATAGATCTGTTCGCTAACAGTCAAAGGTGACGTGAATTATTTCTTCTGTAGTTTGTCTTCTCTTGTTGAAGACTCTGTAGGCTTTAGAAACTGAGGAATATCAAAGGAAGATTCCATCATCAGCTTTTGGGTCAAACTTCCCAAGTGTATCTTTGTTGTTTAAGATTAAGCACTGACAACCAAAGATGTGAAGAAAACTGATAGAAGGGTTTCTTCCATGGAGGAGTTCATAAGCGGTCTTCTTGAATTGTTTTAATATCAGTGACCTGTTTTGAGTAAAACAAGTCGTGTTGATAGCTTCTACCCAAAACTGAGTTGGAAGATGAGAATCGTTGAGCATCGAATAGGCAGCTTCAATGATCGTTCTATTTTTTCTTTCAGCGACTCCGCTTTGCTGAGGGGTTCTTACAGAAGAGAAATTGTGCGAAATTACCTTACTCTCAAAAACGTTTTTAGAGAACTATTTTTGAATTCAGTTCCATGATCACTTCTTATTGAGCTAACAATTAAGTTGTTCAGTACTTCCATCTTCTTAACAAAAGATATAAGTTCTTCTGGAGTATAACTCTTTGAGTGAAGGAAGATTACCAGGTGTAGCGATAGTATTCATCTACAATGACAAGAGTATATTTCTTTCCATCTATGGATTGGTTATTGACAGGGCCAAACAAATCCATATGCAAGAGTTGAAGAGGACTTGTCACTAATGAAACTTTTTTTGATTTGAATCTAGCTTTAGTCTGCTTTCCTTTTTCACAAGCAGAACAAAGGGATTACTTGGCATATGAATGTTAAGGAAGACCGGAGACTAGTTCTTTTGAGGAGAGACTATTCAGTGTTTTGAAGTTGAGATGAGAGAGCCTTTTGTGCCACAACCAGTTGACATCAAAAGAGGCTTTTGACAAAAAAAAATATTTTCAGTGGATGTAGAGTCCATGTTTATTACATAAACATTTTCCATATGAAACCACTGAGAGCAAGCTTTCCTTTTTCTTCCACCACTGAACATGCCTTCTTACAAAAGCGTACCTCATAGTCTTTGTCACATAGCTGACTGATGCTGAGAAGATTGTGCATCAGTCCATCTACATAAGCGACTCTTCGGAAGGTAGATTCCCCATTACTGAGTACACCAAACCCTCTGGTATAACCTTTTTCCTTTTCCACCAAAAGTCACTGAAGGACCTTTCTCTTCCTTGTATTCTGTGAGCAGGTCGTTGATACCCTTCGATCCCTGCAATCATAAGGAAGATTAAGTTTTGATTGGTACCCACTTTTCAATGGATCCAGTAACGTTAGTAGAAATGGAAGGTTCAACAATCTTCACGGCATCTGAAGATTCAGCGTCAGTGGTAACTTTCACTTTGGTTAATTGTTTAACCTTAGTGGCATTTTTCACCTGGGCGTATTTCTCAGCTTTGGTGACCTTCTTAGCCTTGGAGGCATTCATCTTCCCTTTAGCTGTCTTTTCAGCTCTTGTGGCATGAGGACATTTACTGGCGACAATATGGTCAGTAAGTCCCCAGTGATAGCACTTTCTATAGAAGACAGTAGCTTTAAGACTAGAAGCATTTGTATTAGAAAACTTAAGGTGAGGAGGGCCAGCTCCAAGAATGCCCTTAGCATTTGATATCGGAGGAACTTTCAGTTCTTCTGATTTCTTAGACTTGATATCAATTTTCAGCTTTGAAGTGGATCTCTAAAAGATGTCAGTGTTTTTTGATCCAGAGCTGGAGGATTGATTTATTGAAGGTTTTAATGTGACCTTCAGCTTTGCTTTCTTAGTAACCTTCTGAGATTGATGGGAAATTGATTTCGCTTTATTAGCGAGGTTGGAGCTCTTAGATAAGTTCTCAGGGATAGGATTAGAGGACGAGGAGCAGTAAGTGGAGGATGTGTCAGGGATAGAAGAGACGAACATCCCAAACTTAAGCATGGAGCAGTCTCTGCTAGGCTCATCCTTTTCATATCGATAACTGAGACCAGTTTTGTCATGAGCTGGAATTTGAGCACTTATGATTTCAGTGATCTTGGTTGAAGATTTACACCATCCCTCAACAGTTGCCTTTTCAGTATTCAAATCAGTAATGGCTTGTTCGCGTTCAATGCTGATAAGAGTTAGTTCTTTGATCCTTAAATGGCATTTTTCTAGCTGTTCAGTTAAATCAATATTTTTGTTTTCAGCTAGAGTTTTACCATTCAGTGCATTGTACAAGTCTATTGTCAGCACATCAACACCGCAACTTCTCTCAGCCTCAGAAAGAGAAGGACCGGTAGAGATTGATACCTGAGAGGAGATGTAACTCATAGAAGTTCCAGTTGGTTCTTCCACTTCTTCTTTAATCTCAACCATAAGATAGAGATTAGCGACTTATTCTTCATCAGAACTTGATTCTTCTAATTCAGCCCAATCATGTTCTTCAACAATAAGCCATTTACCTTTTCGCTTAAAGCCATTCAGCTTTTGATATTTTTCTTTCAGCTTGAGTTATTTGTTATCGTTGGTTTTCCTGGATGTGGAAGGTTTGAAGATTTTCTTTTACCTGCATTCGCTGGCAAAATGCCCAACTTTCTCACAGTTATAGCGAGTAGCAGTAGCCTTATCAACAGGAGTTAACTGTGGCTTGTCCATATAGGGAGAGAGGCTTATTTCTTCTGAAATTTCTCTTTCTTGCAAATCTTTTGAAATAGTTTGTGAAGAGTCCTAAGGATTCATCAAACTCTGAAAGGTCAGTGTCTGATGATTCCTCATAATCAGAATCCAACTCAGTGATAGTGAGAGTAGATCGCTGAGATGGGATGATCTCTGAAGAGACTAAAGCAACAGGAGTGCTTTTAGAGTCTTTAGAATCTTTTACAAGATTTTTCTTTAGGAGATTTGATTGCCCATAGTTGAGCAATATTCCATACCAAGTGCTAAGAGAAAGATGATTTAAGTCTTTGGTAAGATTGAGACACATTGAATAGTTGTCCCAGCTTTCAGGAAGACTTTCCAAGAATTTAGTTAGGACCTCAGAGTTAGAGTAGGTCCTGCCAACAGTTCTTAGATAAATGATTAAGCAGTTAAATCTTTGGTGAACATAAGATAGAGACTCATTCTTACCACAGATAAAACTTTCATATTGTCTTACCAAATTGATCTTTCTGGTTTCTTGGATTTCAGTGGTACCTTCATACTGAACACATATAGTGTCCCACATTTCTTTAGCAGTTTTCAGATGCATGATGGAATGGAAGGCTTTATTAGGCAAGTCCATAGAAATGATGGTTTTTGCCTTATCATCTAATCCTACTTTCATTTTGTCTTCATCACTCCATTATCTATTTCCTTAGGAGCATATCTTTCATAAATAGCAGGGGTGGTTGTGGTGGTAGGAACTGAGGCTATGATCATAAAAGGTTCATATGGACCATTTCCCACATATTCAGGTATAGTAGGATCTACACCTTCTAGAAATAGCATAATTCGATTTTTCCCGAGAGCAAAGTTGTCTCTGCTAAATCGAGGAAGTTTTGAGAGTGAACCATTATCATAATAGTTAGAGTTTGTGTTGAGTGCCAATGAGAATAGCAAGGAAGAGAATAAAGCAAGATCTTTGTTGATCCCAATAAAGATGTTCTTTACTTGATGGACTTTTTACTACACACAGATTAATAAATAAGAGTGTGGAAGCTTTTCAAATATGTAGAAAAGTAGAACATGCAAGGTAGTAGACACACAAATAATCAACAAACAGAATCATAAAATATAACAAGGATTTTACTCAAGACACTGTTTCATTGATTAGCTTTAAGAACACCAAGAACACGCACTAGTGTATGCAAATATTCTCAGGGAAAATACAATCTCTAAATCAGATTTGTGTGTGCTCGCATGCATAAAACTCAAGGTGGTGCTCCTATAATATACAAGGAGGATGCACCCCATAAATGGAATGCCACCTGGAAAGTAAAACGATCGTGCGCCGCGGAAAAGTGATCTGGAAATCTTCGTACAGCAGGATTCACGTGATCTGCATGTGACCTTGTCTTGGACTGAGTTTTCCAAAATCTTCGAACAGTCTCCAGAGGTTAGCCATCACAGAGGCTCTGTGAGTGATCACAGAGGCTCTGTGATATGAAGAACATTATCAGGTTTCGTGTCCTCTGGCAGAGTGTCGACATAATCTTCTGAGATTGTGGGTTTTGTGGTGCACTTGGATGTTCTGAGCAGACTTCTGCAGTTCCTATACTTAGCATATTTTTCAATACTTCTATACATTGAAGTTGGAGCTAACAATCTCCCCCTAAGTATTTGAAAAATGAACAATTTGAATGTTGAGATTTAGGCTGACTTAGAAACAAAAAGAGGTGAAAGGAACTCAACCTATGGATACTGACCTCCATTCATAAAAAGCGCCAGAGGGTAATTACATTTTAGTACAATAAATAAAAGCGAAAGAAAATACATTACATCAGAGACAATATTTTGGCGTTTGGGAAATCATCGACTTTTCTTCCAAAACCACCTTCCTTTTTCACCTCTCTGTAGTAAAACACGCACAAGTATCTGAAGTTTACAGTTGCACCTATATTCTCTAGAAGAACATTCGCAGCTTCTGTGGGTACAAGTGGTGTGCCTCTGTGTTTGATGATCAAATCTTGAATGAACAACAGAGACTGAGCTGAGTACTTGTGGCACTCTATCCTCATAAAAATTTTCTTTTCGCCTTTGGGATTGATGTACACGAAGCCAAAGGAAGGTGAATTGATGATGGAGTTCGGAAGGATTGTGGCAGAGGGTGGTAGATTATCCTCTGGTGGAGGAAAGTTTACTTTCTTGACCCCAGATCAAGTTCCACTTGAAAGTCGACAACACTCTAGAAGAGCATATTTTCCCTCATAATTCTCTAGATGGTTAGGTGGGCTTCTTGATACTCTTTCCTCCAACCAAACTTTTCTTCTGTCCACTTGAATAGCTCTGGGAGATTGTGGGGATGGAGATTTGGTAGATCTACATCAGTGAACGTCCATATTTCCCCATCTTCTCTCTTCACCGCATACTCACTGAACCAGAAGTTTTTGCATTTTGTGTGGGCAAGCTTGATTTTCAGAACCTATGAGATTTTGGCCATGGAGAAGACTTTGAGTTTTGGCTTGGCTTTGTTTTTGTAGAATCTTCTCCTTTCCTCTGAGAGGATGTGCTCTGAAAGTTTGATAGAGGGCTAATCGTGGACTCCTCGGCTGTAAAGGTACTTGTAGACATCTCTTCTATATTCTTCTTTGGAGGAACAGGGAAGGGTCTTCTAAAGCTTTCGAAGCCTTGGATAACCTCTTAAACTCTATCCTTAGAAGGTTTTTCAATAGGGTCCAGTATAGGTAGTTCAGAGAGGGGTTGCAGATCAAACGCCCAGTCTTCCTCTTCGGGCTTTATACCTTTCAAAGCATCACTTTTGAAGGCATCAAAGGAGCACTTTAGAAGCTTCTCTCTGCTTGGATGTAACACCCTTAAATCTGAAGATAGCAACTTATAAAAATTTTCTAAATACATCAATAGTTACTTTGACTACAGACACAATTTGAGAATTAATCCTCAACACACACATTCATCCTACACATACCATCTATGAAAAGGACGGGTGTTACTAAACCCAATAATAATCACTATCTCCAACTTGCGGAACACTTCACCAGCTACTTACTCTTGTAAGATTCTAAGGCTCAACTCCTCATAGCACTTGCTAGAACCGAACCCTGACAGAACCTGATGCACATGCCGACAAATAAAAAGGTTAGGCTTAATGCCTAGTGAGCTCAAGAGTTTTAACATAAATGAATATATGTTTAAAAGACAGGAAATCTGTTTTAAAACAAGATCCTTCGAAATATTATACTTCAAAATGGAAACGACACATTTTCCCAAAATATACACTTTTAAAGACAATGCTTCCCAAACATGCATTTCTTATAAAACGATGCAACCTGTAACTCACCCAAAACGGGGTCATAGTTCGATACTCAAATGTGCTAAAAATGTAAATAATACTTCATAGCCCAAAACACCCAAATCTCGGGTGGAACATGATACTCGACCCTTAAATCAAGTATAAAATCCAAATATACACAACGCCACCGAAAACTTGGGATAATAAAACTCAATACCTAAAAACAACACCTTTCGGTGACGGGGGATACCTGAATTCCATCGAAAGTGGCGGGCACACAAAGTTAAGCCACTTATCAATGTCCTCGAGCTTCACATAAGACCATGGTTACCCGTATCTGGCTCCTCTGAGCTACCACCGCAAGGCACCACTGATCCTAGTGTCTACTCGACGTCTAATGAGTGTCACAACCAAAGCCACAAGTCCCCGTATACGGCTCTGCAGAGCACCACCGCAAGCTTACATAAAAAAAACATGACTTGGGGACCACTCACTAGACTTCAAACGTGGACACTAAATTCCACGATAAGTAACCAGACTAGATTACAACCGGGCACCGAGTTCAACCACCCACGATATATACCTCGAGCCCTTCAATAAAGGTTACACGGTTATCGAGTTCAACCACCCACGATCTGTACCTCGAGCTCCCACTAGCCATAAACAATATCCACTCCCAACACGGGGATAAGATCCCCGCTAACCAACTAACTCATATGTATATGGATCCAATGCATTCAAAACATGTAACTCTCAAATAAGATGCAACTAAGTACACCATACGTCCAAGGCTCCTTAACGAGCTACCAAAACGGAACAAATGTCCCAAAGACTCAATAGAGTACAAATCAAGCCCCAAACGTCTAAACAGACGATTGGCTAAACCGCGAGAGCCAATATGGTTATATAAACCAAAATACACATTTTCCCAAAATCTTTGATTCTCAAATTCCCGTTGGCCTTCAGCACAAACCCAAAAGGTTTTCCATTTCTAAAATGTTCTGCAAAGTCGGAAATGACCCAAAACCAAAGAACTCACATTCGTACTTTTCCAAATATTTCATTTCATGAATGATGCATAAAAACCCGACAAACACTTAAAATTATATTTTTGACCAAGTACTCATTTATGCAATAAATCATCAAAACACATTCCTTTGTGACACATTTATCCAAATGTCCATAAATCCCAAAATGTGTGTTTTATAAGTTTATAAAGTTAAATATATCCAAATAATCAACTTATCAGCAGTTAACAATTTAATGTAAACACAAACACTTTAAAATAAACATTTTGGCATGTACACCTGTTAGAGCACAGTTTTATTGGATTCAAGATCATCAATTTCTGAAGATGGAAATCTGAAGTCAAAGCTGGAAAAGTCGACTCTCAACAAATAGTTTAGTGTCCTTTGTAATAAATAGTCAAAGTTTGTTTCTGTATTTTTGTTTTAGTCCTTTTTGTTTTAAAATAGGTGTATGGTATTTATTTGTGTTTTAGGTTTATGTGTGGGTGTGGTGGAATAGTGCGCCGTACATTGAGAGAGATTGAGAGAGAGAGAGAGAGAGTTGCGGCTAGAGGAAATCAGAGAGAGATAGCTTGAACAAGATTCATATTCATCAGTGTAATCATTCGATTCGTTTTATAAATCGATATCAGATTTGCTTAATCTTATTGCTTAATTGTTTTGCTTGATTGAATCGTTAATCATAGGGACACACAATTGGTATCAGAGCCTAACAGATGGAATCGAATTTTTTTTTCGGTACTGTTCATCTTTCAAGATTCAAAAATTTTTTATTGTGTGATTGTTCTTTCAAGCTGTTTTTGATTGGGTATTATTCGAATTGTTTATTCTATTGAATTGGAATTGATTAATTTGAGTTTTACTCTGGAATCGATTTGATTTAACTGTTTTCAAGATTCAAAAATGATTTGTTTGATACTGGGTTCGATAAGTTTATTTAACTGTTGTCTACTACATTCGTCAAATTGAGTGATAAAAAGTGGTTTCTAATCATTGATTTTGATTGTATTTCGATCGATATATGTTTATGAGTAAGAAAGTCTGATTTTTGCGTTTGATTTTAAGTTCTCGATTGGTTTCTGTGTTGATTATTGCTTATCTGGGTCGAAAGCTTCAAGAATATACCAGTCGATATTCAAGTCGACGGAATACCGGTCGACCCTATTCGCGCAAAACTTTATTTTGTGCAACAGTCTTCATCGGCACCATACCGGTCGACCGCATAATACCGGTCGACATACCGGTCGAGTAAACTCCGGTCATTACACCTCCCCGGTCAACATCGATACCGGTCGCCCGGACATCACTCAGTTCATACCGGTCATAGACTTCGGTCGATATACCGGTCCAAGCAGGACATCGGTCAAAGGGCCCGGTCAAGCAATACACCGGTCGTAGCAAGACACCGGTCGTGATATCTCTTTTGCGCCAACAGTTGTTCAAGCAAACCCTCTTTTGCGCTACCCACGTGTCACGCAAAACTCCAAGTCCCGCGACCAACTACTTGCGCAAACCTGATCTCGCACGACCTGCTTCTCGCGCAATCTGACTTTTGCGCCAGATTTGTCTCACGCAAACTGACTTTTACGCCACCTTCTTCTCGCGCAAATCTCAAGGGTTTCAAGTTCACGAGGTCTATTTCACGCCAACTTCTTTTAGCGCAAACCTGAACTTTGCACCAGACACTATTAGCGCAAAATCTATTTTGCGCCTCTGTCTTTTTGCTCCAGATTCTAATCTTTCATTATTAATCTGTTTTTACTTGATTTTATCTGGACTAACAATATTTTCAAGTTTCTTATCAGGTCTTTGCTATAATCATATCAGTAAGGATGTCATCTCGAGAAGCTCTTGCTATCGGAATCGATGTGAAGCCACCAGTACTCTTCAAGGGGCAGTACGAGCAATGGAAGGACAGATTCTTGGATTTCATCGATCGAAATGATTTGGGAGATTACATTAGAAAATCTCTGAATGAAGGAATCATGACACCCCTGACCAAGGTTTTCACTGTAACTGGAGAAAATGGTGATGAAGAAGAGAAAGAGTATAAATTACCGATTGATGAATACTCGGATGAGCAGAAAAAGAGACACAAGGGTGATAAACTGGCAAGATCATTTATTCTCCAAGGCATACCGAATGAAATTTATGTCAAGATTGATAGCTACAACGCTACCGGCAAGCAAATGTGGGATCAATTGGAGAAGATGATGACCGCATCTAAAGTCTGCAACCAACTCAAAGTATCCAACTGCCTGAACAACTATGAAGAATTCAAAACCAAAGTTGTAGAATCACTATAAGCCACTTATGACAGATTTGTCACATTGCTGAACGAGCTAAGCAAGAACAAGATCAGCAAATCTCAAGTTGAGGTGAATGTGAAATTTCTCAGCAACCTTCAGCCTGAGTGGAAGAGATTCACCAGACAGATGAGGCAATTGAAAGATCTGAACGACATTCCACTTCATGAAGTTTATGAAATCCTCAAACAGAATGAGGAGGAGGTGGATGAGATCAAGGTTGAGATGAAGAAGGCTGACAAAGCAGTTGATGATCCAGTTGCATTTGTGGTCAAGAAGAAGTCTAAGAAGAAGAAGATGATACCATCTGAATCAGAAGAGGCTGATAGTGAGGCGAAGTCTGACTCTGACGATTGTGAGCAACTGAAGGAAGCCATGCTAATGTTAACCAAGGCTTTCCAAAAGAAGTTCTATAAAAAGCCTAGCTCCAACAGTCAGAGGTACTCGTCTGGTCCAAACAACTACAAACACAAGGAGAAAGTTGAAGAAAAGAGACCAGAGGAGAAGAAGAAGGATAGAGCCAAAGAGTCCAAGTAGGAAGAATCAATAAAGTGATACAATTATGGCAAACTCGGTCACTTTGCCAAGGACTGCCGAAAACCTAAAGTTCAAAACTGCGATTATTACAAGAATAAGATGCTTCTAGCCAAGCAACAGGAGGCTGGAAAAGTATTAATGGCTGAGGATGAATATTGGCTCGATCATTCGGACCAAGAATCTAAAGAAGGAGAGAAAGACGAGACAGCATACCTGTGCTTGATGGGTAAGCAGCAGTCAGAAGCTGAAGTTGATTCTGATGAAGGAGATGATGAAGAGGTATGTGACTTAACTGAATCTGATTTTCTGAATCAAATGCATGCCATGATGTCTAAACTCCAAGAATTAGACTCTAAACTTAAGCGTGAGAAATGTGTCATTAATGAGAAAAATCAATCTATACAGAAACTTAGTAATAATATTGCTGAGAAAAATGTATTAATTGAAACATTGCACAAAAACATAGAGACCAGCGCGAAAGAGAAGACTATAATTCATAAGGAGTTATCTGAAACTGTCTCCAAATATAAAATGTGTGAGTTTGAGTAAAAAGAGATTTCTAAAATAAATTCTTCGCTTTCAAAACAAAAGAAATCTTTAATAGACAAGGTGAATGCTTTGGAAGAGAAATTATATACTTTAGGTCAAACTGAACACACTATTCATTTGAACAAACCTAAAGAGAAACCTGATTGTTGGGGACTTGGTTACAAGAACCCACATCACCTCAAAAAGGGTATATCTGAAGTACCTGCGCTTTATGACTTTGGATTTATGATATTGGCTCCTCAATATCCGTAACTCAAACCTTTTTGGACTAGTCTGTCTGAAGAGGATAAAGCCAAGGAATTTGCTAAAAGAAAGAACACATCTAAAGTTCAACTTCCATTTCTCTATGAGAAGTTGAAAAACAATTATAGTTCTGATAAATCAAAATTTCTTTCAAATGATTATTTTGAGAGTTATTCTGTAAAAGAATTGGAGGATAAGCCCATCGAAGGCAAGCTTTACGTTCCTCCTTTATTTTTGGAAAGTAAAATTTCTGAACTCGAGAATACTCTTACAGAAGAAAGAATTTTGATAGACTTAGAATAAACTGTATTTTCTACAGTGTTCAAAAATACTGAGTTTTCTAAATTTTCCAAGGCTTTAAAATCTGATGATAGATCTGGTTTACTTGATAGTGAGCTTAATTTCTTAAACTTTGATGGTGTTTTAAATGAATGTGTTGCTCAATTTGACTTTACTACCAAACTTCCTGATCATTCATCTTGTGTTGTGAATTCTTTCGGTATACCCAGTGTGTTTGAAAAGGGTGAAACATCAACAAAAGTTGATAAATCAGTTTATGTGAAATCGAAGAATGCAAAAGGTAAGAAAAGAAAATCTCAGCATTCACAGAAATAGATCAACACTGGTAAACCAAAGAAGAAGCATTCTTTTGATTCTCACCATTGTAACTCTAAAGTTTAAAATGTTTCAGATGTGAGAAGGCAAAGGCTTGGAGTTAAGTCAACATGGATACCGAAACAGAGAGATAGACGAGAAAGCTAAATCTAGTTCTAGTTTTAATTTGAATAAAAAGACTTCTAGTAAATATGAATTGATTGTGAATGTTGCTACTTCTAAATCTAATCTTGTTGACTCTCGCAAGAAATATTCCATAAATCAATTATTCCAGTTAACTCCATCTAATAAAAAGTTTTCAAATTTTGGTGGATTTGATTATGCTTCTCGTAAATATTATGATGTTTGGTATGGCTCATATAATGTTTAATCTTATCGTTATTATTCTTCTTATCATGCATATCGTTTTTAAAAACAAAGCGGGCCCAAATTTAAATGGGTGCCAAAATCATGTACTGACACTATAGGTCCCATTTACAAATGGGTACCAAAATCTCTTCTTTCCTGATTTGTTTTGTGTAGACCCGTCATATGTGGTACTTGGATAGCGGGTGTTCCAAGCATATGACAGGACATAAGTGTATGTTGTCTAATTATACAAACAAATAATGCAACACAGTTCGTTTTGGAAATGATCAGTTTTCACCAATTCTGGGATATGGTGATGTTGTACACGAAAATGTGACGATAAAGAAGGTGAGCTACGTTGAAGGCTTAGGACATAACATATTCAGTATTGGCCAGTTCTGCGACAAAGACTTGGAGGTGAATTTCAAGGCCAAGACATGTTCGGTACGCACTGAAGACGGGAAAGAACTCTTGATCGGTACTCACAAGTCAAACATCTACACCATCAATTTGTCAAAGGTCCAGGCTGACAATCAAGTAAGTTTATTATCAAAGGCCTCGATGCAACAAAGCTGGTTATGGCATCGACGGCTCTCTCACCTCAACTTTTGGTACATCAACAAACTGGTCAGTGGAAAGCTAGTGAAAGGACTTCCTGAGCTGAAATATGAAAAATAACACTTGTGTGCAGCGTGTGAAAAGGGAAAGATGAAGGGAGCTCCACACAAACCAAAGCCTGAACCAAGTACCAACTCTCCATTAGAGTTGTTGCATATGGATTTATGCGGTCTTATGCGAACGCAAAGCTTAGGCGGTAAGAAGTACATGTTAATTATCGTGGACGACTATACGCGATACACTTGGGTCAAGTTTCTACGGTCTAAAGATGAGACCCCCGAAGTTCTCATTACATTTCTGAAGACGACCCAAGTCAATCTGCAGAAACAAGTCAAGATTCTCATAACTGACAATGGCACAGAGTTCAAGAACAAAATAGTTGAAGAATATCTCGAATCGGTCAGGATATCACATCAATACTCTGTTGCGCAGACACCTCAACAGAATGGAGTCGTCGAAAGACTAAACCGTACGCTTGTCGAGGCCGCTCGAACTATGCTCAGCCAATCTGACTTACCTCTATTTCTGTGGGCTGAAGTTGTATCGACTGCGTGTCACACTCATAATCGCTCCATGATACACCGCAGATTTCATAAGACTCGGTATGCGTTAATCAACAACCGAACACCTACAATCAAATATTTTCACATATTTGGGTGTAAGTGTTATGTTCTAAACGACAGAGAGATTCTGAACAAATTCAGTGCTAAGGCAGATGAGGGCATCTTCGTTGGTTCTTCCTATACATCTACTGCATACCGTATTTACTTGAAGAAGTTGAAGACTGTGATCGAGAGCGTCAACGTTACATTTGATGAGGATATGGCTTCTGGGCAAACCAGTACAGGACCTGCACCTCAAGAGAACAAATCATATGGCGCTTCATCGTCTACTTCTAAATTATCTGATTTGGATTTATTATTTGAACTGTTTCATGATGAATTTCTTGGATCTAATGTGCCTAAATCTGTTGTGGTTGACAGGATGGAAGACTCAATGACTACTCATCCAACCACTTCCGATATCTCTACTGAATCTAACTTCCCGATTCGACAAGAATTTCCAGTTCAAATGCCTACTCTGACAGTTGAAGTTGTTACCAACACCGACGAGACAGAAGTAGCTGACTCAGTAGGATGTACTATAAGACTAATCAACAGACTGATCAAGTTGTACCTACTGTAACTTCTGCAACTACAACTTCAACTGAAACTCCCATTCATTCTGAACCATCTGAAGGAGATAACAGTGGATTCCTAGATGCTGAACATGATCAATCTACATCTAATCCACTCCCTCATGAACATAAGTGGACCAAAGAGCACCTGATACATCAAATCATTGGAGATCCTTCAAAACCGGTGCAAACTAGGTCTGCAACATCAAATCTATGTATGCATGAATCCTTTCTGAGCAAGATCGAGCCTACTCGCGTATTTGAGTCCCTTGCCGATTCAGATTGGGTAACTGCTATGCAAGATGAGCTGAATCAGTTTGAAGCACTTAAAGTCTGGAGACTCGTACCCAAACCTGAAGTTAAAACCACCATTGGTACGAAATGGGTGTTCAAAAACAAGAAATATGAAGATGGTACCGTTATCCGAAACAAAGCACAACTTGTTCCCATGGATATAGGCAAGAGGAAGGGATATATTATGACGAGACTTATGCTCTAGTGGCGCGTATAGAGGCAATTCGGATGTTCTTAGCATACGCAGCCCACAAGAACTTCATCGTTTATCAAATGGACGTGAAGATAACTTTTCTGAATGGAGTACTCAAGGAGGAAGTCTACGTCTCGCAGCCAGAAGGGTTTGTCAATCTAGATAAGCCTATTCACGTTTATATCTTGGATAAAGCTCTTTATGGACTGAAACAAGCTCCTCGCGCCTGGTATGATATCTTATCTCAGTTCTTGGTCAAGTCAGGTTTTACAAAAGGTACCGTCGATACCACTCTTTTCATTAAAAAGGACAAAGGCGATATCATTCTTATTCAAATATTCGTGGATGATATTATTTTTGGCTCTACAAATCCTAAGTACTCTAAGAATTTTTGCAAACCTCATGGTGTCACATTTTCAGATGAGTATGATGGGAGAGATGAATTTATTTCTCGGATTGCAAGTCAAACAATTTTCAACGGGGATTTTTATCAATCAATCTAAATACATTCTTGATATTCTTCGGAAGTTCAAAATGGAAAATTGTAAACCGATTGGTACCCCAATGGCACCTGGTACTAAGATTGGCACCGATTTTTCAGGAAAGGCTGTTGATGTTAGGACTTATAGAAGGATGATAGGTTCTTTAATGTATCTTTCTTCTAGTAGGCCAGATATAATGTTCTCTACATGCTTATGTGCTAGATATCAGACCAATTCTAAAGAATCCCATTTGTTTGTTGTTAAGCGGATTTTCAGGTATGTGAAAGGGACTGCAGATCTTGGTCTGTGGTATCCTAAAGATACTAGCTTTGAACTAACAGCTTATTCAGACGCAGATCCTGCTGGTTGCATGTTAGACAAGAAGAGCACCTCGGGTCATATACAATTCCTCGGTGATAAACTCGTCATTTGGGCATCGAAGAAGCAATTATGTGTCTCCACTTCAACGGCCGAAGCAGAATATGTAGCTGCTGCTAGCTGCTGTTCTCAGGTCTTGTGGATGAGAACACAACTGCGAGACTATGGGTTTCATTTCAATAGAATCCCGATCTATTGTGAGTCGAAGAGCGCTATCGCAATTTCAGCTAATCCTGTTCAGCATACTAAGACCAAACACATAGATGTCAGGTATCAGTTTATAAAAGATAATGTAGAAAAGGGAACAATTGAACTTTACTTTGTAAAAACTGATTTTCAGCTTGCAGATCTGTTCACCAAACCTTTAGACGAAAAGAGATTCAATTTTCTTGTCTCTAGACTTGGTATGCTAAATCTTAAGACCTAATTGGTGGTTACCTATTAAAGTTTCTTATTGTATCTTTTCATCATTTCTTTATCATTTTTTCCGCAATATATCTGCTCTTTAATTGTTTGTTCATGATCTCAGGGGGAGTGTGAGAAGTACTTCATAGATGGTCAATGTTATTTGGAGGGGGAGCATATCTAATGTATGCATTGTGGTTACTGATAACTTGTTAGTGATGCATGATTTTAGGGGGAGCGTACAAATCAAATGAGTATGGCTATGACTTCTGATTACTTCTACTCAGAACTCGTACTTTAATTGTTTTACTGCTTTATGTCATTTTAATTTCCGTGAATAAAGTTGCTTTGACTAGACCTTAAGACTTTTGCAGTTTTAGAGATGCTTACAAGATCATATTTTTATGACTTTAAGCTCGACTTCATAAGATGTTAGACTGCACGAAATGGTTTAATTCCTAATCTTCATCTCAAATATGGTTGAAATAAGGACAACTTTCAATCATAAGAAACACATTATTTTTAAATGTTCAAACCACTTCCCGATTCTCAAACAGATTTCTCGAATTGGAAGTGTGATTTTAAATGTTTTCTGATTCATCTTTAAACTTTAACTAATCAAGTTAAGTCATCTGAGTAACATATGCTTCATAGGAAAACATGGGATCAGTGTGCTAGGACTTCAAAGAAACTTCTATGGATTCACGTTAACCAGTGTCTCCTACCAAGAAGTAAATCCTTAGTGATTGCGTGTGAGGATTCAAAGAAATGAGTGTGGGATGTGTGATGATAGAAAATGTAAAAGCGAGTTTGGTTAGCTGTGAGCTTAATGATAAAAATAAAGAGGGTGTGAGATCAGAGTAAAAATAATATCAAACTCTGCACCAACTACTTTCTGAGTCGGGCAGCCACATTTCTAATGTTTCACAATTCTTGGTGAACATTATCGAAACAGGCATCTAGCCCATGCCAACTCTTGTCGTTACCCCACCAGCTACTCATTTTCTTCTTAACAAGAAAATGTTTCATTTTCAAAGGGGACGCATGACATATACTATCTGGTTTTCATTTGAAAAACTGGATATTGAAAAGAAGGAAGTCTCCACCACCTTCACACTTCACTAATGCACATTGAGTCTGTGTTTAACTAACTGTTGTCTCAGTGGTATACACATTTTGAGCCTTATAAGCAATAATCATATGCTTAATTCTTTCTATCACTTGCACGAACACACAAAGCATTTGTTTCTTTGTCATAACGTTCATAGATATTGCCTTTGTGGTGTTTCGATGATTGAATGGAAGCCCTGTGGGAGTGAACATAATAAAAGTTCGTTTATATTGTGTATTCGTTACACACAGTGACTTCGTGTTACTGACAGACAATTTTAACTGGTTCATTTGTTGATTCAGGTGTTACCTATCTATTTTGTCTGGATTTGCAAAGATCTGGATGCACATCTTTATGAATTGACGGATAATCGGAGGTTCCATTTGCAAGATCAGTGGTCAGACATTTCTTGACGAAAAGTTTTGATGAACTCCTTGCTCTTTTCATCAAAAAGGGGAGAAGCGTCGTCAACCAAGAAATGGGGAGAATACAAGTTTTTGAAAGAATTTCTGAAGATATGTTGAATTGA
Organism: Arctium minus; assembly: GCA_954870635.1. Classification (NCBI taxonomy): domain Eukaryota; kingdom Viridiplantae; phylum Streptophyta; class Magnoliopsida; order Asterales; family Asteraceae; genus Arctium; species Arctium minus. The sequence goes on from OX941095.1 coordinate 15,672,712, forward strand.
AGAAATTTTCTTTGAAGATGATTTGCTAAAGCATTCCAAGATGAAACTGGAGATAATTTCTTTCCAAGAGATTTTATTCTCATCGATTGGGGAGATTGTTACATTCTGAAGACAAAGAGGGAGATTGCATCTTCTGAGCTTAAAAGAGAAGATTGAATTGCTAAATTCTTTTAGTAATGATCTTGATCCAAAGGGGGAGATTGTTAGAGCACACTTTTATTGGATTCAAGATCATCAATTTCTGAAGATGGAAATCTGAAGTCAAAGCTGGAAAAGTCGACTCTCAACAAATAGTTTAGGGTCCATTGTAATAAATAGTCAAAGTTTGTTTCTGTATTTTCGTTTTAGTCCTCTTTGTTTTAAAATAGGTATATGGTATTTATTTGTGTTTTAGGTTTTTTTGTGGGTGTGGTGGAATAGTGCGTCGTACATTGAGAGAGATTGAAAGAGAGAGCTGCGGCTAGAGGAAATCAGAGAGAGATAGCTTGAACGAGATTCATATTCATCAGTGTAATCATTCGATTCGTTTGATAAATCGATATCAGGTTTGCTTAATCTTATTGCTTAATTGTTTTGCTTGATTTAATTGTTAATCACTGGGACACACAACACCGTTTTCACAAATCAACTTGAACTCACCTTGCTAGATTTAGGCTAAATCTAGATTTTACCCCACTTAGAGCTTTCCTTGAAGAAACTTGAATCGACAAGCACGATTCTTCCGAAACCTAGATCCACACATTTCCAATCATAAATAACCATATTTAACCATATAGAAACATTCCCCAGACATATTACATAAAGATCTCAACTTATGTCCAAACCCTAATTTCCACAAATGAAGAAAATGGATGATTACCTCAACCTCAACTTGAATCCATCCAACCAAAACACATGTAAATCACCAAAATGAACCATAAGCTTCCAATCTCCAAATGATGAAAAGGGTTAGATGAATCCCCAAGAACTTGGTGAGGAAGATGAAGATGAAGATGGTTCATTAACCCAACTGGCTAGATGATGAAGAATCATGTGGTTTAAGGAGGAAAACCCCTCAAAATATGTAAGGGTTCTTCATTTGGGGTTTGGGAGAGAAAAGGGAAGGATATTTAGGGTTTGGGATTGAGAGAAATGAGGCTAATGGCTGAAAAATCGGCTTTTAGCTTGATAGTGTGTCCCGCGGGTTAAGGTTTAAGTCGCGACGTAAGTCACCCATTTCCCCAAAGACTCACTTCCAGTGAGTTACGCAACTTGTGCCGCGACCCTAAGTCGCGTAGCAACTCGCGGCAACCCAAATCCCATTTTCTCGCGTCTTTCGCACTTAATTCGATCCTCGATGATTTCATAGCAAAACTCACTTGATTTCACGGCACCTTTTCGTCCATATAGACAAACGACTCCCGAATTATTACTAAAGGAAATCTCTAATTTACGGGTGTTACAATCCTCCCAACCTTAGAAGAGATTTCGTCCTTTCACGACAGGGGTTTAAATCTATAGGCCTAATGAGTTTAAGGTTTTTCAACCAGTAAGCTAATTTGAAATTTATAAAACTTTCAAATACATAAGATTTTTTTTAACACTTAAACGTGCGATGAAAATACACTACCGATCATTCGATAGGTTTCAAAATTGATTATCAACACAGCGCATATGAAGCCATTTCCAAAACTCATTTGTTTAGTACTTAAGTTAATAAGGACAATAATAAAGCATGCTCAACAATTTACCCATAATTGTGACAACAGGTTCCTGCACCACCACATGTGCAATAAATGTTTGTACAACTCCAAAGGAGAGATTTACAAATTAACTTTAAACTTCGGTCTCTTTAAACCAGAAGACATGGTGGCATAAAATCAACAACAACCCCTTGCACACCAGTTTATTTCCCCAAAGCCAGGTAAAATGATGGGAATGCAAATAAAATCTCAAATCGATTTTGACGCTTTAAGTCGAATAGGTAAACACATTTGACCCAACAGAAACTCCAACGACAAGGATGCCGCTAACTCGTTAAATGCATTGCAGAAATTTCTAACAGTAAAAGTTGATGATTGAAATATGATCAGAACAAAAGTCCTATTTTAAAATAACGTGAATCGTTTATGTAATTACTCACGCCGAAGTTATAAGTAAATCCAAATGCAAATAGTATGCGACGATTTACATTTGCATAAAGCCCAAAGATAATTCACATGATAATGAAATTCCTAAAACAACATGTGGAATGACCTCGAATAACAATAATCATAAAATAACGCACACCATGATGCACAAGTACATGATCCCAAAATTATTTACGCGACACAAAATGACGTAAGATGAGACACCATAAACTCAACTGAATTTTCGCAAAACTTATTAATGCTAAAATCAAGTGGTGTCAAAATTTTCATTTCTCAACAAAGTGTGCAAGACGACAATAGGTCTGAAATATTAAACTTCTAAGAGTTTCATCTTTTTATTGCAATGAAAGGTAAAGTGACACTTTTCAATAAAATTTACATTGGACATGACACCGAATAAACTCGCAAGTTTAGACGAAGCAAAAGTAAAACCCACGCATCAAAAGACATCGCAAAACAATACTCCATGAAATTTAGCAAAACTCGTACAAACTAAAATTCTCCAGAAATTCCGACTGAAAACATCGGATTAAATTTTCCTTTAAAACCATTGACATACGTGGAGGTGATCCAATGTCTAGGTTAAAATCTCATAGTTACTTGCTCAATATCCAAATGAAATTAAAACATGGACATTACAATATCCGGAAATAGCGTTAAACACGAAGCGTGAATAAAGAGAATTTTGATAACAATTTTCAATCATGGGCAACAAAACAATTTCATACATGCTTAAGCTCACAATTTAAAATCCAATTAATGCTAAATGCTTTACCAAGACTTTATAATGTAAATCACTTTATACTTAGCGAACATGAAAACAATTTATGCAAACTTACTTTAGAAATAAATTTAGCGCATGAATTTGGCCGGCACCCGGCATCACAGGGCTACACTCCTCAATTTCCCCAGACCAAAGGTCCTCAACTTCCTGGAAGACTATTGTCATCCGGATACTTGCATATCTTAAGACCAAATCAAGGATCTCGTAGGTTCATCTCACAATTTCTCCTTGACAACATCGATTCAAAAGCCTAAGGTTCTAATCCAACCAATCAAACCGACCAGAAATGGTCCACTTAATGCAATCACTATGCTTACCGTCACTCCAAGTGACGAATACTAAAGTCATCAACTTCTTCTAATGGCTACCCATTTAGAAACTTCTTCACTACCCCAACGGTCGTCATACCAAGGTAGTTCAAGCATACACACGTAACTCGTAAGTTCACCATAACACTGGCTAGGTGCTATTATGAACGTATTGTACATGATCATCCTTGCCATTTTCGGCGTGACTCCCGTTCCTAGTGACTTCACTCACCTCGAATCATCAAATCTTAAAGTGCCTAATTGTGCAATCTCACCTACAAACACTTAAAATTACGCTAGTTTGAGTCTAGGCATTCAAAATCAACACCTAAATCTCTCAAACTTACGCTCTGATACCAACTTGTATCACCCTTAAATCTGAAGATGGCAACTTATTAAAATTTTCTAAATACATCAATAATTACTTTGACTACAGACACAATTTGAGAATTAATCCTCAATACACACATTCATCCTACACATACCATATATGAAAAGGAGGGGTGTTACTAAACCCAATAACAATCACTATCTCCAACATGCGGAAGACTTCACCAGCTACTTACTCTTGTAAGATGCTAAGGCTCAACTCCTCATAGCACTTGCTAGAACCGAACCCCCGACAGGAACCTGATGAACATGCCGACAAATAAAAAGGTTAGGCTTAACGACTAGTGAGCTCAAGAGTTTTAACATAAATGAATATATCTTTAAAAGACAGGAAATCGGTTTTAAAACAAGATCCTTCGAAATATTATACTTCAAAATGGAAACGACACATTTTCCCATAATATACACTTTTAAAGACAATGCTTCCCAAACATGCATTTCTTATAAAACGATGCAACCCATAACTCACCCAAAATGGGGTTATAGTTTGATACTCAAATGTGTTAAAAATGTAAATAATACTTCATAGCCCAAAACACCCAAAATTCGGGTGGAACATAATACTCGACCCTTAAATCAAGGATAAAATCCAAATATATACAACACAACCGAAAACTTGGGATAATAAAACTCAATACCCAAAAACAACACCTTTCGGTGACGGGGGATACCCGAATTCCATCGAAAGTGGCGGGCACACAAAGTTAAGCCACGTATCAATGTCCTCAAGCTTCACATAAGACCATGGTTCCCCGTATCCGGCTCCTCTGAGCTACCACTACAAGACACCACTGATCCTAGTGTCTACTCGACCTCTAATGAGTGTCACAACCAATGCCACAAGTCCCCGTATCCGGCTCACCAAGGGCACCGCCGCAAGACTTAGCTCTGTATACGGCTCTGCAGAGCACCACCGCAAGCTTACATAAAAAAAACATGACTTGGGGACCACTCACTAGACTTCAAACGCGGACACTAAATTCCAGGATGAGTAACCAGACTGGATTACAACCGGGCACCGAGTTCAACCACCCACGATATATACCTCGAGCCCTTCAATAAAGGTTACGCGATTATCGAGTTCAACTACCCACGATCTGTACCTCGAGCTCCCGCTAGCCATAAACAATATCCAGTGCCAACACGGGGATAAGATCCCCCCTAACCAACTGACTCATTTGCCTATGGATCCAATGCATTACAGTCTAAAACGTTACATGACTCAAAAGAATTGACTAACGCATTCAACACATGTAACTCTCAAATAAGATGCGACTAAGTACACCATACGTCCAAGGCTCCTTAACGAGCTACCAAAACGGAACAAATGTCCCAAAGACTCAATAGAGTACAAATCAAGCCCCAAACGTCTTAAGAGACTATTGGCTAAACCGCGAGAGCCAATATGGTTATATAAACCAAAATACACATTTTCCCAAAATCTTTGATTCTGAAATTACAGTTTGCCTTCGGCCCAAACCCAAAAGGTTTTCCGTTTCTAAAATGTTCTGTAACGTCGGAAATGACCCAAAACCAAAGAACTCACACATTCGTACTTTTCCAAATATTTCATTTCATGAATGATGCATAAAAACCCGACAAACACTGAAAAGTATATTTTTGACCAAGTACTCATTTATGCAATAAATCATCCAAACACCTTCCTTTGTGACACATGATCCAAATGTCCATAAATCCCAAAATGTGTGTTTTATAAGTTTATAAAGTTAAATATATCTAAATAATCAACTTATCAGCAGTTAACAATTTAATGTAAACACAAACACTTTAAAATAAACATTTTGGCATGTACATCGTTTTCATAAATCAACTTGAACTCACCTTGCTAGATTTAGGCTAAATCTAGATTTTACCCCACTTAGAGCTTTCCTTGAAGAAACTTAGATCCATGCATTTCCAATCATAAATAACCATATTCAACCATATAGAAATATTCCCCAAACATTTTACATAAAGATCTCAACTTATGTCCAAACCCTAATTTCCATAAATGAAGAAAATGGATGATTACCTCAACCTCAACTTGAATCCATCCAACCAAAACACTTGTAGATCACCAAAATGAACCATAATCTTCCAATCTTCAAATGATGAAAAGGGTTAGATGAACCCCCAAGAACTTGGTGAGGAAGATGAAGATGAAGACGGTTCATTAACCCAATTGGCTAGATGATGAAGAATCATGTGGTTTAAGGAGGAAAAACCCTCAAATATGTAAGGGTTCGTCATTTGGGGTTTGGGAGAGAGAAGGGAAGGAGATTTAGGGTTTAGGATTGAGAGAAATGAGGCTAATGGCTAAAAAATTGGCTTTTAGCTTGACAGTGCGTCCTGCGGGTTATGCCGCGACCTTAAGTCGCAACATAAGTCGCCCATTTCCCCAAAGACTTACTTCCAGTTAGTTACGCAACTTGTGCCGCGACCCTAAGTCTCTTAGCAACTCGCGGCAACCCAAATCCCATTTTCTCGTGTCTTTCGCAATTAATTTGATCCTCGATGATTTCATAGCAAAACTCACTTGATTTCTCGGCACCTTTTCGTCCCAATAGACAAACGACTCCCGAATTATTACTAAAGAAAATATCCAATTTACGGGTGTTACATTGGAGGAGGTGACCTTTTCTTCAGAGGCTCTGTCGCAATAGCCTTGCCCTTTTCTTTGGTGGTTGGAGGTTTATTGATTTGTACTGTGGGAGTGGAAGTTGTAGAGACTTGTTGTTGTTTTAATTTCTGCGGTCCAGGCTCTGAGCTTGAAGGGACTTGGTTCAGAGGTTTTGCTTGAGTTAGTAGGCTTTGAATCATCTACAGATTCTCCCCCTCATGAGGACCAGAGGCATCAGGATCCTGGTCCTCATGTCGTGCCCTCTTCTGCGCTGCCTTAGCCTAGCAGGTCGCAGGTTCCTTCCACTTTCGTCTCTTGCAGAGGTTTTCGTCGACGTGTTTGGTGATCTTCTTCAGAAAATCCTCTGTCGCCAACGACAACTTGTTCATTTCAAGGGCAGATTTGAACTTGATGGTAGCTACGGTCTTCTTCAAATGCTCTGCCACCTTCTTGCCTTCGTCGGAAATATCAGAGCCTATGAGGTTTAGGGTTCACAGAAGTATTCTCCCCATGGTCTCCAATTCTTCTTTCGTTGGTAGGCCGGATACATCAGGGGCAGATTTCGAAGTTTGAGGAGCAGAGGTGGATGCCTGTGGTCGGAAGGGATCCATAACACTTCGAGTTAGGTCCTTGATTTCATCATTGAGTTTAGTCAGATCATCCACCACTGATTAGGTTAATTCGGCTGCAAACTTACCCATCTCCTCCATACATATGTCTGCAAGGGTTTTGATTGCCTCTGTCTGAATGTTGATCGATTCACCACAACTTTGAATGTCTTTTCTTGTCACAGAGGCTTCTGTCAGCTTCCTGATCGCTGTAGAATGTTGCTCTGAAGTTCGGGTGAGGGATTTTAGAGCCTCTGTGTTGGCTTTCAGAGCTTCTGCAAGGACGTTGGAGTTCTGTTGGGATGCGGTTGAGACAGAGCTTTTCAACTCTTCAAGTTTGTGGAGCACCATGTCAGCAAAGGCTTTAAACTCGCCCTTTGTGACGTAGGTGTCCAAGGTAACCTCTGGAACAACAAATATTCCGGATTGAGCCAACGATTGTTTGGTACCTTCAGAGCCTGTGATGATGTTGAGCTCTGGAGGATTTCCTTCCAATCCTTGATGTTCCACAAAGGAATCATCTATGGAAGTTCTGTCAGTAGGTCCCTTGGGGGAGGGTTCAGAGTCTCCGTCAAGATTCCTAGTGAGTAAGGTCTGTGGTTGTTCTAGAACCACAGAGCTAATGTGAGCTCTCACTGCCAACTCTGAAGCAGTTTCGTGGTCACTCTTGTGTGAGACAGAGGCAACAAATGCCTCTGTGTGAGGAACTGTCGTGTCCTGGGGCAACTGGACACTTTTAACACCTTCACCCTATTGAGAGGGTGGGGTGGATTTGGTTTCCTCAGATTTTGGTGGTACAGAGGATGAAGGAATATCCTCTGTCCGGTCGGCTTGGGTTAGGTTCGGACCGTGTCGTCCTTCTTCAATACCTTTCTACACTAGAACTGCAGAGGTAGATGTGTGGATTGCACTGGGAGTTGCTTTGGGTTGTGTGCCTAAGGCATCTTTTTCACGACTCTCCTCCTTTGAGTTTTTATCTTCTCCTCCTTCCTCATCACTCTGTGACTTGCCAGTCACATCCTCTATCTTCATATCCACAGTTTCGCCCAAGTACCCTGAGTACCTAAGGATGACCTCTTTAGATATTTCTGTGGCCCGCTTCAGAGGACTCTTAGGTCTATCCTCAGGGGTTTCTTCAAAAATAAGAGCTTTCCTTCTTGTCTTCTGCAGATGTTTTTCACCACCCTCTGCAGGTTCAGTTCTAGCACCTAGGGCCTCAGCCTTCGCTTCAGCAGACCTTTCCTTTTCTGCAAGCTTATGCAGTTTCCTCTTCTTCTTCTTTTCAGAGGATTTGACAACCTCTGTGGCTTCTTCTGCAGCCTTTTCCTTCTGTTTCTTGGTTTTTGGAACCTCTTCCTCTACGATTCTCTTTTTGCTTTGTTTCTTTTTCTCCTTTCTCGCACTCTCCACCCCTTGTTCTATCTCTCCCTTACTCTCACTTACTTTTTGTTCCTCTGCGGCCACTACTTCAGTTTCCCTTGCACCCTCATCTCTCAAATACACTACTACATCTCCTACCTGGAAACCTACGCGAGGGGGGGTTGCAGGACTCGGTGCAGGAGTCCTGTGCCCTCGTATGTAAGTCCTAATTCCCTCTTCACTACCCAAATATGTCAGAAGGCTTGTTGATAGAGGTCTTGCGTTCGGATATACAGTCTTGAGGGTCGTTGGTTTATGAATTTCATATCATACAGCTTAACAACCTTTCCCTCTGCTGGTAATTTCCCTTCCCCAAGTAGGTCATCTCCTAGAAGAAGTCCTAAGAATCTTCCAAATGCAATGTTCTTGGGCTCTGTGCCCCTGTCTTGGTCTTGTTGCTTAGCGATGACAGCGTTTCAGATCTCTCTGAAGATGAGTCCAGCGTAATCAAGTGGGAGGTAATAGTAGATCCCATACATGATTGCCAGAATTGTATGGATTGACTGGTCAGGGCTCCCAACCTTTGAAGTTAGACATCTGTTCAGAATGGAGAAGAGCACATTCCACATAAGAGGCAGATATTGTCTTCTGAAGTTGGTTCTCTTGGGGATTGGTACGGTGTATCTAATGAACCTCAGAAACTCCAAGAGTTCGTCTTCTGTGGGCTCCTCAGAGAATTTTCGAAGGTTGAGATCCTTCTTGGAGGGGAGGTCAAACACGTTTGACAATTTCCTTCGATTGATGCCCAAATCCAGTATCATAGAAGTTGAAGGATGAGTTGCGTACCCAATGATGCAGTGTCCATATCTATCCATTTTGGCATGTCGAGCGCTGAGCCGGAACTGTTGGATATATGATTCAGGAACATCATTCCTTTTCAATGTTAAGGCCTTGACAAGGAAGTGATTTTGTAGGATTTGGATGAGGGGTTCAGCTTCAGCAGGGAATCTAGAGGGGTTCAAGGTGACGAAGTGGTTGTTGGGTTTGTTGTTCATCTGGGTCAGATTATAATCGTGCCTAGTTAATGATATCATTCTGCTCGTTATGACTTGTTCTTGACTAACAAAGTGTGAGTCAGCTTGTTGTGCCACTGAGTGTTGAGAGGCATTGGAGTTCTTAGAGTCGTGGGAGTTTTTGGATGAACTGTTGTGAGAAGCCATTGTTGAAGCAACGAAGGTTTCTTGCAAAGGAATTCTTTGAGAGTAAAAGATTAAAGGTAAAAGAATGAGGAGAGACAGAGAAGGGTTTATATACTGTGAGGGGTGAAAAAATTAGGCGGTAAAAAATAAGATTTTAAATCCGTAATGATTGTAAATGGATAAGAAGTCGTTTTCAAAAAAAGACGGTACAAATACGAACCAATAGGAATGTGCCACGTTAGAATGGGTGGTGCACGATCTAGTACGTGCGCCTCCCTCTATTTTCAGACGCGTGGTGTTTACTATTCCCACATGACAGTGATTTTCAAAAAATAACCCGCATATAATGACTGAATGGTAAAAAAATTTCAAGTTAAATTTGCAGAAGCTCTGTGGGTCAAGAGCTTCCGAGGTCATTAGGAGGGTTAAGAAATACAGAGAGGACCTAGACATTCGAAAGAACTTATGAGATGATTGTACAAAGACCCAACCATATGATTAATGGACAAGAGACCCCTTTTGTAAGGTACAAAGTCTCTGTGATAGGTCACAGAGGCTCTGTGGAGGAGCTTAGAGGCTTTGAGATCCAAAGTTTCTAATTTAGGAAATAATTTTGGGTTGGTGATCACTCAAAAGTTGTGAAAGCGTGTTAGCTCCAAATCTTCATTTGTTAAAGTGTTGAAAATATCTAAGTCCTGCTTCAGAGGACGAAGACTTCAGAGAACGAAGACCAGAGGACGAAGACTTCAGAGGACATACCTACCTCTGAAGTACATATCAGAGGAACATTTTCAGCAGAAGACATCAGATATGGCTTCATCAGAGGCTATGAAGACTACATCAGAGCTCTAAAGACATTCTCTCTGAAGAAGGCGCTGAAGACATTTTCCTGAAGTATCATAACAGATAACCAATCACTTAGTGATAAGATTTACTTTATGGAGTAGGTTACTGTTCAAACATGTCTTGAGCTTACCTTTTAGGTAAGACACTGTTCAAGCATGCTTCTATTTGTCAGAATAGTACACTGTTTACTTTATGGTCCTATAAATAGGACCATCACTCCTTTGACAAAAGTGTGCTTTTTGATATCTTGTATTAGAATAATCAACTGAATATATCTTGAGAAGATCTTGTTCTTACTACTGATCTTATTATATGAAGTGTGATATTTAAATTTTCTTTTGATATTAAACTATATTGCTTCCGCTGTTATTACTCTTGTTGTTTATATCATTATTATTGTAAGATTAAATATGGGATCCAACAATTGGTATCAGAGCCTCCTTTGTTTTCTAAAACAAAGAAAGATCATATCTGCATACTCGGATAGATTTAATTCTTACTGATTCAAGGTTTTAATATCTTTGCATGTTTATATAAACCCTGGTTTATTAAACTTCATTTGATCCAAATTTGAAAGTAAATCACAGTTACATCATTTGATAGAAGATCTTCATAGAAAACCATTAGTTCTTCAAATCTTCATCTTTTCTTCACAAAAATGGCAAACTCAAGCATAAGTGCCATTTATACAGCTGGATCATTAACCAAACCTCCTACACTTCTAAGGGATGAATATCCCCAATGGAAGATAAGAATGGTAAATTTCTTAGAAGGCATGGACAAGGATTTGTTAAGATCAGTGAACGATGGACCTCACCAACCAATGGTGTTGGTACCAAGAGTTCCAGAAACAACAGTGTTAGGACTGAAAGTCCTGAGTGTTGAAAGTGGAATAAAGTATTTATAAGGGTTCGAAATGTAATTCTTTAATAGTTAATCTGTTAGATGGGCCCAAGCCCATAAAGCCCAATTGCTTGATAGCCTAAGTATATAAAGGTTATTTTAGTTCATAATTAGGGTTGAACAGTTTAGAAAGTGTAGAGAGAGATTCATTATTCAGTTTACTAGTTGTTAGGTTTACATACGATTATCAGAAATTCTCTCTATAAACCTTAGCCCTTTGAAGTTTATATTAATCATATAACTAGTTGCTGTGATCAATATCTTGTTCATCATTATTCATATTACTTGTGATTGCACTGCATTGGGATCTACAATTGGTATCAGAGCAGATAGGCAAAAAGGTTTGATCCAGTAAAAAGGTTTGTCTGAAACCCTAAGATCAATTACTTGTATTAATTGCTTTTCTTGCGTTAATTGATTGTTAGTGTTTACATTCTATGGTTATCTGATTATTTGATTTCTGCAAAGTTAAGTTTTTTTTGTGTGTCTGTGTATCGATCGAATTTTTTTTTCCTGGAAATTTTTTTTCTTCTATCGATCGAATCTGGTTTTATCTATCTGCAAACCTTCGGTCTAAGTGTGTTCTATCGCATCCGGTCGAATTTTTGTTTGTTTATCTGGGCTTTATTCGATCGAAGATCGAAGGTTCTGGGTTTGGTTTCGGTCGAATCCCAGAAATTCTTCGGGTTCTTCGGTCGTTCTTCGTGTTCTTCGGTCTTAATCGTTATATGTGTGTTTATTTGGTTTTTGTGTTTATCGTAATCTTTCGACCTGAGCATTCAACCGGACTCTTGTACTCCGGTCTTACACCTTCGACCTGATAAGAGTTTTCCCCGGAATTACTCATTTGACCGGACACTTGTGCTCCGGTCTTACCCATTCGACCGAATAGGAGTGCTCCGGTCTTGTCCATTCGACCGAATTAGAGTTCCTCCGGTCGTGTCCTTCGACCGGATACGTGTGTCCCGGTCGTATCATTCGACCGGATAAGTGTATCCCGGACGTGTCCTTCGACCGGATACCTGCTTCCTCCGGGCATACCTTCGACCGGGTGTTTAAAAAAAAAAAAAAAAAAAAAAAAAAAGGGTCAAATTTTTTTTGTCTCACGATTTTTTTTGCAGTGCATTTATTTTAGCCCCCGTACTTCAAGGATTCAGCGTGTCATTTGTGACCCTAAAATTTCAAGTTTCACAAGTTGTCACTTTTGGTCCTTGCACTTTAGCATACCATCTCTTTGAAAAGTTCAGTCCCTGTATATCAAAAGGAATGCCTTCAAGCGAAGCTCTTTCAATAAGTATGGATGAGATGCCACCGGTTCTTTACAGAGGAGAATATGACAAATGGAGGATTCAGTTCTTAGACTTCATTGATAAACATGACTTGGGTGATTATATCAGATTATCTCTGAGGGAAGGAAAAATGGAAACTCCGACAGATATTTGTCATTATATGGGAGAAAATGGAAGAACGGAACACTTAGTGTACACAATACCATTTAAGGATTACACAGATGAGCAAAGAAAGAGATTTGAAGCTGATAAATTATCTAAAGCTTTTATCTTGCAAGGAATTTCCGAGGAGATTTCAAAAGAGATTTCTGTAAGTTTAGACAGTAAAAAGGCTACAGGAAAACAGCTGTGGGAACATCTTGAAAAGATAATGACAGGAACAAAGATGTCTTCAAGAGTAAAGTTTTTGGAAACTGAGAACTCTGAACTAAAAAGACAGATTTCTGATCTGGAAGTTCGAATTGTCCAAATCCAACAAGCAGCAGCTGTTGAAAGTTCTGAGGAGCAGATTGAGCATCAGAAAGATACAAATGCTGAGCTTCAAAAGCAAATATCTGATGTGGAGCAAAAACATGCTCAAGATAAATCCGAGTTTGAGAAATCGTTCGCAAAGAAGTTCTTAGAATTCTCGAGAAAATGTGCTGATGAGAAGAAAGAAGTTGAGCTGAAATGCATAAAACTTTCTCAGCAAGTTTCTGATTTTCAGAAAGTAATCATTCTTGAAAGAGAGAAGTTTGCCAAAGAGAAGAAGGCCATTGAACAAAAGAATGTTGGTGTCTTCAAAGAAATATCTGACCAAAGAAATGATGCTGAGAAGGGATTTGAAGAAGAACGAAGCATCTTTGAGACTGAGATTAAAAAGCTGAATGCCAAGCTATCTGAACTATCTGAGAAGGCACTAAAAGAGCAGAAAACGAAGTCTGAGTTCACGAAGAAGATTGACCTGCTTGTTCAAGAAAGAGACAACTTCGCTTCAACGATTAAAGTGCTTGAAAAGTCTATATCAAGCTCAAATCAGAAATCTGTCTCTACACAAAGGTCAGTTAAATCTTTTGATCAGATTCGTAAAACTAACCTTTTCTATGATAGAAATATAGATGGTTCAGGTACACATCCTAGAAGAAGGAGATACAAAGAAGAGGAACTGGTCTGGAAGAAGAAACCAGTTAAAGATGAGCTGAAAGAAAGAGAATCGTGTGTATATGCGGTTAATGCAAAGAAGAACAATGCGAGTAAAGGTAAAACTGATCACATTTACTCAAGAGATCAATTACTCAAGTTGTCAGGTAAGAAATACCACTGTTCTTATTGTCGTACACATGATCACATTCACAAAACAAGTGATCATTTCTGGTATGGTTCTTATTCTATATCCCCCACAAGAACTGCAACTAACATTCGAGGACCCAAATACCAGTGGGTACCAAAACCGAAAACTGATTCTGTGTTGCAGGCACCTACTGTCAAGGGGGAGTAGAAGAACGATGGCTACTAAGTAAATCAGCTTAGAACCCGGACTTCAACGAAGTTTGGCTTCTGATTACATGACAGATCAGGACCCGTTCTTCAACGTTTAGACCTGGATATTTTGCAAATATCCAGGGGGAGCTTAATAGATCTATATCGTTCTATCATGATTTGAAGGGGAGCTTAAAAGGTAAATATCTTCTAATCCTAGATCTCTGATTGTTTGAAAGAAGAACAACTTTCAAGCATGAAAAACAGTTTCTGAAATGTTCAAACCACTTCTGATTCTCAAAAGGTTTTATGAATTTAGAAGTGTGATTTTAAATGTTTTTCATTTTTGGGATATAATTTTTAACTGACTGTGTGTTTCTAAAGATCAATACTTGCGTATTATCTTGTCTTTATACTGTCACGTATTCACACACACAGGTTCAGTACTTCATTTGTATTTGTTATTACCATGTCTCATAACGAAACAATATTTCGATGGTAATACCCCCGTTTGATATTCAATATCGTTGAGCATAAATCATTATTTTTAATATTGTGCTTTCATTGCTAAATTGTTTATATTTGTTCATATAAACAAAATATCCAATTCTTTGATACCCTAACCAGTTTAGTTGATCTGATTGATACATTGTCGGATTTTCAAAGTTCAATTGCTCAAATCTCCTGAGCATATTTTTTTTGACAATGCTATCATACATTTTGTGCTTAACTGTTCAAGTTAAACTGTTGAGCAATCGTTTTTTTTAGGAATTACATGGGAATCGTGTGAGAGCTTAAACAGAACTTCCATGGATTCACGTAAACCAGTGTTTCCTACCCCGGAAGCTATCCTAGAGTGATTTGAGGGATGAGGGGTCATAAATCAAAGAGTGGGGGAGATAACTCATCGGGTTGAGTTTTTCTCATTGTGTGGAGCGGGAAAAATGAAAAAGAGAGTTTGGTTAGAAGTGAGCTTTAATGTTAAAAACAAAGAGGGTGTGAGAACAGGTTTAAAAGAATATCAGAACTCTGCACCAACCACTTTCTGAGCCGGGCAACCACATCTACTGATTGGTTCACATTATTTGGTGACCATCATTGAAACAGGCAGTGAGCCCATGCCAACTCTTGCTATAACCCCACCAGCCACTCGTTTCTTTCTTAACAAAGAAATGTTTCATTTTCTTTGGGGACGCAGCATATCTGCTATCTAGTCTTCAATCGGAAGATGTAGATATTGAAAAAGAAGGAAAGTTGCCCCACCTTCGCACCTCTTTCATTCACATTGAGTCCGTGTAATATCTGTTGCTGTCTCAACAGTTTACACAATTTGAGCCTGATATAGCTAAGTAGCTTCAATCATTCATACACTTTCACGAGCACACAAGGAATGAGTTTTCTTGTCATAACATTCATAGAAAATTCCTTTGTGGTTTTTCGATGATTGAATGGAAGCCCTGGGGGAGTGAACATCACAAAAACTCCTTTCCAAAGTACATCCGTTGTACAAAGTGGCTCCGTGCTACTTACAGGCATACTAACTGTTTCATTTGTTGATTCAGGTTTTCAATTCCTATTATATCTGAATTTGAAAAGATTCGGATATATATATTTCATGAATTGACGGATACTCAGATCACAGGTGGGAGAATGTCATTTTATCATAAAGGGGAGATCAAAGAATATGTTGAAATTGAAGAGTTTTGATGATCATGATGCTCACAATCATCAAAAAAGGGGGAGAAATGTTTTTCAAAGTTCAATTTCAAAGTTTTAAAGAAAGAAAGTCAGTTCTGAAGACAGTCTAGAGATCAAGGAGATGAATATATGAGTTTAATGCTAAATTTGTTTGTCTGAAGACAGTGAAGATTTCAAAGTTTGTATTGATTCTTTCCTGTATCATGTGGTGTCTGCTACAAATTTGTTTATCATTCCTCCTACGCGCTGATTGAAACAAGTTCTTGAGAAGAAAACAAATCTATTCAACTCGCGGTTCAAAGACAGATTCTTTGTTTTAAACTGAAGATGCACCTTGGAATGTCAAGTAACTCTCACATGATCTTTCTTGTGTGCTGATCCGATGTGATTGAGTTTCAACAGTTAAAAGCTGCTTGATAGTGCGTTCAGTCGAGGCTACTGTACATTGAGTCTGGTTATACAGTTGAAACTATGAAGACCAAGAGCTTTATTCAAGGGGGAGCTTGGAAAGATATGAAGATATGCAACACCAAAGGTCTTCAAAGACTCAAGAGGGAAAGAAGATCAAACCTGAAGATTTAAAGAAGATCAATGTTTAAAGTTTTTCATGTTGATAAATGCTTTATTCAACTTTAGGGGGAGATTGTTAGGACTGAAAGTCCTGAGTGTTGAAAGTGGAATAAAGTATTTATAAGGGTTCGAAATGTAATTCTTTAATAGTTAATCTGTTAGATGGGCCCAAGCCCATAAAGCCCAATTGCTTGATAGCCTAAGTATATAAAGGTTATTTTAGTTCATAATTAGGGTTGAACAGTTTAGAAAGTGTAGAGAGAGATTCATTATTCAGTTTACTAGTTGTTAGGTTTACATACGATTATCAGAAATTCTCTCTGTAAACCTTAGCCCTTTGAAGTTTATATTAATCATATAACTAGTTGCTGTGATCAATATCTTGTTCATCATTATTCATATTACTTGTGATTGCACTGCATTGGGATCTACAAACAGATACTGCTGAAATCCCTGCCTACTATGAAAAGAAAACTTCAAACTTTACGGATGAAGAAACTAATATGAAGGAAAATGATTCAAAAGCTGTTAGATTACTTATAATGGCCATTCCTAATGATATCTTCCAAGAACTTGATTCTTGTGTAACTGCAAAAGAGATATGGGATCAGTTGTTAAATCAACTTGAAGTTGGCCTACAAACTCAAACGAACAGGAGAAATCTTTGTATCAATGAATATCATGATTTTCATGCATTACCCGAAGAAACCTTACACCAAACATAGTCAAGGTTTAACATTCTCATCAACAAATGCAAAAAAATTGGGGTCATGAGGACAAAAGAAGAAAATAATGTTCTTTTCCTTAAGAATCTAAATGAAGAGTGGTCACAATTGTCAATGTCAATACAAGTCAATCAAAATCTTGAATCATGGTCATTGACTGACATTTATGGCACCTTGGTAGCAAAGGAAAAAGAAGTTGTTAAACAAAAATCAAAAACCTCTTTAGGTGGACCACTTGCACTCATGTCAAAACAAAAAGATGCATCACAAGAAAGAAGAAATACAGAAACAAATAACTGTTTAAAGAGGGAATCTAAAAGAAAAACCAAGAAGGTTCTGGTGTCTGAAGAAGTTGAACACTCAGATTCAGACTCAGATGATGATATCAATGCTTTTGCCAAATCGCTTGCATTAATCACCCATAAATTGAACAAGAAATTTGGAAAAAAGTTTTTGAAGGTCGAAGAGATGATGAAGAAAGAAGAGGAAATCCAGAAAGGAGATTTCAGAAAGCTGACTATCAACAAGAGCCCAGATCTACTCTGCATAGTAATCAAAAGGGTGTTCATTTCACCAATCATGATTCTACTCAACAATCAAGATCTCAACAGTCATTTCAGCCAAGGTATCCTCAACCTCAGAGGTACTTCAAGCCACAACCACAAGCACAAGCACAGAAGACAGAATCAGACAATGCTTTTCCATCAAACCAAAACGATGGAAGATGTTTTAGATGTGGAAAGCCATGCCATTACTCTGCAAACTGCAGAGGCAGGCTCATCAAAGATGAAGACTACTACAAGTACAACGTCAAAGAGAGAGTACTTGTTGCAGAGATGGGAGACTGGCTGTCAGACTCAACAAGCGATGGAGAGGAAGAACCTACCAATCTCCGTGGTATGGCTTTCACAGACGATCAGAATGATGGGTCATCAGAGGACTACTCTGAAAAGGTAAACTCTCCTACCACCTCTGACAGTGAACTTGAATTTGATGTTATTAAGCTAACAGATGAATTTCAAATCTTAAAGCAAAAACTTGTTGATGAAAAAGAAAAAAGAAAACAAATGTCAAAAGATCTTAGTTTTTACAAAAGGGAAAAAAGATCTTCTTGAGTCAGAAAAGAAGGATATTTTTGTTGAAAAATCTGAACTTGAAAAAGTTTAGAAACAAAAAGAAAAATATTTTTCAGAAAAATTCAAAGAGCTTGAGAAAGTTTTAAAAGTTAAAGAAGAAGAAGTAAAAAGGTTTGAGTATGAAAGACTCAATTCTGTTGCCTTAACCAATTTTTTTCAAAAAGAAAGATAAATCTTACATCAATCTCTGGAAAGGAAACAACTTCAAATCAAAAGCTATATTGATGCTCAGGATGTACATATAAAGATAAACTCTCAAATGGATACTCAAGGGCTGGGATTCAATGAATTGGATCCATTCACTGGATTGAAGAAAACTTCACTGTATGTCCGAATATATAATCATTCAATCAAGCAAACATATAATCAATACGATAATGCAAACCTGATACGATTAATCAAACGATTCAACTGGTTACAAGTGTTCTTGATGAACCGATCTATCTCTCTGTTTCCTCTTGTTCACGGCGCCAACAACAGCTAGCCTCACAATGAATAATTTTCTAATTAAGCTCCCTTAACCTAATTAACACTAAACAAAACTAATTTATGCTTAGGCCATATTAGCCTAATGGGCTTTGCAAGGCTTGGCCCAACTACTAAAACAAATCTATTAACTAAAATATAAAGCCTAATAAATTGAATACGGAAACATAATTTTGACTAATTAATACAAAAGGACCCTAGACTATTTGTTGAGACGACTTTATCAGCTTTGACTTCAGTTTTTCATCTTCAGATAGTTATGATCTTGAATCCAATAAATATGTGCTTTAACAATCTCCCCCTTTGGATCAAGATAATTCTTTAAGCTCAGAAAATGTAATCTTCCTCTATGTAGCAATCTCCCCAATCGATGAGAATATCTCTTGGAAAGAAATTATCTCCAGTTTTAGCTCATAATGCTTCAGCAAATAATCTTCAAAGAAAATTTCTTCAAATCAATCCATCTTCAGAAATTCTTTCAACAACTTTTGATCTCCCCATTTCTTGATTGACGCTTCTCCCCCTTTTTGATGAAAAGAGGAAAGAGATCATCACAACTTTTCTTCAAGAAATGTCTTCCACCACTGATCTTGCAAACCAAACCACTGAGTATCCATCAATTCATTAAGATGTTCATCCAGATCTTTGCAAATCTAGACAAATTAGAAAATGAAGTGTAACACCTGAATCAACAAATGAATCAGTTAAAATTGCCTGTCAGTTACACGAAGTCACTGTGTGTAACGAATACACAATATAAAAGAGCTTTTATGATGTTCACTCCCCAGGGCTTCCATTCAATCATCGAAACACCACAAAGGCAATTTCTATGAACGTTATGACAAAGAAACAAATTCTTTGTGTGTTCGTGCAAGTGATAGAATAAATTAAGCATATGCTGATTGCTTATAAGGCTTAAAAAGTGTAAACCACTGAGACAAGTAGTTAAACACAGACTCAATGTGCATGAGTGAAGTGCGAAGGTGGGGAAAACTTCCTTCTTTTCAATATCCAGATTTTCCAAATGAAAAACAGATAGCATATGTGTTGTGTCCCTTTTTGAAAATGAAACATTTTCCTGTTGAGAATAAAATGAGTGGCTGGTGGGGTAAAGGCAAGAGTTGGCATGGGCTAGTTGCCTGTTTCAATAATGTTCACCAAAGAGATGTGAAGCATTAGAAATGTGGCTGCCCGGCTCAGAAAGTAGTTGGTGCAGAGTTTAAAAATTCTTTTACTCTGATCTCACACCCTCTTTCTTTTAATCTTAAAGCTCACAGCTAACCAAACTCTCTTTTAGCAATTTCTGTCATCACACATCCCACACTCATTTCTTTTGACTCCCCACAATCAATCACTAAAGTATTAACTTCTTTGGTAGGAAACACTAGTTAACGTGAATCCATAGAAGTTTCTCTTAAGTCCTAGCACACTGATCCCATGTTTTCCTAGAAAGCATATGATGCTCAGATGGTTTAACTTTATCAGTTAAAGTGCATAGATGAAGCAGAAAAAATTTAAAATCACACTTCCAATTCAAGAAATATGTTTAGAATCGGGAAATGGTTTGAACATTTAAGAACAATGTTTTCTTATGATTGAAAGTTGTCCTTCTTTTAACAATAGATGAGATGAAGATAAGGAATTATACCTTTTTAGTGCAGTCTTACATCTCACGAAGTCAAGCTTAAAGTCATAAAGATATGATCTTGTAAGCATCTCTCAATCTGCAAAAGTCTAAAGGTCTAGTCAAAGTAACTTTATTCACTGAAACTGAAATGACATAAAGCAATAAAACAATTAAACTGCGAGTTTTGATCAAAAGTAATCAGAAGTCATAGCCATACGTCTTTGTAGTGAACGCTCCCCTAAAATCATGCATCACTAACAAATTGATCAGTAACTACAATGCATTCAGTTTTGCTCCCCCTCAAAATAACATTGACCATCTATAAGATACTTCTCACACTTCCCCTGAGATCATGAACAAACTATTAAAGAGCAAGTATCATGCGGAAATAATAATAAAGAGACAAAATAAGAAACTTTAATAGGTAACCAACGATTAGGTCTTAAGATTTAGCATACCAAGTCTTGAGACAAGAAAATTAAATCTCTTTTCGTCTAAAGGTTTGGTAAACAAATCTGCAAGCTGATAATCGGTTTTTACAAAGTAGAGTTCAATTGTTCCCTTTTCTACATTATCTTTTATAAAATGATACCTGACATCTATGTGTTTGGTCTTAGTATGCTGAACAAGGTTAGCGGTAATCGCAATAGCGCTCTTCGAATCACAATAGATCGGAATTGTATTGAAATGAAATCCATAGTCTCGCAGTTGTGTTCTCATCCACAAGACCTGAGAACAGCAGCTACATATTCCGCTTCGGCCGTTGATGTGGAGACACATAATTGCTTCTTTGAAGCCCAACTGACGAGTTTATCTCCGAGAAATTGGATATGACCCGAGGTGCTCTTCTTGTCTAACATGCAACCAGCATGATCTGCGTCTGAATAAGATGTTAGTTCAAAGCCTGTATCCTTAGGATACCACATACCAAGATCTGCAGTCCCCTTCAGATACCAGAAGATCCGCTTTACAGGAGACAAATGGGATTCTTTAGGATTGGCCTGATATCTAGCACATAAGCATGTAGAAAACATTATATCCGGCCTACTAGAAGTAAGATACATTAAGGAACCTATCATCCCTCTATAAGTCCTAACATCAACAGCCTTTCTCGAAAATCGATGCCAATCTTAGTACCAGATGCCATTGGGGTAACAATCGGTTTACAATTTTCCATTTTGAACTTCCGAAGAATATCCAGAATTTATTTAGAGTGATTGATAAAAATCCCCGTTGAAAATTGTTTGACTTGAAATCCGAGAAAGAAATTCATCTCTCCCATCATGCTCATCTGAAAACGTGACACCATGAGGTTTGCAAAGTTCTTACAGTACTTAGGATTGGTAGAACCAAAAATAATATCATCCACATATATTTGAATAAGAATGATATCGCCTTTATTCTTTTTAATGAAAAGAGTGGTATCAACCGTACCTTTTGTGAAGCCTGACTTGACCAAGAACTGAGATAGAATATCATACCAGGCGCGAAGAGCTTGTTTCAGTCCATAAAGAGATTTATCCAAGATGTATACATGGTTCGGCTTATCTAGATTTACAAACCCTTCATGGAGCATACGGAGTCTTTTGAAATCGGCGGTGTATCATGGAGCGATTTTGAGTGTGACACGCAGTCGATACAGCTTCAGCCCACAACAAAAAAGATTAGTACGATTTCGCCTTTCGACAACTCCGTTCTGTTGAGGCGTGCGAGCAACAGAGTATTGATGTGATATCCCAACCGACTCGAGATATTCTTCAACTATCTTGTTCTTGAACTCTGTGCCATTGTCAGTCCTGAGAATCTTGACTTGCTTTTGGAGATTGACTTGGGTCGTCTTC
Organism: Arctium minus; assembly: GCA_954870635.1. Lineage (NCBI taxonomy): Eukaryota > Viridiplantae > Streptophyta > Magnoliopsida > Asterales > Asteraceae > Arctium > Arctium minus. Next base: position 15,694,688 of record OX941095.1, read on the forward strand.
AGAAATGTAATGAGAACCTTGGGAGTCTCATCTTTAGACCGTAGAAACTTAACCCAAGTGTATCGCGTATAGTCGCCCACGATAACAACACATACTTCTTTCCTCCTAAACTTTGCATTCGCATAGGACCGCATAAATCCATATGCAACAACTCTAATGGAGAGCTGGTACTCGGTTCAGTCTATGGTTTGTGTGGGGCTCTCTTCATCTTTCCCTTTTCACATGCTGCACACAGGTGTTCTCTTTCATACTTCAGTTCTGGAAGTCCTTTCACTAGCTTTCCACTAACCAACTTGTTGATGTACCAAAAGTTGAGGTGAGAAAGTCGTCGATGCCATAACCAGCTTTGTTGCATCGAGGCCTTTGATAGTAGACAGACCTGATTGTCAGCCTGTACCTTTGACAAGTTGATGGTGTAGAGGTTTGACTTGCGAGTGCCGACCAAGAGTTCTTTTCCTTCTTCAGTGCGTACTGAACATGTCTTGGCCTTGAAGTTAACCTCTAAGTCTTTGTCGCAGAACTGGCCAATGCTGAATAGGTTGTGCCCTAAGCCTGCAACGTAGCTCACCTTCTTGATCGTGAGATTTTCATGTACAACATCACCATATCCCAGAATTGGTGAAAACTGATCGTTTCCAAAATGAACTGTGCCACAGTATTTGTCTGTATAATTAGACAACATACTCTTCTGCCCGGTCATATGCTTGGAACACCCGCCATCCAAGTACCACATATGACGGGTCTGCACAACACAAATCAGGAAAGAAGAGGTTTAGAAACCCATTTATAAATGGGACCTCCACTGTTAGTACTAGATTTTGGCACCCAATTAAATTTGGGTCCGTTTTTTCTTTGAAAACCAGAAGCATGATAAGACGAATGATAATGATAAGATGAAACATTATATGAACCATACCAAACATCAGAATATTTACGAGAAGCATAATCACATTCACCATAATTTAACAACTTTTTATTTGATGGTGCTAACTGGAATAATTGCTTTATAGAGTACTTCTTGCGAGAATCAACAAGATTAGATTTAAATGTAGCAATATTCACAATCACATCATCTTTACTAGAAGTCTTTTTATTCAAAATAAAACTAGAACTAGATTTAGCTTTCTCGTCTATCTTCTGTTTCGGTATCCATACAGTCTTAACGCCAACCCTTTGCTTTCTCAAATCTGAAACATTTGAAACTTTAGAGTTAGAATGATGAGAATTAAGAGAATGCTTCGTCTTTGGCTTACCAGTGGGGATCGGTTTCTGTGAAAGTTGAGATTTTTGTTTCTTACCTTTTGCATTCTTCGATTTCACAGAAACTGATTTATCAACTTTCGTTGATGTTTCACCTTTTTCAAACACACTGGGTTGCCCAAAAGAATTATCAACACAAGATGAATGATCAGGAAGTTTAGAAGTAAAGTCAAATTGAGCAACACAATCATTCAAAATACCATCAGAGTTTAAGAAATTAAGATCTTTCTTCGGTAATAGTATTCTCGAGTTCAGAAAATTTACTTTTCAAAACTAGAGGATGAACGTAAAGCTTACCTTCGATGGGTTTAGCCTCCAATTCTTTTACAGAATAACTCTCAAAATAATCATTTGAAAGAAATTTTGATTTAGCAGAACTATAAATGTTATTCAACTTCTCATAGCGAAATGGAAGTTGAACTTTAGCTGTGTTATTTCTTTTATCATATTCCTTGGCTTTATCTTTTTCAGATAGACTATTCTAGAAGGGTTTGAGTTCCTGATGTTGAGGTGCCAATAACATAAACCCAAAGTCATATAGTGCAGGCACTTCAGATATACCCTTTTTGAGATGATGTGGGTTCTTGTAACCAAGTCCCCAAGTATTAGGTTTCTCTTTATGTTTGTTCAAATGAATAGTGTATTCAGTTTGAGCTAAAGTATGTAATTTCTCTTCCAAAGCATTCACTTTGTCTAATAAAGAATTCTTTTCTTTTGAAGTAGAAAAATACCTTTTAGAAAGCTCTATAGTCTTAAACAAACATTCTTTATATTTAGAAACAGTTTCAGATAACTCTTTATGAATTATAGTCTTTTCTTTAGCGCAGGTGTCTATATTTTTATGCAAAGTTTCAATTAATACATTTTTCTCAGTAGTATCATTACTAAGTTTATGTATAGATTGATTTTTCTCATTTATGATACCTTTCTCTCGCTTCAGTTTAGACTCTAATTCTTGGAGTTTAGACATCATGGCATGCATTTGGTTCAAAAAATCAGATTCAGTTAAGGTACATACCTCATAATTATCTCCATCATCAGAATCAGCTTCAACTTCTGACTGGTTCTTCCCCATCACGCACAGGTGTGCTGTCTCGTCCTTCTCTCCTTCTTCAGATTCTTGGTCCGAATGGTCGAGCCAGTATTCATCCTCGGCCATTAGTTCCAGCCTCTTGTTGCTTGGCTAGAAGCATCTTATTCTTGTAATATTCGGAGTTTCGGACTTTTGGTTTGCGACAGTCCTTGGCAAAGTGACCGAGTCTGCCACAGTTGTAGCACTTCATCGGTTCTTCCTTCTTAAACTCTTCTGCTTCATCCTTCTTCTTGTTTTCTAGTCTCTTTTCTTCAACTTTCTCCTTATGCTTGTAGTTATGCGGACCAGACGAGTACCTCTGACTGTTGTAGTTTGGCTTTTTATAGAACTTCTTTTGGAAAGCCTTGGTTAACAGTAGCATGGCTTCCTTCAGTTGTTCACAATCGTCAGAGTCAGACTTTGCCTCACTATCAGCCTCATCAGATTCAGATGCTATCACCTTCTTCTTCTTAGTCTTCTTCTTTACCACAAGAGCAACTGGATCAGTAACTTCTTTGTCATCCTTCTTCATCTCAGCCTTGATTTCACGCACCTCTTCCTCATTCTGTTTGACGATTTAATAAACCTCATGAAGTGGAATTTCGTTCAGATCTTTCAACTGCCTCATCTGTCTGGTGAACCTCTTCCACTCTGGCTGAAGGTTGCTGAGAAATTTCACATTCAGCTCCACTTGAGATTTGTTGATCTTGTTCTTGCTGAGCTCATTCAGAAATGTGACAAATTTGTCATAAGTGGCTTCGAGTGATTCTCCAACTTTATCTTTGAATTCTTTATAATTATTCAAGCAGTTGGAGACTTTAAGTTGGTTGCCGACTTAATAACTTAAATATAAACCCTAATAAATTGAATACGGAAGCATACTTTTGACAAATTATTACAAAAGGACCCTAGACTATTTGTTGAGACGACTTTATTAGCTTTGACTTCAGTTTTCCATCTTTAGATAACTATGATCTTGAATCCAATAAATATGTGCTTTAACATTCACTTTCTTCCACTTTCTGTATAGGAAAGGTCCAGAGCTCTGATTGTCCATCTCTGAACAATTTCAAGAGAATAAAAACCTCAGAGGGATAAAAAAACAAGAGTGTTGAACTTTAAAAATGTTGCATACTCTGAAGTGAAAATCTTTCCAAATTCTATCTTAAAAATAGAAAAAGAAACTTCAGGGGTATTTTTCACAAAACCTCAGAGCAATGATCCCAAAGAGATTTTCAAGTTTGATGCATTTATCAAAAATGAATCAGAGACATCTGAACAAAGTACCTCTGAAACAAGTACTTCTGAAGATGAACCTCAGAGTTCACTTAATCCAGATGCTCCTCTGTATTCACCAATCTTTGATGAATGCATCAGAACTACATTTGAGGATGACATCAAAAGAATAAATAAAGAAAATATTATAGCTGATTTGAAGAAGAGATATAGCATGAAAAGAATCATCAGAGTCTCAAGACCCAAGAAAAGTGAGAAACCATCAGAGGTAGCTATCTCTGGTAAGGCTGAAAGAGACTTTCTTGACTCTGATTCTGAATCTGATCCAGAGATAGATGAACAGATTTTCTGCATATCAGAGAAAGCAATTCATAAAAAGATAGAGACTGTTGGTTCTGGAATTTTGAATATTCCTATTTCTGTTTTGCAAAATAAACCTAGAATACCAATATGTCTTGACTTTCCAGAAATGTGTCTTCAAGCAAAAACTTCTCTGGATCTTGAAAAAGAATTAAAAGTAAAGGCAAAGAATAAAACCATCACTTCTCAACTCTACACTTATAAACCAATCAAGTTTACTCCTGAACAAAAAGGAAAATGGCAAGAAATTAACCATTCTAATCCTGTTTGTGCAGTGAGCAATAAAGAGAAAAGGATGTTTCTGAACAAGAAGAGACAACTTGAAAAGAAGGATGTCTTTTAAAGTAGAAGAAAGGAAGTAGTTAGGAATACTTGTCATATTCCTAGTACTAATTCAAAAAGGAATCATAATGTATCGAATGCATTTAATGAAATTAAAACCTTTGCTTCTACTTCTTCTTGTTATGTGAAGTGCAATTGCATCCAACTCTTGATGAAACTGAAAAATCGCTTCAGAGGTTCTCACTGTTTTCTAAATCAGTCCCTGAATAAAAATTCAGAGACAAAGCCTCAAAAGAAAAAGGACAACTCTGCCAAAACATCAAATGATGAGACGGTAAAATTTCAAAGAGATAATTAGAAGTCTAACAAAAAAGGACCCATAATGAGATGGGTACCTAAGAAAATCTAATCTGTCTTGCAGAAACAGTCTATGCCAATCTGGTAGTTAAATTCTGGATGTTCAAGGCATATGAATGGAGATAAGAAGTTACTATCCTCTTTCAAAGCTAAATCTGGAGGAGCAGTAAGTTTTGGAGACAATATGCAAGGGCAGATTAATGGTTATGGTGAGCTTACAAGAGGTAATGTCTCTGTATCAAAGGTTGCTTATGTTGATGGGTTAAAGAATAACTTAATCAGCATAAGTCAACTTTGTGACCATGATTTTGATGTGAAGTTTCAAGAAAAACATTGTTCATTACTTCACTCAAAAACAGGTCAAGAAATGCTCAAAGCTGACAGAAAAGGTAATTTATACAGAATGAATTTTTCCAATCACATAAGAACAGTGAAGATGTTTGGCTCTAAACTTTTCTTCACTTGATAAGTTGGTCAAACTAAATCTGGTTAAGGGATTACCATCTCTGAAGTTTAACAAAGATCATCTTTGTTCTGCTTGTGAAATGGGAAAAATGAAAAGATCTTCCCACAAGACCAAAAGTGATAATAATTGTCCAAAACCTCTGCATATGCTTCATATGAATCTCTGTGGTCCTATCTCTGTGCAGAGTTTATCAGGTAAAAAGTAAATTCTCGTTTTAATTGAAGAATACTCTAGATATACTTGGATAGAATTCATCAGAGCCAAGTCTGATGTCCCTGATATTTTAATAAGATTGTTAAAAAGATTGCAGGTTCTGTTTGATAGCAAAGTTCAGAAACTGATAAGTGATAATGGGACAGAGTTCAAAAATGCCAAAATCAACTCATATCTTTCAGAAGAAGGCATAACTCCAAACTTCTCTGCAGCAAGAACCCCTCAACAAAATGGTGTTGTTGAGAGGAAAAACATAACACTTATTGAAGTTGCAAGAACTATGCTTGTTGGATCTGATCTTCCAACAAATTTTTGGGCAGAGGCAGTGGCAACAGCCTGTTTTACTCAAAACAGAGCTACCATTATCAAAAGATTCAAGAAAACATCTTATGAATTCATTAACAATAGGAAACCTAATGTTAAATATTTCCATGTTTTTGGATGCAGATGTTATATTCTAAATGATAGAGAATCTCTTGGAAAGTTTGACAAGAAAGCAGATGGAGGAAAATTCATTTCATATTCATTAGCCTCAAAAGCTTTCAGAGTGTTCAATTAGAGAACAAGAACAATCCAAGAGAGCATCAATGTGTCTTTTGATGATGACAGAAATCTTGCCACCAATGATGTCAATATAACTGCCAAGAATATCTCTGAATCGTCCAAGATAAGAGAATCTGAACTAAACAACATACTCGAAGACTTCTTCGATGATGATAATTCAGAGTTTTTTTTCAGGGATATTCACAGATTAACTTCAGAGGAACCTCAAAATACAGGTACAAATCTTTCTGGTCCTTCTGAAGTTACAACTTTTGCTTCTTTAAATACAGGTCCAATATATGAAACTAAACCTGGAGGACAATTATCTTCAGAAGCAGAAGATGAGCAAGAAACATCTTAAGACCTTCCAGAGACATCTCTTGAAGAAACTTTAGAGCATACTTCATCTCTGGAACCCACTTCAGCGTCTCTAGAACCCACCTCAGAGCCTCTGGAACCCACTTCAGAGCCTCTTCACAGCACAACAGAGATGTCTCCTTCAATCATCTCTGAAGCTCAAACTCCACCTCATATTCATGCTCCAATCACAAGATGGACAAAGAATCATCCCGATGATCAGATCATTAGATCACCTTCAGAGGGTGTCAAAACCAGATCAACCATAATCAATGAATGTTATTTTGTAAATTTTTTAAGCATCATTGAACCAAAGAAGGTAAATGAAGCTTTTGAAGATCCTCATTGGATCTCTGCAATGCAGAATGAGCTTCAAGAGTTTGAAAGAAACAAAGTCTGGACCTTAGTTCCCCTTCCTAAAGGAAAATTTGCGATTGGAACTAAATGGGTCTTCAGAAATAAAAAGTATGAGGATGGCATTATTATCAGAAACAAAGCAATGTTGGTTGTTAAGGGATATTGCCAAGAAGAGGGTATTGATTATGATAAAACCTTCACACCTGTAGCTAGGATAGAAGCAATTAGAATCTTCTTTGACTATGTTGCACACAAAGGGTTCAAAGTATATCAGATGGATGTTAAATCTGCCTTTGTAAATGGTAAATTAAATGAAGAAGTTTATGTTCAGCAACCACCTGGATTTGAAAATGCAGAGTTTCCTAACCATGTTTATTATCTTGATAAATCTCTATACGGACTTAAAGAAGCTCCAAGAGCATGGTATGATACTCTGTCCACATTTCTGATAAATAATGGTTTTGAAAAAGGTACAATAGATACAACTTTGTTCATAAAAAGGTACAAAAATGAGATGCTTTTAGTACAGATATACGTTGATGACATTATATTTGGCTCTACAAATCAAAAGTATTGTGATAAGTTTTCAGAGTTGATGAAGAGTAAATTTGGATGAGTCTCATGGGAGAATTAACATTCTTTCTAGGCTTACAAGTAAAGCAAACACCAGAGGGTACTTTTATAACTCAATCTAAGTATGTCTCTGACATTTTGAAAAAATACAGACTCAATGATTCAACCTCTATGAAAACACCTATTGCAACTGGAGTCAAGCTTGACTATGATCTTTCGGGAAAATCTGTAGCTGTCAAAACCTACAGAGGCATGATAAGATCACTTCTATACGTAACTGCAAGCAGGCCTGATATAATGTTCACAACATGTCTTTATGCTCAATATCAAGCAAATCCAAAAGAATCTCATTTGTCTGCTGTTAAAAGAATTTTTAGATACCTCAGAGGCACAACTTCTTTAGCTCTCTAGTATCCAAAACTGTCTAGCTTTGATTTAACAGCATACACTGATGCAGATCATGTAGGATGCAAACTCGACAGTAAGAGTATATCAGGATGCTGTCAATTATTGGGAAATAAGCTGGTAAGTTGGATATCCCAAAAGCAGGACTGTGTTTCAACTTCTACAGCAGAGGCAGAATATGTTGCTGCTGCTTGTTGTTGCTCTCAAGTCATATGGATGCAAACTAAACTCATAGACTATGGCTCATAGTATGACAGAATTCCAATTCTGTGTGATTCAAAGAGTGTCATAGCCATCTCTGCCAATCTAGTGCAACATTCCAAAACAATGCATATTGATGTAAGGTACCACTTTCTGAAAGATCATGTTGAGAAGGGAACAATCGAAATGTATTTTGTACTAACAGAACTTCAACTTGCTGATATTTTCACTAAAGCTTTGGATGAAGGAAGGTTCAATTTTTTAATCAGCAAGTAGGGAATGTTGAACATGTCTACCTAAAATAGGAAAACATCAGAGTCTCTGATCCTTTCTTCAGAGGTTCTGACATTAGTAGCATGTTCTCAACAGAGCTTCTGATAGTAATTTCATCATCTCTGAACATTGTTCAAATAGTCAAAATCATTCTTTTGTATATCTACGCTTTTGTCAAGGGGGAGAAGATAAAAAGAGAAACCATTCTTTGGTCAAGGGGGAGCAAAATAACCCTTCATCTTTCAAGGGGGAGCAAGAGATTCTCTGATACACATATCAGAGCCTCTGATCTTGTCTCTGATACTCATATAAGAGCCTCTGATCTTGTCTCTGATTCTAATATCGGAGCCTCTGATCTTGTCTCTGACACTTATATTAGAGCCTCTAATCTTGTCTCCGATACTCATATCAAAACCTCTGATCTTGTCCCTGTTTCTCATATCAAAAACCCTGATCTTTTCTCATTTTTGAGAATATTCCAGGAATTTCTTTTAAAAGAAAAATAATTTAAAACAACATCTCTTTTGGATAACCATTTGTTTCTTTTCAAAAACCCTTCTAGCGGTTTTCTGACACCAAGCGTCTCTCCCCTACACACCTCAACGTGTCACCTATTTATTAGGGTATGATGGAACGTCCTTTCTGACATTGGAACACTTAATCGCCGTTTCCATACCCTTTCACTCCACCTTTTTCCATAAAAAACCCTTTTTCCCTTCTCGTTATTCTTTACGCTATCAGAATCCAAAATCCCAAATCTCTCTCTCTTTCTAAGCTCTCATCCTTCTCAAAACCTGCAACAATGGCGGCTCATTCCCAAACCTCAGACAACTCCAACAAACTAGTTCCAAGCTTGAACATGGAACAATTTGACGTCCCAGTGTGTTAGAGCATAAATATGTTGGATACAAGATCAAGAAGACAAAAGTCAAAGTTCAAGAAGTCAAAGCTAAGAAAGTCAACTTTCATCAAAGTCAAAGTCTTTTGTAATAAAAGTCAATGTATGAAATTTGTATTTGTTTTTCCTTGTTTTAGTTGTAGGTATAAATAGTTTCCTTTCCTTTGGTAATTTGGAGAGAACTTAATTGAATCATTATACAGTTGTATTTTAGAGAGAGAAATATCAGAGAGAGAGAGAGAGAGAGAGTTAGAGAGAGATTGTAGAGAGAGAAAGTGAAATCTTGGAATTAAATTGAAATCAAACAGGTAATTGTTTGTGATTTCTTGTTTTGTTTGATTAATCTTGAATAGAAACTAGAATCTGGGAAAAACAATTGGTATCAGAGCAGATCCAAATCGAAAAAAATCAAGAAAATCAGAATGTTCGACACTGTGTTCTTCATGTTAAGATTTGTTTTCGAGTTTTTGTGCGAATTTCGAGTTGTTTTTGATTAGATTCTGTTAGAACAGTGTAATCGATTGAGTTTGTATAGAAAGATTTGTGAATTGCACTGTAATCAATTCGAATTTTCGAATTTTTGTGGTTTTTCTGTTCACGAGTTCTTGACACTGTGTTTGTATCAAATTTGTATCTTTTGTGTATTTAATCGAAATTCTGTGTTAGATTTGTCTTCTAGTTGTTTAGACGAGTGAATTGTAGAAGTTTAGTGTTGAAATTCTAGGTCTAAATGAGTTTTTAGTGTGATTTTTGTCGATTTTTAGTGGTTTGCGGGTCATTCTTCAGAGGTTTGCGTTTCATTCTTCAGAAGTTTGTGTTTCATTCTTCAGAGGTTTGCGTTTCATTCTTCAGAGGTTTGCGTTTCATTCATTGAGAAAGTTCAGAATCGAGAAGTAAGGTTTGCGTGTTAAATCAAACGCAAAGTGAATTTTCAGTCTTCTACGGGAAACGAGAAATGATTTTGCGTTTTTAATGATAAACGCAAAGTAGAAGTGTGAGCTCAGAGACAAATTGTGGTTTGCGTTTGCATCTAGAAACGCAAAGTATATCTTGCGTGTGTAACCTGAGAAACGTAAAGTATAGGTTTGCGTTCCCCGTGAGAAATGCAAAGTATAGGTTTGCGTTCCCCGTGTGACACGCAAAGTAGTAGTTTTCGTTCCCTGAGTGACACGCAAAGTAGAGGTTTGCGTTTCCTGTGTGAAGCGCAAAGCGTGAAAGACTTAGAATTTTTTTCTGAAAATTTTGCGTTGCCCCTTGACCCCACCCGCTAACCGGGTAGCGGGACCCCCGTGCTAAGTCTGCGAAAGGGGACATTTTTCTGGTTGTGATCAAAATTTCTGATTTTATATTTCAAGTTTTCTGTATTTTCTTGATTGTTTCATTTGGACTAACGATCAGTTTCTAGTTTCTTATTGCATATATTTCTCAAACAGGTTTAAACAAGATGACTTCCAAAGATGCTCTTTCCATTGGCACTGATGTCAAGCCTCCTGTTCTGTTCAAAGGAGAGTACGAACAGTGGAAAGACAGATTCCTTGATTTTATAGACAGACATGCAAATGGAGAAAATATTATGCTGTCAATCACAGAAGGTCCTATGGTACCAATCACGGTTCAGATACCTGATGATGAATCGTCTGATAGTGAAGATGGTACTGAGGAAATAGATCAAAAGATGAAAACAGTGGCATTGGATATCTCTCAGTATTCTGAAGAACAGAAAAGCCGATACAAAGCAGATAAACAAGCAAGATCTTTACTTCTTCAAAGTATCCTGAATGACATCTACATCAAAATAGACAACTACAAGGGAAATGCTAAGAAGATGTGGGATCAGTTGCAAAAGATGATGATGGGATCCAAGGTCGGGAATCAGATGAAAGTGGCTAATTGCATCAACAGTTATGAGGAATTCAAAGCCAAAGAGAATGAAATCTTAGAAGATACTTATGAACGGTTTGTCTTGCTTCTGAATGAGTTGTCCAAGAATAAGGTGAAAAAGAAGCAACTTGAGAACAATGTCAAATTCCTGAGCATCCTACAACCAGAATAGAAGAAGCATACACGTAGGATGAAGCAGATGAAGGATTTGAAAGACATACCATTACATGAGGTATATGAGACTTTGAGGCAGAATGAAGAAGAATGAAGAAGAAGTGGAAGAGAAAAGAGCTGAGAAAAAGAAGACAGAAAAGATTCCTGATCCTATTGCTTTGGTAGCCGGAGAGAAAAAGAAAGAAAAGAAAGAAAAGAAGAAAAAGAAGAAAGTGATAACAAGTTCTGAGTCTGAATCTGAATCAGATGGTGATGATGGAGAAAGCCTCAAACAGGCTATGTTGCTATTGACCCGTGCATTCCAGAAGGCTTGGGGCACAACTTATTCAGCATTGGTCAATTCTGTGATAAAGGGTTAGAGGTCAACTTCAAATCTAAGAGTTGCTCGGTTCGTACTGAAGACGACACATAACTCTTAGGTGCACATCGAAAGACAAACCTCTATACCATCAACCTGTCCAAAGTTCAGATTGACAATCAAGTTTGCTTGATGACAAAGGCTTCATTGCAGCAAAGTTGGCTCTGGCACAGACGTTTATCTCACTTGAACTTTCGTTATATCAACAAGCTGGTTAGTGGGAAATTGGTAAAAGGACTTCCTGAGCTTAAATACAAGAAAGAACACTTATGTGCTGCATGTGAGAAGGGTAAGATGAAGAGAGCTCCGCATAAACCGAAGCCTGAACCAAGCATTAGTTCTTCGTTAGAATTATTACATATGGATTTGTGTGGTCCAATGAGAACTCAGAGTTTGGGTGGAAAGAAATACGTGTTGGTTATTGTGGACGATTACTCAAGATATACATGGGTCAAATTTCTTCGATCAAAAGATGAGATGCCGGAAGTTCTCATTTCTTTCTTAAAGACGACCCAGGTGAAAATGCAGCGACAAGTCAAGTTTTTTCGAACGGACAACGGCACAGAGTTCAAAAACAAGATAGTTGAAGAATATCTCGAATTGGTCGGGATATCACATCAGTACTCTGCTGCTCGAACGCCTTAACAAAATGGAGTAGCCGAAAGCCGAAATCGGACGCTAGTCGAGGCCGCTCAGAATATGCTTAGCCAATCAGACTTACCTCTATTCTTGTGGGCAGAAGCTGTGTCGACTGCATGCCATACTTAAAATCGATCCATCATACACCGTCGTTTTCAAAAGACTCCATATGAGCTGATCAACAACAGAACACCAACAATCAAGTATTTTCACATATTTGGGTGTAAATGTTTTGTGATTAACGACAGAGAGAGTCTGAATAAATTCAGTGCTAAGCCGGACGAGGGTATTTTGATTGGTTATTCTTCAACATCGGCAGCATATCGTGTTTATTTGAAGAAGTCAAAGACAGTTGTCGAAAGCGTTAATGTAACATTCGATGAAGATATGGCTTCTGAACAACTCAGTTCAGAACCCGTGATCACTGGAGTATTAACTTCTGGGCAGATCAGTCTAGAACCTGTTTCTACAGCCAATAATTCGAATAATGCTTCTACGTCTATTTCACATTTAACTGATTTAGATTTGTTATTTGAATTATTTTATGATGAGTTTCTAGGATCTAATGTATCTAAATCTTTTGTGACTGACAGGTTTGAAGGTACAAGTTGCAATCATCCAATCACTTCAGATGTCATAACTGAACAAGAATCCCCTGTTCAGTCAGAAGCTCACATTCCTACAATTACTCCTACAGTTGAAGATATACAAGTAACTGCTGAGCCAGAAGTAACTGTTTCAGTTAGATGTGATATCATGTCTACTCAACAGCCAGAGTCTGCTGTTCCAACTGATGCTTCTGCACCTGAAACTTCAACTGTAAACCCCCCTCCTGTTATTCAAACTGAAGATTCTGATAGTGGATTTCAAGATGATGATCATGTTCAATCAATATCTACTCCACTACCTCATGAGCATCGCTGGACTTTGAACATCCATTACATCAAGTAATTGGAGATATCAACAAGCCTGTACAAACGAGGTCAGCGACTCTTAATCAATGTATGCATGACTCATTTCTCAGTAAGATTGAGCCAACGCGAGTATCATAGGCTCTTGCTGATTCGGACTAGGTATCTGCTATGCAAGAAGAAATCAATCAGTTTGAAGCCCTAAAGGTTTGGAGATTAGTTCCAAAACCAGAAGGTAAAACAGTGATAGGAACTAAATGGGTATTCAAGAATAAAAAGGATGAAGATGGTATCGTCGTAAGGAACAAAGCTAGACTTGTTGCCAAAGGTTACCGACAACAGGAAGGCATAGACTACGATGAGACGTATGCTCCAGTAGCGCGTATATAGGCAATCCGCATGTTTCTAGCCTATGCAGCTCATAAGAATTTCACAGTCTTTCAGATGGATGTGAAAACAGCCTTTCTGAATGGCATTCTTAAAGTGGAAGTGTACGTGTCTCAACCAGAAGGGTTCGTCAATCCAGAGAAGCCATATCATGTTTATATCTTGGACAAAGCCCTCTATGGTTTAAAACAAGCCCCTCGAGCATGGTATGACGTTTTATCTAAATTCTTGGTCAAGTCCGGTTTTTCTAAAGATAAGGTTCATACCACTTTATTCATCAAAAAGGAAAAAGCTGACATTATCCTTATTCAAATATATGTTGATGATATAATATTTGGTTCTACTAATCCAAAATTTTGCAAAAACTTTTCTAACCTCATGGTGTCACGTTTTCAAATGAGTATGATGGGAAAGATGAATTTCTTTCTCGGATTACAAGTTAAGCAGTTTTCTACGGGGATTTTCATTAACCAATCTAAGTACATTTTGGACATTCTTCGGAAGTACAAAATGGAAAATTGTAAACCTATTGGAACCCCGATGGCACCAGGTACTAAAATTAGCACTGATCCTTCGGGTAAAAGTGTTGATGTTAGAACGTATAGAGGTATTATAGGATCGTTAATGTATCTTACATCTAGTAGACCATATATTATGTTTTCAACATGTTTATGTTCTAGATATCAGGCTGCTCCCAAAGAATCCCATTTGGCTGCTGTTAAACGGATTTTTAGATATCTGAAGGGGACTGCAGACCTTGGTCTGTGGTATCCTAAGGATACAGGGTTTCAACTGACTGCCTATTCAGAGTACTTCTGGTCACGTTCAATTCCTTGGAGACAAGATCGTAAGTTGGGCATCAAAGAAATAACTATGTGTTCCCACATCGACTGCTGAAGCAGAGTACGTAGCTGCTGCCAGTTGCTGCTCTCAAGTCTTGTGGATGCGAACACAGCTGCGAGACTATGGATTCAAGTTTGACAAAATTCCAATATATTGTGACTCGAAGAGTGCAATTGCTATATCTGCTAATCCTGTCCAACATACGAAAACCAAACACATTGATGTCAGGCATCATTTTATAAAAGATAATGTAGAAAAAAGAACAATTGAACTTTATTTTGTAAAAACAGATTATCAACTTGCAGATTTATTTACCAAACCCTTAGATGAAAAGAGATTTAATTTTCTTGTCTCTAAGCTTGGTATGCTAAATCTTAAGACGTAATCGGTTGTTACCTACTAAAGTTACGAATTGTTATTTTTCATCATTTTTCTTTATTTTTATTTCTGAAGGATATCTACACTTTAACATGTTTGCTCATGATCTCAGGGGGAGTAAGAGAAGATTTTAGATGATCTACATTTATTTGAGGGGGAGTATAACTAATTTCTGCATTTTACTTAACTGACAAATTTTTGTGATGCATGATTTTAGGGGGAGTATATAAGTCAAGTCAAAAGGAGTAATACTATGATTTCTGATTATTTCAAATCAGAACTCGTTCTTTAATTGTTTTACTGTTTTATGTTCTTTTATTTTTCGAATAAATTTTGTGAATAAATTTTGACTAGACTTTGAGACTTATGCAGGATGAGAGAGGATGACACGATCATATCATTTTGACTTAAGCATGACTTTATGAGATTTAAGACAAAGCTAAAAGGTAAATTTCTTATCTTAATATCAAATATATCTGAAAGAAGGACAACTTTCAGATATAGAAAACATGTTCTGAAATGTTCAAACCACTTCCCGATTCTTAAACAGATTTTATAATTTGCATGTGTGATTTTAAATGTTTTCATTTTATTTTTGTGCTTAATTGATAAATAAACCGTGTGTTTCCAAAGATAAATACTTGCGTATTGTCTTTTCTACATACTTTCAAGTATTCACACACATCGGTTTAATTTTTGATCAAAATTGTTCTTACCATGTCTCTAAATTGAAATAGTTTTTTTTTATTCGATGGTAAGACACCCCGCTTCTACTTCAAAGAATTTTGAGCTATATTTCATTTCGAAACGTCATTTCAAGAATGTCTATATTTTGTTTCGTATGGACAATATCCGTTATTTTTGACCATAAGCCTTAATTGCTATATCATTTCATTTCTGATCATTTTCATACAATGTCAGATTTTCAAACAAGTCTTTTGCATTCATGTTCATTCATTCAGTATACTTGTTTGAAAATACTTCAATGTCTAAAAATGCTCAAATCTTCATGATTATATTTTCTGAGCATACATTCGTCTGACATTTGTATATGAGCTTTAACTGATAAAGTTAAATCATTTTGAGCAACATTATGCTTTTATAGGATTACATGGGTTCTTTGTGTTAGGACTTAAATGAACTTCTATGGATTCACGTTAACCAGTGTTTTCTACCCAAGAAGTTAAACCGTTAGTGATTGAGTGTGAGGAGTCGAAAAGAAATGAGTGTGGGTGTGATGAGGTAAAATGTAAAGGAGAGTTTGGTTAGTAGTGAGTTTAATGATTAAAAGAAAAAGGGTGTGAGATCAGAGTAAAAGAATATCAAACTCTGCACCAACTACTTTCTGAGCCGGGCAGCCACATTACTAGCGTATCACAACTCTTTGGTGAACGTTATTGAAACAGGCAACTAGCCCATGCCAACTCTTGACTAAACCCCACCAGCTACTCATTTTCTTCTCAAAAAGAAAATGTTTCACATTTTCAAGGGGACGCATCATATAATCTATCTGGTTATCATTTGGAAAATCTGGATATTGAAAAAGAAGGAAGTCTGCCCCACCTTCGCACTTCAATCATGCACATTGAGTCTGTGTTTATCTACTGTTGTCTCAGTGGTTTACACAACTTTGAGCCTTATTGAAAAGCAATCATCGTGCTTAATTCTTTCTACACATGCACGAACACACAAGGAATTCGTTTCTTTGTCATAACATTCATAGAAATTGTCTTTGTGGTATTTCGATGATTGGATGGAAGCCCTGGGGGAGTGAACATCAAAAAGCTCCTTTATATTGTGTATTCGTTACACACAGTGACTTCGTGTTACTAACAGGCATTTTAACTGATTCATTTGTTGATTCTGTAGTTACATGTTCTTATTTTGTCTAGATTTGAAAAGATCTGGATGATTACATGGTTATGGATCACAGAATCAGAGGCTCTTGGACAGATCAGAATGGTTAAATACATTTCTTGGGAGAAAAGTTTTGATGAAATAGATGCTCAAATCATCAAAAAGGGGGAGATGATATCAAGAAATGTGAAAGTTTTGTAGTTTGGGGGAGATGGTATTAAGAAATGATAAAGTTTTGAGAGAAGATTTTCCGAAATGTCCAAGTTAGAAAAGGTTAAAGTAAATATTTGAAGACGATCAAAGTATTTCTGAAGATTTGAGGAAATTTGTTTTGAAGATTATTTGCTAAAGCAATTCGAACTGATTTTGAAGATAATTTCTTTCCAAAAATCTGAAAGTGTGTTTGTAAATGTTTTGGGGAGATTGTTAATCTTTTGAAGACAGTTTTGGAAAGAATATCGTCAAAGAAAAAGGGTAGATTGTACTGACAGAGCTTAAAGTGAAGACTGAATTGCTAGATCTTTCAACAGTGATCTTGAATCCAAAGGGGGAGATTGTTAGAGCATAAATATGTTGGATACAAGATCAAGAAGACAAAAGTCAAAGTTCAAGAAGTCAAAGCTAAGAAAGTCAACTTTCATCAAAGTCAAAGTCTTTTGTAATAAAAGTCAATGTATTGAATTTGTATTTGTTTTTCCTTGTTTTAGTTGTAGGTATAAATAGTTTCCTTTCCTTTGGTAGTTTGGAGAGAACTTAATTGAATCATTATACAGTTGTATTTTAGAGAGAGAAATATCAGAGAGAGAGAGAGTTCGTTAGAGAGAGATTGTAGAGAGAGAAAATGTAATCTTGGAATTGAATTGAAATCAAACAGGTAATTGTTTGTGATTTCTTGTTTTGTTTGATTAATCTTGAATAAAAACTAGAATCTGGGAATAACACAGTGAAAGGCAACAACTACTTTCTGGATGTCACCCCTACCAAATACGATGAGCAGTTTTGCCCCATACTGGAATTTTTCACCAACTGCGAACTCAATGATGTCCTCACCAAACATGCTTCAGATGTTCCTCTACGCTTTGTTCAACAATGGTGGTATTCAAGTGAATACGATGATGAAAAGGAAGGACTAGTTGGGCACATTGACCTAGGTGATCAAAGCATGAACATAAGAATCACCCCACAAATCCTAACTCGCAGATTCAACCTGCTCACAACATCAGACCTTCAAATAGAGAAATTTGAGAAACCACCAAGTCAAGAAGTTCTTCTTCAGTTCCTCCACCACTTAGGCTACAACAAGGAAATCACACGCCTAAGTCAGTTTAGACATCAATTCCTGCCTCCCAAGTGGAACTTCATGTTTAGTGTGTTGAATCGCACAACTACCTGCAAAATTGGAAGCCAGGATCAGACACATCCAGCCATCCTTGCCATCATGTATACTTTCTTCTTCAACAGAAGCATTAATATGGCTCATATCCTCTTTTGTGAGATGCTGATTGCGGTGGACAAGAAGAACAAAGACTTGGCCAAAGGAAAACAACCCATTTCAGTCCTATTTCCCAGATTTCTTTCTGTTATCATCCAACAGGCAATGGCGAAATTCTCTCTCATTGAGGAAGGTTCGCGCACACCATTGTTCATCATGAATTCTTTCAAAGCAACAGAGGTTCCTCCGTACCCCAAAGAGCGACGTTTTCCACACTCTATGCTTGAGGTAATTCCTTCTAACTCCGATACCCATCTTCTACTTAGTCATGTTGCCCAATCATCAGAACCGATGATGGGATCCCCAACACACTTAGGTTCTGAGCCAGAGCAAGAATCAGATAGTGACATCTCTGATACTGCTCAAAACATTCACAGAGAGCAACCAGAGGGTGGCTCTGTGAGAGTAAGGGAGAGAAGACAAGAGAACCCTCCCACTGACGAAGAGAATAACTCTATCAGAGCAGAGGAAGGTGAGGAAGAGAGAATTCCAGAGGGTGAGTTTTTGAACCTAGAATCCGAGGGCGGCGAGGTAGAAAAAGATGCCTTTGATGGCACATCTGAGCGATTCCAAAGCTAAAATCCCCATGCAAACACATTTACTGTCCAAGGTGGTCCAACATCAGTGGACATTGAAACAGAGGTGCACACCTCGAACCCTTCCCATCCCAGCCGCTCAGAGGCATCTTCTTCTGCCTCTGAAAAACACACCAAAGAGGCAACCTATGATACGACTAAGTCCTCCCAACAGGACTTAGACCAAGATAAAAATACTCATTCACCTAGATTATGCCACCACCTCACACACATGATGCCTTTGTGGCTTATAAAATGTTGGACCGTCCCTTAGATCAGGAGAGACCTAAGATCTCTCGTAAGGATTTCCTGTCAGAGAAAGAATGGCACGACCTTCTTGCACATGGACTCCTTAGCCTGGACAGCAAGGTGTCCATACATATTCGGTTCTCATCATCATCAGAATCTGACTCTAATGATGGCAGACCTATCCGAACCAATATAGAGAAATCCTTGAAAAAGGGTCCTCAAGGATTAATAGGAAGTCCTTCCAGAGAAAACATCAAACCACCTCCGAAAGAAGGCCCCTCTGAACTCGAGGGAAACATAGAATCATGTGTTGATCCTAAGGTCACTCCCTCTGATTATGTCACCAAAGAGGAGTTCAAAATCTTTGGTGATGAAATCTGAAACTCTCTGAAGGAGATTAAACTTCAAATGGAGAAGACCTCAGAGGCCTCCGCCTCTCACTCTGAAGTTGCAAAGCTTACTTCAGAGGTCTCTGAGCTGCGCACGACCGTTATCTCTCATAATGCTAAACTGGATGCTCTGGAAAGCCTGGTCATCAAAAATGACTCGGTTCTATCCAGAGAAATTCAGAACTCCACAACAGAGCTCCTCAAGGCGATTCCAACTCCCTCTGCCCCAACTCCAACACATGCAGACTTTTCTCAATTCAAAGAGGAAGTCTTGCGGTCTTTGGCAGAGTTGATTGCAAAGATCCCTACCTCCTCTATTGCTGCTCCTGCTACATCCGAATTGGTTACAAAGGCTGACCTCAACAACTTCTTCAAGAAGATAACCAGCAATGTAATGAATATCTCCAGCAAATTTTTCTCCAAGACCACCTAGCAGAACAAGACAATACAAGACCTTCTGAAGAATGTTATGTCTTCAGAAGGATCACTGAAGAGGAAGGAACCAGAGGTCGCATGCTCTGAGGAAGCCCGGAAGAAGGCAAGGTATGAAGACTCTGATGACCATGATGACCAACCTCAGGGGTCATCAGATCTTCATAAGGGGGAGAAGACTCAAACACCCAGAACTGTTGAAACACAAAAGGAGTCCACTCCCTCTGAAACAACCGAGGTAAAGAAAAAGAAACAGAGAGACGCTCAACCTCAACCTCTGCTGAAGATAACCAGACCACTCTCAAGTATCCAGTACCTGTTGTCTTTCTAGCACATCTACTTCAGGTGCTCCAATAATACCAGTCATAAATGCAACTCCAGAAACTATTGGGGCTCTGAAAGAAGATGA
The DNA here is from genome assembly GCA_954870635.1 of Arctium minus. NCBI lineage: Eukaryota > Viridiplantae > Streptophyta > Magnoliopsida > Asterales > Asteraceae > Arctium > Arctium minus. The sequence goes on from OX941095.1 coordinate 15,714,515, forward strand.
AGACGACGAGCAGCTAATAGACTACTCTACATCAGAAGATGCATTCTCATCACCTGAAAGACCAACATATGTGATGAGAGATGCTTTCGAATCAGAGTCTGAAAAAGCAGAATCAGAATCAGAATCTGAATAAAAAGAAAAATCAGAATCTGAAAAAGCAGAATCCGAATCTAAACAAGAAGAAAAATCAGATTCAGGAGAAAAAGAAACTGTTGAACAACAAATTGAAGTAGTTGATTTTGAAGAGTATGTATTCAAGAATGCTCAACCACATCATAATTAAACAACAACAGGGTTGAGGGAATCACCAGAGATAGATGGCTACATCTCTGAACCTACAACAGAAGATCCTCCACAGACAAAGGAACCAAACCCATGGTTGTTGATGAACAAGCTCCTTCAGAGAAACCTGTTCAGAAGGCAAGCATTGGTTTACCAGCCATAGTGTTTACTCAACCTGCTACATTCCTAGCATCCAATCTCGAAGCCTCAATAGAAGATCATTTCAGATACATCTACTGTGAATTTAATTTGGCAGATACTCTAGTCATTCCTCTGAATCCAAGGAACAGAGAGAACATGCCTGACTATGAGAAAAGATTTGTCAGAGACAAAACCACACCCAGAGCACAGGTCCTCTCTGATGATCCAATCATCAAAATCAACAAATTCTCTGAGAAGACCTTTGCCTACAACAAGATCATCTATAGGCACTATGTGGTAACTCACTCTGATCAGAAGATTTACGAGTTCAATGATAATGATCTCGTAAATCTAAATCCATATGATTTACCTCATTTATATGCCTATTGCTCTGCTAGATATGATCATGATCAGAATGGGCATGGTTGAAGTCAGAAGGGCAATGGAGGCTTATGTCAAACATAGAGCAAAACGTGACTTCCAGATTGCTCTAAACCTGGGAGAAGAAAATTTGGACGTGACTGAACCTGTGGAGTCAATCGATAATCTTGACAAACAGAAGACATAATCAATAATAGTAGAACCTCTAGGTTTCGTCTATAGAGTAAACCAAGTAAAGAAAATATTTCTTGCTTCAGAAGTTTCGAAATACTCTCATGAGACCTTGAGAGGAATACAGAAAATGATCCATGTGAAGAAAGAAAGGCACATAACAGATCTATTGGCAAAACTAGTCTTGGAGATTGGCTCAATGATTAATTTCAGAGCTCTAATCATGAAGTTTCATGGAATCTGTTCTAGTGACAAATGTTAGTTTGTTTCCTTATTTTTGAATGTTACTTTCTCTGTAATGTATTTCCAAATGTTTGAGAAGTAATATTTAAGAGGATGATTTTCTTCTCTATGCTTTCTAGTTTAAATTATTGTTCTCTGCTACTCTTGCAATTTTTATTTTCAATACTTAGGGGGAGATTGTTAGCTCCAAATCTTCATTTGTTAAAGTGTTGAAAATTCTAAGTCCTGCTTAAGAGGACGAAGACTTCAAAGAACGAAGACCAGAGGACGAAGACTTCAGAGGACATACCTGCCTCTGAAGTACATATCAGAGGAACACTTTCAACAGAAGACATCAGAGATGGCTTCATCAGAGGCTCTGAAGACTACATCAGAGCTCTGAAGACATTCTCTCTGAAGAAGGCGTTGAAGACATTTTCTTGAAGTATCATAACAGATAAGCAATCACTTAGTGATAAGATTTACTTTATAGAGTAGGTTATTGTTCAAGCATGTCTTGAGCTTACCTTTTAGGTAAGACACTGTTCAAGTATGTTTCTATTTGTTAGAATAGTACACTGTTTACTTTATGGTCCTATAAGTAGGACAATCACTCATTTGACAAACGTGTGCTTTTTGATATCTTGTATTAGAAGAATCAACTAAATATATCTTGAGAAGATCTTGTTCTTACTACTTATCTTATTATATGAACTGTGATATTTGAATATGCTTTTGATATTAAACTATATTGCTTCGGCTGTTATTACTCTTGTTGTTTATATCATTATTATTGTAAGATTAAATCTAGGACCCAACAAAGCGTTTTGAGGGGCAGAGACATATTTAAAGAATGATGTCGAGCTCCCCCTTGAATTATCAAGGTCCTATTTCAGCTCCCCCTTGGTCTGTGCTTGGATCTTTTAGAAATAGACGTTGAACAAGACACAGAGCAAGAGAGCCATTTTATCAAAAGTTGTGAGAAAGAAAACTGTACAAACAATAGTGAAAAATATGTATTGTTGGGAACTGAAGAAAAGCTCAAGTATGGTTAATGCTGCTAGTTCAGAATTACTACTGCTAGTTCAGAATTACTACTGCTAGAGGACTTCAAAGTTAATACTGGTGAGTATTACTACTTCTAGTAGAATTAATACTGCTAGTCAAAGTTACTGCTGCTTGAACAAAGTTAATACTGCTTAGCTAGTTAGTACTGCTAGAGGTTAGTGCTGCTTAGTAGTTAATGATGCTTATGATTAGTGTTGCTTATGAATTGGAGATCCGGATGGAGAGGATGACAGCTGTAAAGAATAAAGATATTCATGGAAGGATTGAAGATAACTATGCAAGATATACTGAAGATATTCTATTTTTTGTAATTATCTTTTTGTTCAGTATATGTATAGATTTGACAGAATAGTTTAGAGAGAGATTTTTATTCTAAGTTTTTTTGTTCTAGAGAGAATCAACCTCAAGGCATAGTTCCTAATACTAGAGAAGTAGTATTCATCTTGAAAGAGCTTGTTCTTCAATATTGAGGTTGAGTGTGTAATCTTGTGATTTGTTTATTGAATACAAGTTTACAAGTTGTTAATCATATACACTTTTGTTTACTGTTACATTGAATATCAAAGTGTTATTCCGCAACTTCTTTGATATTGTTTCTGAGACTTTATTCTTGTTGAGAATTCGATCCTGACAAGTGGTATCAGAGCCTGTTCTCTCAGAAACATCTATTCATTCATCATGGAAAACTTTGCAGAATCAAACAGTACTCTAGTCTCAAAGGTTCCAATGCTCAGACCCAATGAATTCGATATGTGGAAGATCAGAATCAAGCAGTACATACTCCTCACTGACTATTCTATGTGGGACATCATTGAGAATGGCCCTTCTGAAGCAGGAAAGATTGGTGCAGATGGAAAGAGAACTCCACCAAAAACTGATGCTGAAAGAAAGACTAGACAGACAGAGATGAAAGCCTTGAGCACTTTGCTCTTGGCTATCCCCAATGAATATCAACATCAGTTTTGCAACTGCACTGATGCAGAGATGCTCTGGAATGCTCTAGAGATGAGATTCTCAGGTACCAAAAGTACCAAGAGAAATCAGAAAGCCATTCTGAAGCAACAATATGAGAACTTTATGTCAACCAAGAATGAGTCAATGACTCAAACTTTTGACAGGTTCAACAAACTTATTGGTGAACTAGCTACAGTGGGAGTACAAATTGATCAAGATGATCTGAACAGAAAGTTTCTAAGGTCCCTGAGTGATGAATGGACCATGTATACTGTGTCTTTCAGACAGAATGATCAACTGGAAGAAAAGGAACTTGATGATCTATATAATGATCTAAGAGTTTTTGAATCTGAGGTAGAGGCTAAGAAGAGGCCTTCTGGGTATGTTCACAATGTTGCACTCCTTTCAGCATCAACTGATTCTACTTCCATCCCTGAATCAGTTAGTACCGCCAATGGAGCACCTCAAGAGAAAGGCACTGAAACTGTATTTGAAGCCTTTCTAGCAAGTCATGGAAACTCTTCTCTCATTAATGATGACTTGGAACAACTCCATCCAGATGATCTTGAAGAGATGGACATTAAATGGCAGATGGCCATGCTCTCTATGAGAGTTAAGAAGTTCATCAAAAGAACTGGAAGGAACAACTTTTCACAAAGAAGAGAAGATGGAGCAGGTTTTGACAAGTCAAAGTTGGAATGCTATAAATGCCATCAGAAGGGACACTTTGCTAGAGAATGCAGAAGTGGAATGCCTCAAAACAATAACCACCAACAAGCTCAATCTGGAAGCTTCAATAATAACAGAAACTCTACACAAGCCCTTGTCTCTCAACAAGGCATGGGGTTTGATTGGAGTGATCAAGCTGAAGAAGCCATTCAAAACCAAGCTCTAATGGCAGAGGTGTCTGATCTCCCAACAGAGGTAACTTCCAATTTATGTTCTCAAAATTGCATTAACACTGTTAAAAGGTATAGGGATCACAATCAGAACATGAGTAATGACCTTAAGAGATTGGAAAAGGACATAAAAGATTATGTGAGGATAGTTGAGAGATTTGAAGAGCAGATTAAGGGTTTTCAAGCCAATGAGCTTCAACACTCCTATGACACAAACTACTGGAAGTGGGAGAAGAATGACTTAGAACTTCAACTGACCAGATCAAAAGAAGAGAGTGAAAAGCTAAGGGTAGAACTAGCTAAAGTCAAGCTAGATGTAGAAAAGTTTTCCAATGCCTCTAAAGCAATGGATTCTTTACTACAATCTCAGATTCATGATAAACTGAGAAGAGGAATAGGGTACAATACCATACCACCACCCTATAACAACAACTACATCCCTCCTAGTTCAGATTTGTTAGAAACAAAGGATAGGAAGGACCTACCTAAGGGAGCCACTGAGATAGATCCCTTAGATGAAGTAGTTGTTAAGGATAAAACTGAGAAAGAAGTTGTCAAGGATCAAGACAACACTGTGAGTGGTGAGATTCCTATAGAAAACCACATAATCACCAATGAGGGATGTGGAAAGCATTGGATCAAGTCCAATGAGATAGAGAAGACTGAGGGAAAGAACAAGAAGGTTCACTATAAGCAGACCACTGTTGTGAACCCTATCCCTTGCAAGCAGTGTGCATGCAATAGATCTAAGCCCCAAAAACATGATAAACCAAGGGGAAATCAGAGAAACTGGAACAACCAATGGGCACAAAAACAAGGCATTGATCTGAGTAAAATCAATAGACCAAAGCCTTGTTTCATATGTGGAAAGTTAAACCATTTGGCTAAGCATTGTTTCTTTAACCCTATTAACCAACATATGAACTTTCAAAGATTTGTGCAAAAACCTGTTGGTTATAGGAAGGCTGGAAAGAAACATGTGGTGAGAAAATCTGTTGAAAACAAAAGCCCCATGAAGAAAAAGGTTTTGAAGGAAAGTATTAAAATGTGGGTGCCTAGAAGCACTAAAACTGTTAGTACTGCTGACAGAGATAGTGCTGCTAGAAGCATTACTGCTGCTACCAGTGTTAGTACTACTGAAAATTTTAATGCTGCTAATACTGTTAGTATCTCTTCAAAGATGAATACTGCTAACACAGTTACTGCTGCTAACACAGTTACTACTTCTAATAAGGTTAGTACTGCTAAGCATGCAAGTGCTGCTAATGCAGTTAGTACTTCTAAAACCAGTACTGCTTCTAGCAAATGTGTTTCCAAGCCTATCATTGTGACAAAGTACTCCAGAAATGAGGAGTCAAAGTTTAAAAATCTTGTCAAGAAAGAATGCAAGTATTTTGATGAGAAAGGGGTACCCAAGACCACCTTGGCTTGGGTTCCTATTACATACTAACTGATTTATCTTATGTGCAGGGCAACCAACAGCTCAAGGGAAAGAACATTTGGCATGTTGATAGTGGTTGCTCTAGGCACATGACAGGCAACATGTCATGCCTTCAGGATTTCAAGCATATCAATGGAGGACATGTTGCTTTTGGAGATAATCTTACTGGTGGTAAAATAAGTGGCAAAGGTAATGTTACAAAAGGTAAGATGATATTTGAGGATGTATACTATGTTGATCAATTGAAGTACAACCTGTTAAGTGTATCACAGGTGTGTGACAAACAACATAACATATTATTTACAAACACAGAGTGTATGATCCTTGCTCCAGGGTTCAAGGTAGTTGATGAAAGCATGATACTACTTAGAACTCCAAGAAAGGACAATGTTTATTGTCTAGATATGGACAATGTTGAAAGTGATTCATCCATGAACTGTCTAGTTTCAAAAGCTCTTGTGGAGGAATCCTCTCTTTGGCACAGAAGGATGTGTCACATGAATTTCAAGACTATGAACAAACTTGTTAAAAACAACCTTGTAAGAGGTTTACCATCAAAAGTCTTTTCATGTGATGATCATTGTGTTGCTTGTCTTAAAGGCAAACAACACAAAACTTCTCATAAGACCAAAGAGTTAAAATACTATTTCTTCTTGTCTCCAATTACTGCATATGGATCTGTTTGGTCCTACAAATGTTATGAGTATAGGCAAGAAATCTTACTGCTTGGTTATTGTTGATGATTACTCCAGATTTACTTGGATATATTTTCTAAGGACTAAGGATGAGACAAGTGGAATGATCAAATCCTTTATCCTAAGAACTGAAAACCAAACTAATCAAAAAGTAAAAGTCATTAGATCAGATAATGGGACTGAATTTAAAAATCTTGAGAGACAATATAGTGCCCCTAGGACTCCTCAACAGAATGGAGTTGCTGAGAGGAGAAATAGGACACTAATAGAGGCTGCTAGATCTCTGTTGGCTGATTCAAAACTGCCAATTACCTTCTGGGCTGAAGCAGTTAATACTGCCTGTTATGTCCAAAACAGAGTTCTAGTGGTCAAGCCAAAGAACAAGACCCCATATGAGCTTTTAAATAAAAGAAAACCATTTATTGGATTTTTCAAACCTTTTGGGTGTCCTTGTACTATTCTCAATACCAAATCTCACTTAGGCAAGTTTGATAGCAAAGCAGATGATGGATTTCTTGTTGGTTACTCATCTCAGAGTAAGGTTTACAGAGTTTTTAACTCTTCTTCCAGAATAATTGAAGAAAGTGACAATGTCAAATGCAATGAGAACACACCAAATCCTATTGGGTCTGGTCCTCAGTGGCTATTTGACATTGATTCACTAACTAACTCTTTTGATTTCAGTAGTAATGATTATGCAGGTTCAGGGTGTGGAGGATCAGGAACTACCCAAGTCAAAGACAGTTTATCTCAATCTGTGATCTTTCCCATACCCAGAATGGATCATGTTGGAGACTGTGGAAAGGAACCATCTACTGGACCAGGTCAGAGTGAAGAAGAAAGTAGAGATGAGGAGACTCAAGACAATAAAGAATCAGAAGTAGCTGCTGAAAACACCTCAGTTGAGTTGAATGACTCCAATCTAGAGGTGGGACTTAATGAAGAACCTAATCATCACACCAGAATTCAAAAGAATCATCCTCCACAACTGGTAATAGGAGATATATCCTCTCCTATGATGACTAGAAATCAAAGCAGGCTGCAAGAAATGCAAGATCAACAGCATACAGTGCTTTCTTGTTTTTTATCCCAGCTTGAGCCTAAGAAGGCACATGATGCTATGAAAGAGTCCAGTTGGATAGAAGCAATGCAAGAAGAGCTACTGCAATTCAAGTTGCAAGATGTTTGGGATCTGGTAGACCTTCCTAAAGGCCAAAGAGCAATAGGAACAAAATGGGTCTTCAGGAATAAGAGAGATGAAAGAGGTATAGTGATAAGGAATAAAGCAAGGCTGGTGGCTCAAGGGTATACACAAGAAGAGGGCATAGACTATGATGAAGTATTTGCACCTATGGCCAGGATAGAAGCAATTAGATTATTCCTGGCTTATGCTTCTTATATGAAATTCAAAGTCTATCAAATGGATGTGAAAAGTGCATTTCTTTATGGCTCAATTGAACAAGAAGTATATGTCTGTCAACCACCAGGGTTTGAAAACCCAAGCTATCCAGACAGGGTATACAAATTGAAGAAAGCACTTTATGGACTGCACCAAGCTCCAAGAGCATGGTATGACACTCTGTCATCCTATCTCTTGGAAAATGGCTTTGAAAGAGGAGTCATTGATAAGATTTTATTCATCAAGAGAAAGAAGAAGGATATCTTGCTGGTCCAAATCTATGTTGATGATATCATCTTTGGATCTACAAGAGACAACATGTGCAAGGAGTTTGAGGAACTAATGCATCAAAGGTTCAAAATGAGTTCCATGGGGGAACTTACTTTTTTCCTTGGACTCCAAGTTCAACAGAAGTTAGATGGAATCTTTATCTGCCAGTCCAAGTATGTGCAGGACATTCTAACCAAGTTTGGTTTCTCAGATTCAAAACCTGCCAGCACACCTATGGAGACACACAAGCAGATAATAGCAGATCTTGAGGGGGAGGATATGGATGTTCATCACTATAGATCCATGATTTGCTCTCTCATGTATCTTACAGCATCTAGGCCAGATATAATGTTTCCAGTCTGTGTATGTGCAAGATTCCAAGTTAGGCCAAATCAATCTCACTATCAAGCTGTTAAGAGGATATTCAGATATCTCAAAGGGCAACCCAGATTGGGACTTTGGTATCCTCATGACTCATCCTTTAACTTACTTGCATACTCAGACAGTGATCTAGGTGGAGCAAACTTGGACAGAAAATCTACTTCTGGAGGATGTCAGTTTTTGGGTGCAAGACTAGTGTCATGGCAGTGTAAGAAACAAACCACAGTGTCCACATCTACAACAGAGGCAAGTTGCTGTTCTCAAGTCTTATGGATTCAGAATCAAATGCTGGACTATGGGGTAACCTTTTTACACACTCCAATTTTTATTGATAATAGCAGTGCTATTAGCATTGTGAATAATCCTGTCAAGCACTCAAAGACAAAGCACATTGAGATCAGGTATCACTTCATAAGAGACTGTAATGAAAAGAAACTTATTCAAGTTGTAAAGGTTCATACTGACAACCAGTTTGCTGATCTTTTCACCAAAGCCTTTGATGTGGGTAGATTCACTTTCTTGGTAACAAGTGTGGGAATGATCAACTTTGAATAAGCTCCTTCTCAAAAAGTGGTTCAATACCTGTATATTGTTTATTCTGGGTGGTCCTAATCTTCTTTTTCAGGGAATACATAGCAGTACTCAGTTCATCACAAGCTTAAAAGAGTAAGCATTGTTAATACTGCTCTCAGTTAATACTGCTTTCAGTTAATACTGCTAGTGGTTAATACTGCTTTCAGTTAATACTGCTTTCAGTTAATACTGCTAGTGGTTAATACTGCTTTCAGTTAATACTGCTAGTGGTTAATACTGCTCTCAGTTAATACTGCTTTCAGTTAATACTGCTAGTTAGTTAATACTGCTTTCAGTTAATACTGCTAGTGGTTAATACTGCTCTCAGTTAATACTGCTTTCAGTTAATACTGCTTTCAGTTAATACTACTTTCAGTTAATACTGCTAGTGGTTAATACTGCTCTCAGTTAATACTGCTTGTCGTTAATACTGCTCTTGGTTACTACTGCTTATATCCCGAATACTATAAATACCCGTTGCCCGCCTAAAAGTTCATAACGACTCTTTGCATACTGTTCATTTGCGCTCTAAACCCTTTCTCTCTCAAGTTCAAAGTTTTCAGGCAAGAAACTTCAAGATCAATGGCATCAATGGCATTCATAGACGAGCACAATGAAATCGCGATGCTACAGAAGCCCAAACAGGCCGCTGGTTTCCACCAGATTGTGGATTTCCTCAAGGCAAGCCATATTGCCCATGCTCTCACTATATCTCCTACCATCTTCATAGAGCATCAGAGGCAATTCTGGGCAAATGCCACCATTGTTACTGAGAATGGTGTGCAAATGATCAAAACAAGGGTGTGTGACAAACCCTTGACAGTTACTGAAGAGGTACTTCGCATCAGTCTACGTCTAGACGATGCCTCCGGTATAACTTCTATCTCTAATGATGAACTGTTTTCTACTCTTACAAGAATGGGGTATGGAGGCCCATTGGGTGTGTTCAAGTTCTCAAAAGCCAAATTTTCACCCCAATGGCGTTTCTTTGTCCATACCCTTATGCACTGTATCTCTAAAAAGACTACTGGATGGAGTGAGTTCAGTAGCACCATTGCTTATGCTTTGGTATGCTTAGCCACTGCCAGAAAGTATAATTTTTCCCAAATGATTCTTAATGATCTTGTCTCAAACCTGGGAAGTAAAAAGAGTTTTTATATGTACCCCAGGTTTGTCCAAGAAGTTATTACCCATGAATTGACGGATATACCTCATTTTGATGGGGTATATGTACCAAAAATTCCCAAAGGTAAGGTCTTTTCAAATATGAAAAGATCCCCTCTGGACTCGGAAGGAGTTGACACCCCATTGTTCTCTACAATGATGGTGGTGTCCCAAACTGATGAAGGTATGGCAGCAGGGTCAAGGCCCCCATTAGTCCAACCCACTGCTAGCCAATCCCAACCTTCCCACCCTAAATCAATTCCCCAGTCTCTTCTTGATAAACCAACTTCACCAATCACCCAAACATACAAAAGGAAACAGGTAAAGAAGGCTCCTTCCCTTCTTGTACCATCAACCCCTAAGCCTTTAAGCCCTCTAAGGGAGGATACTCCCTTAGAGAATATCTACAGGGAAACCACAAGGGTGTCTCCCAACCCAAAGGAGGTGCTCTCTGAGGAGGAGGAAGAGCATATGGGTGAGAAGGCTGCCACTACTCCTGCTAGCTCAGAGGAGGTTAGTGGTAACATACATAAGACCTTCCCCATGGCAACTTTGGGTGAGCAATCATCCAAAGGTCCCCGGTGCCAAGAAACCAAGGGGGTGGATAGTGCTTCTGCTAGGCAGAAGACTTCCACTACAAAAAGATCCTATGATCCATCAAAAGAGGGTAACACTTCTGGAGAAGGTGAGGACAGATATACCTACTATGAATTGATGGAGACATTGGGTAACATCAACCTGGATGTTATTAAACAAGGCAAAGAGATAGAAGAAATGAAATTGGTAATCTTGTCCCAACAAGTACAGATTGCCAAATTAAAGAAAATGGTGACAAGGTTGGTGCACAAGAAGAGGAGAAAGCAGTTTGTTTTGAAGAAGAGGTCAACTAATAAAGATGCTTCCAACAAGGGGGAGAAAGAGGCTGAAACAGAGAAAGAAAGTACACCTGAGAAGGCATTTGAGGTTGAGGGGGAGGTAGAGGCAGAAAAAGAACCAGAATTTGCTGAAGCAGCAGAAACTGTTAATACTGCTGAAGCAGCAGTAACAGAAGCAGCAGTAACAGGGCTTTCTGTTGAAGAAATGGAAATTGCTGAAACATTGGTCAAAGCAAAGAATGACACTCCTAAGGCTAGTCAAAAGTCCAAGGGAGTGGTCATCAATGAAGGAGAAATTCAACAGAAGGAAACAAAAAAGGCAAAGGAGTCAAAAGGAAAAGGAAAGGAGAAGATGGTTGAAACTGAACTGCCTGCAAAGAAAAAGCAATCAGATGAGCATATGGGGCTGTATATGACTATAGTAAAACCTGTACAAGTTGTTCCAATCTCCATGAAGGCTCTAGAGATCATCTTTTGGGATATTATAAGAGACAATGGAAAGGATTTCTTTAGACTCAAAAGAGAAGGTGGTGCATTTGAAGCATATTCAACATGGGGGAGAGTAATCAGAGGTTGTTCAAGAGCAGACATTGAGGAAATGTACAAAGTGGGAATGAAACTCTATGAGCCTGTGTTGAAAGGTAAAGAAGAGAATCTTCTTAAAGTATCAATGGAATACTTATGTATGATGTTTGATCCAGAGAAGGTGGGGCATAGGATTAAAGATCTTCATCATGAGTATGTGTTCAAAAAGATTGATAATTGGATACTCTTTGAAAACTGTGGTGTGTACATGATTACAATTGATAAATGTTATCATGAATACTACCTAGTTGACAAAATATATGATCATAGCAAGCAGAAACTTGAAGGGATGTTGAAAGCTAAGCTAGTATGTGCAAAATTTTAAAAAAAAATTTGATACTCGCACGAGAAGTGAGGCTGTGTTCATGAAACTCGCAAGTTGTAGTTTAAGAGTTTACTAAACTTACACACTGCAGACTGAATTGAATTTAAAACACGCTGGCTTTATAAACACACAGGCTAGATGAAATCATGAACTGGAACTCGCATGTAATGCCTTGCGAGTTTTCAGAACGCGCAGATGCTTATCTGCGTGTTTTCTCAAACTCACAGATCAAAGGATGGATTTCAACTTAATGCCTTGCGTGTTTTGCTAAACTCTCAGATCAAATGAAAATCTGAAACACGCAGACAACCATGAAATGAAACTCGCAGATCATAAACTCAGTGTTGTACGTGTTCTTCATGAATACGCAGGCTGCCAAAATTTCACAGATCAATCTCATTGGAAACTTGCAGATTGATTAAACTGAAACTCAGATTCAATTGAAATTCAGATCTTAGACTTGAATCGAACACCACAGATTTATTTAGAATTGAGTTCTGCGTTTCTTCACTCTGTGTGTGTACTTCACAGAATTCGTAGAACTTATTCAAATCAATTCAAATCCGTAAATTTAATCTTGAAATCTATACCAACACAACCAAAAACCAATCCCAAACACTTTCTAACAACAAATTTATCGAAAAAATCAACATCACAATGAATCTGCAAGGATACAGTGTTCGATGCCAACAAAACCCAAAAATTCCAAAATTCAGTTTGATTTTGTGATTGTTTTGTGAGATAAAGTGTTTCTATACAGAGATCGATCACAATCTAATCACTTATGCAACCAAACACCAATTAGCTCATCTCTACCCAAAACTAATTTAAAGAACTCCTCCCCCTCAATCTCTCAGGATTACTTCCTGGGTAGGAAATACTGGTTAATTTGACTCCACGGAAGTTCAGTTAAGCTCAAACATCGAATCCCATGTATTTTCCTAAAAGAATGTGTTGTTCAACAGTCTATTGTACATGAAAGCACAAAGAAGCACATATACACATGAAGAATAAAGATTTAGAGAAGTCAAAGACATAAGATGTTTGACGAAATGATTCTCCCCCTCAAAATAAGAGTATTTGACAATTAAGCTCCCCCTATTTGAAGAAAATCTTTGAAGTATGGGTTCTAATCGGATATGATTAGAAGCCATAGTATTTGACTTTGAAGTCCGGGTTTTGAACTGATTTGTTCAAAATCCATTGTTCTTTCTCCCCCTTAATCGTTAGGTGCCTGCAACACAGATTTAGCTTTTGGTACACACTGGTATATGGGTCCTGGTTTGTTAGTTGCAGTTCTTTTAGAGGAAATTCGTAGAACTTATTCAAATCAATTCAAATTAGTAAATTTAATCTTGAAATCTATACCAACACAACCAAAAACCAATCCCAAACACTTTCTAACAACAAATTTATCGAAAAAATCAACATCACAATGAATCTGCAAGGATACAGTGTTCGATGCTAACAAAACCCAAAAATTCCAAAATTCAGTTTGATTTTGTGATTGTTTTGTGAGATTAAGTGTTTCTATACAGAGATCGATCACAATCTAATCACTTATGCAACCAAACACCAATTATCAATTGCGAATTTGTTTCAATTTTGAACTTCAGAAAACAATTTGTGTTCTTGAAAAATTTCCAAGAAAATCCAACAATTTGAGAAAATCAATTTAATTTTTGTGCAAATCTCTTCTAAATCTGTTTGGTATAGCTCTGATACCAATTGAAAATGAATTTCCCAATTCAATGAAGCAACTCAAACTCGCTAAATCAAGATTATGATATAACAGTGTATAAGATCTTAGAGAGAGATTAGAGAGAGAAAGTAAATATGATTATGACAATTAAAGCTCTTACAAAATTACAAGGAATAAACCTATTTATACCCTCTATGAATCTCTCAAGTAACTTGAATATGGATTCACTCAAACTCTCAAATACTTAAACTCTCAAGTACTTAAAACCCTCTAAGACTTATGTTAACTTTCTATATTTTGACTTACATTGACTTCTCAAATACAAGGTTTTCTCAATTAAATCTTGTATACAATTTAATACACTAACAATCAACTCTTATCATCTTCAGCTCTTCTCCCCCTTGATTTCTTTGAAAAACTTTAGCGTTGCTTAAACTTCAAAACAACTCCGGCTCCCCCTTGAAAGTAGCTCTTATCATTTGAAATATCAACTGAAATATCAGACCTGATGTGGACAGTAACCTCGATTGAGTGCACATAAAGACAACTTTTAATCTTTAGTAAACCCAACACATTCCTTAACGCCTACAAGAATAATATGTGTGGATTATGACATGACACCCAAAGTGCATCTTCAGTATATAACATCAAATCTGTCTTTGACCGCGAGTTGAATAGGAAATCAGCTTAAGAACTTAATCTGGTATGCTTGTCGGAGGATGCAACTTGTAGCAAACACTACTAAGCAGGGTAGAAGATTTATCTGAGGAAAAATTTGACAGTTAAATCTCACAAGGCAACTTGTCGCAAAAATGGGTGTGAACAGTAACTTGTCGCAAAAACTCAGAACTTGCAGAACAAATAACTCGCAAAGAACTATTCATGTTATTTCGCGCTAAACATGATGTGCGTGTTCTTGAAACTCGCAGGCCTCTTCATGCGCGTTTTGAAAACTCGCAAGCCTTGACTTGCGCGTTTTATGCCTTAGAAAAAATTTGACAATATCTAAACTCGCTATGAATGAAACTCGCAGACTGAAGAAAGTTAATCGCTCAAACTCGCAAGCTTCGTCTTGCGCGTTTCCCAAACTCGCATGCTTCATCTTGCGCGTTTACTCAAACTCGCAAGCTTGATTTGCGCGTTTTAGGACTTAGAAGAATTTGACAATATCAAAACTCGCAGATGACATTTACGCGTTTCTCTCTATCCTTGCGCATTCTTCAGCTTGCGCGTTCTTCATATGAATCTTGCGCGTTTCACAGATCTTGCACGAAGTCGAGTCTGAAATCTGAAAAACACCAAATCTTTCACAATTCTTCGAATTTTGAGATGAAACTTTGTGAGCATGTTCGAAAAACACTTCTGAACAACTTTGTAGTTGATGATCTTGTCTAAAAACATCTTGATACCAGAATTCGATCACAACTCAGTAAAAAAAATATTTCGAACCAAATATACTCAAAATCGAACAATTCTTCTAAATTGATTGAAATTACACAATGTGATTGATTACAACTAATTCGACTCTAAGCATATGATCAATCTAGCATCAAATCTTGATCAATTAAGCTCCAAAAAGAAGAATTTGAAATCCACAGTTACTATTCATGCGACCACATTACTGTTCCATTGAAAAAATTGCGAATTCGATCGTTTCGATGAATAATTTCTTCGATTAGGCTCTGATACCACATGTTAGGTCATGAATTCACAATTAATCAATGCATGAATGATCGAACAAGAGGTAGATTAGGTTGGAAGATATTGTATTATTCACAACCTAGAGAGAGAAGGAATTTCTCTCTCTAGAAACACTTACAAGACTTGAAAGGCTACATTGTGAAAATAAAGGTTACAAACAAACTACAACCACCTCCTATTTATAACCCAATTCCTCATGTTACACATTTTAGATCAACCCATATGCTAATGACAAGGCCTATTGCACTAAGGATTACTTTACAAAACTTTGTAAATACATTACATTAACACAGCAGGTGGTAAGGGGTCTTTGGATGTCTTCGGAGTCATGTGCCTTGAACACCCGGAGTCTAGGTACCAAATGGGCACATGCAGTTTCTTCTGTGGACAGATTAAGAAGATTTAGGTACCCATTTCCAAATGGGTCCAGGCCTGTTAGGAGTGTTTAAAGGTGCCTGAACACCATTGATTTTGGATTTATCCTCCTTGATAGAGGTACCATTTTGTCCTTTATCACCCTTGAATTTGGCATTCTTGGGCTTCGGGTGAGATATAAGACAGGAGGGCCTTGAGAAGTGTTGATTTAAAGCATGCACAAGATCAAAACATTTGCAATGGGGAACTTCAGAAGCAAACTTCTTAAATATTTCATTAAAATTGTCAAAGGAGGGTACAAAGCAACTTTTACAACAACCCATTTTAGATTTGGGTTTCTTTTTACAGAAAACTTTGTCTAATCTAGGTTGTCTTTTGTCAAAAACTCCTCTTGGATGGATCTCTAAGTGTACTCTCCCTTGATGATATTCCTTTGGAGCATTCACTGCCACATAAGTATTACTTTTGTTAATTTTGGGCCATTTTGCCTTCTGTTGCCAAGTGAGCTTTTCTTGAAGAGGTTTTATAATTTTGACAGGTTTTGGAGCTTTGGAAGTTTGAGTGATCTTTATCTTTTCATATTTTAATTTTTCAAGCTCAAGAGAAGTCTTTGCTTGAAGACACATATCCAAAAAGTCAGGGCAAATAGGTATTCCTGTGGTTCTCCTTTTGGGAGCAACTGTTCTATTAAGAATACCAGAGGGTAGCCTATTTTCCTCTTCACCACAGGTGACCATCTCAAATTCTAAAGAACTTGTCTCATCACTGACAGAGGAGGACTCAGACTCTGATTCAGAATTTGTATCAAGAAAGTCCTTTGTGAATGAGATCGTGACCTTCTGGAAATAAGTCGCTTTGTCCATTTGTAGTATCCTTGGAAACTTTTAGATCGTTTGAAAGACACGGGATAACCATAGGAACATTAAGACAATTTAGAAGATCTTTCTCAAAGATTTCTTCTATTTCAGAGGTTAGATCAAGTTGGTTGAGAAAGTGATTTTCATAGGTCCTTCTCAAGTCACTTTCCAAAAACCTTTTGAAGAGTTTTTCTTCCACAGAGGCCGGAACAAACTCTATTGCATCAGAGGACAGTTCCTTTTCAGGAACCATCGTGCACATAAAATCCATTTGAGTTTGTCTTTCTGGGTGACCAAATCTGAAGACCCCTATCTGTTTTTTGAGACAGATATTTCTTTAGAATAGATTTTATGTTTGATGAGAGTGCAGATGGTAAATCATTGTTTTCATACCATACATTCGTCATCTGCAGAGGTTTCCTCAGATGTGGTTCTTCAGAGGTTCTACGCCTCTTAAATGTGGATAATAGGTTTGGAAGACTTGGTTTTAGAAATTGTCCAGGGCAGAAGATATTTGTTAAAGATTTGTTCCTTTTATTTCCAGTGTAGGGGTCAATATCATCTAACCCTATGCCTCTTCCGCCGATCTGGGTGTTGACCTTTTCATGGACCTTTTGAGCATCCTGTTACTTCTTAATTAGGAGATCTCTGTCGAACAGATCTTGATGAAGAAATTCTCTTTCTTTTTGGAAAAAAAAATTCAATGAAATGACGTTTAAACGATCACTCTCACTGTTCTTTAGCTCTTTCACCTTGTCTTTCAGGGCTTGATCAAGTTTGAAATTTTTTTTCTTTTAACCCTTTCTTTTCGACAATATGCTCAGAGACAAGAGATTTACTTTCAAGATAGAGCTTATCCTTTTCTTGAGTGAGAAGCCTTGTTTCTCTCTTAAAAAAGGCCAATTTCTTTTCTAGCTCTGAGCACATGGTTTTATAAGCAAGAAATTCATTTTGTAATTCAAGAAGTTTGTTCTCAGAGTCAGAATTATAAGAATCAGAAGTAGATACCTCACTCTTGTCGTCAGAAGAGTGGACTTCTTCCATTCCACAGACGAGTGCATTGTTGTCCCCTTCATCAGAGGATTCATCAGTTTCAAGGTTCTGTTGTTCTGCCATTAGGGATCTCTGAGTGTAGTACTCTGCTTTCTTTTTATAGAAAGCAACGTCTCTTGTAGGTTTCCCTTTAATGACAGAGGACCTACACTCTGTGGCGAAGTGGCCCGACTTCCCACATTTGAAGCAACCTTCAGTTTGTTTGGGAACTTTATCACCACCTCTGCCGTCTGACCTCTGTCCACTCCTTCTTTCTTCTTTCCTCTGATCATCAAATTCTTCTCTCCTATACTTTCTTTCTTCACCATATCTTCTGCTTCTGTCGTCTCTTTCCTCTCGTCCTCTGTACTCTGGATTTTTCTTAAGACCCCTATTGAATTGTCAGGTCATAAGTGCAAGGGTCTTCGCCAGAGCAGCCATATCGATTTCCTCCTCAGATCCTTCCTCACGTTCACTCTCTTCCACAAGAACCTTTTTTTTCTTTTGCTTCTTCTTAGCATCCTTAATCACCTCCTTCCCTTTGTCTTGACCCTCTGTGGTACTTCCAACCAACACCAGAGGACCACCAACAAGGGTCATCAACTTCGATATCCTGTTCTCTTGACTTATCAATGTCCCAAAAAGGTCAGAGATGGACCAGACATCCAGATCTAGTGTGTCTTGCATGGACATGGTTAGATGAAACCATTCGTCCTTCAGGCACTCAAGAAATCTGACATTGTTTTCCTCAGAGGTTCTGTGGATACCATATCTCTTGCACTTGTTTATCAAGGAATTGTACCTGTTGTATGCGCTTTGGATAGATTCACCCGGCAGAGCCTTGAATTCAAAA
Organism: Arctium minus; assembly: GCA_954870635.1. Classification (NCBI taxonomy): domain Eukaryota; kingdom Viridiplantae; phylum Streptophyta; class Magnoliopsida; order Asterales; family Asteraceae; genus Arctium; species Arctium minus. The sequence continues at coordinate 15,732,861 of OX941095.1, forward strand.
TACTCATTAATGCATAGAGCCCTGTTGTTCTTGAGGGTTTTAGCACCACCCTCAAGCTGTTTCTCTAGTTCTAACCATAGGTCCTTCGATGTTTCACATGAATCAAGGGACTGAAAGATGTCATTTGGGATAGTCATGATGAGTAGTCTTTTGGCTTTCTTTGCAAGTTCATGGATGGCACTTTCTTGTTCAGTCCATTCATTTAAGGGCTTGGGATGCTGATATTCAGGAACTTCAGGGGTGTTTGAAGTGGCAGGAACACGAGGAACTGTAGACATTGGAATGTAAGGAGGGTTGTGAAGAAACTCAACCAAACCTGGATCCACACATTCGAGAAAGTGCACCATCCTGATTTTCCCCCGAGGATATTCATCCCACAGTAGAGTAGGGGGTTTAGATTGAGATCCTGCACTGAAATAGTTAACTGGGTTCGCCATTTTCAAGTAGAGAAAAAAAAAACAGGGTATGAAGAGTTCTTTAGAAAAGAACAAGAGTTTACTCAACAGGGATGAGTATTCAGTATGAGAAAGATGACAACTAACAACTAAGCTTTGAATCTGTCTTCAGCGGTTCAAAAACACTTCTTTTGAATCTACGTCAAACAGGTTGAAGTAGCTCCAGAAAACAAAGTGTGTTTATGAGTAGGGATCAAGGCAAAGTAACAGACTCAAACTACTACCTGGAACGTGGGAATCAAGTATTGAACATGATCCTTTGATATTAAGAATCAAAGTCTGCTCTGATACCAATTGTTGATCCCAATAAAGATTTTCTTTACTTGATGGACTTTTTACTACACACAGATTAATAAATAAGAGTGCCGAAGCGCTTCTAATATGTAGAAAATTAGAACATGCAAGGTAGTAGACACACAAATAATCAACAAACAGAATCGTAAAATATAACAAGGATTTACTCAAGACACTGTTTCATTGATTAGATTTAAGAACACCAAGAACACGCACTGGTGTGTGCAAATATTCTCAGGGAAAATACAATCTCTAAATCTGACTTGTGTGTTCTCGCATGCATAAAACTCAAGGTGGTGCCCCTATAATATACAAGGAGGATTCACCTCATAGTACAAGACGAAGGCTGACATTCCATAAAAGGAATGCCACCTGGAAAGTAAAACGATCGTGCGCCGCGGAAAAGTGATCAGGAAATCTTTGTACAGCAGGCTTCACGTGATCTGCATGTGACCTTGTCTTGGACTAAGTTTGCCAAAATATTCGAACACATAGGTTAGCCATCACAGAGGCTCTGTGAGTGATCACAGAGGCTCTGTGATCTTAAGAACATTATCAGGTTTCGTGTTCTCTGGCAGAGTGTTGACAAAATCTTCTGAGATTGTAGGTTCTGTGGTGCGCTTGGATGCTCTGAGCAGACTTCTACAGTTCCTATACTGTAACACCCTGGAAAATGAATAGAGCAACTAATTTAAAATTTCCAAATTAAACAACAAAAAGGATATAATCTATTTTATAATCGTCACTTGAGACACCTCAAAAGAATATTGGATTTAACTTTAACAACTAAAAGGTCAAGTCTCGCAGAAAGACAAATCAAAATCGGGTGTTACTAAAACCCCAAAGAAACAGTTGCTCTTATCAATGACTAACACGAAAGACTTCATCAAGCTACTCACCCTTGCACAAACTCTAAGCACTCAACGCTTCACCAAAAAGCTAGAACCTCTTCCCCGATCCAGAACCTGATGCATATGCCGACAAATAAAAAGGTTAGGCTAACGCCTGGTGAGTTCAAGAGTTTACAACATGAAATAAATATATTTGTAAAAGGGAAATAAAGTAGTTTAAATCACAGACTCTCTGACAGATTTACTTTAAATAACAAACGACACCATTTTTCAAAAGTACATCTTTAGAACAAAGAACCCAACATGAACCTTCTCTCGTAAAGACCACTTTAATCCCAAACTCAACCAAAACGTGAATAATAAGCCAAGCTCTTAAGTTATAAAAATATGAAATAAAACTTTACTTCTCGAAATCCTTCAAACGTGGATGGGTCATAAAACACAACTCATAACTCTTGAGTAAACAATTCCACATAAGTAAAACATCACCAAAAACATGGATAATAAAATGAAACAATAAAATACCCAAATAGCACCTTCCAGTGATGGGGGATACCCGATTCCATTGTACGTGGCGGAACACAAAGTTAAACCACATAACTATGTTGTCGAACTACACCTCAGATCGTGACCGTATCGCCTTCTCTGTCGAGCTACACCTCCTGTCATGACTTTATTTCAAGTCTCCACCACACCATACCCCTTATTGCCTGCTCTGCCGAGCTACACCTCAAGGATACGCGATCTTATTGCCTGTTCGGTCTCTAGGGAGTTTCATCCTCGGGGTCCCTACTGAGCCTTAGTGCCTACTCCCTATCAGTCAAGATAGGAGCCTCAACTCCTTACTTGATAACACTCGATGTCTAACCCTCGTGCACAAGAATTAGAACATCAAACTCCAAACCCAAGGTCCCAGAATACAACCCATAAAGGTTCCTCTCCGCAAAACGACTGGGACAACACCAATGCCAACACGACATTATTTCCCCAGGTGAGAATCCCAAGAGTCCTCACCGATACATACAACTGACTCACGTGCCTATGGATCCACTGCAACACTGTCTAAAATACATGACTCCAAATAAATGACTCACGCACCCAAAACATGTATTCTCCAAAATAATATGCAATTAAATGCAACTCACACCCCAAGGCTCCATTTAGGTTATTAAACTTGACAAAAGTCCCAAAGTCCTGACAAAGCCGAAATCCGATAAAAAGACTCAACAATTACGTAAATCTCCAATGGGCGCCAATATAAACATCAAAACACGCTTGACCAACATTTATGATAATACTACGACTCAAGAGTAAATACCCCAAAACTTCTCATTGGTTGAGACAAAATGTTTTCCAAATGGACTCATTCCACTTTATGTTTCCAAAATGACTCTTAACACAAAGATATGCATTTTCCAACGGTTTATAAATTCGTATGCACCAAATGGACAAATATATAAAATAACATCCATTTATCTCTTACATCATCAAAGAAACATGTTAACATGATTTATTTATCAAAACGTCCAAAAACCTCAAAGATGCGAGTTACATAAGTTTATAAAGTTAAATATACCCAAAAACCAAAACTTATCAGCAGTTAACAATTTAGTGTAAAACACAAACACTTTCAAAATAAGCATTTTGGCATGTACACCGTTTTCACAAATCAACTTGAACTCACCTTGCTAGATTTAGCTAAATCTAGATTTTCCCCCCAACTAGAGCTCCTTTGAAGAACACTTGGATTCTCAAGACAAAACTTCCAACAAACCTAAATCCATACATATTCAACCATAAATAAACATAATTAACCACAAAGAATCGTTTCCCAAACCATGTACATGAATACCTCAACTAATACTGAAACCCTAACTTCCATAACTAAAGAGAATAGAAGATTACCTTAACCCAAGCTTGAATCCACCAACCAAAACATTTCTAGTTCACTAAAATGATTACAAACCTCCAATCTATGAAAAGAAGCACAAACGGTGGATGAAACCCTAGAAAACTTTGGTGAAGAAGATGAAGAGGGAGGATGAGGAGCTTACCACCGTAAAATACTCTTGTATACTCCAATAGACTTCCAATATCTTGCTATATCCTTGAAGAGCTCTCAAAAACCAAACCGTAGCAATTTGAATCACCCAAATCGGAGGTAGGATGAAGGAGATATGAAGGAATGAAGTTTGGTGGCTGCAAATCGATTCCCCTCGTTTTATTCTCGTTCACTGTTTTGGCCATAACTTTCTTCGTTATAGCTCCGATTTTGCTCCGGAAAAAACCGTTGGACTCGTAATTGAATCCTTCATCCATCTAGACTATAAAATCCAGGATTCAAGTCCAAAATATTTTATCTTATTTTTCCCTAATATATCGGTTTCGGTATTAACTCGAAATGATATCTTTCGAAAATCGGGGTGTTACAATCCTCCCAACCTTGAAAGAGATTTCATCCTCGAAATCTAGCACTGATCAAACACCCAACGTCGCCCTTTGAAAGGTCAATTGGCTCTTTACCCAAAAGGAATGCCTCAACAATACCTTGCCTCATGCACGAACCGATCACATCCCATCTAAGGTTGTCACTATAGTTCCCGTAACGAACCATCACAACTCGATCCCAAGGTTCGATGTGTCTTACCGCTGGCGAGACGAACATCGAGTCCTTATCAACCATTTTCTTATCCTTAAGATCTCGGTTGTCTCCCAACCTTGGGTTCCACACATCCCCTCAAGAATAGTTCCACCAAGAATGCTCCCAAGAGAACTCATCCCTTAGGCATTTAATTCCGTCCCATTAAGGTCTCCTCAATAGTCGATTTCTACTTATGGTGTACCTCGACATTCTAAACCCAAATCCTCGATAATCCATACTATAAAAGATTCATCGTCCCGTTCCTTGACGATATTTCCTAACACTAGGTAGTTTCGATCCAATCATAACCTTCGATCCGCTGCTCAATTGACGCTACACGACATTGGTGGACAACGAATTACCCCAACTACATGGTTACCCAATTCCCAGAGTGCGGTCAAGCATCGGTCGACGAATCAGTGAAACCTTTTCGATTACTGAATTACCAATGATCGATTCCTAATTTCCATCATCTAATCTTCTCAAGGTTACCACTTAAATTGTTGATGCACCGGTTTCATCGGAAGTAGAATGAAGCATCCCAACGGTTATTATCCTCAAATCAAATGTCGACACTTATGTTCCAAACTTTTACACCTCAACCGTGGATATACCACCATAAATTTCCTTCTATATTTTACACCGATGATTCGAAGTTGACACCTATCATAATACTAATTTCCGACAAACAAATCACCATAGTTTCCGTATTCCTTAAGACTCACCCGGATGGTACACATCCGACCCATTGGCTCATATCCTACCGAAGTCAAGCAACCACCCAATGATTTATCCCGAAGGTTTACCGAAACAGAAATATCACCACTTAAATATCTAGGAGAGTACACGATTCTACTACTTTAATTATTCGCGCGTGTACTGATTCATAAATTGGAATCCAAAATTCAGACTGACCACGGATCGGATAATCCGACGCTTCATTTCCCAAGGACTCCTTAGTTCCTTAATTACAACTCCTTTCACGACAGGGGTTTAAATCTATAGGCCTAATGAGTTCAAGGTTTTCAACAACTATGCCAATTTAAACCTTTATGAAACTTTCAAATACACACGCTTTATAACAATTGTTTGTGCGGTAAAATCCATTACCGATCACTCGATAGGTTGAAAATTGATCACCGACGCTACACGTATAAAACCATTTCCAAAATTTGTTTGATCAACATTTTCGTAAATAAAATGGTAACAACAGGTGTGCAGCAAAATTTACACTGTAAATATGAAAATTAATTACTGCACCACAACACGTGCAATAACTGTTTGTATAACCCTAAACGAGAACTTCACAATTTTTATATTTAAATGTTTTCCTTCTCTAACCAAAAACGTTGTGGCATAAAATTTCTCCACAAACCCCATATGCATCAGTTTATTCCTCAAAGCTCGGTAGAACGATGAGAAAGCAAATAAATTTCAAATCAAGTTTAAAACTTTGAGCCGTACCGATGAACACATTTGATCAAAATAATAACTACAACGACCTGAATACCGCTAACTCGCTTAATGCATTGCGGAAAATTTCTAACAGTAAAATCAATAACTGAAATAATATAAGTCGTTTACATGCTTACGCACACCAACAGTAATTTAATCCAAATGCAAAAAGTGGACAGCGATTAACAATTTTATAAACCCGAAAGAGAAAAACATAAGGTTTTGAAACTTCCCAAAAGAGCACATGGGATGAAATTTATTAACCGAACCTATAAATTAACGTACACAATAAAGCATGCATACACGTTACAAAACTTATTTACGCGACGCAAAATATCGTAAAATAGGACACGATAAAACCCGACCGAATTTTCATAAATCCCATTAATGCTTAAAGCAAACGGCATCAAAATTTTCATTTCCCAACATAAAAGTATAAGACAACAATAAGTCTAAAATGTCAAAATTCTAAAACCACATCGTAAGATAAGATGACCATTTGCAACACGACTTTGATGAGACACGACGCCCAATAAACGTGTAAATTTACACGTGATGAAATTAAAACCTACGCATGTCAAAGTACACTTACATACCCCAAATGCCGCAAAAATATACTCATAAAATTAAACACGACTCACACAAACCAAATCCTCCAGAAAATTCCGACTCAAGAACATGGGGATAACTCTTCCTTTAAAACCTTAACATACGTGGAGGAGATCCAATGACAAAGTTAAAAATTATACAATTACTTGTCCAATACCCAAAATGACATAAAAATACGGATCTTATAATATCCTAAAATAGAGTTAGACACAAAATGAAGATGAAGAGATTTCCAATAAATAAAATATTTGCAACCACGAACAACAAAACAATTTCGTGCATGTTTAAACTCTCGGTTTAAAATTTGATGAATGCTAAACACCTTACCAAGATTCCATAATATAACTCACTTTATGGTTTGAAAACATGAGAGACAAATAATGCAACTCATTTTAGAAATAAATGTCGTGCATGGATTTGGCCGGCACTCAATACCTCGAAATCATGTTCCTCAATTTTCCGCCATACCAATATCACCCGGATGTTCAAACATCTTAAGGCGATCACGGACGCTTTCATCGGTTCTCTCTATAATTCCTTCTTGAAATAGAGCCAATTAACACGCCTATGGTTCTAATCCGACCAATAGCTCCGACTCAAAGTGGTCAACTTATTGCATTCAACGCACTAAACTATCACTCCAAAGTAACATTGCTATAACCATCAATCCTTCCTTAAATTACTCGCTTAGAAACTTTCTCACTACCCCAACGGTCATCATACCAAGGTAGTTCAAGTATACACATGTTGAAGGTAGGTTCACCATAACACCGGCCAGGTGTTATTATGAACGCACCGTACATGATCATCCTTGCTACCCTCGACAAGTTTCCCGTTTCTAGCGACTCGATCAACCCCAAAATATCGTATCTTAAGATACCTAATACGCAAATCCACTTCAAATTACATATAAGAACGCTAGTTTGAGTCTAGGCATCAAAAAATCAATACCTAATTCTCTAAAACTTAAGCTCTGATACCAACTTGTAACACCCTCGAAAATGAATAGAGGAACTAATTTAAAACTTCCAAATTAAAAAAAAAAGGATATAATCTATTTTACAATCATCACTTGAGACACCTCAAAAGAATATTGGATTTAACTTTAACAACTAAAAGGTCAAGTCTCGCAGAAAGACAAATCAAAGTCGGGTGTTACTAAAACCCCAAAGAAAGAGTTGCTCTTATCAACGACTAACGCAGAAGACTTCATCAAGCTACTCACCCTTGTACGAACTCTAAGCACTCAACGCTTCACGAAAAAGCTAGGACCTCTTCCCCCATCCGGAACTTGATGCACATGCCGACAAATAAAAAGGTTAGGCTAACGCCTACTGAGTTCAAGAGTTTACAACATGAAATAAATATATTTGTAAAAGGGAAATAAAGTAGTTTAAATCACAGACTCTCTGACAGATTTACTTTAAATAAAAAACGACACCATTTTTAAAAGTACATCTTTAGAACAAAGAACCCAACATGAACCTTATCTCGTAAAGACCACTTTAATCCCAAACTCAACCAAAACGTGAATAATAAGCAAAGCTCTTAATTTATAAAAATATGAAATAAAACTTTACTTCTCGAAATCCTTCAAACGTGGACGGGTCATAAAACACAACTCGTAACTCTTGAGTAAGCAATTCCCCATAAGTAAAATATCACCGAAAACATGGATAATAAAATGAAACAATAAAATACCCAAATAGCACCTTCCGGTGATGGGGGATACCCGATTCCTTTGTACGTGGCAGAACACAAAGTTAAACCACATAACTATGTTGTCGAACTACACCTCAGATCGTGACCGTATTGCCTGCTCTGCCGAGCTACACCTCCAGTCATGACTATATTTCAAGTCTCCACCACACCGTACCCCTTATTGTTGTTCTGCTGAGCTACATCTAAAGGATACGCGATCTTATTGCCTGTTCGGTCTCTAGGAAGTTTCATCCACGGGGTCCCCACTGACCCTTAGTGCCTACTCCCTATCAGTCAAGATAGGAGCCTCAACTCCTTACTTGATAACACTCGATGTCTAACCATCGTTCACAAGAATTAGAACATCAAACTCTAAACCCAAGGTCCCGGAGTACAACCCACAAAGGTTCCTCTCCGCAAAACGACCGGGACAACACCAATGCCAACACGACATTATTTCCCCAGGTGAGAATCCCAAGAGTCCTCACCGATAATACAACTGACTCACGTGCCTATGGATCCAATGCAACACTGTCTAAAATACATGACTCCAAATGAATGACTCACACACCCAAAACATGTATTCTCCAAAATAAAATGCAACTCACACCCCAAAGCTGCATTTAGGTTATTAAACCGGACAAAAGTCCCAAACTCCTGACAAAGCCGAAATCCGACATAAAGACTTAACAATTAAGTAAATCTACAATGGGGGCCAATATAAACATCAAAACACGCTTGACCAACATTTATGAAAATAGTACGACTCAAGAATAAATACCCCAAAACATCTCATTGGTTGAGACAAAACGTTTTCCAAATGAACTCATTCCCATTTATGTTTCCAAAATGACTCTTAACACAAAGATATGCATTTTCCAACGGTTTATAAAATCTTATGCACCAAACGGACAAATATATAAAATGACCTCCATTTATCTATTACATCATCAAAGAAACATGTTAACATGATTTATTTATCAAAACGTCCAAAAACCTCAAAGATGTGAGTTACATAAGTTTATAAAGTTAAATATACCCAAAAACCAAAACTTATCAACAGTTAACAATTTAGTGTAAAACACAAACATTTTCAAAATAAGCATTTTGGTATGTACATCGTTTTCACAAATCAACTTGAACTCACCTTGCTAGATTTAGGCTAAATCTAGATTTTCCCCCAACTAGAGCTCCTTTGAAGAACACTTGGATTCTCAAGACAAAACTTCCAACAAACCTAAATCCATACATATTCAACCATAAATAAACATTATCAACCACAAAGAATTGTTTCCCAAACCATATACATGAATACCTCAACTAATACCGAAACCCTAACTTCCATAACTAAAGAGAATAGAAGATTACCTTAACCCAAGCTTGAATCCACCAACCAAAACACTTCTAGTTCACCAAAATGGTTACAAACCTCCAATCTATGAAAAGAAGCACAAAGGGTGGATGAAACCCTAGAAAACTTTGGTGAAGAAGATGAAGAGGGAGGGATGAGGAGCTTACCACCATAAAATACTCTTGTATACTCCAATAGACTTCAAATCTCTTGCTAGATCCTTGAAGATCTCTCAAAAACGAAACCGTAGCAATTTGAATCACCCAAATCGGAGTTGGGATGAAGGAGATATGAAGGAATGAAGTTTGGTGGTTGAAAATCGGTTTTAAGCTCGTCCAGGGGGTTTCGCGACTTGTTCCGCGACCTTAAGTCGCGGCATAAGTCGCCCGCTTCCCCTGGTTTTATTCTCGTCACTGTTTTGGCCATAACTTCTTCGTTATAGCTCCGATTTTACTCCGGAAAAAACCGTTGGACTCGTAATTGAATTCTTCATCCATCTAGACTATAAAATCCAGGATTCAAATCCAAAATATTTTATCTTATTTTTCCCTAATATATCGGTTTCGGTATTAACTCGAAATGATACCTTTCGAAAATCGGGGTGTTACAATCCTCCCAACCTTGAATGATATTTCGTCCTCGAAATCTAGCACCGATCAAACACCCAACGTCGCCCTTTGAAAGGTCAATTGGCTCTTTACACAAAAGGAATGCCTCCACGATACCTTGCCTCATGCACGAACCGATCACATCCCATTTAAGGTTGTCACTATAGTTCCCGTAACGAACCGTCACAACTCGATCCCAAGGTTCGATGTGTCTTACCGCTGGCGAGACGAACATCGAGTCCTTATCAACCACTTTCTTATCCTTAAGATCTTGGTTGTCTCCCAACCATGGGTTGCACACATCCCCTCAAAAATAGTTCCACCAAGAATGCTCCTAAGCGAACTCATCCCTTAGGCATTTAATTCCGTCCAATTAAGGTCTCCTCAATAGTCGATTTATACTTAAGGTTTACCTCGACATTCTAAACCCAAATCCTCGATAATCCATACTATAAAAGATTTATCGTCCCTGTTAAGTCTAAATATTGTATCCAAGATTTAATGAGAAAAGTCAAACCTGTAAAAGTCAACAATGTCAAAGTCTTGAAAAAGTCAAACTTGTATTTGAATTCTTTAGTGGTTAAGTCTTCTATTAGGTTTGAGGTATAAATAGGTTTAGTCTTTGTTAATTTTGTAAGAACCTCATTGAAAAATCTTTTAGACTTGTGATTTCAAGATCTACTCTCTCTCTCTAGTTCTTGATTGTTCATCTTATTAAGAATTGCTTGATTGTTTGGGATTTTACATTCACAATTGGTATCAAAGCTATACCAAACATTTTTAGAAAAGATTTCACAACGAAAATTAGATCGATTTCTGAAATTTTTGTATCAAAAAAATTTGATTTTCTGAAAATTCTCAAGAACTCGAAAGTTACTGTTCATCTGATTTTTTTTTTGAAAAATCATTTTGGATGCAAGAAAATGGAATTATTGGATTCGATTTGTGTTTTGGATTGTTTCTTGTATTGATTACATCTCGAAATTCGAATTAAATCAATGTCAACTTATGAAATTTTGGTTTCTTGAAAAATTTTGTTCGAACACTGGTTGAATCGATTTTTTTGTGATCTGTTGTTTTAATCTGAAATTGATATTAGATATATGTTTAGAATTGTTTTTCGTTTGTATTGATGCATTATCAAGATTCAATTTTACAGGTTTGACTTTTCTCATTAAATCTTAGATACAATATTTAGACTTAACTTTGTTATTTGATCACAAAGGGGGAAATCTAAGTCTGTGCTGAAATTGATGAAATTTTGATGATCATGATGCTCTCAATCATAAAAAAGGGGGAGAATTTTACAAAGATCGATTTCAAAGCTGAATTGTCAAAGTTTAAAATGCTTCTGCTGATTCAAAGAAAAGATTCTGAAGAAAGTTTGTTCAAAGATAAATCAAGAATCAAGATGTTTTTTGTGAAAGTTTGTTCAAAGATAAATCAAGAATCTAGATGTTTTTGTGAAAGTTTGTTTTTCTGAAGACAGTCAATAGATCAAAGTGATGAAGATACAAAAAGATGTTCATAGTTTGTGAAAGAAGTTTAATGTCAAAGGTTCAAAGATGTTTCAAAAAGTTTCAAGAATTGAGTTTCGTGTTCAAGGCATGTTGATTTTAAAAGCTTCAAAGTGCAAAAGACTTTCCAAGATTCTTCAAAGGCTGAAAGAGTAAAGATTGTTAAAGTTTCAAAGTTCAAGAGACAAAAGCTGAAGAATCAAGAGCTGAAGACTTGTGTCAATTTTTTATTAAATCTTGAATACAAAGGGGGAGATTGTTAAGTCTAAATATTGTATCCAAGATTTAATGAGAAAAGTCAAACCTGTAAAAGTCAACAATGTCAAAGTCTTGAAAAAGTCAAAGTTGTATTTGAATTCTTTAGTGGTTAAGTCTTGTATTAGGTTTGAGGTATAAATAGGTTTAGTCTTGGTTAATTTTGTAAGAACCTCATTGAAAAATCATTTAGACTTGTGATTTCAAGATCTACTCTCTCTCTCTACTCTCTCTCTCTAGTTCTTGATTATTCATCTTATTGAGAATTTCTTGATTGTTTGGGATTTTACATTCACAGTCCCCTTCCTTGATGATATTTCCTAACACTAGTTAGTTTCGATCCAATCATAACCTTCGATCCTCTCCTCAATTGACGCTACACGACATTGGTGGACAACGAATTACCCCAACTACACGGTTACCCAATTCCCAGAGTGCGGTCAAGCATCGGTCGACGAATCAGGGAAACCTTGTCGATTACAGAATTACCAATGATCGATTCCTAATTTCCATCATCTAATCTTCTCAAGGATACCACTTAAATTGCTGACGCACCGGTTTCATCGGAAGTACAATGAACCATCCCAATGGTTATTATCCTCAAATCGAATGTCGATACTTATGTTCAAAACTTTTACACCTCAACCATGGATATACCACCATAAATTTCCTTCCATATTTTACACTGATGATTCAAAGTTGACACCTATCATGATACTAAATTCAGACAAACAAATCACCATAGTTTCCTTATTCCTAAAGACTCACCCGGATGGTACACACCCGACCCATCGGCTCCTATCCTACCGAAGTCAAGCTACCACCCAATGATTTATCCCAAAGGTTTACCGAAACAGAAATATCACCACTTAAATATCTAGGAGAATAGACGATTCTACTACTTTAATTATTCGCGCGTGTACCGATTCATAAATTGGAATCCAAAATTCGGAATGACCACGGATAGGATAATTCGACGCTTCATTTCCCAAGGACTCCTTAGTTCCTTAATTACAACTCCTTTCACGACAGGGGTTTAAATCTATAGGCCTAATGAGTTCAAGGTTTTCAACAACTATGCTAATTTAAACCTTTATGAAACTTTTAAATACACACGCTTTATAACAATTGCTTGTGCGGTAAAATCCACTACCGATCACTCGATAGGTTGAAAATTGATCACCGACGCTACACGTATAAAACCATTTCCAAAATTTGTTTGATCAACTTTTTCGTAAATAAAATGGTAACAACAGGTGTGCAGCAAAATTTACACTATAAATATGAAAATTAATTCATGCACCACAACACGTGCAATAACTGTTTCTATAACCCTAAACGAGAACTTCACAATTTTTATCTTTAAATTTTTTCCTTCTCTAACCAAAAACGTCGTGGCATAAAATTTCTCCACAAACCCCATATGCATCAGTTTATTTCTCAAAGCTCGGTAAAACGATGAGAAAGCAAATAAATTTCAAATCGAGTTTAAAACTTTGAGTCGTACCGATGAACACATTTGACCAAAATAATAACTACAACGACCTGAATACCGCTAACTCGCTTAATGCATTGCGGTAAATTTCTAACAGTAAAATCAATAACTGAAATAATATAAGTTGTTTACATGCTTACTCACACCAACAGTAATTTAATCCAAATGCAAAAAGCGTACAACGATTAACAATTATATAAACCCGAAAGAGAAAAACATAAGGTTTTGAAACTTCCAAAAAGAGCACATGGGATGACATTTATTAACCGAACCTATAAATTAACGTACACAATAAAGCATACAAACACGTTACAAAACTTATTTACGCGACGCAAAATGTCGTAAAATAGGACACGATAAAACCCGACCGAATTTTCTTAAATCCCATTAATGCTTAAAGCAAGCCGGGTCAAAATTTTTATTTCCCAACATAAAAGTATAAGACAACAATAAGTCTAAAATGTCAAAATTCTAAAACCACATCGTAAGATAAGATGACCATTTGCAACACGACTTTGATGAGACACGACGCCCAATAAACGTGTAAATTTACACGCGATGAAATTAAAACCCACGCATCTCAAAGTACACTTACACACCCCAAATGCCGCAAAACTATACTTATAAAATTAAACACGATTCACACAAACCAAATCCTCCAGAAAATTCCGACTCAAGAACATGGGGGCAACCCTTCCTTTAAAACCTTAACATACGTGGAGGAGATCCAATGTCAAAGTTAAAAATTATACAGTTACTTGTCCAATACCCAAAATGACATAAAAATACGGATCTTATAATATCCAAAAATAGAGTTAGACACAAAATAAAGATGAAGAGATTTCCAATAAATAAAATATTTGCAACCACGAACAACAAAACAATTTTGTGCATGTTTAAACTCTCGGTTTCAAATTTGATGAATGCTAAACACCTTACCAAGATTCCGTAATATAACTCACTTTATGCTTTGAAAACATGAGTGACAAATAATGCAACTCATTTTAGAAATAAATGTCGTGCATGGATTTGGCCGGCACTCGATTCCTCGAAATCATGTTCCTCAATTTTCCGCCATACCAATATCACCCGGATGTTCAAACATCTTACGGCGATAACCGACACTTTCATCGGTTATCTCTACAATTCCTTCTTGAAATAGAGACAATTAAGACGCCTATGGTTCTAATCCGACCAATAGCTTCGACTCAAAGTTGTCAACTTAGTGCATTCAATGCGCTAAACTATCACTCCAAAGTAACATTTCTATAACCATCAATCCTTCCTTAAATTACTCGCATAGAAACTTTCTCACTACCCCAACGGTCATCATACCAAGGTAGTTTAAGTATACACATGTTGCAGGTAGGTTCACCATAACACTGGCCAGGTGTTATTATGAATGCACCGTACATGATCATCCTTGCGACCCTCGACAAGTTTCTCTTTTCTAGCGACTCGATCAACCCCAAAATATCCTATCTTAAGATATCTAATACGCAAATCCACTTCAAATTACTTATAAGAACGCTAGTTTGAGTCTAGGCATCCAAAAATCAATACCTAATTCTCTCAAACTTAAGCTCTAATACCAACTTGTAACACCCTCGAAAATGAACAGAGCAACTAATTTAAAACTTCCAAATTAAACAACAAAAAGGATATAATCTATTTTACAATCATCACTTGAGACACCTCAAAAGAATATTGGATTTAACTTTAACAACTAAAAGGTCAAGTCTCGCAGAAAGACAAATCAAAGTCGGGCGTTACTAAAACCCCAAAGAAATAGTTGCTCTTATCAACGACTAACACGAAAGACTTTATCAAGCTACTCACCCTTGCACAAACTCTAAGCACTCAACACTTCACCAAAAAGCTAGAACCTCTTCCCCCATCCAGAACCTGATGCACATGCCGACAAATAAAAAGTATAGGCTAACGCCTAGTGAGTTCAAGAGTTTACAACATGAAATAAATATATTTGTAAAAGGGAAATAAAGTAGTTTAAATCACAGACTCTCTGACAGATTTACTTTAAATAACAAACGACACCATTTTTCAAAAGTACCTCTTTAGAACAAAGAACCCAACATGAACCTTCTCTCGTAAAGACCACTTTAATCCCAAACTCAACCAAGACGTGACTAATAAGCAAAGCTCTTAATTTATAAAAATATGAAATAAAACTTTACTTCTCGAAATCCTTCAAACGTGGACGGGTCATAAAACACAACTCATAACTCTTGAGTAAACAATTCCCCATAAGTAAAACATCACCGAAAACATGGATAATAAAAAGAAACAATAAAATACCCAAATAGCACCTTCCGGTGATGGGGGATACCCGATTCCATTGTACGTGGCGGAACACAAAGTTAAACCACATAACTATGTTGTCGAACTACACCTCAGATCGTGACCGTATTGCCTGCTCTGTCGAGCTACACCTCCAGTCATGACTATATTTCATGTCTCTACCACACCGTACCCCTTATTGCCCGCTCTACCGAGCTACACCTCAAGGATAAGCGATCTTATTGCCTGTTCGGTCTCTAGGGAGTTTCATCCTCGGGGTCCCCACTGACCCTTAGTGCCTACTCCCTATCAGTCAAGATAGGAGCCTCAACTCCTTACTTGATAACACTCGATGTCTAACCCTCGTGTACAAGAATTATAACATCAAACTCCAAACCCAAGGTCCCGGAGTACAACCCATAAAGGTTCCTCTCCGCAAAACGACCGGGACAACACCAATGCCAACACGACATTATTTCCCAGGTGAGAATCCCAAGAGTCCTCACCGATACATACAACTGACTCACGTGCCTATGGATCCAATGCAACACTGTCTAAAATACATGACTCCAAATGAATGACTCACGCACCCAAAACATGAATTCTCCAAAATAAAATGCAATTAAATGCAACTCACACCACAAAGCTCCATTTAGGTTATTAAATCGGACAAAAGTCCCAAAGTCCTGACAAAGCCAAAATCCGACATAAAGACTCAACAATTACGTAAATCTCCAATGGGCGCCAATATAATCATCAAAACACGCTTGACCAACATTTATGAAAATACTATGACTCAAGAGTAAATACCCCAAAACTTCTCATTGGTTGAGACAAAACGTTTTCCAAATGGACTCATTCCCATTTATGTTTCCAAAATGACTCTTAACACAAAGATATGCATTTTCCAACGGTTTATAAAATCATATGCACCAAATGGACAAATATATAAAATGACCTCTATTTATCTCTTACATCATCAAAGAAACATGTTAACATGATTTATTTATCAAAACATCCAAAAACCTTAAAGATGCGAGTTACATAAGTTTATAAAGTTAAATATACCCAAAAACCAAAACTTATCAACAATTAACAATTTAGTGTAAAACACAAACAATTTCAAAATAAGCATTTTGGCATGTACACCATTTTCACAAATCAACTTGAACTCACCTTGCTAGATTTTGGCTAAATCTAGATTTTCCCCCAACTAGAGCTCCTTTGAAAACACTTGGATTCTCAAGACAAAACTTCCAACAAACCTAAATCCATACATATTCAACCATAAATAAACATAATCAACCACAAAGAATCGTTTCCCAAACCATATTCATGAATACCTCAACTAATACCGAAACCCTAACTTCCATAACTGTGGGTCCAACAATACTTATATCAAGTTCTTAGAAACAACGCATTAATCGATTACCAACCTGTATTGATATATAACAACGGTTACAAGGTTGATCAGATTCAAGGTTTGAATGTGTTCTCTGTATTATCTCTTTTACACCTTTTTGTGTGTGTTTTTATATGTGTGATCTCGTCTGATCTTGGTTGATAGAGATACTAGAGATATCACATAATATCTAATCTAGTGTGTTGAACACACTTCCTAATCAACTTGCAACATATAATACTAATATAACTAAATAATATCTAACATTTAGATATTATACCTAACTAACTAATATTATAACTAAACTAACTAAGTTAAACTAATATCTAACAAACTAGATATTAATTTAACTAGTACAATAATAAACAAATACATTATATTGAATTACATTGACATTTATTACAAATAGACATAGACTTTAATATCGAGAGTCGACGTTCCGGCTTTAGCTTCAGATTGCGATCTTCAGTTTGGATGATCTTGAATCCAATGAGACTGTGTCTTAACAATCTCTCCCTTTGGATCAAGATCATTACTAAAATGATGTAGCAATTTGATCTTCTCTTTCAGTTTAGAAGATGCAATCTCTTTCTCTAGCTCTGGAATCAGCATGTCTTTTTCTAACATTCTCCCCTTTGAAGAGTGGACGTGATTCTTGAAACATGTGATCTTTGCCATTTCTTAACATGTGATCTTTGCCATTTCTTGTGTAGCCATTCTCCCCCTTTTTGATGTTAAGTGCAACGACTTCATCAAAATTAGTTGTAAGAAATGTCTATCTTGCGGTTAGAGCCCCTGATCCGTCAATTCAAAAAATATTCATCCAGATCTTTTCAAATCCAGATAAAAATAGTCGTGTAACACCTGAATCAACCAATGAATCAGTTAACATGCCTGTCAGAAACACTAAGTCACTGTGTGTAACGAATACACATTGGAAAGGAGCTGTTTGATGTTGACTCCCCAGGGCTTCCATTTAATCATCGAAACACCACAAAGGTAATTTCTATAAACATAATGACAAAGAAACTAATTCCTTGTGTGTTCGTGCTTGTGTTGGAAAGAATTAAGCACAGATGATTGCTTATAAGGCTCAAAATTGTGTAAACCACTAAGACAACAGTAAGTTAAACACAGACTCAATGTGCATGATTGAAGTGCGAAGGTGGGGCAGACTTCCTGCTTTTCAATATCCAGATTTTCCAAATGAAAATCAGATAGCATATGTGTTGCGTCCCCTTTGAAAATGTGAAACACTTTCTTGTTGAGAAGAAAATGAGTAGATAGTGAGGTTTGATCAAGAGTTGGCATGGGTTAGTTACCTGTTTCAATAATGTTCACCACAGAATTGTGAAACACTAGTAATGTGGCTACCCGACTCAAAAAAAGTTGGTGCAGAGTTGTGATATTCTTTGAACTCTGTTCTCACACGCTCTTTCTTTTAAACAG
This sequence comes from Arctium minus, assembly GCA_954870635.1. Taxonomy (NCBI): domain Eukaryota; kingdom Viridiplantae; phylum Streptophyta; class Magnoliopsida; order Asterales; family Asteraceae; genus Arctium; species Arctium minus. Next base: position 15,751,242 of record OX941095.1, read on the forward strand.
TTTGCTTACTCTAATCACACTCATTTCTTTTCGCTTCTCACACTCAATCACTAAGGATTAACTTCTTGGGTAGAAATCACTGGTTAAGGTGATTCCATAGAAGTTGTGTTAATTCCTAGCACAATGATTCTTTGTTTTCCTATTATGCATGTGAAGCTCAAATTGGTTTAACTATTTCAGTTAAAGCACAATTTAGATCATGAAAACATTTAAAATACACTCCCAAAATATAAAATCTGTTGAAGAATCGGGAAGTGGTTTGAGCATTAAAAACAATGTTTTCCAATGATTGAAAGTTGTCCTTCTTTCAATCATATATGAGATGAAGATTTAGAATTATACCTTGACGTACGATCTTCAATCTCATGAAGCTAAGATTTAAGTCATAAACATATGAAGTTGTAAGCTTCTCTCAAAAATTCTACAAAAGTCTTATGTCAAGTCAAATTAAAATTTATTCACTTAAATTGAAAAGACAAAAAGCAGTAAAACTTTTTAAAGTACGAGTTTTGATCAGAAATAATCAGAAGTCATATCCGAACTCCTTGACTTGAAGAGCTCCCCCTAAATTCTTGCATTACAAAAAAAAATTGGCATTAAAAGGTACATGCAAAATTTTATGAGCTCCCTCTGGAAGTAATATTGACCACTTGTCAATTTCTTCTCATTCTCCCCCTTGGATTATGAACATTATATAGAAGTGCAGATATCAATCAGAGTTAAGAATTTAGAAAACTTTTATAGGTAACTACTGATTAGATTTTAAGATTTAGCATACCAAGCTTAGAGATAAGAAAGTTGAACCTCTTTTCGTCTAAGGGTTTGGTGAACAAATCGGCAAGTTGATAATCAGTTTTTACAAAGAAAAGTTCAATTGTTCCCTTTTCAACATGATCTTTAATAAAGTGATACCTGACATCTATGTGCTTAGTCTTGGTGTGTTGAACAGGATTCGCTGATATTGCGATGGCGCTCTTGGAGTCACAGTATATCGGGATTTTGTTGAAGTGAAAACCGTAGTCGCGCAATTGAGTTCTCATCCATAAGACCTGAGAACAGCAGCTAGCAGCAGCTACATATTCTGCTTCGGCCGTGGAGGTTGAAACACAAAGTTGCTTCTTCGATGCCCAACCGAGGAACTGTACATGTCCCGACGTGCTCTTCCTGTCTAACATACAACCTGCATGATCTGCATCTGTGTAGGCTGTTAGTTCAAAACTAGTATCTTTAGGATACCACAGACCAAGATCAGCAGTGCCCTTTAGATACCTAAATATGCGCTTTACAACAGACATATGGATTTCTTTAGGATTGGCCTGATATCGTGCATATAAGCATGTTGAAAACATTATATTTGGCCTACTAGAAGTAAGATACATTAAAGAACCTATCATTCCTTCTCAGGATCGAATTCTCAACAAGAATTATGAACACTCAGAAACAATATTAAAGAACTTGCGGAAAAACACTTTAATATTCAATAAACAGAAAAACAGTATGAATCACAACTTGCAAACTTTACTTAATGATTCAAGTTACAAGCTTTTCACTCACAACCTCAATCTTGAAGAACAGACTCTTTCAAGACGAATTCTACTTCTCTAGAATTAGGAACGATGCCTTGAGGTTGATTCTCTCTCTAGAACAAAAACTCAGAATTATTCAATTTTTTTCTTTCAATTCTATTCTCTTCTATACATCATTGAATAATAAAAGATAATTACTAAACATAAAAAGATCTTCAAAATAATCTTCATAATTATCTTCAAGCTTTCCATGTTTATCTCCAGACGCGATCTCTTCAACATTATCTTCAAATTATCTCAGAAGCAGCATTAATCACCTTGGAATCATTAACTGAGTCTTGGCAGTATTAACTACTAAGCAGCATTAACCACTAGCAGTACTAACTAGCTAAGCAGTACTAGTACTAACTAGCTAAGCAGTACTAACTTTGTTCAAGCAGCACTAACTTTGACTAGCAGTATTAATTCTACTAGAAGTAGTAATACCTAGCAGTATTAAGTTTGAGATCCTCTGGCAATACTAACTCTGAACTAGCAGCATTAATGACTTGGTCACATCTTCAGTTCCCAACAATCTCCCCCTAACTTGACTTTTAGAAAGAGAAGTCAAGTTCTTCAGATGCTTCCAAAACTTTCATTGATTCAATCCAGTGTTAGGATCCAGTCCCATACTCTGATTGATAGTTCTCTGAATTAGATACTTTGCCATTTCTGAATTTGGTGCACAACCTAGCTTCTTATTTAACATGGCATGAAGCTTCAGACTTGTATGATTGTAGACCCTATCCACCAAGTAATACTCCATGTGAAAAGTATCCATGGCCAATTCATAGACTCCACTCCTTTCATACAAAGTCCATCCTCTAACAGCTTCAAACACATCTCTGATTATATGCTTTACTGCTTCTAGATTGAATAACATACACAAATACTCCATAACCAGCTTCACAATTGGTAACCCTGGAGCTTTCAACTGATCTGCATGTAATTTCATACCAACTTCAAACATCTCTTATAAATCAGATCTTGAACATTCTCTGACAATTTTATTCCATGTTGAAAACACATAATACTTCTCATCCTTTCTTTTCAGCCTGATATACTCCTTACCATCCACCTCCATAGTATCCCAGTGGATAAGTTCAGGAGGTTTGAATCCAACAGGTTCAGCTGTGATAGGCTTTGAAATTTTATCCATTACCACCATGTACATATTTCCATCTGAACTCTGTGGTACTTCCTGAGATTCAGCTCTTTTTTCTTCATTCTTAGGTGCCTCTTCTTCTTCAGCAACCTTTTTCTCTTCTTTTACTCTAGGCTTCTTGTCAATTTTCTTTCTTTTTGCCATCATCTTGGTTCTCTTCAGAATCCTTTGACTTTGCCCTATAGTAGCTTCCTTCTTCTTTTCTTCCTTTTTCCTTTCCTCTGATCTAGGACCTTTAGAAGCAATAGACTTAACTCTTTTTATTTTCTTGATCTTCTGAGCTAAAGTCTCTTCTTCCTTAATCTCTGCCTTTTCTTTTGTTGGAGTTCCCTCTTCACTTTCAGGAAAGGGTTGATTAATGTTCACATCGTGCCTCTCCTTGGCTTTCCTTTCAAACTCCACTCTGGCCTTTTCATTACTCTGCAGTTTTCCCATTTCTTTCTCATATAAGCCCTTTACTTGATCAAAAGTCATCTTTATAAACATTTCCTTCTTCACACCAATTGCACTCCTCAAGAAAGTTATCATCTTGTTTCTTTCCTGAGTTGCAAGGTAAGTTTGTGAAGGCCTTCTCTTCTTTGCACTTGATCTGGCCATCATATCCTTTATCATGCTTATTGCCCTTTGCTTTGCTTTCTCTATTTCCAAACCAGTCTGAAATGCTTCATTTAATTCATTAGCTAGTGCTTTGGCTATCTCTCTGTCTTTCTCAACCTGCTCTTTCTCTGCTTGATTTATCTCTTCTTGCAGTTTCTTGGCTAATGCTTCATCTGACTCAACCATCTTTTGCTTTTTGGTTGGTTGATCAGATTCTATCATCTTTTCTTTCCCTTTTCTCTTTGCATCTGCAGCCATGTCTTTCTTTTCTGTTCTTTTTGCTCCCCCTTCATTTATGACCACTCCCTTTGCTTTGGGAGTGTCATTCTTTGCTTTTACAAGCATCTCTGCTACTTCAACCTCTACAGGTGTTAACCCTATTACTGCTGCTTGTGTAGTTTCAGCAACACTAATAGTTTCTGCTGCTCCTTTTGGCTCAGCAGTAGTAACAGTTTCTACTACTGGGGTTGTTACTGCTGCTAGTGTTGTTTCTGCTGCTTCAGCCTTATTTACTGCTGCTTTGCCAATTTCTACTTCTTCAGCAAATATTTATGTTTCTATCACACCTTCAGCTTTTTCTTCAGCCCTCTCTTCAACAAACTCTCCCTTTGCTTCAACATTCTCCCCCTCAATCTGTTGATCCATCTTTTCTGAGCTTGAACTCTCCCCCTTTTTGGAAGCATTCTCCTCCTCCTTTTTGTTTGCCCCCTCTCTCCTCCTTATAACAAACTGCTTTCTTCTTTTCTTGGCAATGAGTTTTCCCACCAATTGCTTGAATTTTGAAATCTGCTCTTGTTGGGAGATGACCACTTGCTGCAATGCCTTGATTTCCTTTCCTTGATTAACCACATCAACATTGATGTTGGCTATTGTTTCCATCAATTCCAAGTAAGAATAGCTATCCTCACCTTCTTTAGGTGTTTTACCCACCCTTGAAAAATCATTGGAACCTTTTGCCATTAATTCATCAGTTTCAGTTCTGTCCTCACCCTTTTTGGATGTTTTGCCCATCCTTGAGGGATCCTTGGATCTTGTAGTAGTGGCCTTCTGCCTAGCAGAAGCACCAACTACCCCCTTGGTTTCTTGGCGCCAGGGTCCTTTGGTTGATTTCTCACCCAAAGTTGCCATGGGGAAGGTCTTAGAGATGTTACCACTGTCCTTCTCTGTGCTAGCAGAAGTAGTGGCAGCCTTCTCACCCATATGCTCATTCATCTCCTTAGAGAGCACCTCCTCAGGGTTGGGAGACACCCTAGTGGTTTCCCTTTGGATATTCTCTATTAGAGAATGCTCCAATAGAGGGCTTTGAGGCTCTTGGTTAATAGTAGGTACAACAAGGGAAGGAGCCTTGTGTACCTTTCTCTTGACATAAGTCTTGGATATCATAGGAGTGGGTTTAGCAGCAAAGGACTGAGGAAAAATTTGAGAGAGGGAAGGTTGGGTTTGGCTCTCAGTGGGTTGGTCTAATGAGGGCCTTGACCCTGAGGCCATACCTTCTTGTGGTTGGGACACCACCATCATTGTTGAGAACAATGGAGTGTCAACTCCTTCCAAGTCCCTAGCAGATCTTCTCATGTTTGAGAAGACCTTGGCTTTAGGGGGTTTAGGTACATATACCTCATCAAAGTGAGGTATATCCGTTAATTCATTGGTTATAACTACCTGTACAAACCTGGGATACATGAAGAAACTCTTCTTGTTGTCCAGGTTTGAGACAAGATCATTGAAGATCATCAGAGAAAAGTTATATTTTCGAGCAGTAGATAAGTATACCAAAGCATAGGCAATGGTACTGCTAAATTGGCTCCAGCCAGTAGTTTTCTTGGAAATACAGTGCATCAGGGTATGAACAAAGAACCTCCATTGGGGTGAAAATTGAGCTTTGAAAAACTTGAAAATCCCCATTTGGCCTTCATACCCCATTCTGGTGAGGCTTGAAAACAAATCCTCATTTGGAATAGAAGATATACCTGAAGCATCGTCTAGACGTAGACAGATGCAAATGGTCTCCTCAGTAACTGTCAAGGGTTTGTCACACACCCTTGTTTTGATGCACGACACTCCGTTTTCAGTGCTAGTAGTGGCATTGGCCCAGAATTGCCTTTGATGCTCTATGTAGATGGTAGGAGACACAGTGAGAGCATGAGCGATGTGGCTTGACCTCAGAAAATCGACTATCTGGTAAAAACCTTCGGCTTGTTTTGGCTTTTGAAGCATGGCTATCTCGTTGTGCTCATCAATAAACACCATTGAAGCCATCTGTACGCAAGGATTTTTGACTAGCGAGCACTATATACTTGAGAGAAAAGAGTGAGAGAGAATATGAACAGTAGACAAAGAGTCGTTATGATCTTTTAGGCGGGGAAAGGGTATTTATAGCTTGTGGATTATAAGCAGTATTAACCCTAAAAATTTAGTGAAAGCAGTATTAACAGTGAGCAGTATTAACTAAGAGCAGTGTTAACTGAAAGCAGTATTAACTGAGAGCAGTATTAACTGAGATCAGTATTAACTGAGAGCAGTATTAACTGAAAGCAGTATTAACTGAGAGTAGTATTAACTGAACACTGGCAGTAGTAAAATTGTACTGGAAGTACTAAAACTGTACTGACAGTATTAACCATACTTACACTTTTAAGCTTATGATGAACTGAGTACTGCAATACATTTCCTGAGAAAGAAGATTAGTAACACCAAGCATAAACTATATACAGGTATTGAACCACTTTTTAAGTAGGATCTTATTCAGAGTTGATCATTCCCACACTTGTTACTAAGAAAGTGAATCTACCCACATCAAAGGCTTTGGTGAATAGATCAGCAAACTGGTTATCAGTATGAACTTTTACAACTTGAATAAGCTTCTTTTCATTGCAGTCTCTTATAAAGTGATACCTGGTCTCAATGTGCTTTGTCTTTGAGTGCTTGACAGTATTATTAACAATGCTAATAGCACTGCTATTATCAATAAAGATTGGAGTGTGTAGAAAGGTTACCCCATAGTCCAGCATTTGATTATGAATCCATAAGACTTGAGAACAGCAACTTGCAACTGCTATGTACTCTGCTTCTGTTGTAGATGTGGACACTGTGGTTTGTCTCTTGCACTGCCATGATACTAGTCTTGCACCCAAAAACTGGCATCCTCCAGAAGTAGATTTTCTGTCCAAGTTTGCTCCACCTAGGTCACTATCTGAGTATGCAAGTAGGTCAAATGATGAGTCATGAGGATACCAAAGTCCCAATCTAGGTTGCCCTTTGAGATATCTGAATATCCTCTTAACAGCTTGATAGTGTGATTGCTTTGGCCTAACTTGAAATCTTGCACACACACACACTGGAAACATTATATCTGGCCTAGAGGCTGTAAGATACATGAGCGAGCCAATCATGGATCTATAGTGATGAACATCCATATCCTCCCCCTCAAGATCTGCTGTTATCTGCTTGTGTGTCTCCATAGGTGTGCTGGCAGGCTTTGAGTCTGAGAAACCAAACTTGGTTAGAATGTCCTGCACATACTTGGACTGACAGATAAATATACCATCTGACTTCTGTTGGACTTGGAGTCCAAGGAAGAAAGTAAGTTCCCCCATGGAACTCATTTTGAACCTTTGATGCATTAGTTCCTCAAACTCCTTGCACATATTATCTCTTGTGGATCCAAAGATGATATCATCCACATAGATTTGGACCAGCAAGATGTCCTTCTTATTTCTCTTGATGAACAGAGTCTTATCAATGACTCCTCTTTCAAAGCCATTTTCCAAGAGATAGGATGACAGAGTGTCATACTATGCTCTTGGTGCTTGATGCAGTCCATAAAGTGCTTTCTTCAGTTTGTATACTCTGTCTGGATAGCTTGGGTTTTCAAACCTTGGTGGTTGACAGACATATACTTCTTCTTCAATTGAGCCATATAGAAATGCACTTTTTACATCCATTTGATAGACTTTGAACTTCATATAAGAAGCATAGGCCAGGAACAATCTAATTGCTTCTATCCTAGCCACTGGTGCAAATACTTCTTCATAATCTATTCCTTCTTCTTGTGTATACCCTTGTGCCACCAACCTTGCTTTGTTCTTTATTACTATTCCTCTCTCATCTCTCTTATTCCTAAAGACCCATTTTGTGCCTTTTGCTCTTTGACCTTTAGGAAGGTCTACCAGATCCCAAACATCTTTCAGCTTGAATTATAGCAGCTCTTCTTGCATGGCTTCTATCCAACTGGAATCTTTCATAGCATCATAAGCCTTCTTAGGCTCAAGCTGGGATAGAAAGCAAGAAAGCACTGTATGCTGTTGGTCTTGCATATCTTGCAGCCTGCTTTGATTTCTAGTCATCATAGGAGAAGAGATATCTCCTATTACCAGCTGAGGAGGATGATTCTTTTGTGTTCTTGTTTGATGACTAGGTTCTTCATTGAGTCCCACCTCTAGATTGAAGTCATTCAACTCAACTGAGGTGATTTCAGCAGCTACTTCTGGTTCTTTATTTTCTTGACTCTTCTCATCTCTTCTTTCTTCTTCACTCTGATTTGGTTCAGTAGATGGCTCCTTTTCACAGTCTTCAACAGGATCCACTGTACGTATGGGAAAAATCACAGACTGAGGTATGATGTTGTGTGATTGTGTAATTCCTGAATCTGAGCTTCCTGATCCTGCATTATTATCACTACTGAAACCCAAAGAGTTAGTTAGTGAATCAATGTCAAACAACCACTGAGGACCTGAACCAATTGGATTTGGTGTATTCTCATTGCATTTGACATTGTCACTTTCTTCAATTATTCTAGTAGAAGAATTAAAAACTCTGTAAGCCTTACTCTGAGATGAATACCCAACAAGAAAACCATCATCTGTTTTGCCATCAAACTTTCCTAAGTGAGTTTTGGTATCGAGAATAGTACAAGGACACCCAAAAGGTTTAAGGAAACCAATAAATGGTTTTCTATTGTTTAAAAGCTCATATGGGGTCTTGTTCTTTGGCTTGACCACTAGCACTCTGTTTTGGACATAACAGGCAGTATTAACTGCTTCAGCCCAGAAAGTAATTGGCAGTTTTGAATCAGCCTACAGAGATCTAGCAGCCTCTATTAGTGTCCTATTCCTCCTCTCAGCAACTCCATTCTGTTGAGGAGTCCTAGGGGCACTATATTGTCTCTCAATGCCTTTTTCTTCACAAAAGGTGTTTAGATCAAGATTTTTAAATTCAGTTCCATTGTCTGATCTAATGACTTTTACTTTTTGATTTGTTTGGTTTTCAATTCTTAGGATAAAGGATTTGATCAGTTCACTTGTCTCATCCTTAGTCCTTAGAAAATATACCCAAGTAAATCTAGAGTAATCATCAACAATAACTAAGCAGTATGATTTCTTGCCTATACTCATAACATTTGTAGGACTAAACAGATCCATATGTAATAACTGGAGACAAGAAGAAATTGTATTTAACTCTTTGGACTTATGAGAAGTTTTGTGCTGTTTGCCTTTAAGACAAGCAACACAATGATCATCACATGAAAAGACTTTTGATGGTAAACCTCTTACAAGGTTGTTTTTAACAAGTTTGTTCATTGTCTTGAAGTTCATGTGACACATCCTTCTGTGCCAAAGAGAGGATTCATCCACAGAAGCTTTTGAAACAAGACAGTTCAGGGATGAATCACTTGAAACATTGTCCATATCGAGACAATAAACATTGTCCTTTCTTGGAGTTCTAAGTAGTATCATGCTTTCATCAACTACCTTGAATCCTGGAGCAAGGATCATACATTCTGTATTGGTAAATAATATACTATGTTGTTTGTCACAAACCTGTGATACACTTAACAGGTTGTACTTTAGCTGATCAACATAGTATACATCCTCAAATGTCATCTTACCTTTTGTAACATTACCTTTTCCACTTATTTTTCCACCCGCAAGATTGTCTCCAAATGCAACATGTCCTCCATTCATATGCTTGAAATCCTGAAGGCATGACATGTTGCCTGTCATGTGCCTAGAGCAACCACTATCAACATGCCAGATGCTCTTCCCCTTGAGCTGTTGGTTGCCCTGCACATAAGATAAATCAGTTAGTATTGACTAGGAACCCAAGCCAAAGTGGTCTTGGGTACCCCTTTCTCATCAAAATATTTACATTCCTTCTTGACAAGATTTTTAAACTTTGACTCCTCATTGTTGGAGTACTTTGTCACAATAACGGGTTTGGATGCACATTTGCTAGAAGCAGTACTGGTTTTAGAAGTACTAACTGCATTAGCAGCACTTGCATGCTTAGCAGTACTAACCTTTTTAGAAGTAGTAACTGTGTCAGCAGCAGTAACTGTGTTAGCAGTAGTAACCTTTGAAGAAGTACTAACAGTGTTAGAAGCATTAATATTCTCAACAGTACTAACACTGGTAGCAGCAGTATTGCTTCTGGTAGCACTATCCCTGTCAGCAGTACTATTTGATGTAGCAGTACTAACAGTTTTAGTGCTTCTAGGCACCTATATTTTAATACTCTCTTTTAAAACCTTTTTCTTCATGTGGCCTTTGGTTTCAACAGATTTCTTAGCCACATGTTTCTTTCCAACCTTCCTATAACCAACAGGTTTTTGCACAAATCTTTGAAAGTTCATCTTTTGGTTAATAGAGTTAAAGAAACAGTGCTTAGCCAAATGATTCAACTTGCCACATATGAAACAAGGTTTTGGTCTGATTATTTTACTCAGATCAACTCCTTGTTTCTGAGCCCATTGATTATTCCAGTTTCTTTGATTACCTCTCTTTGTACCAGAATTTAGGCTCTCAGTTTTATTGCAAGCACACTGTTTACAAGGGCCAGGATTCACAACAGTGGTCTGTTTGTAATGGACCTTGTTGGCCTTTCCTTTGGTCTTCTCTATCTCTTTAGACTTGACCCAGATTCTTCCACCACCCTCATTGGTAACAATGTTGTTTTCTAAGGGTATCTCTTTACTCACAGCATTGTTCCTATTCTCACTGGCTTCTTTCTCAGTCATATCCTCAACAACCACCTCATCCAAAGGATCTATCTTAAAGGCTTCCTCAGACAAGTCCTTTTTCTCCTTGGTCTCTAACAAGTCTGATGTAGGAGGGATGTAGTTGTTGTTGTAAGGAGGGGGTGTGTTGTTGTATCCAACACCAGGCTTCATCTTATCATGAATCTGAGCCTTTAGAAGAGAATCCATTGCTTTTGAAGCATATGAAAACTTTTCTACATCAAGCTTAACCTTAGCTAGTTCTTTTTTCAACTTATCATTCTCTTCTTTGGACTTAGACAGTTTGGTCTCTAACTCATTCTTTTCCCACTTCCAGTAGTTTGTGTCATAAGAGTGTTGAAGTTCATTGGCTTGGAAGCCTTTGATTTGTTCTTCAAACCTCTCAACTATCAACACATAATCTCTTCTGTCCTTTTCTAATCTTTTGAGGTCATCACCCATGTTTTTGTTGTGATCCCTATACCTTTTGACAGTGTCTATGCAAGATTGAGTACAAAGATTAGAAATTACCTCAGAGGGGAGATCCGACACCTCTACCATAAGAGCTTGATTCTGAATGGCTTCCTCAGCTTGGTCACTCCAGTCAAACCCCATTCCTTGTTGAGAAACAAGGGCTTGAGCAGAGTTCTTGTTTTGATTGTAGCCTCCATTCTGAGTTTGTTGGTGGTTGTTATTTGGCACACCACTTATGCACTCTCTAGCAAAGTGTCCCTTCATGTGGCACTTATAGCATTCCACCTTTGTCTTGTCAAAACCAGCTCCATCTTCTCTTCTTTGAGAGAAGTTGTTCCTCCCAGTTCTTTTAATAAACTTCTTCACCCTCATAGATAACATGGCCATCTGCCATTTAATGTCCATCTCCTCCAGATCATCAGGGTGAAGTTGTTCCAGATCATCATTAATCAAGGAGTTGTTGCTGTGACTGGACAAAAAGGCTTCAAAGACAGTTTCAGTGCCTTTTTCTGAATTCACTCCACTAGCAGCACTAACTGCTTCAGGGTTGGCAGTAGTATCAGTGGATGCTGATAGAAGTGCAGCATTATGAATATACCCAGTGGGCTTCTTCTTAGCTTCTACCTCAGATTCAAAAACTCTTAGATCATTATACAGATCATCTAGTTCCTTCTCTTCCAGATTGTCACTCTGTCTATATGAGACAATGTACATAGTCCATTCACCCACAAGAGATCTGAGGAACTTCCTGTTGATATCATCTTGCTCCATCTTCACTCCAACAGTAGCCAGATCACAAATAAGCTTGTTGAACCTGTCAAAAGTTTGAGTCATAGACTCATTCTTTGAAGAAGTGAAGTTCTCATACTGCTGCTTCAGAACATCCCTTTGATTTCTTTTGGTGCTCTTAGTTCCAGCAAATCTTTTCTCTAGAGCATTCCAGAGAATCTGAGCATCAGTGCAGTTGCAGAATTGATGCTGATATTCATTGGGGATGGCCAAGAGCAGAGTGCTCAAGGCCTTCATCTCTGTCTGCCTGATCTTCCTCTCACCATCTGTCTTTGGTGGAGGTCTTTTCCCATCTGGTCCAATCTGACCTTCAGTAGAGGGGCCATTCTCAATGACATCCAACATTGAGTAGTCAGTGAGGAGAATGTATTGCCTGATTCTGATCTTCCACATGTCAAACTCATTGGGTTTGAGCATTGGAACCTTAGAGACAAGAGTACTGTTTGATTCTGCAAAGTTTTCCATGATGAATGAATGAATGTTTCTGAGAGAACAGGCTCTGATACCACTTGTCAGGATCGAATTCTCAACAAGAATTATGAACACTCAGAAACAATAATAAAGAAGTTGCGGAAAAACACTTTAATATTCAATAAACAGAAAAACAGTATGAATCACAACTTGCAAACTTTACTTAATGATTCAAGTTACAAGTTTTTCACTGACAACCTCAATCTTGAAGAACAGACTCTTTCAAGACGAATTCTACTTCTCTAGAATTAGGAACGATGCCTTGAGGTTGATTCTCTCTCTAGAACAAAAACTCAGAATTATTCAATTTTTTTCTTTCAATTCTATTCTCTTCTATAAATCATTGAATAATAAAAGATAATTACTAAACATAAAAAGATCTTCAAAATAATCTTCATAATTATCTTCAAGCTTTCCATGTTTATCTCCAGACGCGATCTCTTCAACATTATCTTTAAATTATCTCAGAAGAAGCATTAATCACCTTGGAAGCATTAACTGAGTCTTGGCAGTATTAACTACTAAGCAGCATTAACCACTAGCAGTACTAACTAGCTAAGCAGTACTAGTACTAACTAGCTAAGCAGTACTAACTTTGTTCAAGCAGCACTAACTTTGACTAGCAGTATTAATTCTACTAGAAGTAGTAATACCTAGCAGTATTAACTTAGAGATCCTCTGGCAATACTAACTCTGAACTAGCAGCATTATTGACTTGGTCACATCTTCAGTTCCCAACATTCCTCGATAAGTCCTAACATCAACAGCCTTTCCCGAAGGATCGGTGCCAATCTTAGTACCTGGTGCCATTGTGCCATTGGGGTACCAATAGGTTTTGAATTTTCCATTTGGAACTTCCGAAGAATATCCCTAATGTATTTTGATTGATTGATAAAGATACTCGATGAAAATTGTTTTACTTGTAAACCGAGAAAGAAATTCATCTCTCCCATCAAGTTCATCTGAAATCTAGACACCATAAGGTTTGCAAAATTCTTACAGTACTTAGTATTTGTAGAACCATAGATAATATCATCTACATAAATTTGAATTAAAATGATATCGCCTTTTTCCTTTTTGATAAACAAAGTGGTATCTACCGTTCCTTTTGAAAACCCAGACTTGACTAGAAAAGTGGAAAGGACATCATACCAGGCTCGAGGTGCTTGTTTCAAATCGTAGAGTGCTTTGTCAAGAATGTATACGTGATTCGGCTTCTCTTGATTGACAAAACCTTCGGGCTGAGAGACGTAGACTTCCTCCTTCATAATTTCATTTAGGAATGCTGTCTTCACGACCATTTGAAAGACAGTGAAGTTCTTGTGGGCTGCGTAGGCTAGAAACATTCTGATTGCCTCTAATCGCGCCACAGGAGCATATGTTTCGTCATAGTCTATTCCTTCCTCTTGTCTGTATCCTTTGGCTACTAGTCTTGCCTTGTTTCGGATAACGGTACCATCTTCGTCTTTCTTTATCTTGAAAACCCATTTCGTACCTATAATGGTTTTATCTTAAGGCTTTGGTACGAGTGTCCATACTTGAAGTGCATCGAATTGATTCGGCTCTTCTTGCATTGAGACCAACCATTCTGGATCAGCAAGTGCCTCTGATACACGTGTTGGCTCGAACTTGCTCAGAAAGGAGTCACACATGCACATGTTCATTGATGCTGACCTAGTTTGCACCGGTTTTGATGGATCGCCAATGATCTGGCTTAGCGGGTACTCTTTGGTCCATTTATGTTCATGAGGCAGCGGATTAGATGATTGTATGTCGGTTGTATCATGTACAAATCCACTTGTACCTTATTATGATTGTTTAGGAGGATTGATGGTTTCAGTTGAAGTGGCAGGTTCAGAAGGCTCAGCAGGTACAACTTGTTCTGGTTGTAGATTGATTTGTATAGTATCTCCTACTGTTTCAGCTACTTCTGTCTCTTTATAAGTTGTCACTTCTTCAACTGTTGGAGTCGGCATTTGAATTGTAATCTCTTGTTGAATCGGGGCATTTGATTCAATAGGAATATCCACCCATAAACAAACACATTCAACCATTTAGAATCGATCCCCAAACACTTTACATCCAAATCTCTATTTTGGTCAAAACCCTAATTTTGACCTAAATCTTCCAAAATCTTGCAAACCGAAATTGAAGAAACATAATACTTGGAAATCATCCATGGAGTGATTATAACTCATAAAGAAGCTCATAAATGGAGGGTATGACCTTACAATGGTTGGTGTTGGTAAACCTTAAAAACCAAGAAACTCTCAAAATGGTAGCAACCTTGACCTTGAATTTCTAGGTTGACAAATCTTGGATGAGATGATGGTTTAGATTCTTGAAATCCAAGTATTTGAAGTTTTAGAAGAGCTTAGAGTTTGCATTTAATGAGAGAAAAACGAGAGAGAAAAACAAGAGAGAAAGTGAGGGTTTTTGGTAGGTGAAAGTGGGAAATGAGAAAGGAATGGAAAAAGGCATTAAATCCTCCTGCAGCCCGTTGGCGAGAGTGACATGTGTCACTTTTGCCGGGCACTCTCGCGGAGAGTGTACCACAGCCATAAGGCCCTCCGCGAGAGTGACACGCGATTGTGACACATGTCACTTTCGCTGTCACTTTCGCCCAGACTCACCGAAGCCCGAAAATCCGATATTTTTCGACACTAAGGCCCTCGACACTCTTTGGAACTTTTAGTAGTGTTTTCCCAACATGAATCCCACCAAAAACAAGGTACAGAAACGCCTGGGTGCCCCTATACTTACCGAAAATTACGGGTTTTACAATCTTCCCAACCTTAAAAGAGATTTTGTCCTCGAAATGTAGATTTCAACAAAATGTTGCCCGCAGGATAGATTGTTCTTAATCCATATTCCAGAACACTACCATATCCTTATGCCGAGACCCACGACAGTCGTCCCCTTAGGCACGTTACACTTATGTCCGAGTGAACACTTAACTCACTAAAGTAGTCTTTACTCACAAGACTACAGTTGTCTCCCAACCTTGGGTGACTCTTACTACCTCAAGAGTAGTTTGTGACCTCAACTTTACGCTGGCCAATTCACCTCAGCTCAACATACTTCTGGAATCAAACCAAAGTTCGACATCAACCTCCATGGAATCTTCTACATTTTTAATGCTCCAAGACCATCCTTCCGAGGTGTACCAATACGCTCTCCGGGTAACTGATTAAAGTAGATCCGACTATCACTCAACCCCGATCTACTCTCAACCTCAAACATTCCATCAATAAGATATTTACCATATCAGGGAAACTTATACACATCGATACTTAATTACCAACCTCTAATCTTCCTTTAAATTCCACCACCGTGAGGCTAACATTCCTCATAATCCAACGGGATATTTCCAAACATTCTAAAGATCATTGGCCTCAAACGGACAAGTCGGCTTGCACTGAGCCAATTCTCAAAAGATTTAAAGTTAACACCTAATATGGAAATGAGAACTCCGATCATACCTCTTTACGACCAAACCATAACGTCCTCAATATTCCCAAATACTAAAAAAGGTAGTACACCACTAACGCATAACATGCTGTCAATATCAACCCGACAATTCAAAACTAACCACACTTAAGCAATCGCACAAGGCTTAACTCAAAGAATTCCCGAAAAGGGAAGATCATAACTTACATAACTGGGAGAATGCACAATTCTAATACCACAATTATCCATGTGTGCCTCGATTCAAAAACTGAAACCCATAGTCAAAACTGGCTACAATTCGGACTATCTGATGCTTCAATTCCCAAGGACTCCTCTAGATCCTAATTAAAATTCCTTTCAAAATAGGGTTTTAAATCTATAACCCTAATGAGTTCAAGGTTTTCAACTAATATGCCAATTTGAAATTTTATAAAATTCTCGAATGTAAAATCTTTACAATAATTAATTGTACGTGTAAAATCTACTACCGTTTACTTGGTAAGCGTGCAAAATGGTCACCAATGTCACACATATAAAACCCTTTCAATATTTGTTTGATCAATACTCGTGCTAATAAAATAATAACAAAAGATGCGCAACAAAATTTTCAAACGGACTACCATGGTCCTAGCATGGATCAATTTACACTATGTATATGAAAATAATTTCTGCAATATAACATGTGCAATAAAAGTTGTACAACTGCCAAAAGAGGATTTCACAATTTCGATTTTAAAATCTTTTCCTTTAAACCACAAGACGTCGGAGGATAAAATCCCCAACAAGGCCAATGTACGTCCGTTTATTTCCCAAATTTAGCAACGCAATGGGAACGTAAATAAAATTTTAAATCAAGTTCAAACTTTGGGCCGCCCAGATAAAACACACTTACCCAAAGCGGTAACTACAACGACATGCAAACCGAAAATTCATTTCATGCATTGCAGAAAACTTATGACAACAAAGTCAACAATTGAAGCACGTTTAGATCAACAACTCTATTTGAAGCAACATAAATCTTTCATACGTTTACTCACACCAATAATATAATTCAATCCAAAAACAAATAGTATACAACGATTGACACTTGTATAAAGCCCAAAGATAAATTGTGCGATAATGAAACTTCCCCAAAACAACATGTGGGATGACATCTATTAACAAAACCTATAAATTAACGCACCCAATAATGCATGTATACACTTTCCAAAATTTCCTTTTATTACGCGACTCAAACTGTCATAAAATAAAATGTCGTAAGACCCGACTGAATTTTCATAAAACTCACTAACGTTAAAATCAAACGACGTCAGAATTTTCATTTCCCGACATAAGAGCATAAGGCGACAAATAAGCTAAAAATGTTAAGATTTCAAGACCACAACGTAAGATAAAACGACCATTTTTCAACAACACTAACATGAGGCACGACGCCCAAAAGCTCGTAAATTTACACGCAATAAAATTAAAACCCACGCATTTCTAAGTACACTCACGCGCCCAAAACGTCACAAAACAATATTCCATAAAATTCAACAAGACTCGTACAGACTAAAATTCCCAAGAAAATTCCGACTCAAAAACATGGGAACAACACTTCCTTTAAAACCTTAACATGCGTGGAGGGGATCCAATGTCAAGGTCAAAATTCCAGAGTTACTTGCCCAATACTCCAAATAATATTAAAACATGGATATTACAAGATCCGTAAATAGTGTTTTACACGAAACGGGGATAAAGAGATTTTCAGTAAAATATTTGCAACCACGTGCTAAAATCATGCATGTTTAAGCTCACGATTTAAATTCGATGAGTACTAAATGCTTTATCGAGACTTTATAATACAACGCACTTTATGTTTTGAGAACATGAGAAACAATATATGCAAACTTATTTTTAAAAATAAATTTAGTGAATGAATTTGTTCGGCACTCACATCTTAGGATTACGCTTCTCAATCTCCCGTCATACTATTGTCATCCGGAAGCATCAAACATCTTAAGACAACAATCACCGTAATTTGGTCAACTTACGATTTCTCCTTGAAATAGAGTCAATTCGATAAGCTTATGGTTCTAATTCAACCAATGACTTCGACCCAAAATGGTCAACTAATTGCATCTGGTCATGTTTAACCATCACTCAAATATGACAATGTTATAAACATCAACTCTTCTTTCGACTACTCGCCTAGAAACTTCCTCACTAGCCCAACGATCACCATGCCAAGGTAGTTCAAGTATACACACATAACACGTAGGTTCATCATAACACTAGCCAGGTGCCATTATGAACGTACCGTACATGATCATCCTTGCGATCCTCGACAAGTTTCCCGTCTCTAGCGACTCGATCAATTCCAAAATATCGTATCTTAAGGTACCTAATGTGCAAGTTCATTTTCAACCCCTAAAAGTATGCTAGTTTGAGTCTAGGCATCCAAAAATCAATACCTAATTCTCTCAAACTTAGGCTCTGATAGCAACTTGTAACACTCTCAAATTTGGTAAGAGCAACTAATTTAAAATTTCGATATAATATCAAATACAATCAAAAGTCCTTCATACCTCCAATATAAATTCCTACGATTAATCTCAAATAATTATAAACCCAGCATTAGATAAGGGCTAAACCGATGTCGGGTTCTACTTAACCCCAATGCAAGCTGCTCTTCTCATAACTAAAGCGGAAGACTTTGCCAAATGCTACTCACATCTCGAGCACACTACTAGCACTCCTCCCTTCATAGTGTTACTAGGACTATTCCCAACCAGAACCTGATGCACATGCCGAAAAATAAAAGGTTAGGCTAACGCCTAGTGAGTTCAAGAGTTTTCACAATGAAGAAATATATTGTTAAAAGGAAAAGATGCAATGTAAATCATGATCTTCCAAAACGATTTACTTAAACGTGAAATGACCCGTTTCCAACGGCACGCACATTTTTAAAGACGAATATCCCAACATTGAACATTTCCTTATGAAGTAGATTCAACCCAAAACAACTCACTCACACGTAAATAGAAATTGAACTCCCAATTTATAAAAACGCGTATAAAACTTTATTTCCCGAAACACCCAAACACGGGTGGGACATAATACTCAACCCATAAATCATGGATAAAATCCATATATGAATTTATATATATATATATATATATATATATATATATATATATATATATATATATAACGTCACCAAAAACACGGACACTAAAATACAAGGCCCAAAACAACACCTTTCGGTGACGGGGGAAACCCGGTTCCATATAATGTGGTGAAACACAAAGTAAGTCACATCTAATGTTATGGAACTTCTATCACAACACCAAGGTTATCGAGTTAAACCACCTACGATCTATACCTCGAGCTCCCAATGGTCTAAGAAGGACTCAATTCTTATATCATAGCACCAAGGTTATCGAGTTCAACCACCAACGATCGATACCTCGAGCTCCTAATGGTCTAAGAAGAATTCTCAATAACTCAGCTGACTGACTCTTATGCCTATGGATCCAATGCATTATAGTCTAAACGTTACATGACTCAAACGAATGAACTAACGCATTCAAAACATGCAACTCTCCAAAAATATGCAACTAAGTACACCATACGTCCTAGGCTCCTTAACGAGCTACCAAAACTAAACAAGTGTTCCTCAGACTCAACCGAGTACAAATCAAGCCCCAAAAGGCTTAATAGACGTTTGGCTAAAACACGAGAGCCAATATGGTTACACAACCAACTTATATATTTCCCCAAAACATTGTTTCCCAAGTCACAATTGGCCTTCGGCCCAAACCAAAAGGTTTACCATTTTTAAAATGTTCCTAAAGTTGGGAAGGACCCAAAACTAAAGGACTCACACATTCGTACTTTTCAAAACATCCCATTTCATGAATGATGCATAAAACCAAACAAACACATAAAAGTGTATTTTTGACCAAATATCTATTTATGCAATAAATTATCAAAACACATTCATTTATGACACAATTAGCAAAATGCCCAAAATTTCCAAATGTGGGTGTTTTACAATCTTAGTAAGCTAAACTCTTCAAATAATCAAAATTACCAAATAACTCAACAATTGACATTTTTTATGTAAAACACATAAATACTTTAAAATGGATATTTTGGCATGTACAACGTTTTCACAAATCAACTTGAATTCACCTTGCTAGATTTAGGCTAAATCTAGATTTTACCCCAACTTGAGTTTTCTTAAATAATTCCGAATCTACAAGCCAAATCCTTCTGAAACATAGATACACAATTTCCACCCATAAACAAACACATTCAACCATTTAGAATCGATCCCCAAACACTTCAAATCAAAATCTCTATTTTGGTCAAAACCCTAATTTTGACCTAAATATTCCAAAATCTTGCAAACCGAAATTGAAGAAACATAATAGTAGGAAATCATCCATGGGATGGTTATAACTCGTAAAGAAGCTCATAAATGGAGGGGATTAACTTACAATCGTTGGTGTTGGTAAACCTTAGAAACTCTCAAAATGGTAGCAACCTTGACCTTGAACTTCTAGGTTGACAAATCTTGGATGAGATGATGGTTTATCTTCTTGAAATCCAAGTATTAGAGGTTTTAGAAGAGTTTAGGGTTTGCCTTTAATGAGAGAAAAACGAGAGAGAAAGTGAGGGTTTTTGGTAAGTGAAAGTGGGAAATGAGAAAGGATTGGAAAAAGGCATTAAATCCTCCTGCAACCCGTCGGCGAGAGTGACATGGCGAGAGTGACATGTGTCACTTTCGCTGGGCACTCTCACGGATATTGTACCGCGGCCATAAGGCACTCTGCGAGACTGACACGCAATTGTGACACATGTCACTTTCGTTGTTACTTTCGCCCAGACTCCTCGAAGGCCCAAAATCCGATATTTTTTGACACTAAGTCCCTCGACACTCTTTGGAACTTTTAGTAGTATTTTCCCAACATGAATCCCACCAAACACAAGGTACAGAAATGTCTGGGTGCCCCTATACTTACCGAAAATTACGGGTGTTACACAAACATAAAAAAATGTAGGTTTAATAAATTGTTTCTTGATGAATCAAATCACAATTTACAGCTTGTTGCGGAATAAGATTAAGTAAAACCTAATCTAAACAAATGTAAGAAACACACAGATTTTTGCACAAGGACTAGAGAATAAAGGTTGAAGAATTATAGAAAGCAAGGGTTTCTATATTAGGGTTCAGGAAGAGAAGGATCACAAACTCTTTTAGAGAGAGACTCAACCTTTCTATTTATACCCTATGCATTAAATGCATGGCAGGGTACTTTACACGTGTCACCCTTAGGTTGGTTGCATGACTCTGACTTTTGGAGACATGTTTTTGGCCGAATGGTGAACAGTGTAGTCTTCAGAGTTGTCGTACGATTTGTCGCAGAGGTATGTCTCTTCTGACATTTGTACTATGTGTGCAAGGATAAGACAAAAGAAATTTAGAGTATAAGCTATGTGATCTTCAGTCGCTGAATATCTCTTCCTTCATTGAGATAAATGGAAGTTCAGTGATCGCTGAAGCTTTTCTTCAGGTTTCTTCGCGTGTTGATGACTTGTCTTGGTTTCACTGATATCCACATCAGATCATTAGTAGACATGTCGTTTGTTCAGCAGCTTTGTCTTCGATTCAACAGTGAACATATTTGCCGTGAAACTTGTCTTTAGGGATTATGTGTAACTGATAGTAAAGAGATCATCAGCGATACTGAACATACTCGGTATTTATTCACTGATGGTGAAACACTTATATGTTAATGTTAATTTTCACTAAGTATTTCAAAGGGTCTTCATCAAATCACTGAGAGAGTTTGGATCAACAATGACTTTAATGTGTTCCTTGTGGATACCCTTAGGGGTTTCGGTGTCACTTGACCCCCTTCTTTCAAATCGGCGGCAAATTGCCCAAATTGAGTCTCAAAACCTCTCAAGGTTGAATTGGTTTGGTTTATAAAACCTTTTAGTAATGATTCAAGTGAACTGTTACTATCCAATGCATATTGTTGTCTCGGTACATACGGTTGTGAGGAGTGCCCACTTTGGTATGTGTGAGAAGGTCCTTGTTGAAATCCTTGGGGATTTGGTGGTCTGTTTGGGACTTGACTAACCCCGGGAGGTTGAAGTCCTTGATTTCCCGATCATGAGAAGTTTGGATGATTTCTCCAATTTGGGTTGTAGGTCGGAGAAAATGGGTTATTTCTTGAATGGTTCTCTATGTAGTTCATGGAAGCGGGATTACCGGGACAACACTTAAAAGCATGATTCTCACCACAAAACACACAAGATTCATTATTAGAATTTATAGCATGGACTTGGTTTTTTTTTGCCACTTAAATTCAAGTTATTTTTGACCAAGTTAGTTAAAGCTACAATTTGTGTGTTTAAAGCGGTGATGGCATCAATTTCATGAACACCCAATGCATTTTTGGGAGGAAGATCCCGAGGGTTTGACCAATCGGTGTTGTTGTTGGCAATTTTCTCCAAAATGTCATATCCTTCATTATAAGTTTTAGAGGTGAAAGCGCCACCGGCCGTAGCATCAAGAATAATTTTAGCAGAATTAGAAAGACCATTATAAAATGTTTCTTCTAATTGGATGCAATGATGGATTCCATGATGAGTATATTTTCTAATTAAGTCTTTGAATCTATCTCATGTATCGCTTCATCATCCTTTTGCTGAAACATCAAAATCTCATTTCTAAACTTCACATTCCTAGTCGGAGGAAAGTATTTTTTATAAATTTTTCTGCCAAACTCGTCTAATAGTTGATTGAATGGTGGTTGAGAACTTATCCAGGCTTTTAGCAAAATATAATTTTGATTTAGGGGGTGTTTGGGATTGCTTATTAAAAGTGCTTATTAACTTATTCCGTTTTCAAACAGCAAATAAGTTGTTTTGAGTGTTTGGATTGGAAACTCCTTATGACATTTCCACCCCGCTAATAAGCTGTTTATGATAAGTCATTCCCAACTGACTTATTTGAATCTCCTTATTAACTTATCTAACAAAATTACATATTTGTTTCTTTTTTTTATGAGTTAATAAGCACTTTACAAATAAGCATAAGTTGTTTTAAACAAGCAATCCCAAACACCCCTTTAATCATTAAAAGTTTTAATAAATAAATACCAACGGATTATCCGCCAGATTTCCGATTCCAGATTTGTGGCTGATATTTGAGAAAATAATGCGGATGTGGACTTTTTTTGACTTTTGTTCAATCGTCGGAAATCTGTCGGTAATATTTCCGACGGAAAATTTTCCGGAAACGACCGTTGATAATTTTGTTGTTTTTAGTAGTGAAGTATGAAGTAAAAGTCACATGTTCGGGTCAGTTTATTCGTACCTCGATTAATCCCAAGGTTCCTACAGAACGGCTAGAAAAATTCTCAGTAACCTTGCAAGATTCGGACCATGACCTCTGAGAATGATCTTTATAGGTCTAAGTCTTATTATCAATTGAACTAACCCACAAGAATTTGGTTTTTGATGAAAAAATTAACCTTTTTGAAGCCATTTATTTGGTTTCTAATACATCTTCACTCTTATTTGATTAAATGTGTAATTTGGTAAAAGAGATATTACTTTTTATCTGGATGGAGAGTAATCATCAAGAAGATTTGAATATTTGAAGGCATATTGTTGATGAAATCTCAAAGATAGAGGGTTGTTTGGTTCATGGAGTTGAAAGGAATTTGAAGGAATTGGAATGGTCAATTACAAACCCATGTTTGATTCATGAAATGAAAGCGATGGAATCTTCCAAATTCTATTGAATTCCACAATTTAAGGAATTCATCATTCCTTGACTTAAGTGAAGGAATTGAATTCCTATCAACCAAACTCGTGGTCAAATTTTATTATAATTCCTTCAAAGTCAAATTTATTCGACGGATTTCAATTCCATCAGATTCCATTATGTGAACCAAACGCCCCCTAAGGGGATGTTTGGTTCATGAATTTTGAAGGAATTGGAAGAAATTAGAATGGATATAATTCTTTTGACTAAATTTCAAATCCTATTTTTGGTTCTAATAATGAAAATGATGGAATTTGAATTCCATTGAATTTCACAAATTAATGAATTCATCATTCCTTGGCTTAAGTGAAAGAATTGAATTCCATCCAATTCTTACCAACTAAACTGCATGTGTTCGAATTTCATCAATTTACATTCCAATTCCTTCAAAATCAAATTCCTTCAATGAATTCCAAGTCCATGAAATTTCATTCTGAAAGCAAACGCACCCTAAGTGGGTAAGCAATAATTGATCAATGGAATGGATTTAGGGGAATCGAATGAATGAAAGAAAAAAGGAGGGGAAGGGGTTGATATTTGTAGGTGGGGAGTTCATAAAAAGTGTCTATGCATTGCCAACTATGTAACGTGGTTTCTAGAAACTCAATCCATTATGCACGCTTCCATCCTCCCTGTTTCCAGGGTCAGGACTATATTTTCTTTAGTTTTTAATCAAGTGAATCATATGTTTTGGTGAAAATTTACCAATACTTTTATCTATCTCTACGTCGTTTTATCTTCAAAGTTAAAATATTTAAAGTTTAATTAACATTTTAGTAAAACAAATTATATTTAAAAAAAATAAACATAGTATTTGTTTTTAGTTTGTACCAAAATTTTTACCGGATTATTATAAAGTATGTATTTAACTATTTGTCAACGAATATCAATATTATCATACTATATTATAAAATAATTTCGGGTAAAGTCATAAAAGAAAACTTTTATGCATTAAATATTGTGAATCAAATCATATTACTAAGGATTCAAGATTTTATGTTAATGATTCACATATATAACTTCTTAAAGTTTCATATTTGAATAAATACTAGTTGTGTATATGTGCAATGCAACGGGATGTAAAATTTTATTTTAAAGCAAAATTTAAAAAACAATTAATTTCTCATTACAAATAAAAATCCAAAATTTATATTTAAACAAAGAGGACACTCTACAAGATGAAGGATCATGTGAGAGGAGTTAAGGTGAGAAGGGATCGACCCTTGATCACTTTACTTACCCATGAATTGCGCTTGATACGTGGATTGATCTAGCACTGCTCCATCGTCCCTGCTCGAAATCCGATGATTTCCTTCAAGGCTTATCAAGAGTATATGTTAGTGCATAAATATGTTGGATGCAAGATCATAGAAGATTGAATATCAAAGTCAAGCCAAGTCAAAGCTCAAAAGTCAACTCTCAAGCAAAGTCAAAGTCAAGTGTGTAATAAAGTCAAAGTCAAAGGTCTTTGTAATTTGTTTTGTAATGTGCTTGTAAGCGTGTATGTTAGTTTTTGTTTTAATAGATAGGTGGTTAGTAGTTGTGGTGTGAGAACACTTGTAACTAGATTCATAGAGAGTTAGTGAGAGAAGGTTGTAGAAAGAGAAAGTGATCACTGAATCATTTGTAATCGATTCTTGAAGATGAAGGATCATGTGAGAGAAGTTAAGGTGAGAAGGGATCGACCCTTGATCACTTTACTTACCCACGAATTGCGCTTGATACGTGGATTGATCTGGCACTACTCCATCGTCCCTGCTCGAACTCCGATGATTTCCTTCAAGGCTTATCAAGAGTATATGTTAGTGCATAAATATGTTGGATGCAAGATCATAGAAGATTGAATATCAAAGTCAAGCCAAGTCAAAGCTCAAAAGTCAACTCTCAAGCAAAGTCAAAGTCAAGTGTAATAAAGTCAAAGTCAAAGGTCTTTGTAATTTGTTTTGTAATGTGCTTGTAAGCGTGTATGTTAGTTTTTGTTTTAATAGATAGGTGGTTAGTAGTTGTGGTGTGAGAACACTTGTAACTAGATTCACAGAGAGTTAGTGAGAGAAGGTTGTAGAAAGAGAAAGTGCTCACTGAATCATTTGTAATCGATTCTTGAAGTTGAATTGAAACAAGTAGATTAATAAATCTTGTTTCTGTGATTGTTAATCAGTAAGAATTTGATAAATCTGGGAATAATAATTGGTATAAGAGCAGATCCAATCAAGAAATCAATAAAATTAGTTTTTTGACACTGTTCCATCGAGTCCAGATTCGATTTTGAGATTTTATGTGTAATTTTGAGTTGTAATTGATTCAGTTTGTTCGAAATGCATATTAGATTGAGTCTGTATAGGTTAATTTGAGTTTAGCACTATAATTTTCATGAATTGTTGATTTTTTCGAGTTTTGAGTTCACGAGTCTCAATCCCACTATATTTGATCCAATGTGTATGTTTGTGTGAATTTCTTTGAAATTCATTGTTAGATTTTTTTCTAGAAAGATAGAATATTGAATTGTCAAAGTTTCGAATCGAAATTCGAAGTATTGATAGGTTTTTGAGTGGATCAAAGACATTTTTCATTCAATATCCCAACAACTCGCAGACATGCTCAAGAACTCGCAAAAAGCCTGAAGAACTCACAGATTTGATAGAATTCGCAGAAATCTTGAAGATTTCCCAGGCTTTATTTTAGAATTAGCATAATTGTTGTTTTCGAAAATCACAAGGCTAGAATTCGCAAGTGTGTCTCTTGCGAATTGCACAGATTTCGCATCTCAGTGTGTTGAGAATTCTTAATAATTCGCAATACTCTTTTTTACGAATTGTTTAGAATTCGTAGATCAATGTGAAAATTTTCTTAA
This sequence comes from Arctium minus, assembly GCA_954870635.1. Lineage (NCBI taxonomy): Eukaryota > Viridiplantae > Streptophyta > Magnoliopsida > Asterales > Asteraceae > Arctium > Arctium minus. Next base: position 15,777,423 of record OX941095.1, read on the forward strand.
GGAAAGGATTCACAGATATTAGAATTCGCATAAGACTGTTCTACGAATTCCTTGAATTTCGCAGAAGAGTAGTCTACGAATTCTTATTGTTCTTATGAAAAGTGTTTAAAATTTTCTAAGTGTTGAATTTGTATGTCTCTATCATGCGAATTCTGTTTTTTAAACTTGCTTGCGAATTTTGAGTAGCTTGCGAATTTTGAGAAGCTTACGAATTCTTGTGTTACGAATTCTGAAGTTGGTATATTTTTGTATACGAATTATGTTTCATTCACTTGTGTGCGAATTATGTTAGTCGCAAATTCCTTGTACTTCAGTGTAGGCTGCGAATTCTATACATGAAGAATTTTGGAAATTTCATTTTTGATTTTCTATCTAAGTTTTTCTGATTTACTTGATTTCTTTTGGACTAAAGATCAGTTTGTCAAGTTCTTATTGTAAAATTTTCGAAACAGAATGTCATCAAGGAAAGCTCTCGCGATAGGAACCGATGTAAAGCCACTAGTACTCTTCAAGGGAGAGTATGAGCAGTGGAAAGATCGCTTCTTAGATTTCATTGACCGAAATGAATTGGGAGATTACATCCGATTATCTATGAAAAAAAGAATCATGAAACCTCCAACAAAAACACTCAATGTTGCAGGAGAGAATGGAGAAGATGAACAGAGAGAGTATTTTCTACCTCTGGAGGAGTACTCAGATGAGCAAAGAAGAAGACATAAGGCTGATAGACTAGCAAGATCTTTAATTCTCCAAGGCATACCCAATGAGATATATGTCAAGATTGATAGCTACAACGCTACGGGCAAGCAAATGTGGGATCAATTGGAGAAAATGATGCTAGGGTCAAAGATTGGAAATCAGCTTAAGGTCTCCAACTGCCTTAACAATTATGAAGAGTTCAAAGCCAAAGATGGAGAATCTCTTGAGGCAACTTATGAAAGATTTGTGACTTTACTGAACGAGCTTAGCAAGAACGAAGTAAAGAAGTCACAGATTGAGCTTAATGTTAAGTTCCTCAGCATAATTCAGCCAGAGTGGAAAAGATTCACTAGACAAATGAAGCAGATGAAAGATCTGAATGAAATTCCACTTCATGAGGTCTATCAAACTCTCAGGCAGAATGAAGAAGAGGTTGATGAGATTAAAGAAGAAAAGAATAAGACTGAGAAGGCAGTTGTTGATCCTATTGCCTTGGTGGTGAAGAAAAAGTCTGTAACTTTAAGAAAATGAAGAAAGTGATAGTTTCTGAGTCCGAAGAGTCTAAAAGTGATGAAAACTCTGATTCTGATGATTGTGAGAATTTGAAACAGGCAATGCTCATGCTGACTAAAGCTTTTCAGAAAAAGTTCTATAAAAAGTTTGGTTCAAACAGTCAGAGGTATTCGTCAGGCTCACGAAACTATGAACACAAGGATAGGATCGAAGGAAAAAGAATAGAGGAGAAAAGATCTGATGAGAAATAGTATAGAGATGAAGAGAAGAAACAACTAGAACCGACAAGATGCTACAACTGTGGCAAACTCGATCATTTTGCTAAGGACTACCGAAAGCCCAAAGTCCGAAACTCCGAGTATTACAAGAACACGATGTTTTTAGCCAAGCAACAGGAGGCTGGCAAGGCATTAATGGCGGAGGATGAGTTCTGGCTCGACCATTCAGATGAGGAAGAAGAGAAAGCTCATATATGCTTTATGAGCCAGACAGAGATGGAAGCTGAAGTTGAGTATGATGAATAAGACAATGAAGAGGTATGTGATATGTCTAAATATGATTTTATGAATGCTATGCAAGTTATGATGATTAAACTCCAGGAAGTAACGTCTAAACATGAACGCAAAAAAGGTATCATAAAAGAAAACAATCAGTTAATACAGAAACGTAGCAAGGATATTGCTGAGAAGAACGTATTAGTTGAAGCTTTACATAAAAATAATGATACCAGCGGGAAAGAGAATATGATACTTCACAATGAATTAGCTGAAACTGTATCAAAGTATAAACTGTGCTAATTTGAATCAAAAGAGATTTCTAAAAAGTTTTCATCAATTTCAAAAGATAATAAATCTTTAATTGACCAGGTGAATGTTTTGCAGGAAAAGCTTTACATCTTAGGTCAAACTGAACACACTATTCATCTGAACAAACCTAAAGAGAGTAGTGAGTGTTGGGGACTTGGTTACGAAAACCCACACTACCTCAAAAAGGGTATTTCAAAAGTGCTTGCGCTTTATGATTTTGGATTTTTAAAACTGGCTCCTCAATACCCTGAACTTAAAGTTAAGTGGACGAAATTATCTGACGAGGATGAAGCTATAGAAAAGGAGAAACGGAAGAACACAACTAAAATGCAACTTCCATTTCGTTATGAGAGGTTGAATAACAGTTATAGTTCTGATAAATCGAAATTTCTTTCAAATGACTATTTTGAGAGTTATTCTTCAAAAGAGTTAGAGGCTAAACATATCGAAGGTAAGCTTTACGTACCTCCTCTCGTGTTGGAATATCGAAGGTAAGCTTTACGTACCTCCTCTCGTGTTGGAAAGTAAAATTTCTAAACTCGAGAATACTCTGGCAGAAGAAAGATTTTTGATGAATGTAGAACAAACCGTGTTCTTCACTGTGTTTAAAAATTATGATTTTTCTAAATCTTCAAAATCTGATGATATGTCTTATTTACTTGATGGAGAGTTTGATTTTTTTAAACTCTAAAGGTGAGTTAGATGATTGTGTTGGTGAATTTGACTTTAATGCTAAACTTCCTATTCATTCTTCATTCATAATAAACTCTTTTGGATTACCTAGTGTGTATGAAAAAGGTGGAACTTCAATGAAAGTTGATAAAACGGTTTCTGTGACAGAACACCACTGGTAAGCCAAAGAAAAGGCAATCTTTCAAAACTCACAATACTAATTCTAAAGTTTCAACTGTTTCAGATGTGAAAAAGAAACGGAATGGAGTGAAATCAGAATGGCGACCGAAACAAAAGATTGATGAGAATGCTAAATCATGTTCGGATTTGAATTGTAATAGAGGATTGACTAGTAAAACAGATGTAGTTGAGAATATTGCTTTTTCAAAACCAAAACTTGTATCTTCGTCTGCTATAAAGTCTTCTAATTATAAAAGAAATGATTATGCTTCTCGTAAATATTCTGATGTTTGGTTTGGCACATATCATGTATATTCTTATCATTCTGTTGATTCAAATGTTTTTCAAAAGGTCAAAGGTCCATATATAAATGGATGCCAAAATCTTGTGCTAACACTGTAGGACCCAGATTTAAATGGGTAACTAAATCTATTGTTCCTTGATTTCTCATGTGCAGACCCATCATATGTGGTACTTGGATAGCGGGTGTTCCAAGCATATGACCGGGCAGAAAGATATTTTATCTAATTATACAGAGAAATATTGTGGGACAGTTAGATTCGGCAACGACCAGTTTTCACCAATTCTGGGATATGGTGATGTGCTTCATGAAAATGTGACGATTACGAAGGTGAGCTATGTTGAAGGATTAGGGCATAACCTGTTCAGCATTGGCCAGTTCTGTGATAACGGTTTAGAGGTAAATTTCAAGGCTAAGAGTTATTCTGTATGTACTAAAGATGGTAAAGAACTCTTAGTTGGCACTCGGTAGTCTAATCTCTACACGATAAACTTGTCAAAAGTCCAGACTGACAATGAGGTTTGTCTACTATCAGAAGCCTTGCTGCAACAAAGCTGGTTATGGCACCGAAGGCTTTCTCACCTGAATTTTCCTTACATCAACAAACTAGTAACGGAAAAATTGGTAAAAGGACTTTTTTGAGCTAAACTTTTTCAAAGAACATCTGTGTGCAGCTTGTAAAAAGGGTAAAATGAAGAGGACCGCACATAATCCGAAACCCGAACCGAGTACAAGCTTTCCACTGGAATTGTTTCACATGGATCTCTGTGGTCCAATGAGAACGCAAAGCATGGGAGGGAAGAAATATGTGTTAGTAATAGTGGACGTTTATTTGCGTTACACATGGGTAAAGTTTGTAAGGACCAAAGATGAGACGCCCGAAGTACTCATCAACTTTTTGAAGACTACCCAAGTGAACTTGCAGAAGAAAGTTAAGCTTCTTAGGACGGATAATGACACAGAATTTAAAAACAAGACTGTAGAAGAGTATCTCGAATCGGTCGGGATAACTCACCAATATTATGCTGCTAGGACACCAGAACAGAATGGATTAGTAGAAAGACGCATCCGAACGCTAGTCGAGGCCGCTCGCACAATGCTCTGTTTATGTGGGCAGAAGTTGTCTCAACTGCATGTTATACGCAAAATCTCTCTATTTTTCACAGACGGTTTGGAAAAACTCCTTATGCATTAATTAATAATCGTACACCTAGCATTAAGCATTTTCATATTTTTGGTTGCAGGTGTTTCGTGCTAAATGATAGAGAGAGATTGAATAAATTTGAACCAAAGGCTGATGAGGGAATCTTCATTGGTTACTCCCACACATCTGCTGCATACATAATTTATCTGAAGAAGTCAAAGACAGTAATTGAGAGCGTTAACGTAACATTTTCCGAGGATGTGGTGTATTAGTTTCTGGCTAGATCAGTCCAGAACCTGTACCTACTGTTACTAAATCATATGAAGCGTCATCATCAAATTCTCATTTATCTGATTTAGATTTGTTATTTGAACTGCTTTACGATGAATTTGTTGGATCTAAAGTGACTAAACCTGTTGTGGTTGACAGGATGGACGATTTAACGCATGATCATCCAACCATTTCAGAGTTATCTACTGAATCTAATTCTTTGATTCAGCAAGAGATTCCAGTTCAAACACCTACTCCAACGAGGAGACAGAAGTTACTGAATCAGTTGGTTGTACTGTCACGATAAATCAACGGACAGACAATGTTGTTCCAACTGAAACTTCTGCACAAGACACTTCAACTGTACCCCTGTCAATTCCAGAGCAAAATGATGAAGCTGACAGTGGATATCTGTTAGTGCATTGAAAGTATGGAAAGTAAATGTATTATAAAGTGTAATTGTATAGAGATTAAAGTGTAAGGGTTTGTGCTTATATGTTGTAGAAAAGGTGGCAAGTAGGATTAGTGTCTCTATAAATAGATGGTTAAGGCATTGTAATCATTTCATAATTGCAATTTACAAACTGTAGCCTTTTAAGAATTCTTTCTCTCATTAGTGTAGTTTTCCATTTCTAATAAATGTTCAATAAATCCTAATCCTATCTCATCCTACCTAATCAATTACAAACACTTGAGATGTGAGAGATCATGGACCTAACATGTGGTATCAGAGCCGAACGATGAAATTTTTCACTCCCTCACGAACATAAATGGACCAAAGAGCACCCCGATAAGCCAAATCATTGGAGATCCAACTTTACCGGTGCAAACTAGGTCTGCCACTTTGAATATGTGTATGCATGATTCATTCTTGAGTAAGTTAGAGCCCACTCAAGTATCAGAAGCTCTAGCTGACTCAGATTGTGTAACAGCGATGCAAGAAGAGTTGAACCAGTTCGAAGCTTTGAAAGTCTGGAGACTAGTACCAAAACCTGAAGGTAAATCTATCATTGGTACGAAATGGGTATTCAAAAACAAGAAAGACAAAGATGGTATCGTCATTCGAAACAAAGCACGACTATTTGCAAAAGGCTACCGGCAAGAGGAAGGCATTTATTATGACGAGACTTACGCTCCAGTGGCACGCATTGAAGCAATCAGAATGTTTCTTGCGTATGCTGCTCATAGAAACTTCATTGTCTACCAGATGGACGTGAAGACTGCCTTTCTAAACGGCATTCTTAAGGAGGAAGTCTATGCCTCACAACCTGAAGGCTTTGTGAGTCCAGATAAACCAGATCATGTCTACATCTTAGATAAAGCACTTTATGGTCTTAAACAAGTGCCTCGAGGCTGGTATTACGTATTATCAAAGTTTTTAGTCAAGTCGGGCTTCACAAAAGGTAAAATCGATACTACTTTGTTCATTAAAAAGGAAAAAAATGATATTATTTTAATTCAAATATATGTGGATTATATAATATTTGGCTCAACAAATCCTAAATATTGTAAGAATTTTTCAAACCTCATGGTGTCAAGATTTTAGATGAGTATGATGGGAGAGATGAATTTCTTTCTCGGATTACAAGTCAAGCAATTTTCATTGGAACCCCGATGGCACCAGGAACTAAGATCAGCATGGATCCTTCGGGAAAATCTGTTGATGTTAGAATCTATAGAGGAATGATTGGTTCTTTGATGTATTTAACTTCAAGTAGGCCAGATATTATGTTTTCTACATGTTTATGAGCAAATTATCAGGCTAATCCTAAAGAATCCCATATGTCTGCAGTTAAGCGCATACTTAGATATCTGAAGGGGGCTGTAAATCTTGGTCTGTGGTATCCTAAAGATAGTTTTGAACTGACAGCTTACTCAGATGCAGATCATTCTGGTTGTATGTTAGACAGGAAGAGCACATCGGGTCATATACAGTTTCTTGGAGATAAACTCTTCAGTTGGGCCTCAAATAAACAATTATGTGTTTCCACATCAACGGCTGAGGCATAATATGTTGCTGCTGCAAGCTACTGCTCTCAAGTCTTGTGTATGAGAACTCAACTGCGAGATTATGGCTTCAAATTCAACAAAATCCCGATTTACTGTGACTCTAAGAGCGCCATTGCCATATCAGCAAATCCTGTACAACATACAAAGACAAAACACATAGACGTACGATATCCTTTTACCAAAGACAATGTTGAAAAAGGTACAATAGAACTTTATTTTGTAAACACTGATTATCATCTTCCTGATTTGTTTACCAAGCCTCTCGACGAAAAGAGATTTAATTTTCTTGTCTCGAAACTTGGTATGCTAAATCTCAAGACATAATTTGTGATTACCTATTAAAGTTTTCATTATTGTGTTTTTCTTCATTTCTTTATTTTTAATATGAAAGATATCTGCAGTTTAAGGTATGTTCATGTTCTCAGGGGGAGTGAGAGAAGCTGAAAAGTTGATCTACAATCATTTGAGGGGGAGTTCATATTTCTGCATATGTTTGTCATTGAAAAATTTTCTGATGCATACATGTAGGGGGGATATGAATGAGGAGTAAGGAATATGATTTCCGGTTACTTCATATCAGAACTCGTACATTCAAAGTTTTACTTCTTTATGTCATTTACATTTCAATAAAGTTTTTTGAATAAAGCTTTGTGCTTTGACGACTTTGTGACTTTTGCAGAAATGAGAGTGAGCTTAAACGATCATATCTTTTATGACTTAGAGCTGATTTGGTGAGAATTAAGATTGAGTTAACAGGTTAATTTCTAATCTTAATCTCATAGGTATCTGAAAGAAGGACAACTTTCAGATATGAAAACATGTTCTTAAATGTTCACACCACTTCTTGTTCTTAAAATGATTTCATGAATTTTAGAAGTGTGATTTTAAATGTTTTCATTTTATTTGTGCTTAAATGCCTATAAACCGTGTGTTTCCAAAGATTAATACTTGTGTATTATCTTTTCCATACACTTTCAAGTATTCACACACACACACACACCGGTTTAACTTTTTTTTGAAATTGTTTTTACCATGTCTCTAAATTGAAACAAATTTTCGATGGTAAGATACCCCGTTTGAAATTCAAATAATTTTTTAGTGTAATTTCATTTCAAAACGTTCTTTCAAGAATGTCTATATTTTGACACGTATAGACAATATTCAATTTTTGCTGACCTAAGCCTTATTTGATAAATCAATCATATTATGATCTTTTCATACAATGTCAGATTTTCAAACAAGTTTCTTGTATTCATTTCATTCATTCAATATACTTGTTTGAAATATATTCAATGTTTAACATGCTCAAATCTTCATGATTATCTTATTGAGCATACATACATCTGACTTGTATCTTTTGTGCTTTAACTGAAAAGTTAAACCATTTGAGCAACATTGTTATTTTAGGATATTAATACGGTTTCATTGTGTTAGGACTTAAATGAAACTTCTATGGATTCACGTTAACTAGTGTTTCCTACCCAAAAAGTTAATCCTTGAGTGATCGATTGTGTGAGGAGTCAAAATACTGAGTGTGGGTTGAGTGATGAGGTAAAATGAAAAAGAGAGTTTGGTTAGTTGTGAGCTCAATGATTAAAAGAAAGTGTTAGCCCCAAATCTGAACCAATGAAAGTATTGAAAATAACTAAGTCTTCATCTAAAGACTTTCAAGGGACATCAACAAGTCTGTCTCTGAAGTCAGTTCAGAGTCAGTCTGAAGAAAGCAAGTTTGTCTCTGAAGTCAGTTCAGAGTGAGTCTGAAGAAAGTATGTCTGTCTCTGAAGTCAGTTCAGAGACAGTCTCACGGAAAGACATCAGAGAGCTCCTCATCAGAGATCCTAGTTCAGAGCTCTGAAGATGATCACTCTGAATCTCTTGACAAAGAAGAACAGATGACACGTCACCTTGTGATAAGATTTACTTTCTAGAGTAGGTCACTATTCAAGCATGTCTTGATCTTACCTCTTAGGTAAGATACTGTTCAAGCATGCTTCTATTTGGCAGATAAGTACACTGTTTGCTTTATGGTCCTATAAATAGGACCATCACCTTATTGTTCAAAGTGTGCTTAAGAAGTCTTATAACTGATAATATAAGTTGAATATTTTATTCAAAGAATATCTTGTTTATCTATTTGCTTTATGAACTGTGATATTTGAATCTCCTTTGATATTAAACTATATTGCTTCTGTTGTTATTACTCTTATTGTTTATATCATTGTTGTGAGATTAAATCTGGGATCCAACAATTGGTATCAGAGCCTTCTTTGTTTTCTAAACAAAGTAAGATCGCATCTGCATACTCGGATAGATTTACATCTCATTGATTCTAACTTTCAATATCTTTGCATGTTCAAATAAACCTGGTTTATTAAAGAACACCATATGCTCAAGATTTGATAGTAAATCACTGTTCAATACAAAAAGCATATGTTTTTCAAATCTTCATCTTTTTCTTCAAAAATGGCAAACTCAAGCATAAGTGCCATTTATACAGCTGGGTCATTAACAAAACCTCCTACACTTTTAAGGGATGAATATCCCCAATGGAAGATAAGGATGGTAAATTTCTTAGAAGGTATGGACAAGGATCTTTTTAGATCAGTGAACGTTGGACCTCACATTCCAATGATGTTGGTACCAAGAGTTCCTGCAACAGCAGATACTGCTGAAATCCCTGCATATTATGAAAAGAAAACCACAAACTTCACTGATGAAGAAACTAATATGATGGATAATGATTCAAAAGCTGTTAGATTACTAATAATGGCCATTCCCAATGATATCTTTCAAGAACTTGACTCTTGTAAAACTGCAAAAGAGATATGGGATCAGTTGTTAAATCAACTTGAAGGAAGCCTACAAACCCAGAAAAATAGAAGAAATCTATGCATCAATGAATATCATGATTTTCATGCTCTACCAGAAGAAATATTACACCAAACTTACTCAAGATTCAACATTCTTATCAACAAATGCAGAAAGTTTGGAGTGATAAGAACAAAAGAGGAAAACAACATTCTTTTCTTGAAAAGCTTAAATGAAGAATGGTCACAACTGTCCATGTCTATACAAGCCAATCAAGATCTTGAGTCATGGTCATTAACTGACATTTATGGCACTCTTGTTGCACATGAAAAGGAAGTTATGAAGCAAAAATCAAAACTGTCTTTAGGTGGACCCCTTGCACTTGTTTCAAAACAAATTTCGAAAGAAAACAACTGTGAAGAGTCACAAAAAAGTTTGGAAACAAAAAGAAGATCCAAAAAGGTCCTAATGGCAGAAGAAAATCATTCAGATTCAGACTCAGAAGATGATATCAATGCCTTCGCCAAATCTCTTGCATTAATCACTCATCAATTTAACAAGAAATTTGGCAAGAAAGTATTTGAAGGAAGGAGAGAGAATGAAGAAAGAAGAAATCCTGAAAGAAGATTTCAACAAGATGGTGTCAGATTTCAACAAGAACCCAGATTCACTACATATAGTGATCAAAAGGGTACAAACTTCAACAACAATGATGCAACTCAACAATCAAGACCTCAACAATCATTTCAACCAAGGTATCCACAGCCATAGAGATATTTCAAACCTCAAGAACAGAAGCCAGAGACAAGTACTGCCACTCTTCCAACAAATCAAAATGATGGAAGATGTTTCAGATGTGGAAAATTAGGCCATTTCTCTGCAAACTGCAGAGGAAAACTTGTCAAAGATCAAGATTACTACAAGAACAAATACAAGTACAACGTAAAAGAAAGAGTTCTTGTAGCAGAAATGGAAGACTGGCTATCAGACTCAACAAGCGACGACGAGGAAGAACCTACCAATCTCTGTGGTATGGCTTTTTTTAGATGGAAATCAAACTGATGGAGCATCAGAAGACAACTCTGAAAAGGTAAACTCTCTTTACACCTCTGACAGTGATCCTGAAATAGATGCTTTTAAACAAATTAATGAACTTCAGGATCTAGAGCAAAAGTTTCTTGAAGAGAAAAAGAAAAGAGAGCAAGTGACAAAAGAGCTCATTTTTTTCAAAAGAGAAAAGAATCTTCTGGAATCAGAAAAGAAAGAAATTTTTCTTGAAAAAACCAAACTTGAAGACACTAACAAGCAAAAAGAAAAATCATTTTCAGAAGAAATAAGAAAAATTGAGAAAGTTTTAAAAGGAAAAGAAGAAGAAGTAAAGAAATCTGAGTATGAAAGGCTCAATTCTATTGCCTTAACCAAATTTTTTCAAAAGGAAAGAGAAATCCTACATCAATCTCTAGATAGAAAAAATCTTTGAATCAAAAGCTATGTTAATGCACAAGGTGTTTTTGACAAAATAAAAACTCAAATGGACTCTCAAGGGCTGGGATTCAATGAGTTGAATTCATTCACTGGATTGGAGAAAACTTCACTTTCTTCCACTTTCCGTATGGGAAAGGTCCAAAGCTTTGAAGGTCCATCTCTGAATAATTTCAAAAGAATGAAAACATTAGAGGGATCAAAAGCAAGAGCTCTAAATTTCAAAAATACTACATACTCTGAAGTAAAAAACTTTCAAGAATTTGTGTTACAGATAAAAGAAGAAACTTCAGAGGTACACTTCACAAAACCTCAGAGCTATGATCCCAAAGAAATTTTCAGATTTGATGCTTTCATCTCAAATGAATCAGAGACATCCGAACCAAGTACCTCTGATACAAGTACTTCTGAAAATGAATCTCAGAGTTCACTAAATCCGAATGCCCCTCTGTATTCACCAAAGTCAGATGAAAACATCAGAACTACATTTGAAGATGATGTTAAAAAGATATGGAAAGAAAATGTCATGGCGGACTTACAAATAAAAGAAAGCATGAAACGGATCATTAAAGTCTCTAGAACAAAAGAAATTGAAAAACCAATAGAGGTAGCTATCTCTATTAAAACTAAGAGAGACTTTCTTGATTCTGATTCAGAATCTGATCAAGAGATTGATGAACAAATTTTTTGTAAACCAGAGAATGTAATTCACAAAAAGATAGAAACTGTTGGGTCTGGTATTTTGAATGTTCCAATTTCAATTTTGAAAACCAAAACCAGAATTCCAATAAGTCCTGATTTTGCAAATATGTGTTTACAAGCAAAAACATCTCTGGAACTTGAAAAAGAATTACAAGAAAAGGCAAGGAATAAAACAAACACTTCTAATTCTTACACCTATAAAACAATAAAATTCTCTCCTGAACAAAAAGGCAAATGGACAAAAATTAACCATATTGATCCTGTTTGTGCAGTAAGCAGCAAAGAAAAGAAGATGTTTTTTATCAAGAAAAAGCAACTTGAAAAGAAGACTATCTTTCAAGCAAAAAGGAAAGAAGTAGTTAGGGATACATGTAATATTCCTAATGCTAGTTTCAAAAGAAGTCAAAATGTAACAAATGCTTTTAATAAAAAGAAAAACTTTGCTCCTACTTCTTCTTGTTCTATTAATTGCAACTGCATTCATCTCTTGATCAAACTGAAAAATCATTTCAGAGGATCACATTGTCTTCTGAATCAATCTCTGAAAAATAACTCAAAGACAAAATTTCAATAAAAGACAAGTAAAGGCAAGACATCAAAAGATGAGATGCCAAAGAGTAATACAAATCCACCAAAGTCTAACATAAAAGGACCCATAATGAGATGGGTACCTAAGAAACAATAATCTGTCTTACAGAATCAGTCAATGCCAATCTGGTACCTAGATTCTGGACGTTCAAGGCATATGACTGGAAATAAGGAACTACTATCCTCATTCAAAGCAAAATCTGGAGGAGCAGTTACTTTTGGAGACAATGTGCAAGGACAAATTAAAGGATATGGTGAGTTGTCAAGAGGAAATGTATTAGTTTCAAAGGTTGCTTATGTGGATGGATTAAAACACAATCTGATCAGCATAAGTCAACTTTGTGATCATGGTTTGGATGTGAAATTTCAAAGAAAATATTGTTCACTTCTCCACTCATAATCAGGTCAAGAATTACTCAGAGCAGACAGAAAAGGTAACCTCTACAGAATGAATTTTACCAAAATCAACGAAACTGATTCAGAGAAACTTTGTCTTGTATCTATAAATAGTGAGGAAGTCTGGCTCTGGCATAAAAAGTTTTCACATCTAAACTTTTCCTCACTTGATAAATTAGTTACACTTAATTTGGTTAAGGGATTACCATCTCTGAAGTTTAACAAAGATCATCTTTGTTCTGCTTGTCATATGGGAAAAATGAAAAGATCTTCCCATAAAACCAAAAGTGAAAACAACTGTCCTAGACCTCTGCACATGCTACATGCGGACCTCTGTGGTCCTATCTCTGTACAGAGTCTAGCAGGTAAGAAATACATTCTGGTTCTAATTGATGAATTTTCCAGATTCACATGGATAGAATACATCAGAGCCAAATCTGATGTACCTGATATTTTGATAAGATTGTTGAAAAGATTACAGGTTCTATTCAGCAGCAAAGTTCAGAAACTAAGAGGTGATAATGGAACCGAGTTCAAAAATGCCAAAATCAATTCATATCTATCAGAAGAAGGCATTACTCCTAACTTTTCTGCAGCAAGAACCCCTCAGCAAAATGGAGTAGTTGAAAGGAAGAACAGAACATTTGTTGAAGCTGCAAGGACAATGCTAGTTGGATCTGATCTTTCAACAAATTTTTGGGCAGAAGCAGTGGTAACAACCTGCTTCACTCAGAACAGAGCTACAATTGTCAAAAGATTTCAGAAAACATCCTATGAACTCATTAACAATAGGAAACCTAATGTTTAATACTTTCATGTTTTTGGATGCAGATGTTACATTCTGAACGATAGAGAATCTTTTGGAAAGTTTGACAAGAAAGCTGATGAGGGCAAATTCATTGGATATTCATTAGCCTCAAAAGCTTTCAGAGTGTTCAATCTTAGAACAAGGACCATCCAAGAGAGCATCAATATCACTTTTGATGACAATAAAAGCTCTGAACAAAAAGAAATTCTCTCAACACCTATCTCTGAATCATCAAGAGAATCTGAGTTAAACAGAATATTTGAAGATTTCTTTGATGAAGATAACCCAGAAGTTATCTTCAGAGATAGACCAAGAGAGAATTCAGAAGGACCCCAAGAAACAGAAACAACCCTTTCTGGACCCTCTGAATTAACACCTTCTGTTTCACCAAATTCAGATCAGCAAAGTGAATCAGAAGAAGCTGAAGATCAAAAAGAGGATGATCAAGGAGTGTCTAAAGTAACTCCAGAAACAAATAGTGAAAAAATTCAAGAATCTGCTTCACCATCTCGGGAAACAACTTCAGAGCCTCTTAACAGCACAACAGAGATATCACCAACTATCATCTCTGAAGTTCAAACTCCACCCCAAATTTTTGCTCCAATCTCAAGATGGACAAAAGATCATCCAATTAATCAAATAATTGGATCCTCATTAGAAGGAGTGAAAACAAGATCTGCCACAATCAATGAATGCTTCTACGTAAACTTTTTAAGCATTATTGAACCAAAGAAGGTAAAAGAAGCTCTTGAAGATCCTCATTGGATTTTTGCAATGCAGGATGAACTTCAAGAGTTTGTAAGAAACAAAGTCTGGACCCTAGTTCCCCTTCCCAAAGGAAAATTTGCAATTGGAACAAAATGGGTTTTCAGAAACAAAAAGGATGAGGATGGAATCATAATTAGGAACAAAGCCAGGTTGGTTGCTAAAGGATATTGCCAAGAAGAAGGTATTGATTATGATGAAACCTTTGCACCTGTAGCTAGGCTAGAAGCAATCAGAATCTTCTTAGCCTATGTTACACACAAAGGATTCAAAGTTTATCAAATGGATGTTAAATCTTCCTTTCTACATGGTAAATTAAATGAAGAAGTTTATGTCCAGCAACCACCTGTATTTGAAAGTACAGAGTTTCCTAATCATGTTTATTATTTGGATAAGGCTATGTATGGACTTAAACAAGCTCCAAGAGCTTGGTATGCAACTCTGTCCACTCTTCTGATTAAAAATGGATTTGACAAAGGCATAATTGATACAACATTATTCATAAAAAGGTACAAAAATGAGATGCTATTAGTACAAATTTATGTTGATGACATTATATTTGGCTCTACAAATCAAAAGTATTGTGACAAGTTTTCAAAGTTGATGAAGAGTGAATTTCAGATGATCCTCATGGGAGAATTAACTTTCTTTCTGGGCTTACAAGTAAAACAAACATCAGAAGGCACTTTCATAAGTCAAACTAAATATGTCTCTGAAATTTTAAACAAATACAAACTCAATGATTCAACTTCTATCAAAACGCCTCTAGCCACCGGAGTTAAACTTGACTCTGATCCTTCAGGACAATCTGTGGAAATAAAAAATATAGAGGCATGATAGGTTAACTATTATACTTAACTGCAACTAGGCCTGACATAATGTTTGCAACATGTCTTTGTGCTAGATATCAAGCAAATCTAAAAGAATCTCATTTATCTGCTGTCAAAAGAATTTTCAGATACCTAAGAGGGTCACCATCTTTAGGCCTCTGGTATCCAAAACTTTCTAGTTTTGATCTAACAGCTTACACTGATGCAGATCATGCAAGATGTAAGCTTGACAGAAAACGTACCTCTGGGTGCTGTCAGTTACTGGGCAATAAGCTGGTAAGTTGGTCATCCAAAAAACAAAACTGTGTTTCAACTTCAACTGCAGAGGCAGAATATGTTGCTGCTGCTAGTTGTTGCTCTCAAGAAATATGGATGAAAACTCAACTAAGAGATTATGGCCAACAATATGAAATAATACCCATACTGTGTGCTTCAAAAAGTGCCATAGCCATCTCTGCCAATCCAGTACAGCATTCAAAGACAAAGCACAATGATGTAAGGTATCATTTCTTAAAAGATCATGTTGAAAGGGGAACAATAGAAATGTATTTTGTACCAACTGATCTCCAACTTGCTGATATTTTCACAAAAGCTTTAGATGAACGAAGGTTCAATTTTTTAATTAGCAAGTTAGGAATGTTGAATATGTCTACCTAACAAGGAAGAAACTCAGAGTCTCTTGATCAAATAATCAGAGCCTCTGAACCAAGTAGCATATATCAATATAAGTCTCTGAATGTTCTCCAAACACATGACAAGGGGAGAAAAATAAAAAGTTGTTCTTTTGTCAAGGGGGAGAAAAAGAACTTTTCAGAAGACATCTCAGAGTCTCTGAATTTCATCTCAGATTCTCTGAAATGGAGAAAAAGAACTTTTCAGAAGACATCTCAGAGTCTCTGAATTTCATCTCAGAGTCTCTGAAAGTGAGAAAAAGAACTTTTCAAATGTCAACTCAGAATCTTTGAATTTTGTCTCTGAATCAAATTAAATTTATCTCAGAGTTTCTGAAAATGGTCTCTGAAGTCTTCTCAGAGTCTCTGAAATTAATCTCAGATCTCTGAAATTGAGGATTTTTTTTCACAAATCATCTGTCAAGGGGGAGTCAACAACTTTCAGACCAAGTCATTCCTCAAACAAGAACTTTTTAATTAATAAACAATTTTTGATATCATTTGAAATTAAAATTTCAGTTTAACTGAACATTATTATTACAAGTGATATCTTAAATTACTTCTTAAGGCGAAATGTTTGTCTAGTCAGCACAAAGAAGTTATTCAATTTTTTATTGAAAAATGGCGCCCCTTTCCTATTTTCTTGGAACCTACATTCGTAGGTACAACAATTTTCAAGGCCACGTATAACAAAAAGGGATGAGTGAAAGGCTAAACGGCTTTATCCAAAGGGTCAAATCACTGTCGTTTCACCTTATGCACTCAAGTGCATCTTTTTCTAAATTTGGATACAAAAACAATTTTACATCCAGATATTCATTTTTACAAATTACTCTTGAGCACTCACTCTCTCTCCAAAAAGAATTTGAACTTCATCTTCTTCACTACAACTCAAAAATGGCGTCTTCAAATGAATGGTGCAAGCTTTTTCCCAAATTTGGCGAACCTTCAAGAGTGTATCGTTTTCCATTCAAAGACAACAATCACATGATTCAGCTTGATTCTCTCAAATTTGAGGAACAATACGGAATAATCTGCGAGTTCTTCTCCAACTGTGAACTGACTCAAGCCCTAACTGCTTTTACCAATGAATGTCCACTCTCGTTTGTTCAAGAATGGTATTCTTCCAGTCACTACAGCGATGCACATAATGGAATAATCGGGGAGTTCGACATATCTCAAGTCGTAAAATGTCGGATACTTATCAATCCTACTGTTCTAAGAGAAGTTCTCCCACTCCTAACAACTGAGGAACTTCAAATCACGCGTTTTGAAAAATGCCCAACTTCTGAAACCCTACTTCAGTTCATTCGAATGCTAGGTTACAACATTGAAATCAGCAGATTGAGCAACTTCCGACGACAACACCTACCACCAATCTGGAACTTCATGTTCTCTGTCCTAAACCGCACTCTCACGTGCAAACTGGGGAGCATGGATCAAGCAACACCAGAAATTTTGTCAATCATGTATGCCCTATTCTTCAATCGCAACTTGGACATGGCCGGCATAATCTTTGATATGATTCTGACATCAATAGAGAAGAAGAAATAATGCTTGGCAAAGGACCCTGAACAAACGACCCAATCATCCAAAGTTCCTTCAATAACATTTCCAAGATTTCTGTCTTTAATCATCCATGCGGCGATCGAGAAGCTTCATATTTTGATCGCCACTGAACAACCCAAAACTCATTTCTACATAATGAACAACTTCAAACCGACGATTCTATCTGATGGTATCCAGAAGCAAGGAGGATCCCTCACCACATGCCGAATCAGGTAAATCCTCAATCTGTAGCCTTAGCTTCTTATCTCAGTGTTGCCCAAGGACTAGAACCATTTCTGGGAACTCCAACACACTTAGGTCCTGAACCTGGAATGGAGAGTAAGAGCATCTCGGCTTCAGAGGGATCTGAGGACCCTGAGGTACAGAGCTCTCACAAGAGTGAACCAGAGGGTACTCTTGCTAGAGAAACCGAAGTTGAGAGATATGACAAAGCACTTGAAAGGGCTGTCAATGAGGAAGTAATGGAAGAAACCTCATCTGCTAGTATAGAGGATAGCTCGACTAGCTCTGAGGAAAGTGAGGATGAATCTTCATAGACTAGCTCTGAAGATTCTCAGAGATAAGAGAGCAAGGCACATATATTTTAGGACACCAACCCCATCTCCCAGTGCAACCGCACAATCTAACATACCTGATCCGGAGGTAATTGTTATTGAATCAGAGGTGCACACCTCGAACCTAAACCAGCCAACCACTTCAGAGGTACCTTTTTCCACCTCTGAAGTTCACATAACTGAGGAAACTCAAATTCTGTATAAGCCCTCTTCACAGTACTTAGCCAATACTTTAAGTACTCAGTTGCCTCAGAGTACATCCGGAAATCATACACATAATGATGCCCCTGTGGCTCATCTCTCACCCTTTAGGATATCCGGAAGTAGTTGTCCAACTCAGGGACAATGGCTTGCCCTACAAGAAGAAGGATTGACTTGCCTGGATCGCAAGCTCAACTCCCACATTCACTTCCAGTCCTCTGAATCTGAGGAGGAGGACTTGGTTGAGAACATAACACTAAGAGATGATTCTCCGGAACATCAAGGATTGAGTGGAAGTCCTTCCAGAGACAACATCAAAATAGCTCTGAACGAAGGCTCCTCTGAACTCGAGGAAAAATTGTCTACATGTGTTGTAACCAATGTAACCCTCTCTGAACTTCTCACAAAATCTGAGTTCCAGAGATTCTGTGAGGAAGTCAGAGGCTCCATGAATGAGCATAACTTTCAGAGAATTGACGGTTCAGAGACCTCTGCTCTTCGCTCTGAAAACACAAACCTTAGAGTAGAGGTTTCCACTCTGCAGACCCAACTTTTGGACTTCTCAAACAGAATCCAAGAGTTGGAACAAGAACTGTTCAGACAGAAGGCTCAATCATCTCTGGAGATAGCAAATCTTAAAGCTCAGAATGCGTCTCTTCAAAATCAAGCATCTACATCCATCGATGTTCATAAGGCTCTACAAGAACTAAGGGATGAGGTAGTAGCCACCAGATCATCTACACTCTCAACAGATCAAATGGCCTCTATCTCTGACCTCATCAAAACTACAATTCAAGCCTCTATACCAGAAGTCACCGCACCATCAGCAACACCACAGCCGCCACCACGAACTTCTGAAGACCTCATCACTAAAAGTGATATGGCCTCTTTCAAATCCGCAATCATGAGTAGAATGCTGACTTGTTCTTCCAAGATCTCTACCATTGCTCAAAAGCAGGTCAAAGCTACTCTGGAACTTCATAACTATAAATCAGAGGACCAGATTGTTGAAATCAGAACTGCGGCTTCAGAGGCAATCGAATCCATTTTAGAAGACACTTATGGATCCCAAAGGAAAAGGAATTGCTGAACCAAACTCTCCCAAATACAAACGCAAGTTTTCTGGTGGGACTTGTAGTGATGCAGTGAAGAAAGCAAGATTTGATGATTCTGAGGATTCAGATGATGATGAGAACTCTGAATCTCAAGATAGGGAGATCAGAGATACAACCACGCACACCTATAAAGTTGCTCCCTCTGCACAAGTTCAAGAGAAGGAACCAGAGAGGAACACCACCTCTTCTGATGAAAACAGAACGTTGCAAACATTTACAACACCGGTGATACTTTTCGCCTCATCAACACCAGGTGTTCCAATCACTCCAGTTACCGATGCAACTCCAGAGAAAATTGGAGCTCTGGAAGAGGAAGAAAACGAACAGTTAGTAGATTTTTCTACATCCTCTGAAGATGCATTATCATCACCCGAAAGACAACCAATGGTTATGAGAGATGCCTTTGACTCAGAGTCTGAGAAAGAACAAAAAGATTCTGACAGAGAGGAAGAGTATGTTTTCAAAAACGCTCAACCTCTTGTTAGAGCATAAATCTGTTGGATACAAGATCAAGAAGACTGAAGGTCAAAGTACAAGAAGTCAAAGCTGAGAAAGTCAAATCTCATCAAAGTCAAAGTCTTTTGTAATAAAAGTCAATGTATTTGTACTTTGTATTTTAATTTCCTTTGTATTAGTTGTAGGTATAAATACCTTGTCTTGTATTTTTTTCTGTAGAGAGAAGTTGTCATTTTCGTAATGTACGTATTGTAAGAATTGAGAATTGAGAGAGAATACGGTTTTAGAGAGAGAAAGAGTTCTAGAGAGAGAAAGTGTAATCTTATGAAAATCAAAGTAATCAAACAGGTAATTCATTGTGTTTTAATCTTGTTTGTTTGATTGTTATTGAATAGAAACTAGAATCTGGAACACTCAATTGGTATCAGAGCAGATCCAAATCGAGAAAAATCAAGAAATGCGTATGTTCGTACTGTTCATCGAAGTCAAGATTGATTTTCAGTTTTAGTGAGTTTTTGGAGTTGTAATTGATTAGGTTTTGTTAGGAAAGTGTAATCGATCGAGTTTGTATAAGTGTTATCAAGAATTGCACTGTAATTCATTCGAATTTTTGAATTTTGTGTGGTTTTTGTTTTCACGAGTTCTTGACACTGTTCTTGATTCAATTTTGTAATTCTTGTGTATTTGATCGAGAATTAGTGATAGTATTGTGTTCGAGTTGTATAGAAGATGAAATTGTCGAAGTTTAGAGGTTGAATTCTAGGTATAAATGAGTTTTTGGTGAATTTGAACGTTTTTCAAGTTGTGCGGGTTATTCATCAGATGTGCGTTTGACTCATCAAGATGTGCGTTTGACTCATCAAGATGTGCGTTTGATTCATCGAAGTGTGCGGGTCATTCATCAGGTGTGCGGGTAATTCATCAGG
This sequence comes from Arctium minus, assembly GCA_954870635.1. NCBI lineage: Eukaryota > Viridiplantae > Streptophyta > Magnoliopsida > Asterales > Asteraceae > Arctium > Arctium minus. Next base: position 15,797,889 of record OX941095.1, read on the forward strand.
TTTGCGGGTGTTAATCAAGGAACTGAGTTGTGCGTGTGCCTCTTGACACGCAAAGTGGTGGTATGCGTTTGTAACTTGAACCGCAAAGTGGTGGTTTGCGTTTGCCCTTTGAACCGCATAGTTGAGGTGTGCGTTTCATACCTGACACGCATAGTGGAGGTTTACGGTTCATATGCGACACGCATAGTGGGATGTGCGTTTCATATGAGACACGCATAATTGTTGAATGCGTTCCCTGAGTGACACGCAAAGTGAGGTGTGCGTTCATTGTGTGACACGCATAGTTGAAGTGTGTGTTTCATTTGTGAAGCGCAAAGCGTGGAAGACTTGGAATTTTTTTTTTTTTTTTGAGAAATTTTCAAAACTGTAATATGGCCCTTAACATTTTCAAAATTTTTTTGAGAAATTTTTTTTTTGACTTAAAAAAAAAAAAATTTGAGAAATTTTAAAACCGTGCTAAGTCTTCCTAGGGGGACATAGTTTTTTTTGTGATTAAAATTTCTGATTTTATATTTCAAGTTTTCTGTATTTTCTAGATTGTTTCATTTGGACTAACGATCAGTTCTAGTTTCTTATTGATATATTAATCAAACAGGTTTAAACAAGATGACTTCCAAAGATGCTCTTTCAATTGGCACTGATGTAAAGCCTCCTGTTCTGTTCAAAGGAGAGTACGAGCAATGGAAGGATAGATTTCTGGATTTCATGGATCGGCATTCAAATGGAGAGAATATTCTTCTGTCAATCATAGAAGGTCCTATGGCACCAATCATAGTTCAAATACCAGATGATGATTCTTTTGATAGTGAAGATGGTACTGAGGAAAGAGATAAAAAGATGAAAACAGTGGCAGTGGATATTTCTCAATATTCTGAAGAACAGAAAAGCCGATACAAAGCAGATAAACAAGAAAGATCCTTACTTCTTCAGAGTATTCCGAATGAGATCTATATCAAGATTGATAGTTACAAGGGAAATGCTAAGAAGATGTGGGATCAATTGCAAAAGATGATGATGGGGAATCAGATGAAAGTGGCTAACTGCATCAACAGTTATGAGGAATTCAAAGCCAAAGAGAATGAAAGCTTAGAAGATACTTATGAACAGTTTGTTTTGCTTCTGAATGAGTTGTCCAAGAATAAGGTGAAAAAGAAGCAACTTGAGAACAATGTCAATTTTCTGAGCATCCTACAACCTGAATGGAAGAAGCATACACGTAGGATGAAGCAGATGAAGGATCTGAATGACATACCGTTACATGAGGTATATGAGACTTTGAGGCAGAATGAAGAAGAAGTGGAAGAGAAAAGAGCTGAGAAAAAGAAGGCTGAAAAGGTTCCTGATCCAATTGCATTGGTAGTTGGAGAGAAAAACAAAGAAAAGAAAGAGAAGAAGAAAAAGAAGAAAGTGATTACTAGTTCTAAGTCTGAATATGAATCAGATGGAGATGATGGAGAAAGCCTCAAACAGGCTATGTTGCTATTGACCCGTGCATTCCAGAAAAAGTTTTACAAGAAGCCGGGATCTAACTCACAGAGGTACTCTTCATCAAGTTCTAAGAATCATGAACACCGAGAAAGGGTGGAAGGAAGGAGATATGAAGAGAACATATATGTTGAGAAGAAACCTGATGAAAGGAAAAAGTATGTGAATGACTACACTGTTGTAGAAAAGCCAGCAAGTGATTCAGTCAAATGCTACAACTGTGGCAAGATTGGTCATTTTGCAAAAGATTGTAGAAAGCCAAAAGTTCGCAATTCTCAGTATTATCAAAACAAGCTGTTATTAGCCAAACAACAAGAAGCAGGCATCGCTTTAATGGCTGAAGACGAATTTTGGCTGGATCATTCAGAAGGTGAAGAGGAAGAGAAGGAAGAAACTGTTCATCTCTATCTCATGGGAAAAGAAGTGAAGTATGATGAGTCAGATGACGAGACAGCTGATGAGGTATTAAACTTAACTGAAAAAGATTTTGTAACCAAAATGGAAGCTATGATGGTTGAGCTTAATGATCTTCAATTAAAACTGAAGAAAGAAAAAGACAGAGTTGCTAAAAGAAACAATAAGATATTTAAACTCAATAAGTCGGTTATTGGGAACAAAGATCTGATTGATTCTTTACGCAAGTCTGATTCTGATTCTAAATCTCAAGTAGATTGTTTTGAAAAGAAGATTTCTGATTTTGAAGTTTCATAGGATATGTTCTAGTGATAGGTTCTGAATTTTTTTTGAATATTATTCTCTTGTAATTCCAAATTCTTATGAGAAGTAATATTTAAAGAGGATGACTTTCTCCTCTTCGCTTTCTAGTTAAATGTTCTATGTGTTCTTTATTTATTTTCAGTACTTAGGGGGAGATTGTTAGCCCCAAATCTGAACCAATGAAATTATTGAAAATAACTAAGTCTTCATCTAAAGACTTTCAAGGGACATCAACAAGTCTGTCTCTGAAGTCAGTTCAGAGTCAGTCTGAAGAAAGTAAGTTTGTCTCTAAAGTCAGTTCAGAGTCAGTCTGAAGAAAGTATGTCTGTCTCTGAAGTCAGTTCAGAGACAGTCTCACGGAAAGACATCAGAGAGCTCCTTATCAGAGATCCTAGTTCAGATCTCTGAAGATGATCTCTCTGAATCTCTTGACAAAGAAGAACAGATGACACGTCACCTTGTGATAAGATTTACTTTCTAGAGTAGGTCACTGTTCAAGCATGTCTTGATCTTACCTCTTAGGTAAGATACTGTTCAAGCATGCTTCTATTTTTCAGATAAGTACACTGTTTGCTTTATGGTCCTATAAATAGGACCATCACCTTATTGTTCAAAGTGTGCTTAAGAAGTCTTATAACTGATAATATAAGTTGAATATTTTATTCAAAGAATATCTTGTTTATCTATTTGCTTTATGAACTGTGATATTTGAATCTCCTTTGATATTAAACTATACTGCTTCCACTGTTATTACTCTTATTGTTTATATAATTGTTGTGAGATTAAATCTGGTATACTGCTTCCACTGTTATTACTCTTATTGTTTATATCATTGTTGTGAGATTAAATCTGGGATCCAACAGAAAGAGGGTGAGAGATCAGAGTAAAAGAATATCAAACTCTGCATCAACTATTTTCTGCGTCGGGCAACCACATTACTAGTGTTTCACAATTCTTCATGAACATTATTGAAATAGGCAACTAGCCCATGCCAACTCTTGTTAAAAACCCCACCAGCTACTCATTTTCTTCTCCACAATAAAATGTTTCAATATTTTCAAGGGGACGCAACACATAATCTATCTGATTTTTATTTGGAAAATCTGGATATTGAAAAGGAAGGAAATCTTCCCCTCCTTCGCACTTCGATCATGCACAATTGAGTCTGTGTTATACTATTGTTGTCTCAATGGTTTACACAATTTTGAGCCTTATAAAAAGCAATCATCATGTGTTTAATTCATTCTAACACTTGCATAAACACACAAGGAATATGTTTCTTGTCATAATGTTCATAGAACTTCCTTTGTGGTGTTTCGATGATTGAATGGAATCCCTGGGGGGGTGAACATCATCAAAGCTCCTTTCCAATGTGTATTTGTTACACAGTGACTTCGTGTTACTGACATGCATCGTAACTGATTCTTTTGTTGATTCAGGTGTTACACTCTTATTTTTGTCTTAATTTGCAAAGATTCGGATGAATATATTATATGGATCGGCAGATAATCACAATCTCTTGTACAGATCATTGATCAGAAAAGATTTCAGTGACATTTCTTCTAAAAGTTTTGATGATCAATATGCTCTAATCATCAAAAAGGGGGAGATGTATTCAAGAAATGATAGGAGAGGAGATCAAGAAATGTTGGTTGAAAAGAGAAGCTAATTTCAGTTATGGAGAGAATTTACAAGAAATGAGAGAGTTGATAAAGAAATGTTGGAACTTATTGGAGAAATTTATTCAAGACAGTTGTTTTTGAAGAATATTTTTTGTCAAAGATTGAAAGCAGAAAGAGCAAATTCAAAGATTTTTGAAGATAGTTTGCTGAAACAAATCGAGCTGAAACTGAAGATAATTTATTTCTGAAGTCTGAAAGAGGTTGAGATAACCTTGGGAAGATTATTGAAGAGCATATCTACTATCTTTGGGGAAGATTGTTAATATTTTTCAAAGACAGACTTGGAAGTGTTGATCCAAACTCTCTTAGTGATTTGATAACGACCCTTTTTTGTACTTAGTGAAAATTACGTTTAATATGTATTAGTGTTTCACCATCAGCGATCAGACTGAGTCTGTTCAGTTATCGCTGATAGTCTTCTTATAAACATTTAGTATGTATTAGTGTTTCACTATCAGTGATCAAACTGATTCTGTTCAGTATTGCTGATAGTTCTGATGTAAACAGTAACGTAATCCCTGAAGACAAGTCTCGCGTCAACAGATGTTCATAGCTGAATCGAAGATGAAGTTGTTGAACAAAGAGAAGTCTACTAGTGACCTGATGTGGATATCAGTGAAGCAAAGACAACTCTACTTATACGCGAAGGAACATGAGGAAAGCTTCAGCGATCGCTGAACTCTTGATATCTCTGAAGAAAGAGATATTCAGCGATTGAATGATCACAAATCTTATACCTCAAGTTTCCATTTGTCTTACCTTGCACAACTCAGTACGATGTGTCAAAACTGATACGCCTCTGCCACAATTCGTACAACAACTCTGTCAACTACACTGTTCATGATCTGTCCGAAAGCATGTCTCCCAAAGTCAGACTTCCAAAGCCAATCAGTGAATGCCACGTGTAAAGTGCCCTGCCATGCATTTAATGCATAGGGTATAAATAGGAAGTTCACCCCCTCCATCTGAGGGTGTGCTCAATCCTTGAACTCCAAATAGAAACCTTTCTTTTCTATATTCCTTAATCCCCTATTCTCTGAAATTCTTGTGCAACCATCTTAGTGTTTCTTAAGTTTGTTTAGATTGAGTCTGTCTTAATCTTATTTCGCAACAAACTTGTAAATTGTGTTTGATTTATCAATAAACAATTTATTAAACTTTAAATTTCTATGTTTGTATTCAACCCCCCCCCCCCCTTTCTACAAACTTGTTAAGCACCTCCGGGACCAACAAGTGGTATCAGAGCAGACTGTTTAATCTGATAAACAAGATCTTTCTATATTCTCCTCTTTGATGTTCTAAATGTCACTTAACACAAACACTAACTACTATGATAATGGTTCACTCTCTAAACCTCCTCGATTTAGCAGAGATAACTTTCTCTATGGAAAAATCGAATGATGCTATTTCTTGAAGGTGTTGATCCTACTATACCTGAGTATATAGAAAATGGACCCTATGAACCTGTTAGAATTATAGTTGCAGTTCCCGCTACTGCCACCGCTGAAGCTGTCCCTGAACGCTATGTCGTTAAGGAAATAAGACAGTGGAGTGATGAAGACAAAAAGAAGGTAGGCATAGATGCAAGAGCAAAGACCATTATCTCAATGTCTCTGCCTGATGAAGTTTTCCATTCCATCATGCATCTTAAAACTTCTAAAGAAATGTGGGAAACCATTTGTGTTCAATACGAAGGCACCACTTAAATCCAAGAGACTCGAAAGATTAACTTGGTAAGACAGTATGAAAGTTTCATCGCTGGTAAGAATGAATCTCTCCCTGACGTTCATCAGCGGTTTAACTGCTTAATCATTGATCTAAGAACCGTTGGTAGGACCTATTCTAATTCTGAGGTCCTAACAAAATTCTTAGAATGTCTTCCTGAAAGCTGGGACAGTTATTCAATATGTCTTAAGCTGACAAAAGACTTAAATTCTCTTTCTCTCAGCACTCTGTATGGAATATTGCTCAACTATGAGCAATCGAATCTCTTAAAAGAGAATCTTGTAAAAGATTCTAAAGACTCCAAAAGCACTCCTGTTGCTTTGGTCTCTTCAGAGATAATTCCATCTCAGCGATCTACTCTCACCATCACTGAGTTAGATTCTGAATCTGAGGATCTATCAGACCCTGATCTTTCAGAGTTCGATGAGTCTTTAGCACTCTTGACAAACTATTTTAAGAGATTTGAAAGAAGGAGCAATTTCCGAAGAAATAAGCCTCTCTCTCTCATTGACAAGCCAAAATCAACTCCTGTTGATAAGGCTACTGCCACTTGTTATAACTGTGAAAAGATTGGACACTTTGCTAGTGAGTGCAGATCTAAAAAGGTCTTCAAACCTTCTACCTCAAGAAGATCCAGTGATGACAAATACCTAAAGCTAAAGAACAAATATCAAAAGCTGAAAAGCTATAAGCAAAAAGGTAAAGGTCTCATCGCTGAAGAACATGACTAGGCTGAATCAGAAGAATCAAGTTCTGATGAAGAAGAAGTCCCTAATCTCTGCCTCATGGATGAGATTAAAGAAGAAGTGGAAGAACCATCTGAACCTTCTATGAGCTACATATCATCTCAGGTATCTATCTCTACTAATCCCTCTCTACCTGAAGCCGACAGAAGTCGCGCTGTTGATGAGCTGACGATTGATCTTTATAATGCTCTAAACGACAAAACTCAAGCTGAGAACAAAAATGTTCATTTAACTCTAGAGCTAGAGAAATGTCATGAAAAGATCAGAGAACTAACTCTTTTAGAAGAGAAGTTAAAAGATCAAGTCATTATAAATGAAATCATCAGCATTGAACGCGAACAAGCCATCGCTGCTCTAAAAGCAGAAAAGGCTCATGTTGATAAATGGTGCAAATCATCAACAAAGATCTCTGAGATAATAAATGCTCAAACTCCTGAAAGTGATAAAACTGGGCTTGGCTTTTGGACACCACAGGATGAGCCTAAAGAAGAAAGTTCCATGCTTAAGTTTGGAACGTTTGTCACTCCTATCTCTGACACTTCTTATGATCAATTTTATCCTTCTTCTTCAAATTCTATCCCTGAGGAAAAATCCAAAGGCTCTAAGTCTGTGGATAAAGGAAAATCAATTCTTCGTCCTCAGAAGGCTACCAAGAAAGCAAAGATGAAAGTTCCTTCTAAACCTTCAATGAATCAATCCTCTAGCTCTGTGATAGAAATCTTCGATCTATGTCCTCCAAAGCTAAAGATTGACCTTAAACCTACGAGATCTGAAGAAATAAAAATTCCTCCCATATCTCATGATGAAGGTATTCTTGGAGCTGTACCTGCTCATCTTAAACTTGCAAAACCTTCTACTTCTGGTCCTAAAACCATTTTCAAATATAGAAAATGCTATCACTGAGGTTTTACTGACCATATTGCAAGCAAATGTCCAACTGCCACTAAAGCTGATAAATCAGCTAAAGTGAAGATAAATGCCTCCAAGGCTGAAAAGGTCACTAAAACTGAAAAATCGACCAAGGTGAAGAATACCACTAAGGTTACGAAATTAACCAAAGTGAAGATTACCACTGAAGCTGAATCTTCATCTGCTGTGAAGACTACTGAACCTTCCATCTCCACTAACCCAAAAGGACCTATTGAAAAGTGGGTACCAAACAACGTTTAATCTTCCTTATGTGTGCAGGGATTAAAGGGCATCTGGTATCTCGATAGTGGATGTTCTCGTCATATGATTGGACAAAAAGACTTGCTCACTGAATACAAGAAAGAGAAAGGTCCCTCTGTGACCTTTGGTGGAAATGGAAAAGGATATACCCGAGGGTTTGGTGTTCTCAGCAATGGAACAACTACCTTTCGAAGAGTCGCTTATGTAGATGGACTGAAGCACAATCTTCTGAGCATCAGCCAGCTATGTGACAAAGACTACGAAGTTCGTTTTTCTAAGAAAGCATGTTTAGTGGTGAATGAGAAAGGAAAACTTGCTCTTAGTGGTTATCGCAGAGAAAATGTCTATGTAATAGATATGGACTCTACTACCACTGAAAACTTATGTTTTCTCTCTAAAGCCTCTTCTGATGTCAACTGGCTATGGCACAAAAGGCTCTCTCATCTAAACTTCAAAACCCTGAATTCTCTCTCATCTAAGGAACTGGTTTCTGGTCTTCCTCAGCACTCATATGCTAAAGAATCTCTCTGCTCAGCATGTGAAAAAGGAAAACAAAGAAAAGCTAGTTTCAAATTTAAACAAGTTTCCTCAGTGACAAGTCCTCTTCAGCTCTTACATATAGATCTGTTTGGCCCTGTCAATATCCAATCAATAGCTGGAAAGAAATATACACTTGTCATTGTAGATGAATTCTCTCGCTATACCTAGGTTATCTTTCTTCGCTGCAAGAGTGATACTCCAGAAGAACTAATATCTTTTGTTAAAAAGATGGAAGTGCTGAATAATCTTATTGTTCGTTCAATAAGAAGTGATCATGGAACTGAATTTAAAAACAGTTCTCTGAACAGCTTCTTTGAGAACAAGGGAATTTCTCATAATTTCTCTTCAGTAAAAACACCTCAGCAAAACGGAGTCGCTGAAAGAAGAAACAGAACAATCATTGAAGCTGCTAGATCAATGCTCAGCGATTCTCATCTCCCTACACAATTTTGGTCTGAAGCTGTAAATACTGCATGTTTTACTCAAAACAGATCGCTGATAGTAAAGCGATTTGGAAAGACAACTTATGAACTTTTTCATGGAAGAAAGCCCTCTATCAGCTTTCTTCATATATTTGGTTGTCAGTGCTTTATCTTAAACAACAAAGATCAGCTTGGAACGTTCGACCCAAAAGCTGATGATGGAATATTTCTAGGATATTCCTCCATCTCCAAAGCCTACAGAGTTTTCAACAAGCGAAGACAAACTGTGGTAGAAACAATTCATGTCACCTTTGATGAAACTCGCTCAGCGAACTCTAAACCAATCGCTAACAATGAAGAGCTAAATGCTTGGATGTTTTTGTTGGGAACTGAAGAATTCATCTAGTCATAGTTAGTGCTGCTTGAACAAAGTTAGTACTGCTTAGCTAGTTAGTACTGCTAGTAGTTAGTGCTGCTTAGTAGTTAATGCTGCTAGAAGAAGTTAATGCTGCTGATCATGGTTAGTGCTGCTAAAGAGATTCGGATGGAAAGAATGACAGCTGGATAATCTGAAGATTATGGAAGCTTAGAGATATACATGGAAGATATACTGAAGATATTTTATTTATTGTAATTATCTTTGTATTCAGTATATATATTGTATAGTTTAGAATAATGAGTTAACTTTGGTTTTTCATTCTTTTAGAGAGAAAATCAACCTCAAGGCATAGATCCTAATTCTAGAGAAGTAGAATTCGTATTGGTGAGCCTGTTCATCAATATTGAGGTTGAGTGAGTAATATTGTAACTTCAAAGCATTCAATACAAGTTTACAGTTTGTTCTTCATATCTACTGTGTTGATTTTCTGTTTGATTAAATATCAAAGTGTTATTCCGCAAACTTCTTTGATATTGTTTCTGAGAATTAATTCTTGTTGAGAATTCGATCCTGACAAGTGGTATCAGAGCCTAACTCTCTCAGAAACAGTTATTCATCATGGAAAATCTTACAGAATCAAGCAGTACTTTGGTTTCTAAGGTTCCAATGCTCAAACCAAGTGAGTTTGACATGTGGAAGATCAGAATCAGACAATATATTCTTCTCACTGACTACTCAATGTGGGATATCATTGAAAATGGTTCTTCTGAAGCTGGAAGGATAGGACCAGATGGGAAAAGACCTCCACCAAAGACAGATGGTGAGAGGAAGATCAGACAGACAGAGATGAAGGCCTTGAGCACTCTGCTCTTGGCTATTCCCAATGAATATCAGCATCAATTTTGCAACTGCACTGATGCTCAGATTCTCTGGAATGCTCTAGAGAAAAGATTTGCTGGAACTAAGAGCATCAAAAGAAATCAAAGAGATGTTCTAAAGCAGCAGTATGAGAACTTCACTTCCACAAAGAATGAGTCTATGACTCAAACTTTTGATAGGTTCAATAAACTCATAGGTGAACTGGCTACTGTAGGGGTGAAGATGGAACAAGATGATATCAATAGAAAGTTCCTCAGATCTCTTGGGGATGAATGGACTATGTACACTGTCTCATATAGACAGAGTGACAATCTGGAAGAGAAAGAACTTGATGATCTATACAATGATCTAAGAGTTTTTGAAACTGAGGTAGAAACCAAGAAGAAGCCCTCTGGTTATATTCACAATGCTGCACTTCTTGCAGCATCCACTGATACTACTACCAACCCTGAAGCAGTTAGTACTGCCGGTGGAGTAAGTTCAGAAAAAGGCACTGAAACTATATTTGAAGCCTTTTTGTCCAGTCATAGCAGTAATTCTCTGATTAATGATGATCTTGATCAAATTCACCCTGATGATCTGGAGGAAATGGATATTAAATGGCAGATGGCCATGTTATCCATGAGGGTGAAAAAGTTCATTAAAAGAACTGGAAGAAATAACTTCTCTCAAAGAAGAGAAGATGGAGCTGGTTTTGACAAAACCAAGGTGGAATGTTATAAGTGTCACAAGAAAGGACACTTTGCTAGAGAATGCAGGAGTGCTGTTCCAAACAATAACCACCAACAAGCTCAGAATGGAGGATACAATCAGAACAAGAATCCTGCTCAAGCCCTTGTTTCTCAACAAGGAATGGGATTTGACTGGAGTGATCAAGCTGAGGAAGCCATTCAGAACCAAGCTCTTATGGCAGAAGTGTCTGATCTCCCCACTGAGGTAAGTTCTAATCTTTGCACTAAATCTTGCATTGACACTGTTACAAGATACAGGGATCACAATCAAAGTATGTGTGATGACCTCAAAAGATTAGAAAAGGACAAAAGAGATTATGTGTTGATAGTAGAGAGATTTGAAGAGCAAATCAAAGGCTTTCAAGCTAATGAACTTCAACACTCTTATGACACAAACTATTGGAAGTGGGAAAAGAATGAGTTAGAAACCAAACTGTCTAAGTCCTTAGAAGAGAATGATAGACTGAAAGAGGAACTGTCAAAAGTTAAGCTTGACATAGACAAGTTTTCCTATGCTTCAAAAGCAATGGACTCTCTTCTAAAGGCTCAGATACATGATAAGATGAAGCCTGGTATTGGATACAACAATACACCCCCTCCTTACAATAACAACTATATTTCTCCTACATCAGACTTGTTAGAAACTAAGGAGAAAAAGGACTTGTCTGAAGAAGCTTTTAAGATAGATCATTTGGATGAGGTAGTAGTTAAGGATTTGACTGAAAAAGGAGCCAGTGAGAACAGGGATAATAATGTGAGTAAAAAGATACCATTAGAAAACAATATTATCACCAATGAGGGATGTGGGAAAATCTGGGTCAAGTCCAAGGAGATAGATAAGACTAAAGGAAATGATAACAAGGTCCATTACAAACAAACCACAGTTGTGAATCCTGGATCTTGTAAACAGTGTGATTGCAATAAAGCCAAGAGCCTAAATTATGGTTTAAAAAGAGGAAATCAAAGAAACTGGAATAATCAATGGGCTCAGAAACAAGGAGTTGATCTGAATAAAATCAATAGACCAAAACCTTGTTTTATATGTGGCAAGTTGAATCATTTGGCTAAGTATTGTTACTTTAACCCTATTAACCACCAGATGAACTTTCAAAGATTTGTGCAAAAATCTGTGGGTTATAGGAAGGCTAGAAAGATACATGTGATAAAGAAATCTATTGAAAGTAAAGGCACTTTAAAGAAAAAGATTTTAAAAGAAAGTGTCAAAATGTGGGTGCCTAGAAGTACTAACAGTGTTAGTACTGCTAACAATATTAGTACTGCTAACACAGTTACTACTGCTAACAAGGTTAGTACTGCTAAGCATACAAGTGCTGCCAAGGCAGTTAGTACTTCTAAAACAAGTACTGATTCTAGCAAAAACATTTCCAAGCCTATTATTGTAACAAAGTACTCCAAGAATGAGGAATTAAAGTTCAAAAATCTTGTCAAGAAAGAATGCAAGTATTTTGATGAGAAAGGGGTACCCAAGACCACTTTGGCTTGGGTTCCTAATTCATACTAATTGATTTATTTAATGTGCAGGGCAACCAACAGCTCAAGGGAAAGAGCATTTGGCATGTTGATAGTGGTTGCTCTAGGCACATGACAGGCAACATGTCATGCCTTCAGGATTTCAAGCATATCAATGGAGGACATGTTGCATTTGGAGATAATCTTACTGGTGGTAAGATAAGTGGAAAAGGTAATGTCACCAAAGGTAAGATGACATTTGAGGATGTCTACTATGTTGATCAATTAAAGTACAACCTGTTAAGTGTATCACAGGTTTGTGACAAACAACATAGTATATTATTTACTAATACTGAGTGTATGATTCTTGCTCCAGGGTTCAAGGTAGTTGATGAAAGCATGATACTAATTAGAACTCCAAGAAAGGACAATGTTTACTGTCTTGATATGGACAATGTTGATAGTGATTCATCTCTAAATTGTCTTGTTTCAAAAGCTTCTATAGATGAATCCTCTCTATGGCACAGAAGGATGTGTCACATGAATTTCAAGACTATGAACAATCTTGTTAAAAATAACCTTGTAAGAGGTTTACCTTCAAAAGTCTTTTCATGTGATGATCATTGTGTTGCTTGTCTTAAAGGCAAACAACACAAAACTTCTCATAAGACCAAAGAGTTAAATTCTGTTTCTTCTTATCTCCAGTTATTGCATATGGATCTGTTTGGTCCTACAAATGTTATGAGTATAGGCAAGAAATCTTACTGCTTGGTTATTGTTGATGATTACTCCAGATTTACTTGGGTATATTTTCTAAGGACTAAGGATGAAACAAGTGGTCTTATCAAATCCTTTATTCTAAGAATTGAAAACCAAACTAATCAAAGAGTAAAAATCATTAGATCAGATAATGGAACTGAGTTTAAAAATCATGATCTAAACACCTTTTGTGAAGAAAAAGGTATTGAGAGGCAATATAGTGCTCCTAGGACTCCTCAACAGAATGGTGTTGCTGAAAGGAGGAATAGAACACTAATAGAGGCTGCTAGATCTCTGTTGGCTGATTCCAAATTACCAATTACCTTCTGGGCTGAAGCAGTTAATACTGCTTGTTATGTCCAAAACAGAGTTCTAGTGGTCAAGCAAAAGAACAAGACCCCATATGAGCTTTTAAATAAAAGAAAACCTTTTATTGGTTTCTTCAAACCTTTTGGGTGTCCTTGTACAATTCTAAATACCAAATCTCACTTAGGTAAGTTTGATAACAAAGCAGATGATGGATTTCTTGTTGGATATTCATCTCAGAGTAAGGCTTACAGAGTTTTTAACTCTTCTTCTAGAATAATTGAAGAAAGTGACAATGTCAAATGCAATGAGAACACACCAAATCCTGTTGGGTCTGGACCTCAGTGGCTATTTGACATTGATTCACTAACTAACTCTTTTGGTATCAGTAATGAGTATACAGGAACAGGAAGTGGAGGATCAGGGATCACACAAGTTCAAGAAAGTATATCTAAATCTATGATTTTTCCTATACCCACAGTAAATTCTGTTGAAGACTGTGAAAAGGAATCATTTACTGGACCAAGTCAGAGTGAAGAAGAAACTAGAGATGAGGAGACTCAAGAAAATAATGAAGTGGCATCTGAAAACACTTCAGTTGAGTTGCATGAATCTAATCTTGAGGCTGGACTGAATGAAGAACCTAGTCATAACACCAGAGTTCAAAAGAATCATCCTCCACAGCTGGTAATAGGAGATATCTCTTCTCCTATGATGACTAGACATCAAAGCAGGCTTCAGGAAATGCAAGATAAACAGCATACAGCGCTTTCTTGTTTTCTATCACAGCTTGAGCCTAAAAAGGCACATGATGCTATGAAAGAATCTAGCTGGATAGAAGCAATGCAAGAGGAACTGTTACAGTTCAAGCTACAAGATGTATGGGATCTAGTAGACCTTCCTAAAGGTCACAGAGCAATTGGCACAAAGTGGATTTTCAGAAACAAGAGAGATGAAAGAGGGATTGTCATAAGGAACAAAGCAAGGCTGGTGGCTCAGGGATATACTCAAGAAGAGGGTATAGATTATGAAGAAGTGTTTGCACCTGTGGCTAGAATAGAAGCAATCAGACTATTCCTAGCCTATGCTTCTTATATGAACTTCAAAGTCTATCAAATGGATGTAAAAAGTGCCTTTCTCTATGGGTCAATTGAAGAAGAAGTATATGTCTGTCAACCCCCAGGGTTTGAAAACCCAAGCTATCCAGACAGGGTATACAAATTAAAGAAAGCACTTTATGGACTACATCAAGCTCCAAGAGCATGGTATGACACTTTGTCATCCTATCTCTTGGAAAATGACTTTGAAAGAGGAGTCATTGATAAGACTCTATTTATCAAGAGAAAGAAGAAGGATATCTTGCTGGTCCAAATCTATGTTGATGACATTATCTTTGGATCTACAAGAAACATAATGTGCAAGGAGTTTGAAGATTTAATGCATCAAAGGTTCAAAATGAGTTCCATGGGGGAACTTACTTTCTTCCTTGGACTCCAAGTTCATCAGAAGTCAGATGGCATTTTCATATGTCAATCCAAGTATGTGCAGGATATTCTAACCAAGTTTGGTTTCTCAGAATCAAAACCTGCCAGCACACCTATGGAAACACACAAGCAGATCACAACAGATCTTGAGGGGGAAGATATGGATGTGCATCATTATAGATCCATGATTGGCTCTCTCATGTATCTCACAGCATCAAGGCCAGATATAATGTTTCCAGTCTGTGTATGTGCAAGATTCCAAGTTAGGCCAAAGCAATCTCACTTTCAAGCTGTTAAGAGGATATTCAGATATCTCAAAGGGCAACCCAGATTGGGACTATGGTATCCTCATAACTCACCTTTTGACCTAATAGCATACTCAGACAGTGATCTAGGTGGGGCAAACTTGGACAGAAAATCTACTTCTGGAGGATGTCAGTTTTTGGGTGCTAGACTAGTCTCATGGCAGTGCAAGAAACAAACCACAGTATCCACATCTACAACAGAGGCAGAGTACATAGCAGCTGCAAGTTGCTGTTCTCAAGTCTTATGGATTCAGAATCAAATGTTGGATTATGGGGTAACCTTTCTACACACTCCAATCTTTATTGACAACAGCAGTGCTATTAGCATTGTGAATAATCCAGTCAAGCACTCAAAAACAAAGCACATTGAGATCAGGTATCACTTTATAAGAGATTGTAATGAAAAGAAACTTATTCAAGTTGTCAAAGTTCACACTGATAATCAGTTTGCTGATCTATTCACTAAAGCTTTTGATGTGGGTAGATTCACTTTCTTGGTAACAAGTGTGGGAATGATCAACTCTGAATAATCCCCTTCTCAAAAAGGGGTTTTATATCTGTATATTATTCTTGGAGTTACTAATCTTCTGTTTCAGGATATGCATAGCAGTACTCAGTGTTTAGCAAGTTTAAAAGGAGTAAGTTAGCTTTTAGTGGTTAATACTGCTTTTAGTAGTTAATACTGCTAGTGGTTAATACTGCTTTCAGTTAATACTGCTCGTAGTTAATACTGTTTTCAGTTAATACTGCTAGTGGTTAATACTGCTTTCAGTTAATACTGCTCGTAGTTAATACTGTTTTCAGTTAATACTGCTAGTGGTTAATACTGCTTTCAGTTTATACTGCTCGTAGTTAATACTGTTTTCAGTTAATACTGCTAGTAGTTAATACTGCTTTCAGTTAATACTGCTAGTGGTTAATACTGCTTTCAGTTAATACTGCTCGTAGTTAATACTGCTTTCAGTTAATACTGCTCGTAGTTAATACTGCTTTCAGTTAATACTGCTAGTGGTTAATACTGCTTTCAGTTAATACTGCTCGTAGTTAATACTGCTTTCAGTTAATACTGCTAGTAGTTAATACTGCTCTAGGTTAATACTGCTTATGTTCCGAATACTATAAATACTCTTTGCCCGCCTAAAAGTTCATAACGACTCTTTGCATACTGTTCTCTTGCGCTCAAAACCTTTTCTCTCTCAAGTTCGAAGTCTTCAGGTAAGCTTTTCACTAAGATCAATGGCATCAATGACTTTCATTGATGAGCACAATAAGATTGCGATGCTACAAAAACCAAAGCAAGCTGCAGGATTTCATCAGATTGTGGATTTCCTCAAGTCAAGCCACATTGCTCATGCTCTCATTGTATCCCCTACAATCTATATCGAGCATCAAAGGCAGTTCTAGGCTAATGCAACCATTGTTGTTGAAAATGGTGTGCAGATGATCAAGACAAGAATCTGTGATCAATCACTCACGGTTACTGAAGAGGTTATTCGCATCAGTCTGCGTCTAGACGATGCCTCTGGTATAACCTCTATCCCAAATGATGAACTGTTTTCAAATCTTACAAGAATGGGGTATGGAGGCCCATTGGGAGTTTTCAAATTCTCTAAAGCAAAATTTTCACCCCAATGGCGGTTCTTTGTCCATACTCTTATGCATTGTATCTCCAAAAAGACTACTGGATGGAGTGAGTTCAGCAACACTATTGCTTATGCTTTGGTATGCTTGGCCACTGCCAGAAAGTATAATTTTTCTAAAATGATTTTCAGTGATCTTGTCTCAAACATGGGAAACAAAAAGAGCTTCTTTATGTATCCCAGGTTTGTTCAAGAAGTCATTACTCATGAATTGACGGATATACCTCAACCTGTTGGGGTATATGTACCTAAACCCCCCAAAGGCAAGGTTTTCTCAAATATGAGAAATCTGCTGGGGACTCTGAAGGAGTTGACACCCCATTGTTCTCTACAATGATGGTGGTGTCCCAAACCAATGAAGGTATGGCAGCAGGGTCAAGGCCCCCATTAGACCAACCCACTGCTAGTCAAGCCCAACCTTCCCTCTCAAAATCCATTCCCCAGTCCCTTCTTGAAAAACCAACCTCTCCTATCACCCAAACTTACAAGAGAAAACAGGTAAAGAAGGCTCCTTCCCTTCTTGTACCATTACCCTCTCAGCCTTTAAGCCCTCTAAGGGAGAATTATCCCATAGGGAATATCCAAAGGGTAACCACAAGGGTGTCTCCCAACCCAAAGGAGGTGCTCTCTGAGGAGGAGGTAGAGCATATGGGTGATGAGGCTGCCACTACTCCTGCTAGCACAGAGGAGGAAAGTGGTAACATCAATAAGACCTCCCCCATGGCAACTTTAAATGAGCAATCATTTGAAGGTCCCTGGTGCCAAGAAACGACAGGGGTGGATAGTGCTTCTGCAAGGCAGAAGACTTCCACTACTAAAAGATCCAATGATCCTTCAAAGGAGGGTAATACTTCTGGAGAGGGTGAGGACAGATATACGTACTATGAATTGATGGAAACAATGGGGAACATCAATCAAGATGTTCTCAAACAAGGCAAAGAAATTGAAGAAATGAAGCTAGTCATTCTGTCACAACAAGTACAGATTGCTAAGCTGAAGAAGATGGTGATTAGTATGGTACAAAGGAAGAAGAGAAAGCAATTCCAACTAAGGAGAAGGAAATTTGAGAATGATGCTCCCAAAAAGGGGGAGATCAACATGGAAGAAGCCACAAGAGAGGGGAAGCTTAATGTTGAAGGGGAGCAGGAAGCAGAAACAGAAAGAGATTCAGTGCCAAAAGAAACAAAAGAAGCAGCAGAAACAGTTACTACTGCTGACATTAATAAAGCAGCAGAAACTGTGAAAGAAGTTTTAACAGATCTTGAGATTGCAGAAACCTTACTAAAAGCCAAGAATGATACTCCCAAGGTCACTTCAAAGACCAAAGGAGTAATCATCAAAGAACAAGGTGAAGTGATCAAGAAAGATAATAGCAAGAAGGTAATGAACAAAGACAAAGGAAAAGCAAAAATGGTGGAATCTGATCAACCAATCAAAAAGCAAAGGTTGGTTGAATCAGATGAAGCTTTAGCTAGAAAGATGCAAGATGACATTGAAGAGGAAGAAAGAGTTCAGATGGAAAAGGACAGGGAAATGGCAAAAGCTCTAGCTGTTGAACTGAATGAAGCTTATCAACTGAGTATGGCAACTGAAATTGCACAGAAGAAAGCTGCAAGTATGAAGAAATCAGTGGTGAAAACAGTTGCAAAGAAGAGAAAACCCTCAAAGACATTCCTAGGTACCCAAGAGAGGAACAAGATGATTATATTTCTCAAAGGTGCTGTAGGAGTCAAAAAGGAGATGTTCTCCCAAATGTCTTTTGAGAAGATCAAAGAGCTGTATGATTCAGAGATGTTGAAGCTTCAGGGAAATGAAACTGCTAGGGTGGAGATGGAGAAGAGGATAAAAGAAAGTAATGACTTTGATTGTCAAAAGCCATTTCCAGATGAGCAAGAAACACCTCCTAAGAAAGAGTCCACTCTGGGAGAAAGTCTAAGAACTTTAAAGAGAACAAAAATGATGGCAAGGAGAAAGCCAATCAAGAAGCTTAAAGTATCTGAAGAAGAGGCTAAGAAGGTTGCTGAAGAAGAAGGGGCACCTGAGTCATCTAAACAGAAAGAGCCATCAAACACTGATGATGTAAATCTGTACATGGTAGTGATGGACAAAGTGACTGAACCAATTTCAGCAGAACCTGTAGGAGTTAAGCCTCCTGAGGTCATTCACTGGGATATATTGACAGTGGATGGAAAGGAATATATAAGGCTGAAAAGAAAGGATGAAAAGTATGAAGTGTTCAACACATGGGCAAAAATTGTCAGAACATGCTCCAGATCAGATATTGAAGAGATGTTTGAGATAGGAATGAAGTTGTATGCAGATATTCTAAAGGCTCCAGGGATTTCAATTACAAAACTGGTAATGGAGTATCTGTGTATGATGTTCAAACCTGAAGAAGTAGAGCACTTGATCAAGGATGTCTTCAAATCAATAAACAGTTGGACTATATATGAAATTAGTGGAGTATATACAGTGACTTTGGATTTAAACCACACTGAATAGTTCCTAGTGGATAGAGTGTATAATCATAGCAGATTGAAACTTCATGCCATGCTGAAAAAAAATTAAGATGTGTTCCAGATTCAGAAATGGCTAAATACTTGATTCAAAGAACCATCAATCAGAGTTTGGGATTGGATGCAAACACTGGGATTTAGGCCATGATAGAGTTTTGGGAGCATCTTGAAGATTAATTCTGAAGAACTTGACTTCTTTTCCTAAAAGTCAAGTTAGGGGGAGATTGTTGGGAACTGAAGAATTCATCTAGTCATAGTTAGTGCTGCTTGAACAAAGTTAGTACTGCTTAGCTAGTTAGTACTGCTAGTAGTTAGTGCTGCTTAGTAGTTAATGCTGCTAGAAGAAGTTAATGCTGCTGATCATGGTTAGTGCTGCTAAAGAGATTCGGATGGAAAGAATGACAGCTGGATAATCTGAAGATTATGGAAGCTTAGAGATATACATGGAAGATATACTGAAGATATTTTATTTATTGTAATTATCTTTGTATTCAGTATATATATTGTATAGTTTAGAATAATGAGTTAACTTTGGTTTTTCATTCTTTTAGAGAGAAAATCAACCTCAAGGCATAGATCCTAATTCTAGAGAAGTAGAATTCGTATTGGTGAGCCTGTTCATCAATATTGAGGTTGAGTGAGTAATATTGTAACTTCAAAGCATTCAATACCAGTTTACAGTTTGTTCTTCATATCTACTGTGTTGATTTTCTGTTTGATTAAATATCAAAGTGTTATTCCGCAAACTTCTTTGATATTGTTTCTGAGAATTAATTCTTGTTGAGAATTCGATCCTGACAGTTTTCTCATTACAGAGAAACATAACCTTTCTTTTCAAACCATCAGCACACAGATCCACCTACTGCTGATGATGATCCAAACATCATACATCCTAATGCTGAATCCAACTCATGGGTTTCAACTGAACCTCCAAACACACTGCTACCATCAGATCTACCTTCGTCTGAAAACCTCTATGATAACAATAGTTTGTCCACTACTCAACAGTTAATTGCTGATGAACCTCAAACGTCCTCATCAGTAAATATCCCAATTGTTGATCCAACATCTGAGTTAAGCGATCATGCTCCTGCTCAGCGATGGACCAGAGATCACCCAATAGATCAAATTCTTGGTGATCCCGATGCAGGTATTCAGACACGACGAAGTTCAGGTAATATCTGTCTCTTTGTTAACTTTCTCTCTTTAATAGAACCAAAAACGACTGATGATGCCCTCAGAGATCCAAACTGGGTTATTGCTATGCAAGAAGAGTCAACTGAGTTTACTCGAAACAAAGTTTGGAATCTCGTTCCTAGACCATCTGATAAAACTGTTATAGGCACCAAATGGGTGTTTAGAAACAAGTTAGATGAACATGGAACTGTAACCCGCAACAAAGACCGACTTGTGGCTCAGGGATACAGACAAGAGGAAGGCATAGACTATGATGAAACCTTTGCCCCTGTGGCTAGGCTCGAAGCAATTCGACTATTCTTAGCTTATGCAGTCTATAAAGACTTCATCGTTTATCAAATGGATGTAAAATCAGCGTTTCTAAATGGAAAGCTGAATGAAGAAGTCTATGTAGAAAAACCTCTAGGGTTCTATGACCCTAAGTATCCAAATTATGTTTATAAATTGGATAAGGCTCTCTATGGTCTAAAATAAGCCCCTCGTGCTTGGTATGACACTCTCTCATCTTTTCTTATCTCTGAAAAATTTGAACGTGGCAAAATTGATAATACACTGTTTTTCAGAAAGATAAAAGGTCATATTATTCTTGTACAAATATATGTCGATGACATCATATTTGGTTCTACTAACCCATCTTTGTGTACTCGCTTCGCTGAAAGAATGAAGAAAGAATACAAATTGAGTATGATGGGTGAGCTGACATATTTTCTTGGTCTTCAGATTAAACAATCTGACAAAGGTACTTTTATCAGCCAAGGTAAGTATGTTAAAGATATGTTGAAGAAGTTTGATCTTACACAAACTTCAGCGATGAAAACTCCTATGGCACCTCCCTTGACACTTAACAAAGATCCATCTAGAAAACCTGTTAATGTCACTGCCTATAGAGGAATGATAGGCTCCCTGTTGTATCTTACAGTGAGCCGACCTGACATCATGTATTCTACTTGTTTATATGCACGCTATCAATCTGAACCCAAGGAATCCCATCTGATCGTTGTCAAGCAAATTTTCAGATATCTGAAAGGAACTCCTAACCTCGGTCTTTGGTATCCCAAAGACTGAGGGTTCGATCTAACTGGTTATTCTGATAGTGATTTTGCAGGTTGTAAACTTGACAGAAAGAGTACCACTGGTGGATGTCAACTCCTAGGAGGAAAGCTGGTAAGCTGGACAAGAAAGAAGCAAAATTAAGTGTCCACTTCCACAGCTGAAGTTGAATACGTAGCCGCTGGAAGTTGTTGTTCTCAGATCTTATGGATGAGAAATCAACTATTAGACTATGACCTTCAGCTATCAAAGATTCCAATCTATTGCGACAGCACTAGTGCTATCGCTATAGAAAATAATCCAGTGCTACATTCAAATACGAAACACATAGAGAACAGATATCATTTTATCAGAGATCATGTGATGAACGGTGATATTGAACTTCATTTCATCCCTACTGACTATCAGCTCGCTGATTTATTCACCAAACCTCTTGATGAAACAAGATTCAACATTCTCATTAGTGAGCTTGGAATGCTGAATCTTGAAGAGTAACTCTTCAGCGTTCATGCATTGTGTCAGTAATCATAAGTTCCCCTTTTATCACTCTGATAAACATTCTGACTCTCAGGTATGTTCTCTCCATCCCTACAACTGAATATTCATTCAGTTAAGATGTTTTCAAAATATTAACTTTAATCACTGAACTTTCTTTAAATGATTAAAAGCTTTTTGAAAAATAAATTTATCACTGATATTTCTAGTCAGTGATCCTTCTTAAAAGAAAATTCATCCCTATCTTTACCATCAGGGATACTTTCAAAAAGAAAAATCTTTCGCTGACTTTTCTTCAGCGATAATTTCAAAACGGACAAATGAACAGTCTCTCTCTCTTCTATGACGTCATTTGACCCGACAATCCACGACTTGCCTTTTTCTAACACGTTCGTCCATTGCCCTTCCATCCAATCAACTTCGTGGGACGTGTCCATGTCATGATGAACATTTGTTTTCCCGCCTCACACACTCTCTCTCCTTCTCTCTCACGTATAAAAAGAATGTTTTTCCATTCTTATCATTTTACGCTTTCTGGAAATACTTTCAAGGCAAGAAAACTCTCTCAAAAGAATTCTAGCATTCTCAAGCATTTGCATCATCTCCTTCAAGATCAACAGGTTATTCTTGATCATCTTCTTATTCTTGTTCTAAATCTTTTTACATAATACTCCATTTATGGACTTCCATTATGGGTTTATAAGTTTCTTTTTAATAAAATCATCTTTCTTTTGATTTTATTCATTCAAAACCAATTTTTTGATTATCTTCATTCAAAATATTTGGTTTTTCTTCTTGTTCTTATATCTTACATTAAGAACACCTTTTTAGTCTTCAAATATGTTGATTTTTCTATGTTTCTTTCCTAAAATAGAAACTAGGAAAACCTTCTTTATTTTTAGACTAAAACTTTTCTTCTATTCTTCTATCTGTTCATATTCAGAATGTCTCAATCTGCACTTGTCGCCTCTAATAACGTCAAGTTCGCCATCGCTGATTCTGAGCTTCCCAAAAACAATCATCTTGCTAGCCTTGACTTTGATGGTGTCAAATACCCACATCTGGTGGAAGCCGCAAAATTTCTGAAGCAATCCTGCATTGCTTATGCTATCACTGTGGATCCCACACCTTCCAAAGCTCTTCTCCAACAATTCTGGTTTACCGCTGAAGAGACCTCTCTCATTAACAAAAAGGGTGAACTAGTTCCTTCTATCTCCTTCAGCACTGAACTTGGAACAAGGATGATGACAGCCTTAGGGTTGAGGAAAGCTCTGCGATTTCCCGACAAACCCAGGAATGGATTCGACGCTTTACCCACTGATGCTGAACTCATCCAATTCCTGGATGCTATGGAATACTCTTGGGAACCCAAGCCAAGAACGACAATACCAAACAAGAAGCTGACTCTGGTGACTTACTTCATTTAGTGTATGAGTGGGAAGAGTGGGTCACTGGACCAGGCCAGCAAGATTCAGGTCCAGATGACTTACTCAGTGATCGCCGGAAGAAATTTCGACTACGCAACAGCTATCTTTGATTCCCTAAGGTCAAAGATAGAGAAGACCGAGAGGGATCCAAAGATTCCCTATGTACGCTTCATCTGTGCGTACCTGAAGTTCCTATACCCTGCTACTAACCCCACCAATGCTGATGCATCTTTTCCAAAAGTGGGTCAACGCTCCCTGGAGGTCAAGCCGCTTCCCAACGAGGTAAGTATCTCTGAACTTCGCTCCCGACTCTCTCTCCTCACTTCTTCGTCTTCAGCGGCCATGCAGGAGGTTACTTCTTCTGCTATCCCTGCCACTACCCCTTCCAAACGACCATCAACTGGCTCTATTGGTCCTTCAAAGAAGACCAAGGTGACCAAGGAGAAAGCTACCTCTAGCTCAATCCCTAAGGATGTTTATCAACAAACTTCCTTGGATGCATTCTTGGGTCTCTCCTCCACATCCTCAGCGATACCCACTTCAACCGTGCCAGCGATCTCGGTCGTTGTCACAACAACAGTGACGCAACCTACAATCTCAGTTCAGCAACAACCTGAGGTAACTACCCCTATCCCTACATCTTCTATCCCCATCTCTAGTCCTTCTATTTCTTTGATCTCTAACCCTCCATCTATTTCTACTCAACCACAGTTTAGACCCATAGGACCTGAACATCAATCTTTTGAGGAATTTTTACTTCTCTACAAAATGTTTGATAATTCAGGTACCCCTATAACCTTAAACACTTCTCCCAACTCACCATATAAGCCTGTCTCTCAACAACTAACTTATATTTCAGGTCCTAGTTTGGCGACTGTTGACACCAATGTCAACAGTTTGAGTGCAAAGGTGAAGTCTCTTACTGCCTCTCTCAACAACAACACTAGCGCTGTTCATACCGCTGGTGAAGCACTGAAGACGCTAGCAGATCAATGCGCCTCCAAAGCTGACGTTTCTCAAATCTCTACTCTCCAAGAAGCGATTGTGAAAGTCAGGGAAGACTCACAGCAACAGTTTGCAGCCCTGGCTTCAAAGGTTGATTCCTGTGAAGTTCTTCTTCAGCAAATCCTGACTCACCTGAAGGCACTAGCTCCAACTCCTACTCCCTCATTCACAGAGAATGATCGTACATCGCTGAACATTTCCGTGGAGTTCATTCATCAGGCTACGTCAGATCTTCTTGCGTTTGAAGGCCGTCTGGACTGTTTGGAGGCTGAAGTTCAGGTGTTGATCGCTGCAAAAGCTTCATCTCCTTCCAAAGATCTCTCCCTCCCTGATAATGACAAAGAGGGGGAGAAGGCAGCTGAAGAAAATACGAAGTTTGAAGTCGCTGCTGAGGTCCAACAGAAGGAAACTCCCTCTCAGGTTGAGGGGGAGATAGCTGCTGGAAAAGCCCCTCCTTCTCTTGAAGATTTAATCGATGATGAAGAAGAAGAGGACGATGAAGATGAAGCCCTTGATCTTGAAGATCAAGAGGAAGAACCTCATCAAGATGATGATGATGACGATGAAGAATATCCATCGCTATGGTGTTCTTTCGCCATCACTTCATCAGCGATAACTTCAAAAGAAGTTATCAAAGCAGGGGGGAGCCATGGAACTTCTTCAGGGACCCCTTCCCAAAGCAAAGGTGCTCCTGCTGAGGGAAGCCTGAAGAAGACTTCACTATCTGAGGAGAATCCTTCTCAGGTATGCCTTTCCCTCGTTCCCTTATCCTTCTATAAAAATCCCACCCCTGTTTCTTTCTAGCCTTTATCTCTCTTCTTCCATAAAAATAATCTAATCTTTTTCATTTTCTGACCAGACAGTTCTCTCCCCTGTGTAAGGGTAAAGAGCTCCAAATAATCCCAGCTGCTGAAGCTGATGACCAGATAATCCCAATCTCTGTAAAAGAGATTGATGAAGAGGATGATGAAGAAGAAGAGTCGCTGCAACACCCACGGAGGTCCTCTAGACCACTTCATTGGTCAGAGGAAGATATAAAGAAAAGAACATAGATGACTCTTATCTGGAGTTCCTGACTGAAGCTGAAATTGAAGAATCCATCAGGGCTGAGAAGTTGATCGCTGACTGTCAAAGAGATGCCTCTCTGGCTCTCAAAATTCCGTCTTCTCAAGTCAAAGACAAGAAACTGAAGAAGAAACTAGTTGAAGTCCAGGCTGCTTTGAAAGACATTGAAAAGGAACGCTCAAAAGCTCTAGTGGTCAGCGATATCTCAGTTGATTGGTGCAAACATAAACTCGACTATCGATTTGACCCAATGAAGATTGTTTCAGTCGCTATCTCTGGAAGAAAGAAGAAGGACAAAGTTTCTGTCACTATGGAGATTACCAGAGAGGATGGAAGCTGCAAGGCAATGTTTGTTTCAAAGCTGGAAAGCCTCGGTTATATGGAATGGATTGAGTTCAAAGACGCACTTAAGAAATCAAAGTCGATCTACAGAGGTTATGTTGAAGGGATAAATGATTCTCTCATCAACAGAGTCGCTGCAATATTAAAGGTGTCGTCTGCTCTTCCTTCTAAGCCAAAGCAGATCAGAAGAAAGCCTGTCTCCTCCTCCTCTAAAAATGTCGTAGTGATCAGGAATGAAACCTCCATCAAATTTTCAAGAGAAGCTCTGTTCGTTCCTCCTCCTGATCTTTCAGTTCTGAATCTATCTCTGCCTCCCGGTGTACCATATGTTGCGGGACAAGTACTCGAAGAACCTTTTGGAATCTTCTACAGAGATGACCAGGAACAACTCAAATTTCAAAGAATCTCTGAAATCCGTATCTGTCCCCTCGGCCTTCTCAAGGATCTCATATGCTTATGGTGTGATCTCTCTCCTGCTGCTGAGCAAATAAAAGTAATAATTAGCAAAGAATCTTTAGAGCAAAATCAAAAAGGATAAGATATACCTGAGTATTTGATCAATCCTCCTAAATCCTCTTTAGATAGTTGATAGAATAGTTTTCTTCTTGTAATCTTTTAGTTTAAACTTACAATAGTTAGTACACCACTTGTACTTGTAATTTTCATACCTTGTAATTCTTTTCCTGGATTAATGAAAATTTCAGTGAAGTACTTAACTCTATCAGTACTGTAAAAGATCCCTCAAAATAGTAATTGGGACATGTATGTTATGAGTCCTGATTATTCCATCATTTTGAATTATAAAGTAATTTTCTTCAGTTACTTTGTCATTATAAAATAGGGGGAGATTGTTGATCCAAACTCTCTCAGTGATTTGATAACGACCCTTTTCTGTACTTAGTGAAAATTACGTTTAATATGTATTAGTGTTTCACCATCAGCGATTAGACTGAGTCTGTTCAGTTATTGCTGATAGTCTTCTTATAAACATTTAGTATGTATTAGTGTTTCACTATCAGTGATCAAGCTGATTCTGTTCAGTATCGCTGATAGTTCTGATGTAAACAATAACGTAATCCCTGAAGACAAGTCTCGCGTCAACAGATGTTCATAGCTGAATCGAAGACGAAGTTGCTGAACAAAGAGAAGTCTACTAGTCACCTGATGCGGATATCAGTGAACCAAAGACAACTCTACTTATACGCGAAGGAACATGAGGAAAGCTTCAACGATCACTGAACTCTTGATATCTCTGAAGAAAGAGATATTCAGCGATTGAATGATCACAAATCTTATACCTCAAGTTTCCATTTGTCTTACCTTGCACAACTCAGTACGATGTGTCAAAACGGACATGCCACTGCCACAATTCGTACAACAACTCTGTCAACTACACTGTTCATGATCCGGCCGAAAGCATGTCTCCCAAAGTCAGAGTTCCAAAGCCAATCAGTGAATGCCAAGTGTAAAATGCCCTGCCATGCATTTAATGCATAGGGTATAAATAGGAAGTTCACCCCCTCCATCTGAGGGTGTGCTCAATCCTTGAACTCCAAATAGAAACCTTTCTTTTCTATATTCCTTAATCTCCTATTCTCTGAAATTCTTGTGCAACCATCTTAGTGTTTCTTAAGTTTGTTTAGATTGAGTCTGTCTTAATCTTATTCCGCAACAAACTTGTAAATTGTGTTTGATTTATCAATAAACAATTTATTAAACTTTAAATTTATGTGTTTGTATTCAAACTCCCCCCCCCCCTTTTTACAAACTTGTTAAGCACCTCCGGAACCAACAGGAAGAATACAAAAAGTTTTTAAGAAAGTATTGTCAAAGAAAGGGGAGATCTTCAGAGTATAAAAAAGGGAGTTTGTATTGCTAAATCTTTTTCAAATGATCTTGAATATAAAGGGGGAGATTGTTAGTGCATAAATATGTTGGATTCAAGATCATAGAAGATTGAATATCAAAGTCAAGCCAAGTCAAAGCTCAAAAGTCAACTCTCAAGCAAAGTCAAAGACAAGTGTAATAAAGTCAAAGTCAAAGTCAAAGGTCTTTGTAATTTCTTTTGTAATGTGCTTGTAAGCGTGTATGTTAGTTTTTGTTTTAATAGATAGGTGGTTAGTAGTTGTGGTGTGAGAACACTTGTAACTAGATTCGCAGAGAGTTAGTGAGAGAAAGTTGTAGAAAGAGAAAGTGGTCACTGAGTCATTTGTAATCGATTCTTGAAGTTGAATTGAAACAGGTAGATTAATAAATCTTGTTTCTGTGATTGTTAATCAGTAAGAATTTGATAAATCTGGGAATAATAGTATCGATTTCTTCAATGCTTATTTCCTATAATGCTTATTTCCTTCAAACCTATCGATTTCTTCACTGTTTTTTTGCCCCAATAAACCCATCTTCAATGTTCATTTGCTCCAATAAACCTATCGATTTCTTCACAGTAGACTTTTGTAGAATTAGAGTAGATTTATTCCAAGTTTTTACATTTCCAAGAGATTGTAAATTGAAGTACAGTAGATTTATTCGTTGATTCAAGAGATTATAAATATGGGATTTATTCCTTCACAGTAGATTGTTGTTGTTTACATCTTCCTTCACTTTTGTTGTTCACATTTTGTTTCCTTTACAGTAGATTGTATTGTAGATTGTAGATTGTTTACATTTTTTTTTCTCTCCAAATGGACAGATTTTGATGCACATATTTTGATGTGTTGTCAAAAGTGTTTTTTGATGTGTTGTAGCTTGTTACCCAATGTGTCTTTGATTTGTTGTAGCTTGTTTTCCAATGTGTCTTTGATGTGTTGTAGATCGTTATCCGATTTTGTTTTAGGTATGGAACAAACCAGGGAATCACACCAACAAAAGAGAATTTGGATAAGTTCACAATATTGTAGAAACTTTCCTAGAGGCTTGTATTCTAGAGGTGGGTTTGAATGGGAACGAGGGTAGTAGCTTGAAGGCACTTTCTTGGATGAAAGTTGCCGAGACATTAAAAACCACACACAATTTTGTTGTCGATCAAAAGCAAATGTGCAATCATTTTGGTTATCTGAAAGGAAAGTATGGTGCTTTAGAAGTTAAAAAACAAAACCGGGAATGTCTATGATCCTTCCATGAACACTTTTAACTTGACGCATGAAGAATGGGAGTTGGAGATGGAGGTCATTTTCTAACACTACTACAGAAATAGGTATTTTAAACGTTTGTTTTGGACATTTTTAAACCGTTTTACAATCGTTTGAAAGAGCACCGTTTGAAAAAGTCAGGGGCTTTTTTAAACGGTTTTTGAACCGTTTAAAAAAGTCACATTAAAACCGTTTAAAGAATAGAAGAATGCTATATGTTGCACATAAGACTCGATCTCAAAACCACAGCCATGCAAACCCACAACACTTACCATTCCGCCACATCTTCTTCTATGTTTATATAAGCACCATTAATTCTTTTATTCATTTTCTGTCCAGCTTTGTACTCCCAACTTCAACTTCAGATTGGGCCCAGATTTCCTCCAAATTACCAAAAACTCAAAACACGAAAATTGTAGATCTGTGTGTTGGGTTTCCAGATCATCTTGAATAACTCAAATCAGAGATTGGACGAGTGAGATATGATCAAAACGTCTCAGTTGTGCAAATCAGTGAAAATTTATCTTTTTGTTCTTTTTCGCTCCAAATTGTTCCGAACCTATCAAAATATAAAAACGCATTAATGTAGTTCGGTAAATTTTTAAAGGCCTTTTTAAACGGTTGTTTCTAGAGAACCGTTTAAAAAGATGTATATATTTTAAACGGTTGTATGAAAAAACCGTGTAAAAAAGTTAGGCGGGTTTTTAAACGGTTTTGTTCAATTATCTGTGTGAAATACGTATCCCTTTTTAAACGGTTTTTTATAACAACCGTTTAAAAAGGTCATATGACTTTTTTAAACGGTACCACAACCGCAGAACCGTTTCAAAAAAGATTTAAAAAACGCGGCCACCTTTTTAAACGGTTTTTTCGAATTTTTTAAAAAACCGGTAATAAAGGTGCGTTTAAAAAAGTCATTTATGTAGTAGTGTAACTTTAGATTTTGTTTTATTTTAATTCTTGTTTTATTTTATTTGTATATTTATAGATTTTTTTTAACATAGACCAATAGGTATGTTGAATTGAAACACCCTCATTTTCACCATAAGAAATATCACGTCATCAGTACTAACTTTCCAATAAATAACTTCAATTTAATGGATAAAAAACGTTTACAATGGAAGACTAAAACATCATAAATAAAGTGTCTTAAAAGTGAACCCGTCCCATACCGGGTCGCTAAAATCCAAAATCCAACTACACTCCAAATAAGTTAAAACGATTACCCAATTAAAATAATCGAAAATAGGAATCCTAAGCTAGTCTCTTGCCTTTGTCGATTCCAAAACCTCCTAATCCTTAGATGTATACTATAGTCAACTAAATAGTTCAGTGAGTTCATGGTTTACATGCAATCACAATACACACACCTTAACCATATAAATGTCTAATAAAGAGTGTCATGCAAAATATATGCAACCCATTGAGATCTCTTAACTCCACTCTATTAGGTAGGTACCAACCATGTCACAGACATTCCCTGGACGCGTAGGTTCAAAAAGAACTAACCGCCCATCCCGGATCGTGCCTCCCCTAAATGTGTCATATCGAGCCGATATCCCATACCCCGGTTAATGCACCAAGTTAACCCCAAAACCCCAAACCATATGCATGCAATTAATGTTAAATAAATATAACAAAATTAGCATGCTTGCACCATAAATCAAAACCACATGCACATAAATCACGAATTGCAAATAACGTGCAATTAACACATTCGCAAACATAGATATAATATCACATCTCATACATCTAAAAATAATTTATACTTATGTATACATCCCAGTGAAATCTCGTGATCGTGAAAGACTCACTTTATAGTTCGGTTGACTAGAACTTCTCTCTAAATAATAACTACAATTATAGACGCAATAACACCCTTTAACGTCTATATTTTCTCCAAAAGTCAACCTAAAAGTCAACTAACAGTTAACCTTGGTCAATCCTTAATTATATTCTCATTGTCCAGTAAAAATTAATAAACAACCAATCTAATTTATTTACGCCAAATTATTATAGTCATGACATCGCGATATCCAAAATAAATAAATTAGAAATCTCTTAATAATTTAGTGTTGCCCCTTTTATAATTAAACAATACTAAAAAGAATATATCTGAATTAATATATTAATTTCATTAATTTATGTAATTAATAAACTCTCACCAATTTAAATTAATTAATTAATTACCAAATAACTACTTAATTTAAAATAACATTGTTGGGCTTTTAATACAAAAAATCAAATTCTAAGTATTTGGATCATTTCTAAAGCCCAACCAGATCAAGCCCAACACCCTCATCAACCCATGACCCAAACCTCTCCGGAGTATCGCAGGAGGAGGTCGTCGGGGCGGCGAACGTCGGTTTTCCGGTGACTGCATCGATTTTCCGACGATCTCATTGTTTTGAGCCGTGTGGCTTCGTTTTTCATCCGTTTTTGACGATTCTTTTTCCTAAATCTTAGTTTTTCGATTCCTCATCATTTAGAAACAAGAGTCACAAAAAATTGAGTTTTGAGGGAGATATTCCAATTTAAAGTTTTTGTTTTTACCAAAAATGATAATTTCAACGTTTTGTTCGAGTTGACGTCCTTCCGGCTGTCCAATCGAACTCAAAACTTATCTGGACTTACCTTTACCCATTCCTAACATCCTGATATGATTAGTTTTGAGTTTCATAGGGGTTAAATACCTTAACACAACGAATCACTACCGAAAACGAGCCAAACTTCGAGCCTTTTGATATTCCTCTTCACCGCACCGATTGTCGATATTCCAACGCCAATACCTCTCTAAATGACGACAATAAAAAAACCTCAAAATGGTTCAGCCGACCTCTCTTTATATATTGGTCGAAAATCTCAAATTTATGGAAGGGGTGAAATCTCCATTAGTGGGATTAATTCCCTTCCATTCTCATCTTTCTAGGATTGTCAAAACATTCCCTTCTCCACCACATTCTTCTCAAACTAAGTCCAAACTTGAATCTTTTCCATACATAATTAATTTCCTTCCAAAAATTTTAAAACAAATATTATCTCCATTTAATATCCACTAAAAAAAAATCCTCCATATTTCAAAAATATTAATATCTCCATTTAATATCCACCAAAAATAAGAAAAATCATCCTGAATTATTTTCCATATTTCGAAAATAGTATAACCCCAATTTATTTATTAATTATTTTCTACCCTATTTTTGGGTGTTATGTGAATCTTTGAAGACTACAGGTCTTCCATATCCTGACTATTTGATGGTGGTATGTCTACGGGTATTGGAGGCCATGGTCCATCATCAAAGGACCCTTACCGAGCCTTTCGTGGTCATTGATGAAGAGACCACGGGTATTAGAGGCCATGGTCCGTCATCAAATGATCAAGCTTTCGTGTCATCAACACCTTGTTCATCCCGTGTTCCGATTGAGAAAGCAAAGGGTAAAAAGAGTACAAAAGCCACTTTAGAGCTTGATGAAAAGCTTATGAACTTTTTAGATAGTATAGCGTCAAGATATGGGAACCCCGAGCTTGTTATGTATGACACATGCTTAAAGAAGTTGAAAGGACTTGGGTGAGAAAAAGACGATCCTTTGTACCGTATTGCCTTTTGTCTTCTTGCGGACACTCGTAATAAAGAAGCTTGGATGATAATACCGGAAGAAATTACCAAAGATTAGGAGAAAACAATTGGGACGAAACAAGGATATTACTAAGGAGTTGTTTTAGGACTTATTTTATATGGTTTGGATTTTGTGGTGCCACATTTTTAGTGTTGACTTTTGAACTTGTGGTTTTATTTGGTGTTTATCTTGGACTTGTGGTGCCACGTTTATGGTGTTTTTTAGAAACTTGTGGTTTTGGATTTATGATCTATTTTGGTGGCATGTTTTGGATGTATGATGTTTTGGATTAATGATATGCTATGTGGCTTTGGAATTATGATATGACATGTGGCCTTTTTTTTTTTGTATAATGTTCTTTATTTGGATTTATGATATGCATTTTTATTTGAATAGATGTTAACTTTTGAGGAAAAAATGCTCTTGGTAGTTCTTATATATATATATATATATATATATATATATAGGGGCCTAATCAAATGAGAACTGTTTAATTTGTGATGACCGTGAGATCCATTGTGAGTCAATCAATTATTGATATTAATTTTGTTTATTAATTATATTTAAAAGGGTGATTTCGTAATTTCATAATTTGGACCTTTTACAAATAATTAAAATATTAATTGATTGATTCTAATCAATTAGTTACCTAAAATTATGGAACTTGATTTAAATTCCTTATAAGAGTTCTAATCAAATCAGTTTTCTAAAATTATTTTAAAATTTTGAAACCTAATGAGAGTTCATTCCAGATGTATTGTCTATTGAAATATCCATTGAAACACTTCGTCGTCCTTCCATTGAAGGTGCTCTTCTTCTTTCCTGATGAACAACACCGGTGATGACTTAAATGGAAAAGCCCAGATCTGGTGTTCAATGGTTCACAGATTTCGGATGTTCACGGTCGCCAATGATAGCGAAGGTTAAGGGAGAAACAGAAAGGACGTCAGTTGTTTATGGGTTTATACGACTAATCAAGGTTAGAGGAGGAACAAAAACGACGTCGGTAATTTATGGGTTTATGTGGACGATGAAGGTTAGGGATAAGCATATCTCGACTGTTTTTTTCCCTTTATTTTTCTTCAAATCTTGATAGGGTATCATTGGGTATCATAATCGTTATTTTCTTCCGATTAGATTTGGTTTCAACCCATATTCGAAACAGTATCACAATGGTTATATGTGGTCAAAAACCCATATCGTATTTGGTCTCAACCCATATTTAGAACGATATCACAATGGTATCATTGTGGGTTTTGCATATTACTATTTAGAAGTTATTGGGTATCACAGTGTGTATTGTATCACAATGGGTTTCACAGTGTATTGTGTATCACAGTAGGTATCACAGTGTATTTTGTATCACAATGGGTATCATAGTGTATTTTCTATCACAATGGGTTTCATAGTATATTGTGTATCACGATAGGTATCATAGTATATTTTGTATCACAAAGGTTATCACGGTGTATTTTGTGTCATGGTGGGTATCATATTGTATTTTGTATCATGATAGGTATCACAACATTTCTTATTTTGTATCACAGTATGTATTACAATATTTCTTCTTTGTTTTCGTTATTTTCAATGTTTACAAAAGGTATCACACTGTGCATCATGTGGTCACCGGAATAATGTTCGCCGGAGAGAGGAGAGAGAAGAGAGGAGAGAGGATAATTATAAAATACCAAACATACCCTTTAATTAAAATTGTAATTGAAATTACCTAAATTATTGTTTTCCTAATTTATCCTCTCATGGTTAAGATTGGATCTCACGGTTACCACAGATAACCGAGTTCTCCCTTGAATGACCCCCTATATATATATATATATATATATATATATATATATATATATATATATATATATATATATATATAATACGAAGAAGAAATGCTTCGAAAAGAATAGAAAGAATGCCCGACAATATACTTCGGCATTGTGTGGATATGCTTACATCCAAGAGCTATTAACCGTACCTAGTATGCAATGTCAAGAGTTGATGCACCTCTCACGTGAAGCATATATACTTTTATGAAATCATTTTAGACAAACAAATTTGGTGAGAGATAGTAGACATGTTAGTGTCGAAGAGAAGATGGCGATGTTTTTTATGATGATCGGGCATAATGAGTGTTATAGAGTGATTAAACGTAGATTTCAACACTCTACAAGAATTGTTCATATTTTAAAGACGTTTAATGAAGGGTGCAATAGGTGCACTAGATGGTACCCTTATACATGCAATTGTGCCGACCAGTCATCAAACTGTACAGGGGAAGAGGATGTGGTCGATGTTATCAAAATGTTTTAGGAATCTAGGATTTCAACATGATATTCACTTTTGTTTGGGCTGGATGGGAAGGTATAGCTGTTGGATCATAAATTGTATTCAAGATTAAATTTAAAGTTCAGGGTTTAAATTGTATTTATTTGATAGTTAATTTGGGTTAAGTTGTAAATGGGCCTCAAGTCTATCAAGCCCATTAGGAAGTCCATTAAGCTTAAATCCCATATGGCCTAGGTATTTAATGTTTTATTATTTAGTTTTTAGGGTTAGATACCTAATAATCATAATTAGAGATTAAAAGTAGTCATACGAATTCTGTCTGTAATCCTACATTCAAGGTATCAGGAACACACAAGGTTTTCATTGATTATTCAAGGGATTGGTATGTTATTCTAATCTTATTATCTTTTGATCTATATTGTGTTATGTGTTAGTTTATCAACTAGATTAAACTAGGTTAACAAGTGGTATCAAAGCCTAAGAATCAAGGTTTTGGATTAAAACTGTTTATCGATTTATCTGTGGTATCTGCGTTCATCGACTGTTCACTGGGTGAAAATCAATTTCTTGATTTAGTATGTTTTTATGCATAAGATTGATTTGATTAGATAAGTTTTATGTTATCAAATATGATCTGATAGTTTAATTGCACTTTAAACCTTCAATCGATTAGTTTTTTTATGAATTTTTGGTTATCTGGGTTCGTATTCATGTAGATTACTGTGTTCTTCAAATTGATGCATGAAAGTTGAAATTAATCTTTGATTTTGATTGCACTTTGATTAATACATGTTTCTGGGCACAAAGGTATAATTTTTTGCATTCAATTTATGTGGTTAAAGTGTTTTCTGGGTTGATTATTGTTTCTGAGTCGAAAGCTATTAAGAACACCGGTCGTTCTTCATCAATACCGGTCCCGGTCGATATTCAAGTCGATGGGACACAGGTCGACCTTAGACGCGTAAATTATTATTTTGCGCTATACACTATACTGGTTAATACAATTGTCCGGTCGCCCGGTCAAACAACTTACCGGTCCAAGCAGGACACCGGTCGACGTGATATCAGTTAAGATACCGGTCAATAGACCAGTCCGGTCTCGCCATACCGGTCGTACTCATACCGATCGGCCCTCTCACATCATCTCCGGTCATAGGGTATCGGTCGAATAAACTTTATTGGTCCCTCCATACTGGTCGCAGGACTACCCAGTCATATCACTCTACCGGTCGACACATTGCCGGTCAAAGCACTTCCCCGGTCAAAAATCCTTCCCGGTCGAGCGAAACTCCGGTCAAGCAAGACACCGGTCGAAGCAAGATACCGGTCACACTCTCCTTTGCGCCAGTGCCTTTCGCGAAACCCACACTTTGCGCCACCCGAGGCTCGCGCAAACCTCACTTTGCACGATCTGTCTCTCGCACGAACTGCCCTTTTGCGCCAGATTTTCTGTCATTTCTCTATTTGTGTATTTTTACTATGCGTGTACTGCATTTAATTATTTTTGGTAATTTATTTTTCTGAAAATTTTTGACTGTAGTCTTTTTCCTACTCTTGATTCTAACGATCTCATCTAGTTGATTGTCTTGGTACAGATTAGTTTGATTTCTAACCATACAGTTAAGATGTCGAATCAGCTTCTCTCAATGGGCTCTCAGTCCAAACCTCCTGTTCTCATGGCTGATGAATATCAGCAATGGAAAAAGAGAATGATCCAGTTTCTGAATCACAAGAACAGAGAATACATGGAATCAATCATCAATGTACCAGTAAATCCAATGATCAGAGTACCTGGTCAAGCAGAAACTGAAACCTCTCCAGAGATCCCTGATAGGTTTGTCCCAAAACCATACCAGTACTTCCGTGAAAAGGAGAAAGAGTTGAACAAGATAGATGAAGAGGCTCTCATTTATCTGACAATGGAAATACCAAATGACATCTACAACCGTGTAGATAGTCGGAGCTCAGCTAAAGAAGTCTGGGATGAACTATCGAGACAGTTTGAAGGAAGTGAAGCCTTCATCCAAGCCAAGCAGAATCTATGCATAAATGCCTATGAGGGGTTTCACGTAAAGGAAGGAGAGACGCTGCTAGAGACCTACAACAGATATAATATCATTCTCAATGAATTGCGGAGGAACAATATCTCTAAATCGGCTTCAGAGATAAATTATAAGTTCATCAAGAATCTGAATCCTGAATGGAAGAACTTTGACATCAACCTTCAGATGTCAAAGAATATGGCTCAAGAAAATGTCACTGATATCTTCTCTACTCTTTCTCAGCATGAGGATGAGGTGAGAACCATCAATAATGAGTCCAATGAACTGAAGGATTCTGTGGCTCTCATAGCTGGGAAAGGAAAGAGTTTAGTTCCTATATCCTCTACAAGGTCAAAGAAAAAGATTTCTAAAGCTCTTCTTATGGATTTTACTGAGTCTGATTCTGCTTCGAGTGATGAAGAACTGGAGATTGATTCTGATCCGGATATACAGAAGTTCTCTGAGGACTTGGCTCTAATTACTCAACGATTCAAGAAGAGCTTTAGCAAGAAAAAGTATTACTCAAAGCCAAAGTATGATGGCTACAAGAAAGAGAAGTCTGAAATGAGATACAAGCCGAGGTATGGAAGGAGAGAGGAAAGACGAGAAGACAAGAAGGAAGACCCGAAGGAAGGCAGAAGAGAAGATAAGAGAGAGGCAAAGAAAGAAGACAGAACGGATGAACCAGGCAGATGCTACAACTGTGGCAAATTTGGGCACTTCTCCAAAGATTGCAAGTTCAAGAAGGTAAAGAACTCAGAATACTACGCGAGGAAGTCACTCATTGCCAGGAAAGCTGAAGAAGGAAAGGTGCTCATGGCTGAAGAAGAAAAGTGGTTGTTCCAAAGTTCTGATGACGAGGAGCAGGCACACTTCACCCAAGTTTCCTACATGGCAAAACTGGATGGTGACGATGAAGATTCTGAGGCACATTCTGAAGATGCGAATTCTGAGGTAAGTGATAATTCTGACTTTATTGAATCTCTAATGGCCCAAATACATAGTATGAAAGATGAACTTGCTTTATTGAAAGGTAAACTTAGCTCTGCACATCAATCAGCTTTAAGTTTTCGTGATGAAAACGAATTGTTAAAAGTTGTTGTGGAAGACAAAGAAAAAGAAAATGATGGTTTAAAAGCTGAAAAAGAATCTTTAAAATGAAAAATATTTGGCTTAGAAAAGGATCTTGTAAATCTTAATGATGAAAAGGGTGAGTTTAAAATCAAATTCGAAGTCTGTTTTCAAGAAAGAAATGAAGCTTATACAAAGATCAAGCAATTGGAGGATATTGATATGAAATGAGGTCAGACTGTGCAGAAATTAAATCTGTTGACCAATAAACTCCAAGACGAAAGATTTTATAAACTTAAACCAGGTTTGGGTGTGCCAACTAACGAGATTTTCAAAAAGGCACCGGAGCACTTATATAATTTTGATAAATTTGGCTCCGCAATCAGACCCATTCCTAACATTCGTGCAACCTTTGTTGAAGCAAGTACTTCTAAACCTTTTACAGAGACCAACAGTCGAGAAGAAATAGGGAAGGACAAGTCTTGTGAAACTGATTCTCAAAATTCTTTTAAATCAGTTGGTTTTAAATACAGTGACTTGAACAAAAGCTATGAAACTTGAAAGATCGAATTAACTGAGTTTGATTCACTGTTTACCACATCTTCAAAAGAATCAGTCAGCAATGACACGGTTCCACCTGAGACTGCATGCAAATATGATGAGTATGAATCGGATGTTGATCCATCTACTATACCATCAGTCTCAAATCCCATTGCTTCTAAACCTTTACTTGTTGAAGAGGTTGAAGAAGAAACTGTCATCACGAATGGATCTTGTTCTAAAAATGATAAAATGGAGTTTATTGAAAACATGAATGAGGAAAGGTTTTCTGAAATGATGAATGCCTCAGATTGTGATCCTGTTTCTACTGCAAAGGAGTCAAATTCTGTGAGTGATCATGCATCTGAATTGATGAAACAAATTGATATGTTGCAACAATCTCTTGATGAGGTTGAAGATGAAAACTTTGATCTCAAATTTAAACTTGAAAAATCTATGAAAGAAAATCAAGAGCTTTGCACAGAGATCAATAATTTGAAAATTACTTTGTTTAGAAATGCTTCAAATGATAAACAGATGTTCAATGATCCAAGCTGGAAGGTAAGAACTAATCCAGAATTTGATGCTCCTGCAAAACCTTCTGTTGTTTACTCTGATTGTCCTGAATATCCACCTAGTATTTTTGAAAAGGGTGAGACTTCAAGTAGCTCTAGAACAGAACCACCCTCTAAGATAGAGACTAACAAGATTCCTGTTTCTGTTTCAGATATAAAAGGAAATGGAGTTGGGAGGAGTAAGAAGAATAAAGATACTAGTTTGAATAAAAATGATAGTTTGACTTTTAGTGAATCTTTTGTTACGAATAGTTGTATTTCAGACAGTGTTATTTTGAAAAGTAATCTTTTGTTACGATAAATCTAAGTTGATGAATTTTGCTCGAAAGAATCTATATTGCAAACACTGCTTGGATAACTCATTCAAATACTACTCCCCTCCTAAGTCCAAAAAGAGCAAAAGAAAAGCTAAATTGAACCTTAACTCCAATTCTACTTCTAATTCTTCCACACAACCCAACGTGTTTCGAGCTGAGGTTGTCAATCCTAAATCTAAGAAGCATTTTCAGGAATTAAATGTTAAGATGGTTTGGAAATGGGTTCCAAAAGCCCGTTATGAATAGCGAGTGAAAGTTAAACCTGCTGATATTCCTGAATTGCTTGGTGCTAACCGCGAAGGACCCATCTTGATATGGGTACCTAAGCAAAACTAATTGTCTCTTTTGCAGGCCTGTCGACTGTGGGTGATAGATTCCGAATGGTCACGCCACATGACAAGATTCAAGCACCTCTTGCATAACTATGTGGAGGAGCCTGTCGGAGCAGTTCTGTTTGCAAATTCTGAAGTAGAAGGACACGTCAGAGGATACGGAATGCTGGATAATGGAGTTGTGAAGATTCAAAGAGTGTTATATGTAGAAGGGCTTGATCATAATTTGTTCAGCACTAGTCACTTCTGTGACATGAAATATCAAGTCCGCTTCACAACAACTCATTGCTATCTTGAGGATCCCGATGGTTACGAAGTCTTCAAAGCTGAGAGCCATGGAAATCTATACTATGTAGATTTTCCTACACTGTCTGCCACACGTCCAGTATGTCTACTAGAAAAAGCAACTAAAGCACAATCGTGGACGTAGCAACGACGATTGTCTCATCAAAATTTCAAATCTATAGCTAAGCTACAGAGACAAGTCTGGTCAAAGATCTACCGGAAATGAGGTTTGAGAAAGACTAACTACGTTATGCATGTGAGATGGGCAAAATGAAGCGAAGCTCCTTCAAGTCCAAAGCTGATTCATCAACCTCATCTGCACTGGAACTTCTTCATATGGATCTTTATGGCCCAATGCGAACAACGTCTATCAACGGAAAGAAATACGTGTTAGTAATGATAGATGACTATTCGAGATATACATGGCTCGAGTTTCTTCGCAACAAGTCAGATGCGCCGAAATTGATTATCACTTTCATCAAGCGCATTCAAGTACGTCTTCAATTTCCAGTCAGAACTATTCACAGTGACAATGGAACGAAGTTCAAGAATGATACCTTACAAAGTTATCTTACTTCTGTGGGGATTTCACATAATTTCTCCGCAGCCTACACTCCGCAGCAAAATAGCATTGTTGAACGGAAGAACCGCACTCTTGTTGAAGCCGCTCGTACTATGCTTGCTTATTCAGATCTACCTATGTATCTTTGGGCCGAGGCAGTCGCTACAACATGTTTTACTCAGAATCGTACCATTGTGGTCAAGCGCTTTAATAAAACAGCATATGAGTTAATAAACAATCGTAAACCTCACATC
The DNA here is from genome assembly GCA_954870635.1 of Arctium minus. NCBI lineage: Eukaryota > Viridiplantae > Streptophyta > Magnoliopsida > Asterales > Asteraceae > Arctium > Arctium minus. The sequence goes on from OX941095.1 coordinate 15,838,442, forward strand.
AAATTCCTTATTGTTTTTGGTTGCAGGTGTTGCATTCTGGGAGAACGTCAAGGATTATCAAAGTTTGATAAGAAAGCAGATGAAGGATATATTGTTGGATACTCTCTAACATCCAAAGCTTATCGAATTTACATTATTCGAACCAAGACGATTGTTGAGAGCATGAATGTCTCCTTTGATGAGAATTCTACTAGGACTTATGGACACAACAGTTCAGAACTCGGACTAAAGAACAAAGCTTCTATTCACCCCGGCATAGAACCAGTGTCTAAAAGATCTACTACTTCTAACTCTAACTCTACTTCATCTGAGTTAGATTTGTTGTTTATTGATGCCTTCAATGATATTTGTGCATATTTTGACAAAGGCATATCTACAACAACAACAACAAGCTCTGAGGTCCCTGCTATTTCTGAAGACATGTCTGGACCTTCCGAAGAAGTCACTGAAACTACATCTCCATCAGATACAACTAAACCGTTAGTGTCTGAATCTACTAATGCTGAATTTGTCTCTGCAGATAGTTCTTCTGGAAATGAAGTCACGAGTACTTCAACCGCTAGTCCAGAAGCTTCAGTATCATAAACTCCTGTACAAGATGTCCCAAGTACATCTATGGAGCTACCTGCCGTGCATGATGAGAACGATGCATCAAATACGCAACAAACAGTTGAATCCTTACCAAGTACACATCGTTGGAATAAGGATCATCTCCTGTATAACGTGATAGGTGACGTACAATCTGGTGTCATGACAAGGTCAGCATCAGCAAATTTCTGCATGTTTTCAAGCTTCCTTAGTTCCTTAGAACCAAAGAAAGCATCAGAAGCTCTACGTGATCCCTTCTGGATTTCTGATATGCAAGACGAGCTTCTGCAATTCGAACGGAATAAGGTTTGGCGCTTGATCCCACTACCTCAAGGTAAAACTGTTATTGGAACTAAGTGGGTATTCAGAAACAAGAAAGACGAGGCTGGAATAGTTGTGAGAAACAAAGCTCGATTGGTTGCAAAAGGGTACTGTCAATAGGAGTGCATTGACTATGACGAAACATTCGCCCCGGTGGCACGGTTCGAAGCCATCATAATCTTCTTGGCATATGCAGCGCACAAGAACTTTACAGTCTATCAAATGGACGTAAAGCCGGCTTTCCTAAACGGCGTTCTGCATGAGGAGGTCTACGTGGCTCAACCTGAAAGTTTCGTTGATCCTCATCACCTTGATCATGTCTATGTGTTAGACAAAGCACTATATGGTCTTAAACAAGCACCACGAGCCTGGTATTAAACTCTCACTAAATTTCTACTTGCTTCTGGTTTCAAGAATGGTACAGTTGATACTACCTTATTTCTTAAAAGGCAAGGTGAGGACTTGATTCTCATTCAGATTTATGTTGACGACATAATATTTGAGTCGACAAATCAGAAATTTTTCAAGAATTTTTTGAAAATCATGGAAACAGAGTTTTAAATGTCAATGATGGGTGAGTTAAATTTCTTTCTTGGTTTACAAGTAAAGCAATTGTCTGAAGGCATATTCATTAATCAAGCTAAATAGATAAAAGATATTTTGAAAAAGTTCAATATGTCAGATAGTTCAGTCATGAAAACACCAATGGCTACTTGTACACTCTTAGACACAGATCCCTCCGGGAAACCTTTTGATCAAAAGGTGTATCGTAGCATGATTGGTTCTTTACTTTATCTGCCTACCAGTCGCCCAGATATAATGTTTGCCACATGTTTTTGTGCGAGGTATCAGTCTAATCCTAAAGCGTCTCACTATAACGTTGTTAAGCGAATCCTTAGATATCTCAAAGGCACTCTTAGTTTAGGCCTTTGGTATCCAAAGGATTCTCGTTTTGATCTAACCGCCTTTACAGATGTTGATCATGCAGGATGTAAGCTAGACCGGAAAAGCACCTCTGGATCATGTCAATTTATAGGTGATAAACTTGTGAGTTGGACCTCAAAGAAACAAAACAGTGTTTCAACATCCACTGCCGAGGCTGAATATGTAGCTGCTGCTAGCTGTTGTTCACAAGTTCTTTGGATGAAGACACAGTTACGGGACTTTGGGTACAACTACAAGCACATCCCTATTTATTGTTATTCCAAGAGCGCGATCGCCATAACAGCTAATCCGGTTCAACATTCGAAGACCAAGCATATAGATGTACGCTATCACTTCATCAAGGATCATGTAGAAAAAGGTGATATCGAAATGCACTTTGTTCAAACTGACTTCCAGTTAGCTGATCTTTTCACCAAGCCGTTGGATTAAAAGAGGTTCTAGTTTCTAATCAGCAAACTTGGTATGTCGAACATGTCTTCTTAGCCTTACTCATGATTCTAGGGGGAGTATTCTGACTCTTAATCTTGTTGCTAACGAGAGAGGAATCATTTTCACAAATGATTACCATGATTTCTTATATATGCAGGTGTGTTCAAGTGACAATGGCTTCTAATCACATCGGATTAGAACCCGCATTTCAGTGCTTTATTTTTCTGCTTTCTGTTAAAAAAAATCTCTTAAGTTGATGGGGAGCTTCATTGCCAAAGAGCTTAATCGAAAAAAACTCCTTTAGATCTTAATTTAGAGCTTAACTTTCAAACCCTTTTTAGTTTGAGGGGGAGAATATCATTGTCAAACACACTTATGTTTTGACTTCTCCAAATTTTTATTCTTCGTGTAATTGTATTCGTTTGTGCTTACATGTACAAAAGACTGTTGAACATCACGTTCTTTTAGGAAAATAAAAGGGATTCAGTGTGTGAGCTTAACAGAACTTCCATGGATTCACGATAACCAGTGTTTCCTACCCAGGAAGTATTCCCTAAGTGATTAAGGGAGAGGGGTCAAAAGATTTGAGTGTTGGTGTGTGAAGAGGTAAAATGGAAAAGAGAGATTGGTTTGAAGTAAGCATTAAAAGAAAGAGGGTGAGAGAACAGAGTACAAGAATATTAAACTCTACAGCAAACTTCTTTCTGAGTCGGGCAGCCACATAATCTGATTGGTTCACATTCTTTGGTGACCATCATTGAAAAAGGCACCTAACCCATGCCATCTCTTGCATAAAACCCCACCAGCTACTCATTCTTTTCTCAAAAAGAGAATGTTTCACATTTTCTGGGGAAGCAGCACATACGCTATTGGTTCTTCATTTGGAAGATACTAATATTGAACAACAAGGAAAGTTGCCCCACCTTCAAACCCTTTCTCATGCACATTGAGTCTTTGTATAATATGTTGTTGTCTCAACAAGTTTACATATTTTGAGCCTATATTGAAAAGCAATCATCTATGCTTAATTCTTTCATACACATGCACAAGCACACAGAAATTTGTTTTCTGTCAGAACGTTCATAGATAACCATGTTTTATTCGATGATTGAATGGAAGTCCTTATATAGTAACTTTGTGTTACTTAGTGACTCTGTGTCACAGACAGACATTCTAACTGAGTCATTTGTTGATTCAGGGTTACACCTATTAAACTGTTTGAATTTGAAAAGATTCGAATGGTTACTACTTTTTATTTGAATCTGCATAGATTGAAATAATCATTTTCTCCATTTGGAGAGACTGCTCTTATTTCCACACAGGGATACGTACATGAAGACAGTGCTAAATTGGAGTCTATAATGACAAAGGGGGAGATTGTTCTGATATCTTTTGATGATGATGATTCTCACCACTCATCAAAAAAGGGGAGAATATACAAAGGGGGAGAATAATCAACAAGGGAGAATACAAGAACTTTTGAAGTCTTGAAGTAAAGATTGTTGAAGTTTTTCAAAGATGTCAAAGTGTCGGAATTTACTTGATCAATTAAAAGCCTGACTGAAGATGATCGTCAGAAGGACACTTCAAGTAAGAGAAAGTTGAAGACTGTGTTAAGCTACAAGATTTGAAGCTGTCAAAGTCATATCTACTACAGTTTTCAAGAAAAGTGAAGACCCGAAGACTATTGCCAATTTTTTTTTAATCTTGAATCCAAAGGAGGAGATTGTTGGATCATAAATTGTATTCAAGATTAAAGTTAAAGTTCAGGGTTTAAATTGTATTTATTTGATAGTTAACTTGGGTTAAGTTGTAAATGGGCCTCAAGTCTATCAAGCCCATTAGGAAGTCCATTAAGCTTAAAGCTCAAATGGCCTAGGTATTTAATGTTTTCTTATTTATTTTTTAGGGTTAGATACCTAATAATCATAATTAGAGATTAAAAGTAGTCATACGAATTCTCTATGTAATCCTACATTCAAGGTATCAAGAACACACAAGGTTTTCATTGATTATTCAAGGGATTGGTATGTTATTCTAATCTTATTATCTCTTGATCTATATTGTGTTCTATGTTAGTTTATCAACTAGATTAAACTGGGTTAACAATAGCACATGATTCGAGAATACTTAGGGAAGTTTCTTTTAACCCAAGATCTGGTTTTCCCTTTCCACCACAAGGTATACAACTTTCTCAATTTGTATATTTCTTTTTATTTGTATATTATATGTTTGATGTGGTGGCTCTTCAAATAAATATTATCTTTGTGACCCTGGGTACGCCAATGCTCGGGGATTTTTGGCTCCATATCGTAAAACAAGATATTGGTTAGCTGATTTTAGACATCGACATGCTTTGACCATAGAAGAAACGTTTAACCATGCACATGCCCAACTCAGAAATGTTATTGAATGTGCTTACGGTGTCTTGAAAGTGAGATTCCCGATCCTAAAGCAGGTGTCTCCTTTTCCATTCACAACATAAAGAAATATGGTAATTGCTTGCTTTGTGATACATAACTTTATCCGAAAATATAATATTCAAGACTAGTTTATGGAGTGCAACGAGGACACCACATTTAACAACGAAGAAGAAGTCGAAGGAAGTGAAGAAGAAGAATTCGATATATCTCAATGGGGTGCTAATAGCACTCAATATATGGCTTCTTTGTGTGATGGAATTGCAAATAGTTTGGTTAATAATGTTTAAATTTTAAGCATTTGTGTTCGAACTTTGCTACTTTGTGTTTGAACTTAGCTACTTTGTGTTTGAACTTGGACTTTTAAGTACATTACGAATTTATGTTTTGATTTTTCGATTATATCAATGAACTTATGAATATATGGCTTAAAAAATAAACAGCAATTTATAAAACAACTTATAATTCATATTCAGGGGTAAGTCGGTCATTTCTATTATTCAAACTGTTTATTCAGATAAAAGAGTAAACAACAACATTAATTTATCCAGACAAACAAATTTGTCTATACAGGACTTAGTGAAAATATTATTCCCAGATTCTAGTTTCTAACTACAATTAATCAAACAAAGACACTATTAAGAATCAATTACCTGTTCGATTTCACTTTCAAATTCCACAATTACAACTTTCTCTCTTTAGAACTCTCTCTCTCTCTCTCTATAGATCTCTCTCTAGAAAAACGTACAACTGAATACAACTACTAAAAATAGAAATACAAAGCTATTTATACCTACAAGAATTACAAAGAAACTAAAAACAAAATACAAATGTTGACTTTGACTTTTATTACAAATAGACTTTGACTTTCACTTGAGAGTTGAGAGTTGACTTTCTTAGCTTTGACTTCTTGAATTTTTGACTTTTGTCTTCTTGATCTTGTATCCAACATATTTATGCTCTAACAATCTCCCCCTTTGGATTCAAGATCACTATTGAAAGATCTAGCAATTCAGTCTTCACTTTAAGCTCTGTTAGTACAATCTCCTCTTTTCTTTGACGGTATTCTTTCCAAAACTGTCTTCAAATAATTAACAATCTTCTCAAAACTTTCACAAAATACTTTCAGACTTTGGAAAGAAATTATCTTCAGAATCAACCGAATTGCTTTAGCAGATAATTTTCAAAGAAAATTTCCTCAAATCTTCAGAAATTCTTTGATCTTCTTCAAATCTTTACTTTGAATCTTCTGGCTTGGACATTTATGAAAACCATCTCTCAAAACTTTATCATTTATTGATACCATCTCCCCCTTTTTGATGATTTGAGCATTGATATCATCAAAACTTCTCTCCAAGAAATGTCTTTGACATCTTTATGACCACTGATCTTTCAAGCTGAGTCTCTGATGCATTGCCAATTCGAACAAAGTATTCATCCAGATCTTTTCAAATCTAGATAAAATAAGAACATGTAACTCCTGAATCAACAAATGAATCAGTTAAAATGCCTGTCAGTAACACGAAGTCACTGTGCGTAACGGATACACAATATAAAGGAGCTTTTGTGATGTTCACTCCCCCAGGGCTTCCATCCAATCATCGAAACACCACAAAGGCAATTTCTATGAATGTTATGACAAAGAAACAAATTCTTTGTGTGTTCGTGCACGTGTAGAAAGAATTAAGCACGAATAATTGATTTAAATAAGGCTCAACATTGTGTAAACCACTGAGACAACAGTAGATAAACACAGACTCTAAGTGCATGATTGAAGTGCGAAGGTGGGGCAGACTTCCTTCTTTTTCAATATCCAGATTTTCCATATGAAAACCAGATAGCATATGTGCTGCGTCCCCTTGAAAATGTGAAACATTTTCTTTTTGAGAAGAAAATGAGTGGCTGATAGGGTTTTAGCAAGAGTTGGCATGGGCTAGTTGCCTATTTCAATAATGTTCACCAAAGAATTGTGAAACACTAGTAATGTGGCTGCCCGGCTCAGAAAGTAGTTGGTGCAGAGTTTGATATTCTTTTACTCTGTTCTCACACCCTCTTTCTTTTTATCATTAAGCGCACATATAACAAACTCCCATTTCCATTTTCCCTCAACACACAATCCACACTCATTTCTTTTAGACTCCTCACACTCAATCTCTATGGATTAACTTCTTGGGTAAAAATCACTGGTTAACGTGATTCCATAGAAGTTTCAATTAAGTCCTAGCACAAAGAACCCATATAATCCTAGAAAGCATGTGTTGCTCAAAGGGTTTAACTATAACAGTTAAAGATCATATACAAATGTCAGATGTAAATATGCTCATAAATATAATCATGAAGATATGAGCATTTTAAAACATTGAAGATATTTCAAACAAGTTAATTGAATGAATGAACATGAATGCAAGAGTCTTGTTTGAAAATCTGACATTGTATGAAAATGATCAGAAATGAATGACATAACAATCAAAGCTTATGGTTAAGAATAATGGATATTGTCTATATGAACCAAAATATAGACATTCTGGAAATGAATGCTTCGAAAAGAAATGACGCTCAAATTTCTTTGAATACAAGCGGGGTGTCTTACCATCGAAATTATATTTCAATATGAGACATGGTAAGAACAATTTGAACAAAAATCAAACCAATGTGTGTGAATACTTGAAAGTATATAGAAAAGACAATACACATGTATTTATCTTTGGAAACACACGGTTTATTAATCATTGAAGCTCAAAATGAAAAAATGAAAACATTTAAAATCACACTTCCAATTCATGAAATCTGTTTAAGAATCAGAAAGTGGTTTGAACATTTTAAGAACATGTTTTCATATGCTTGAAAGTCGTCCTTCTTTCAATCATAGATGAGATTAAGATAAGAAATGTAATCTTTCAATGCAGTCTTAAATCTCATGAAGTCAGCTAAAGTCATAAAGATATGATCTTGATAGCTTCCTCTCATCCTGTACAAGTCTCAAAGTCTAGTCAAAACAACTTTATTCACAAATTTATTCAAAATTAAAATGACATAAAGCAGTAAAACGATTAATGTACGAGTTCTGATTTGAAATAATCAGAAATCATAGTCTTACTCCTTTTTATATGACATATAAGCTCCCCCTAAAATCATGCATTACAAAAATTTTGTCATTTAAGTAAAATGCAGAAATTAGTTATGCTCCCCCTAAATAAAATGTAGATCATATTTAATCTTCTCTTACTCCCCCTAAGATCATGAGCAAACAATTAAAGTGCAAATATCCTTCAAACGCACAATTGTTTCTTTGATGCCCAGCTAACGAGCTTGTCTCCAAGAAGTTGCATGTGACCTGAAGTACTCTTTCTGTCCAACATGCAACCTGCATGATCTGCATCTGAATAAGCAGTCAGTTGAAAACCAGTATCCTTAGGATACCACAGACCAAGATCTGCAGTCCCTTTCAGATACCTAAAAATCCGTTTGACAGCAGCCAAATGGGATTCTTTAGGAGCAGCCTAATATCTAGAACATAAGCATGTTGAAAACATAATATCAGGCCTACTTGATGTAAGATACATTAACGATCCTATCATACCTCTATAAGTCCTAACATCAACACTTTTACCCGAAGGATCAGTGCTAATTTTAGTACCTGGTGCCATCGGGGTTCCAATTGGTTTACAATTTTTCATTCTAAACTTCCGAAGAATATCCAAAATGTACTTAGATTGGTTAATGAAAATCCCCGTTGAAAACTATTTAACTTGTAATCCGAGAAAGAAATTCATCTCTCCCATCATACTCATTTGAAAACGTGACACCATGAGGTTAGAAAAGTTTTTGCAATATTTAGTATTTGTAGAGCCAAATATTATATCATCAACATATATTTGAATAAGAATGATATCGACTTTTTCCTTTTTGATGAACAAAGTGGTATCAACTTTACCTTTGAAAAAACTTGACTTGACCAAGAATTTAGATAGAACATCATACCATGCTCGAGGGGCTTGTTTCAAACCATACAGGGCTTTGTCCAAGATGTATCATACTCATTTGAAAACGTGACACCATGAGGTTAGAAAAGTTTTTGCAATATTTAGTATTTGTAGAGCCAAATATTATATCATCAACATATATTTGAATAAGAATGATATCGGCTTTTTCCTTTTTGATGAACAAAGTGGTATCAACTTTACCTTTGGAAAAACCTGACTTGACCAAGAATTTAGATAAAACATCATACCATGCTCGAGGGGTTGTTTCAAACCATACAGGGCTTTGTCCAAGATGTATACATGATCTGGCTTATCTTGATTCACGAACCCTTCTGGTTGAGACACGTAGACTTCCTCCCTAAGAATGCCATTCAGAAAGGCTGTTTTCACATCCATCTGATAGACAATGAAATTCTTGGGAGTTGCGTAGGCTAGAAACATACGGATTGCCTCTATAAGCGCTACTGGAGCATACGTCTCATCGTAGTCTATGCCTTCCTCTTGCCGGTAACCTTTGGCAACAAGTCTAGCTTTGTTCCTTATGACGATACCATATTCATCCTTTTTATTCTTGAATATCCATTTAGTTCCTATCACAGTTTTACCTTCTGGTTTTGGAACTAATCTCCAAACCTTTAGGGCTTCAAACTGATTTAACTCATCTTGCATGGCAGATACCCAGTCCGAATCATCAAGAGCCTCTAATACTCGCGTGGGCTCAATCTTACTGAGGAATGAGTCATGCATACATTGATTAAGAGTCGCTGACCTTGTTTGTACAGGCTTGTTAAGATCTCCAATTACTTGATGTAATGGATGCTCTTTGGTCCAGCGATGCTCATGAGGTAGTGGAGTAGATACTGATTGAACATGATCATCATTTTGAAATCCACTATCAGGCTATTTAGTTTGAATAATTGGAGGGGGGGGGGGTTGCAGTTGAAGTTTCAGGTGCAGAAGCATCAGTTGGAACAGCAGACTCTGGCTGTTGAGTAACCTGTATATCACACCCAACTGATACAGTTACTTCTGGCTCAACAGTTACTTGTACATCTTCAACTGTAGGAGTAATTGTTAGAATGTGAGATTCTGACTGAACGGGGGATTCTTGTTCAGTTATGACATCTGAAGTGACTGGATGATTGCAACTTGTGTCTTCAGACCTGTCAGTCACAGCAGATTTTGGGATATTAGACCCTAGAAACTCATCATAAAAGAATTCAAATAACAAATCTAAATCAGTTAAATGTGAAATAGAAGTAGAAGCGTTATTCGAATTATTGGTTGTATAAACAGGTTCTGGACTGATCTGCCCAGAAGCTAATACTCCAGTGATAACGGGTTCTGAACTAAATTGTTCAGAAGCCATATCTTCATCAAATGTTACATTAACGCTCTCAACGACTGTCTTTAACTTCTTCAGATAAACACGATATGCTGCAGATGTTGAAGAATAGCCAATGAAGATGCCTTCGTCCGCCTTAGCACTGAATTTATTCAGACTCTCTCTGTCGTTAAGCACGAAACACTTACACCCAAATATGTGAAAATATTTGATTGTCGGTGTTCTGTTGTTGATCAGCTCATATGGAGTCTTTTGAAAACGGCGGTGTATTATGGACCGATTTTGAGTATGACATGCAGTTGACACAGCTTCTGCCCACAAGAATAGAGGTAGATCGGATTGGATAAGCATAGTACGAGCGGCCTCGACTAGCGTCCGATTTCGCCTTTCGACTACTCCATTTTGTTCAGGCGTACGAGCAGCAGAGTACTGATGTGATATCCCAACCGATTTGAGATATTCTTCAACTATCTTGGTTTTGAACTCTGTCCCGTTGTCCGTTCGAAGAAACTTGACTTGTCGCTGCATTTTCACCTGGGTCGTCTTTAAGAAATTAATGAGAACTTCGGGCGTCTCATCTTTTAATCGAATAAATTTAACCCATGTGTATCTTGAGTAATCGTCCACAATAACCAACACGTATTTCTTTCCACCCAAGCTTTGTGTTCACATCGGACCACACAAATCCATATGCAGTAACTCTAGTGGAGAACTGGTGCTTGGTTCAGGCTTCGGTTTATGTGCGGCTCTCTTCATCTTACCCTTCTCACATGCAGCACATAAGTATTCTTTCTCATATTTCATCTCAGGAAGTCCTTTTACCAATTTTCCACTAACCAGCTTGTTGATGTAACGAAAATTCAGATGTGATAGTCGTCGGTGCCAAAGCCAACTTTGTTGCATTGAAGCTTTTGATAATAAGCAAACGTGACTGTCATTCTGAACCTTTGAAAGATTGATGGTGTAGAGATTTGTCTTTCGCTTGCCAGCTAAGAGTTATGTGCCGTCTTCAGAACGAACTGAACATCTCTTAGTTTTGAAGTTGACCTCTAACCCTTTGTCGCAGAATTTACCGATGCTAAACAAGTTGTGCCCTAAGCCTTCGACATAACTCACCTTCTTAATCGTTATGTTGTCTTGAATGATGTCACCATATCCTATGATTGGTGAAAGCTGATCGTTTCCAAATCTGACATTTCCACTGAATTTCTCTGTATAATTAGACAATAAATCTTTTTCCCCAGTCATATGCTTGGAACATCCACTGTCCAAGTACCACATATGCCGGGTCTGCAAGAGAAATCAGGAAACAATAACTTTAGGTACCCATTTAAAAACGGGTCCTAACAGATTAGCACAAGATTTTGGTATCCATTTAAATATGGATCCTCCTTTTCTTTGAAAACTTTTAAAAACATTTGATCTTGAAGAATACACATGATAAGATCCAAACCAATCAGAAGAATTATGAGAATAAGCAAAATCATTTCTCCGATAATGATAAGATTTAGTGGTAATAGGAGATAATTGAATCAATTGCTTTACTGAATATCGCTTGTAAGAAGTTACAAGGTTTTGTTTATGTGAAGCAAATTGATCAATTTCATCATCATCACTACTAACTGATCTATTACAAGAGTTATCAGAAATTGATTCAGCTATCTCATCATCCTTCCTTTTTGGTCGCCATTCAGTTCGTGCTTTCAACCTTTTCTTGCTTATATCTGAAACAAAAGATTTAGATTTATTAGGAAAAGCAGATTTCTGAAACTGAGTTTTCTTTTGTTTACCAATGTATTTTTGTTTTTGTAATCGCTGTTTCTTATGTTTCTTACCTCGAGCATAGTAATCAGCAGTTACAGAAACTGGTTCATCAACCTTAGTTAATGATTCACCAATATTAATAACACTTGGTAACACTTTATCATCTATAAGACAAGTAGAATGATCAGGAAGAGGAGCATTGAAGTCAAACATATCAATTTCTTCTATGCACCCATCATCAGAGTTTAAAAAATCATTTGCAGACTCAAATAAGTCATCAAAATTATCAGACGAAGTTTGAAATGCTTTAGAAACTTTAGAACACTTTGTAGATGTAGATTGAAAAACCGTGTTCTTTAAAACTGTAGAAAATACACTTTGTTGAATATCAACCAAAAGTTTTTCATCAGATAAAACATTTTCCAACTCAACTATTTTACTTTCAAGAATGAGTGGAAGAACATAAAACTTTGCAATTGCAGGTTTTGCCTTCATCTCCGAAACAGAATAACTAGCAAAATAGTCGTTTTAAAGAACTTTTGGTGTCTCAGAAAGATAACTATCATTTAACTTTGCATAATTAAATGGTAGTTGCATTTTCTTTACATTCTTTCTATTTTCAGTTTCTTTGGCCTCAACTTCTTCTGATAATTTGGTAACAAATTTGGGTTTTAAATGAGTATGTTTACCAGCACAAGCAAGAAAATCAAAATTATATAATGTTGATTGTTTTCTGATGGCTTTCTTTAAGTAATGGGTGTTTTGAAAACCAAGTCCCCATTTTTCCTTAACATCAGCCTCTTCGTTAGGTGCATTAAGAAAAATGGTTTGATCTGTTTGGCCTCTTGCATAGAGTTTGGCTTCCAGACCATTTATCTTCTTATTCAAAAGCTTGTTCTCAACCTGCAATTTATGAATGGTTAGTGCAGATTCTTTCTTTTCAAACTCAGACTTAGAAAATTTAACTTCAAACTCAGAAATCTTCTTTTCAAAACAATCTACTTGAAGTTTAGAATCAGAAGCAGACTTATGTAAAGAATCAATTAGATCTTTGCTCCCAATAACAGACTTATTAAGCTCAAAGATCTTGTTGTTTCTTTTAGCAACTCTGTCTTTTTCTTTGTTTAGTTTTACTTGAAGATCATTAAGCTCAACCATCATAGCTTCCATTTTGGTTATGAAATCTTTTTCAGTTAAGTTTAAAACCTCATCAGCTGTCTCGTCCTCTGAATCATCATACTTGACTTCTTTACCCATTAAGCAGAGATGAGCAGTTTCTTCTTTCTCTTCATCTTGATCAGAATGATCCAACTAGAATTCGTCTTCAGCCACTAATGTTATGCCAGTTTCTTGTTGTTTGGCCAATAGCAGTTTGTTTTGATAGTACTGGGAGTTGCGAACCTTTGGCTTTCGACATTCTTTAGCAAAATGTCCAATCTTGCCACAGTTGTAGCATTTGATTGGATCATTCGCTGGCTTCTCAGCAACTGTGTAATCATTCATAAACTTCTTCCTTTCATCGGGTTTCTTCTCAACATATCTGTTCTCTTCATGTCGCTTTCCTTCAACTCTTTCTCGGTGCTCATGGTTCATGGAGCTTGATGAAGAATATCTTTGAGAATTGGATCTCGGCTTCTTGTAGAATTTCTTTTGGAAAGCTCGGGTCAGTAAAAACATGGCTTGTTTGAGACTTTCTCCATCATTACCATCTGATTCAGATTCAGATTCAGAACTTGTAAGCACTTTCTTCTTTTTCTTCTTCTCTTTCTTTTCTTTCTTCTTCTCTCCGGCCACTAGAGCAATAGGATCAGAAACTTTCTCATCTTTCTTCTTCTTTTCACTTCTTTTCTCTTCAACTTCTTCTTAATTCTGACGCAAAGTCTCATAGACTTCGTGAAGAGGTATGTCGCTCAAGTCTTTCATCTGCTTCATCCGACGGGTATGTTTCTTCCATTCCGGTTGCAGAATGCTTAAAAACTTGACGTTGTTTTCAATTTGCTTCTTCTTCACTTTGTTCTTTGAGAGTTCATTCAGAAGAAGCACAAACCTCTCATAGGTTTCCTCTAGACTCTCATTTTCTTTTTCTTTGAATTCCTCGTAGCTATTGATGCAGTTAGATACTTTCATCTGATTCCCTACTTTGGATCCCATCATCATTTTCTGCAACTGATCCCACATCTTCTTAGCATTTGCCTTGTAGCTGTCTATTTTAACATAAATGTCATTCGGGATATATTGAAGAAGAAGAGATCTTTCTTGCTTATCGGCTTTTCTGTTCTTCAGAATACTGAGCATATTCAACTAGAACTGTTTTCATTTTCTGATCTCTTTCCTTAGTACCATCTTCACTATCAGATGAATCATCATCAGGTATTTGAACTGTGATTGGTACCATATGACCTTCTGTAATTGACAGCAGAATGTTTTCCACATTTGCATGTCTGTCTACAAAATCCAGAAATCTGTCTTTCCACTGTTCGTATTCTCCTTTGAACAGAACAGAAGGCTTGACATCAGTGCCAATGGAAAGAGCGTCTTTGGAAGTCATCTTGAATGTACCTGTTTTAAAAAATATATGCAATAAGAAACTAGAACTGATCGTTAGTCCAAATATGAAATCACAAGAATATAGAAATGACACTGAAAATAAATTCAGAAATTTTGATAACAATCAGAATTTTGTCCCCCTTCGCAGACTTAGAACGGGGGTCCCGCTATCAATTACAGAAGGTCCATATTTCACTATTAAAAGCCATATTATAGTTTTAAAATTTTCTCAGAAAAAATATTCTAAGTATGAAAACTCGCAGATCACTAAAAAGGCTTAAAACTCGCAGGCGCTGAAACTCGCAAACAACTATTCACAGAAAAACTCGTAGGCTTAAACTTGCGTGTTTGTGAAACTCGCACGTAAAGAGTAACGTGTTTTAATAAACTCGCTAGTTGCTGAAACACGCTAGTCGTTGAAACCCGCAAGATACTATTCTCGATGAAACTCGCTAATGCCTGAAACACGCAAGTAACTATGCACTGATGAACTCGCATATAGAGGCGTGCGTGTTTGAAAAACTCGCTAGTCGCTACTAGCGCCTTTTGACCAAACTCGCAGATCGATCAAACTCGCAGATCGAACAAACTCGCAGATCACTATTCCTGCTCAAACTCGCACCCTTCGATTAGCGCATTTGTAGAACTAGCTAACCATTACGTGCGCGTTCCAACACTTAGAAATTTTTTCCCAAAACTCCAAACTCGCAGACTTCAACCAGCGAGTTTCTAGAACTCGCTAACAACGCCTTGCGCGTTTTGATCAAAATCTTCCACTTGCGCGTTCTTACGAAGAACTTGCGCGTTTCTTGGATCTAGCACGTTCTTCAGAATATCGACCAAAAACTTCACTTTTCTCACAGATTTCGATCCAAACCTTCTCCAATTTACTTGAAACTTTGTATGAATGCTCGATTACAATATTAGAACTGATTACAACACAAGAATTTCAAAAACAAACATTCACAATACAAAATGATTGATGATACAGTGCGTATGAACTCGTGAACAACAACTTGAACAAAAATTCGAAATTATCTATCAATTACAGTGCAAATGACAAATTTGACAATACAGACTCGATCAGATACACTTTGGGATCATAACCTGATCAAATACAACATCTAATTCGCACTAAAACTCAGACTTGATCTGAACAATAAAGAACACAGTGACGATGAACAGTATCTCGAATTCTTGATCTGATTTCGATTTGGATTTGCTCTGATACCAATTATTATTCCCAGATTCTAGTTTCTAACTACAATTAATCAAACAAATACACAATTAAGAATCAATTACCTGTTTGATTTCACTTTCAAATTCCACAATTACAACTTTCTCTCTCTCTCTCTCTATAGATCTTTCTCTAGAAAAAACGTACAACTGAATACAACTACTAAAAATAGAAATACAAAGCTATTTATACCTACAAGAACTACAAAGAAACTAAAAACAAAATACAAATGTTGACTTTGACTTTTATTACAAATAGACTTTGACTTTCACTTGAGAGTTGACTTTCCTAGCTTTGACTTCTTGAATTTTTGACTTTTGTCTTCTTGATCTTGTATCCAACATATTTATGCTCTAAAAATTTGGTAAACAACCCTTAATGTTATATGCAACACAAAAGTACATGAAAAATTGACAATAGCGTTTTAGAAATAAAATAGATGCTAAATCCACCTTATAATAGATGTGCTATTTTAATATGATTTATATATACAGCAAGTCATCTTTCCCCCATTTCAAGAACGTATATTCATTCTCTTCTTAATTGATTCCAGACTCAGAAACAGATATTCTATGTATATTTCATGAGTTCCTCGTGTGAACTCGTAAAACTCGTATGATTACGTTTGTCATATTCTCAAGCATCAAGCTTTCTTCACCGGTCAAATTTCAATGCAAAAACAAAAACACGATATGATTACATAAAATATTCGGTATTGCATTCTTATTTTAAGAGCAATCAAAGGATTAATAGATGGATTCTTCACAACTATGCATTTTTTTTAAAACGATATTATACGAAAGGAAGTTAATCCATTGGAAACAGTAGCCAAATCTAATACTCACTCCATCATGTGAAAATGAAATATTTAGTTCTACATGTAGTTTAGTATAAGGTTTTGAAGGTTCTTCATCCAAAACAAAAAAGTAAATTGTTTATACTCTTGATTACTTTGAAATGAAAATCTACAAGTAATGTATACAACAAAAATTCATTTCAAGAGGTCTCAATCATAATAGGGTGGAGAAAATCTACAAGTAATTAATGTATACAAAAAATCATATCCCTCTTCTCTTCCTCTCCTTCACTTATTTGTAGGTCCACAAACTTCATCAACCAAAAACTCCAAGACCCTTTCATTGCAAAACCCCTTAATTTACACTAACCTCATATCCAATCCTCCACCACCAATTAATTTCTTCCAGAGCGGCGGAAATGACCACCGTCCTTTTCCAGTGTCGTGGAAATGTACTTATCTAACATGACTGCAACACCGTTAATTAGTTCCAACTATAAATACAGGCATGGTAAATATACATATCACGTAAAAATATCTAGAACAAGGTAGTGATTATAGAATGAACAAATCTCCAATAGTGGATCACTACAACTATAAGCCACACAACACGATTGAAAAATCCCATCCAAAAATCTAAACCAAGTGGGTACAGATGGAGAAATCAAGAGGGTATATAGATTTTAGTGAACAGAAATTAACAGGTTTGAAGACGTCCATATGTGAATGATCAACACGAGGGTAGAGAGCATAGAGAGTACGTTCTTGATTGAAGGAGAATTGAGATTTGAATTTAGATTAGCGGAAGGGAATACTTTGTTGACGACACAAATATGAATGAAAATATGCAATTACATTGCTTCTTATATACTCCCTCCGTCCCAAATTAAGTGTCCACATTACTATTTTAGTTTGTCCCAAAATAAATGTCCACTTTCAAAAGTAAGTTTCCAATTTCCCATTTTACCCTTAATTATAAGGTGGAGAAAGTCTCCTTCTCTATTTTCAAGGGTAAAAGTGTATTTTGGTTATTTAAAAAGTGTAATAATTGCACATTCCTAAAACTGTGTGCCATTTTCATTGTGAACATTTATTTTGGGACGGAGGGAGTACTTAAGATTTATAAAATAAATATTTTTGAATTAAGATTCAGATCGGCACAAATTGTTAAACACCACATCAGTCAAATCCAACAAGTATCCTTCCTTGTGGTTAATGAATTTCACTTTAGACCTTATTTGAAAGAATCAATGTCTTTCTCATATGAAGAAAAATGACATGTGCAATACAACAACAATATGTTCTATTCAAATACAACACAGATCTTTCCACTTAGCAACACTTCTCTCTTACCTCTTTTTTTCACCGTCATACAACCAAAATGATTGCCACTAGACTAGTTATCCTCCTATATTTCTCTTTTTATAGCTTTGTGGACGGACGAAATAGATTTTTTTTTCTTTTTCTTCCTTATTAGAGAATGACCCCTTGTTGAGCGGGGGAGATTTTTATCCCCATAAATAGACATGATACAAAGTACTTGTTGGAAATAATTATTATTTGAATGAAATTTAAATTTATGGAAAATTGGATAGTCTTTTTATTAAATTCTATTTATTATGAGTTAATTATTTGGGTCTTTTGGGTATCCTTTAACCCCATATAATTATGTGATTTGGGTTTATGGAAAAATTAGAACAACAAATCTCTTAATCTTGTGAGGTGATACACCAAAGAAAACTCCATCTCGGTATTATCGTTGTTCATCAAGTTCATGTAATAGAGGGCAAACACAAGTTTTGTTCCCTTAGATAATCTAGTCATGTTACCAGAGTTATCTCTTGTTGTTGTATCATGAGATATAGACGTCCCTTGATGATCTCCAGCACAAAAGAGGGGGTGATTATGTCATAAGGAAACTGTACATGCCACAGGCCTCAACAATTTCCTACATTACCGATCATCGAGGTTGATAAATAACAGGTTGGTGTATATATATATATATATAATTAGTTTTTATTTATTTTATCTCTTCCAGTACCATTTTTTCCAACAATCTTAAGACAGATTCTATGCTACAAGAGACATTTTTTTAATAAATAAACCCAAAGAACTAACTTTAATTATAATACTTTGTTATAATCACAAGTTGAAAACATTAGATTTATGTAAAATACATTATCTACTTCGCTTTCTATCTAATTTTTGTAGCACATGTGCGGTGCAAAGTAGGTTTCGTTTTTTTTTTTTGGTTGGTTCATTTGTTGAGTTTAAATGTTGTATTCAAGATTAAATAGTTTAAAATGTAAAGTTTGCATAGTTGTATTGTAAAAATCAAAGTGTTGACTTTTCTTTTAAAGCATTGTGTTGTAAAGTCAACTAGGTTGACTAGGTATAAAAAGCCTTGTGTTCTTTGTAATCTTGTGTGTAGATATAGATTTGTGGTTAGTGAGAGAATGTCATAGAGCTTAGAGAGAGAAAGCATTGTAAATCTTTCAATTCAATGACATGACGTTGTGACTGAATCTTGTATTGTAATTTGATTGAGCTTGATAACTGGAACAACAATTGGTATCAGAGCAAACAAGGAATTCAGAAAATGGTCGAATTTTGATCAGATTGGAAGAACTCGTAAGTCGACTGTGGAGGAATCGATATATGCAAATTCAAAGTTGTTTAGATTGACAATTGATAATATGATATTCGTTTGATGTTGTAGATCAATTCCTGTTCAGATACCATAGCCTAATTGGAAGCAAAATCGATCAATTTTGGATTTTTGTTGAATTTTGGTTCGAAAAGTGGTACGCACTATGTTCAGATCGAGGATGAAGATCTAGTTGTTTTGAAGTGAAAATTTGTGCCACAAAGATGTTCAGATTGTGATCGTGAGCAATTCTGCAAATTTTGGTGATAATTGGTCGAGATTTGAAGGATTTATGGAGGATTTTGAATTTGGAGTTCGATTTTCGCAAGATCTCAAGAACACGCAAGCTTCATCAAGAACTCGCAACATTCAAGTGAAGAACTCGCAAGGTTCATTGTTCAAGTTTTGAAGTTTTGTGAATTTTTGACAAGGACAGAACTCGTAGAGCATGGCTTACGTAAAGTAAAGAACTCGCAAGCTCTTGTGTACGAGAAGCTAAAACTCGCAAGTGTCTTTCTACGAGTAGTCACTGATGATTGTCCTAATAGAATCAGTTTCTTATCACATAAACAAATAATCACAATCAAGAGATTAAACAAACCTGTTTTGATTCAACAATATCAAACAATTACAAAGGTTTTTCTCTCTTGAGAGGATTTTCTCTCTCTAAGCTCTCTCTCTCTAATTGGCGGCTGATGATTCTAATTAGGCACACACACATTATCCACCTACACACACTCAACCCTAGCACCCTATATGCCTTCTACCTATTTTAGGAAAAAGACTAAAATAAATAAAAATACAAGAAAAATAACTTTCACTATTTATTACAAAGGACCTAGACTATTGTCTAGAGTGACTTTGTAACCTTGACTTCTTGAATCTTTCATCTTCAATCATGATGATCTTGAATCCAACAAATCTGTGATCTAACAATCTCCCTTTTTGGATCAAGATCATTACTAAAAAGATTTAGCAATCCCATCTTCTCTTTGACCTCAGAAATATGTAATCCCTCTCTTTTTCTTCAACACTTCTTGTAATCTTCCCAAGAGACGTAGAAAAATTCTCTTTCAGGTGATGGAAAGAAGTTATCTCCAGATTTAGCTCAGAATGCTTTAGCAAAGAATCTTCAAAGAAAATTTCTCTTAATTCAGCACATCTTCATTATTTGATCTTTGCTCTTTCAGATTTGCATTCTTTCACAACTAACTGAAATCTTCAATCTTGGACATTTCTTTAATCTTGTGTTCTCCCCTATTTCTTGATTAGCTCTCCCCCTTTTTGATGAATTGAGCATCGATATCATCAAAACTTTGTCACAAGAAATGTCTTTGAATGTTCTGACCACTGATCTTTCACGAGGCTCTGATTCACCGTCAATCTACCAAGATATTCATCTAAATCTTTTCAAATCTAGACAAATTAGGAATGTAACCCCTGAATCAACAGATGAATAAGTTAGAATGCCTGTTAGTAACACGAAGTCACTATGTGTAACAAATACACATTGGAAAGGAGTTTTTTCATGTTCACTCCCCCAGGGCTTCCATTCAATCATCGAAACACCAAAAAGGCAATTTCTATGAACGTTATGACAAGAAAACAAATTCCTTGTGTGTTCGTGCAAGTGATAGAAAGAACTAAGCACATATGATTGCTTATAAAGGCTCAAAAGTTATGTAAACCACTGAGACATCAGTAAGTTCAACACAGACTCAATGTGCATGATTGAAGTGCGAAAGTGGAGCAGACTTCCTTCTGTTCAATATCCAGATTTTCCAAATGAAAATCAGATAGTAAATGTGCTGCATCCCCTTTGAAAAATGAAACATTTTCTTGTTAAGAAGAAAATGAGTGGCTGGTGGGGTTAATGTCAAGATTTGGAATGGCTAGTTGCCTGTTTCAATAACGTTCACCAAAGAATTGTGAAACATTAGTAATGTGGCTGCCCGACTCAGAAAGTAGTAGGTGCAGAGTTTGATATTCTTTTACTCTGATCTCACACCCTCTTTCTTTTTATCATTAAGCTCACATATAACCAAACTCTCTTTTCATTTTACCTCATCACTCATCCCACACTCATTTCTTTTTGAAGCCTCACACTCAATCACTAAAGGATCAACTTATTGGGTAGAAATCACTGGTCAACGTGATTCTATAGAAGTTGCATTTAAGTCCTAGCACAAAGAAATCCCATGTTTTCCTAGAAAGCATGTGTTGCTCAGATGATTTAACTTTATCAGTTAAAGCTCAAAATAGATCTTGAAAACATTTAAAATCACACTTCCAATTCATGAAATATGTTTGAGAAACGGAAAGTGGTTTGAACATTTAAGAACATGTTTTCTATAATTGAAAGTTGTCCTTCTTTCCACCATATATGAGATTAAGATAAAGATTTATACCTTTTGCGTGCAATCTTACATCTCATGAAGTCAAGCTTAAAGTCATAAAGATATGATCTTGTAAGCAGCTCTCAAACTGCAAAAGTCTTAAGGTCATAGTCAAAGCAACTTTATTCACAGAAAATTAAAAGACATAAAGCAGTAAAACAATTAAAGTACGAGTTCTGATCTGAAGTAATCAGAAGTCATAGTTCTTTACTCCCCCTGAAATTATGCATCAGAAAATTATCAGTGTAAAATATAAGCATTAGCTCCCCTTCAAATGTAGATCGCCATATCTGTCGGATGCATAAAATTTCAGACAAATATGTACTCCCCTTTGAGTGTTGATCTTCTCAGATATGATCTAGGAGTACAATATCATTCATCTTAGGAGTAAAGTCTTTTGATCATAGAAGTGCGAGTCCTAAACTGTTGTGTTTAGAAGTCATACTTGATCTTTGAGGT
Organism: Arctium minus; assembly: GCA_954870635.1. NCBI lineage: Eukaryota > Viridiplantae > Streptophyta > Magnoliopsida > Asterales > Asteraceae > Arctium > Arctium minus. The sequence goes on from OX941095.1 coordinate 15,860,319, forward strand.
ACGAGTCCTAGATTGCTTTTTCTAGAAGTCAATCTTCCTTGAAGTACGGGTCCTAAGATGATTTACTTAGAAGCCTTTATTCTCTTACTCCCCCTTGACAGAAGGTTCCTGCAACACATATTAATCCCTTTTCTTTGGTACCCACTGGTATTTGGATCCAACTGTGTTAGCACAAGATTTTGGCACCCATTTAAAATTGGGGCCGCTTTTCTTTTGAAACCCATTTGAAAAATTAGAATGATAAGAGTACACATGATATGTGCCAAACCAAACATCAGAATATTTTCGAGAAGCATAATCATATCTATCATAATTTGAAAACTTTCTAGCAGAAGGAGATAACTGGAATAATTGTTGTATGGAATATTTCTTGCGAGAATCAACAAGTTTTGGTTTAGAAATAGAAACATTCACAATCAAATCATCTTTACTAGTAGTCTTCTTATTACAATCAGGACTAGAAAATGATTTAGCATTCTCGTCATTCTTCTGTTTCGGTCACCATTCCGACTTAACTCCAAGCCTTTTCTTTATCAAATCTGAAACATTTGAAACTTTAGAGTTAGAATGGTGAGAATCAAACAAATGCTTCTTCTTTGACTTACCAATGTTGATCTGTTTCTGTGAATGCCCAGATTTCTTCTTTTTACCTTTGGCAACTTTCTTTTTCACAGGAACTGATTTATCAACTTTCGTTGATGTTTCACCTTTTACGTACACACTTGGTAATCCAAAAGAATTAACAACATAAGATGAATGATTAAGAAGTTTAGCATTAAAGTCAAAATCACCAACACAGTCATCTAAACCACCATTAGAGTTTAGAAAATCAAACTCATTGTCAAATAAGACCTATCATCAGATTTTAAAGCCTTGGATATTTTAGAAAACTTAGTATATTTGAACATAGTAGAAAATACAATTTGTTCTAAGTCTATCAAAATCCTTTCTTCTGAGAGAGTATTCTCAAGTTCAAAAATTTTTGTTTCCAAAATGAGAGGAGGAACGTAAAGCTTACCTTTGATGGTCTTAGCCTCCATTTCTTTTACAGAATAGCTCTCAAAATAGTCATTAGAAAGAGATTTTGATTTATCTGAACTATAACTGTAATTCAACCTCTCATAACGAAACGTAAGTTGGACTTTAGTTGTGTTCTTTCTTTTAGCATATTCCTTGGTTTATCCTCTTCAGACAGACTAGTCCAGAAGACTTTGAGATCAGGGTATTGAGGTGCCAGTTTCATAAATCCAAAATCATAAACAGCAGGCGCTTCAGAAATACCCTTATTGAGGTGGTGTGGGTTCTTGTAACCAAGTCCCCAACACTCAGGATTCTCTTTAGGTTTATTCAGATGAATGGTTTGTTCAGTTTGACCCAATGTATATAATTTTCCTTCCAAAACATTCACTTTTTCAATTAAAGATTTCTTTTCTTTTGAAAGCGAATAATACATTTTAGAAAGCTCTTTTGATTCAAACTCACACATTCTATATTTTGAAGTTGTTTTAGCTAACTCTTTATGAATTATAGTCTTCTCTTTTGCGCTGGTGTCAATTTTTTTATGCAACGCTTCAATCAGTACATTTTTCTCAGCAATATCATTGCTAAGTTTATGTATAGATTGGTTTTTCTCATTAATGACACCCTTTTCACGCTTAAGTTTAGACTCTAATTCATGGCATGCATTTGATTCAAGAAATCTGATTTAGTCATATCACATACCTCTTCGTCATCCTCTTCATCAAGATCAGCTTTAGCTTCTATCTTCATCTGACCCATCAAGCATAAGTGTGTTGTCTCTTCCTTCTCAATATGTTCCCATAACAGCTTTCCTGTAGCCTTTTTGCATTCTAACTTGATAGAAATCTCCTTTAAAATCTCTTCGGAAATTCCTTGCAATATAAAAGATCTGGCTAAACAGTCAGCTTGATGTCTTTTTCTTTGCTCGTTTGAGTACATATCAAGTGGTAATGGAAGTTCTTGTTTTTCTCTTTCTCCATTCTTCTTTATAACAGTAAAGACTCTCCTTGGAGTTGTCATACTCCCTTCTCTTAAAGATATTCTAATATGATCCCCTAATTTGTGTCTGTCAATGAAATCTAGGAACTGATTTTTCCATTTTTCATACTCTCCTCTGAAAAGTACTGGTGGGTTCTCATTCGTACTAGTTGAAGGAGTTTCGCTGGAAGTCATTCTGATCTTGAAAATATGCAATAAGAAACTCGAAATTGATCGTTAGTCCAGATAAAATCAAATAAAATTCAAAAATCTTGAAATAGGAATTCAGGAATTTTAATAACAATCAGGACAATGTCCCCCTCCGCAGACTTAGCACAGGGGTCCCGCTACCCGGTTAGCGGGTGGGGTCTAGGGGCAACGCCCTTGCGGGGTCGAGGGGCAGCGCCCCTAGAGAAAAAAAGATGTTTTGCGCTAAAAGGAGTTGGCGCGAAAGTAACTTCGCGCTAAGTGAAGCTGGCGCAAGCTGGGTTTTGCGCGAGGAGAAGGTCGCGCGAGGAAGACTTTGCGCGAGAAGGGAGTGGCGCAAGAAGTACTTTGCGCGAGAAGCAGATGGCGCAAGGAGAGTTTTGCGCGAAGAACAGATGGAGAAATCCTGGTGAGAAGAACTTTGCGCGAAGAGAGACTGGTGCAAAAGAAACTTTGCGCGAAGTAGTTGGACCCCTTGAATTTGGCGCAAACCCACTATGAACTGGCGCAAAACGTTGTTCTTCACTTGAACTTCGAAAAACGGCTCTAAAAATCCAAATACCAATTTAGACTTCGATTTACACCACGAAACTTTGCCAATTCGATCGCCTAATCATCTATAGCAGATTACAAGCAAGTAATTTCACAAATAAACACTTAAAAAAATTTCAATCAAAGAACCAGTGCATAAGACTCGTGAACACTAAAACACCAAAAATATCAAAATGTGAAACGATTACAGTGCAATACTCGATCAAATAAATACAATACCAATCTAATACTCTAATCGACCTCAACCCAAGTGATTCCAATCCGAAAATCGAATCTAGAAGATCATGAACAGTGCCGAACAGTATTTTTCTGGAAAAATTTTGATTTCAATTTTGGTTTAGCTCTGATACCAATTGTTTGTCCCAATAGAATCAGTTTCTTATCACATAAACAAATAATCACAATCAAGAGATTAAACAAACCTGTTTTGATTCAACAATATCAAACAATTACAAAGGTTTTTCTCTCTTGAGAGGATTTTCTCTCTCTAAGCTCTCTCTCTCTAGTTGGCGGTTGATGATTCTAATTAGGCACACACACATTCTCTACCTACATACACTCAACCCTAGCACCCTATATGCCTTCTACCTATTTTAGGAAAAAGACTAAAATAAATAAAAATACAAGAAAAATAACTTTCACTATTCATTACAAAGGACCTAAACTATTGTTGAGAGTGACTTTGTAACCTTGACTTCTTGAATCTTTCATTTTCAATCTTGATGATCTTGAATCCAATAAATCTGTGATCTAACAATTGTTTATTCAAGAACTCGCAAGACCTTGTTTGCGTCAAGTGAGAATTCGCAGAGTACTTTATATGTTAAGTCAAGAACTCGCAGAGGTTTGAGTTTTGGATGTTGGTAAAGTTGTTAAAGATAGAACTCGCAAACAGTAATGTACGAGAAGTAAAGTTGTCACAAGTATTTCTTTACGACAAGTAGGAACTCGCAAGGTAATGTTCACGAGAAGTTACTATTCATTTCCTAAGTCAAGAACTCACAGATAACATCTTACTACAAGTAAGAACTCGCAAGCAGTTCTTTGCGAGATGTTAGAACTTGTACCCTGTGTTATACGAGAAGTGGTTTTGAGACAAGTTCAAATCCTTTGGTTCGTGACTAAGTATAGAACTCGCAAGAATCAAGCAAATTTCATTCCTTCAGCCAGCAACTTCTACACTTAGAAATTTTTTGAGAAATTTTCTTGATGACCAAGTTTGACTTTTTTACAGTCAAAGTTTTTCTGATTTCTTTGCTAACGATCATATCAAGTTCATGTTTTTCAGACCTCAAGATGTCTAATGACAATTGGAATAACAAGTGGACTACTGTTTTATCTAAGAGAGATTGTGCAATTGCATACATGCCTGAAATACCGGCACTTGAAGATGAAAGAGATAATTTTGAAGATTCAGAATTTGTCTCTTCATGATCAGATCAAGAAATTGAAACAGAACTCCACGGTTTTGGAAAAAAAACTTTATATGCTCGAAATGCATTTCTGACTCTAAAATTGATTTTGCAGGAATAATTGAGTAAGGAGAGGAAGAGATTTCAAATCATCAAATCAAACTGAAGAAGTCTGAAGAGAAATCCATAAAATTGAAAGTAAAAAGTGCAAATACTATGTCGTCCAAGAAGGAATTAATGGAAAAAGAAATTTAAAAGTTTAAATTCAAAGAAAATATTGTTGAACAAACATGTGATGAGCTTAGAAAAAAAATACAAAACTTTTTTCTGTGAGAGATAGTTTGAAAGACAAAGTTTTCAGTCTTGAAGTTGAGATAAATGTTTTGAAAGAAAAAGCTACTCAAGAGGTGAACAAATCAAGCTTTCAAGATGACCTGAAAATGCTTCAAGGAGTTCAAAGATTTTGGACAGTGAAAATACTTAGTTGAAAAAGAAGATTTCAGAATTGAAAGATAAAGTTGTACAAAATATAGGAAAGTTTAAGAAGGACAAAGAAGAGTTTGACAATGCAAGAAAGGATTTCGCATAGAAGTTCTCTGATTTTTCAAGGAAATCATTTGAAGAGAAGAAAGCATTTGAACTCAAATGTGCAAAAACTTTTAAAACAAGTGTCAGATTTTGAGAAAGTTTTGATCGTTGACAGAGATAATATGGAGAAAGAAAGGATGAGTTTTAAAGCTGAACGAAAATCTTTTGATACAAAGATTATTGATTTTTCAAGAAAAATATCTAATTTAGAGGTTTTGTTGGAGAAAGAAAGAAAATGTTTTGAAGAGAAGAAAATTGTTTTTGAGAAGGAAAAGAAAGGTGTTGAGAAGAAAAATGTTGGGATTTTCAACGAATATCAGTGAAAAGAAAGATTTTGGAAAAAGATTTTGAAGTTGAAAGAAAATTCTTTGAAGCTGATATTTCCAAGCTTACAAAAAAATTATCTGGGTTATCTATAGAGATTCTGAAGGAGCAGAAGGTAAAGTCTGATTTGCAAAAGAAATATGATTTGTTGTTTGAAGAAAAAAATGTTTTGCTTAACAGACTACAAGAATTTGAAGAAATAAACTTTAAGGTTGAGTTATCTGAACAAAATAGTCCAGATACTATTGTTCAGTCTCCATATAATGACTCAACTGATTATGTGAACTCTTTTAAAACTGCTTCAAGTTCACTTTATGCAAACATTTCTTCAAAAACAAAAAGTTTTCTTACAGATCAACTTTGCCCTTCTAATCTTTTCAATAATCATCTGTTCCATAGTTCAGATAATCATGTTTCTAAGCCTAAAGCTAAAAATGTTTTCAAGAAAGAAAAGATGGTTTGGAGAAGAAAAGCCTTATCTTCTGAGAAAGATATTTCAAAGTCATCTGTTTCTATGCTTCAAATGAACCAGAAGAATAATGCTCCAAGAGGTAAATCTTTTGCCAAACCTGATCTTGTTTATTCTATAAATCAACTAATCAGGTTAGCTCAAAAGAAAATATCTTGTTCTTACTGTGGTGCAAATGATTTTGTTCATAAAAATAATGCTCATAATTGGTATGGTACATATAATATTACTTCCCATAGAGTTTCAATTAACAGATTTGGACCCAAATTCCAGTGAGTACCAAAACCAAAAGCTACTCAATCTGTTTTGTAGGAACCTCAAGTGTAGGGGGGGTAATAAACAAATGACTTCTAAACATATCAGTTTAGAACTCGTACTTCAACGAATGTTCGCTTCTAAACACTACAGTTTAGAACATGCACCTCAGAGATCATGTTTGATTCTAAACACAACAGTTTAGGACTCATACTTCAAAGAGCAAAAGAGTTTGTGTACTCCTATGTATAAAATGAGATGATAAGCCTTCAAGGGGAAGTATTTCTTATTCCTACGGATAAATATTGTGAATGCATATTTTCAGGGGGAGTAAGACACAATGACTTCTGAATTTACTTCAATCCTAGTAATTCATAACTCGTTTTAATGCTTAAGGATTATGCAAATATTAAAGGGGATCTTATATGATTTTAATTTCATTTTGTGTTTGCAGGTAATTCATTTCTTCCGGGGGAGTTCATATTCTTAAAAGGAAGAATATATGACGATGGCTTCTGAATAACTCAGTTCCGAACCTGCACTTCAAAGATTTTGATTTTTGCTGACTAAACTGAATGATCAATCTTTATAAGGGAGTATTGTTGATTTTTTTAAGAGGGAGATTAGTAAATAAATTGATTGATATATTTTTTATCAGGAGGATATGTAGAAAATATGATGTTGATATTTTGATGCTAATTTTGACTTTTTGAAGATATCAAGGGGGAGCATATCCTGATTTTTGTCAACCATTCTTAATTGACGAGGGAGATAAATTTTTTTTGGATAATAATTCAAGGGGGAGTTAATAATTCTACGCTGAATGTAAGTAATTCTGATCCCTAGTCTCTACATGCTTGAAAGAAGAACAACTTTCAGATATGAAAAATGTTTTCTAGATGTTCAAACCAGTTCTTATTCTCAAACGTTTTATGAATTTAGAAGTATGCTTTTAAATGTTTTCTTAAATGAGCGTTATTGATTAACTAACCATGTGTTTCTGAAGATAAATACCTGTGTATTATGCTGTCTATATATTTTCAAGTATTCACACACATTAGTTCAGTATTTCATTTGACTTTATTATTACGTACCATGTCTCTAAACGAAACATATTACGATGGTAATACCCTCGTTTGCTTTCAATGTTGTTGCGCATCGATCATCATTTCACATTTTGTGCGTTCATTGCAAAACTGTTTATATTTGTTCATATAAACAACATATCACGCTCTTTGATACCCTATCCTTACCTGTTCATATATTTAATGATTTTTGATTTGATTGATTCATTGTCAGATTCTCGAAACATATCTATTGTTTTCATTTCATTCATTCAATTTCCTTGTTATGATAAATCTTTGTTAGATCCCAATACAGACAACAAAAGAAGATACTCCATAGAAATGTAGAGATAAAATGAAAAATTAAGAACATAATAATCAAGAACTCATCTCATATGCTTTGATTCATTGATGGAGGGGAAAATGGGAAGAACACCACAATAAACATGTAAACGACTCTCATTAGTCTGTGTATGAAAAATGTGTTCTCTCCAAAAACCTAAATGAAAAAATGAGCCATGGGCACCTTTATATAGGTCCCATTTACAATAAAAAGGCTCAAGCCCATACAACTAATTATAAAGCCCAAAATACAATTTCTTTATAAAACATTCAATTAAATTAGGGGCTAATTTAAGCTAACAATCTCCCCCTAATGTTTTATAAAGAAAGCATCATCATATAGTCTCACCCTTGCTTTCTTTAGAAGCTTTGATGTTCCATTCTTCGAGTCATCAAAGCATCATAAGCTCCCCCTCAAATGTAGGCCCATCTTCTTGAAAGACTTAGACAAATTACCCCATTTTGTCCAGCTTTCATGTCTCAATTTCACCGCTGTTTTTGACCATCAGGGATCATGTTTGAGAGAAAACATAAAGCATGCACATTAAACTCCAGCCTCTTAGATTTCCAACGAGCTATGATTCATCCATTTTGGATGAAAAATGAGTGAGTTGTGCAAGTTTTCTCTCAGCTGCGCAGAACGATCGTCAAAACAGAAAATTTGACTCTTAAGATCTCGTTGAGTAAACATTCGGTACCGAGCCTTAAACTTGAATAACAGAGAAGGGAGTGAAAATCAATGTGTCACATATGTAACTTGAAATCATGAATAACCGACGAGAGAACACCGTTCTTGAAAGCGGAAACAGCACGAGTGAAATGCAATGCTTTCAGTCCAGCACCGTAACGCAGACTTTGACACAGATTCTGGCATATCAGCTCACGGAGTTTGATAAAACTCAAAACATCAAAGTCATACGTATGTATTTTAGAAATTCAATGCAACTGCACTCATATAAATCGGAGCTTCGAGTAAAAAGTTGAGTGCGTGTTTCTGAAACAGCGCAATGCTGTCAGAAAATTCGAAAATTTTAGGCTTAGGGCTCTTGGCTCATTGCAACCTCTAGACCATCGATCTCAGATGTGCGTGCTTGGGTCTACCTCTGGTCCTCCCCTCTGGTCTCTGCTCTTCAGAGATTTTGGTCCACCGAGGCTCTGTGAACAACTTAAGAGCCTCTATGCCTCTTAAGAGCCTATCTGAGAATCAACTTTTGCACGCGTACATCTGGACAGCCTCAGAGGCTCTGCAATCTTCCTCTGATGTGTATTTTCTGCCCCTCTGAACTTCAGTTCATGCACAGAGGTTTTGCACGAATTTGGACATTCACTTCTGGACAACCTCTGCATAGCTTCTGCTCGGCGACTATTTTCTGCTCTCTGCACATAACTTTCTGGACAACTAAAAAACCATCTCTTGGAGAGATCCATATTCTTTATCTTTGAAGACTGCAACCAATGGAATTTCTATAGTCTTAAAATCAGAACTTCTGCACATCTGGAAAATATAGTAGCATTCGAGTTGATCTGTTCATAACAAAAAAAATTGCAGCTCCTACAGATTCTCGAACACAACAGATGATTGCAACTCTGGAAGTTATCTTGAACACATTAAGCACAATTACATAACTCTGGAATCATCATGAAGGAAACTCTGAATAGTCATTGAGTCATAGAAGCATATTCAAAGTTCAAAAGCTCACACATTGATGATATTTTTGTGAAGCTTACATACACTGACTGTGTCATTTTCAATTTTGGATGCTTAATTGTTCAAGCTAAACTGTAGAACAATGCATTATAGGACAAAATTTTCATGGGATTCATATGAAAGCTTAACAGAACTTCTATGGATTCACGTTAACCAGTGTTTCCTACCCAAGAAGTTATCCTAGAGTGATTGAAGGGTGAGGGGTCATTAAATCAAAGAGTGGGGGAGATAACTCAATGGGATGAGTTTTTCTCGGTGTGATGAGGTAAAATGGAAAAGTGGGTTTGGTTAGAAGTGAGCTTAAATGATAAAAAGAAAGAGTATGTGAGAACAGAGTTAAAAGAATATCAAAACTCTGCACCAACTTCTTTCTGAGTCGGGCAGCCACATTACTGTTGTTTCACAATTCTTTCGTGAACTTAATTGAAACAGGCACTAGCCCATGCCAATTCTTGCATTAACCCCACCAACCACTCGTTTCTTTCTTAACAAAGAAATGTCTCATTTTCTTTCGGGACACAACATATATGTTATATGTTCTTCATTCGGAAGATGTGGATATTGAAAAAGAAGGAAAGTTGCCCCACCTTTGCACCTCTTTCATGCACATTGAGTCCGAGTAAAACTTGTTGTTGTCTAAAAAATTTACACATTTTGAGCCTGAAAAGGCCTAAGTAGCTTCTATCAATCTTACACTTGCACGTACACACAAGGAATAAGTCTTCTTATCAAAATGTTTATAGAAAATTCATTTGTGGTTTTTTCGATGATTGAATGGAAGCCCTGGGGAAGTGAACATCACAAAAGCTCCTTTTCAAAGTACATCCGTTGTATTAAGTGGCTCTGTGCTACTTATAGGCATTTCTAACTGTATCATAAGTTGATTCAGGGTTACAATTCTATTTTGTCTGAATTTGAAAAGATTTGGATGAATACATTTATGAATTGACGGATACTCAGATCAAAAGATGGAGTTTGTTATACTCTTCGGGGGAGAGTGTTACTCTATCTACAAGGTGGATAATTCTATTTTGTCATAAGGGGGAGATTGGTATTCAAAAAACTGTGCTGACATTGAAAAGTTTTGATTATTCTGCTGCTCACAACTCATCAAAAAGGAGGAGATAAGTTGAAGTTTTCAAAGTCAGAATGACGGATGAAAAGTGTGAAAGATGAAAGTTTGTTGAAGTTTCAATTTCAAAGATTTGGGAAGATAGTTTGAAAAGTTTCAAGTCAGAAGTTCATTTCAAGACTTTATCAGAAAGGGGGAGATAATTTGAATCTTCCATGTCAAGGAAATTTCAGATACATATTTTTACCCAAAGGGGGAGATAAACAAAGATTTCAAGTTATGATTGTAAAGGGAGAAATAGTAGTTGGTTAAGAAGTAAAGGAGGAGATTTATACAAAGTATCAAGGTATGAAAGCTGTGAATGTGAAGGTCATCCAAGTTTCAAAGCTACAAAGTTGAAGAGTTTTCAAGAGAAAAAAGAGCTGAAGATTATTGTCAAAAAAAATTAATCTTGAATCCAAAGGGGGAGATTGTTGAGCCTAAATGTTGTATTCAAGATTAAAGGGTTTAAAATGTAAAGTTTGCATAGTTGTGTTGAAAAATTCAAAGTGTTGACTTTTCTTTTAAGGCATTGTGTTGTAAAGTCAACTAGGTTGACTAGGTATAAAAAGCCTTGTGTTCTTTGTAATCTTGTGTGTAGAAACCAAGAGAGAATACATTGAGAGTGATATAGATTTGTGGTTAGTGAGAGAATGTGTGAGTCCAAGATCAATGAATCCTAGAGAGAGAAAGTAGAGAGAGAGACTTGGAAGCGCAAAGTAACAATATTGAATGAATGTGCGTGAAGTTCTTTCAAGGAACAAGACCAAAGGGACTTAAATACCCTTGGTCAATACAACACAGAATACTACTTTAGACACAGTATTTGACCAAGACCTATAAATACAATGATTACTATAAAATCAGACTTAAAAATCTCCCCCTTAGTAATCATTGGCACTTTGGTCTTCAAAATTCATCTTCTAAATCAGCACGGACCATTAAAGCGACTTTATGAAGCTTTCTGACTTTTAAAGAAAAATTTCTTCTCAGCATCTTTCAGTTTGATTTGTCTTTGCTGCCTTTGACAAGTCTGGACCAGATTGGAATAAACTTGAACGAAGAGTTGATTCATCAGCTTGTGCTCTAGACAACACACCTCTTTTAAAAGACCTTGAATGAACTTTGGTGGTCGGAGCAGGAACAGCAAAATAAAAAATTGAAGCTGAGAGAATAGAATCTTTGAGCGAATTTGATCAGCAGATAAACTTTTGAAATCTTGATCAGCAGATAAACTTTTGAGCTCTTTGTCTCTTTATCATCTCCTTAACTTCTCTGATTTCTCCCCCTCATGACCTTGATGAACTGGTTCAACTTGGTCATGCATATGTTGGAGACGAGACAACTTAAGATCTGCAAAATCAAAGAAACATAGAAAACAGGGGAGGTTTGCGCTTCACGTTAGTTGCGCAAACAGAGGTTTGCGTTACACCAAGGTGGCGCAAAGTGAAGTTTGCGTTACACCAAGGTGGCGCAAAGTGAGATTTGCGCGAATCAAAGGTGGCGCAAAGCAAAGTTTGAGCGACCAACTGATGGCGCAAAGTTGACTTAAACTTAGAAAATTTTACCTTTTTAAGTTCTTTGACTCCCCCTACACAAATGCACTAGATATGACAATTCAAGTTAGCATTCATATAAAGAAAATTAGATACTCCCCCTCAAAAGCAGATATGATCATTTAGAAAAATTCTCTTTTTTCACTCCCTCTTGAATAATGCTCACACCCATTTAAAATATATTTATGAGAACACAATGATCAAATATCAATGTAGAAAGAAAAATATATTGAATATGTATTTTGAAACGACTAAATATATAAAAATTTAAACAAAAACAAATAAAATTCTACTTAGTAAAATATCACAATAAAATCCATCAGATGAAATCAAATGTATGTGTTTGGATACAGAAACAAGTTTTATTGCATATCAAGTTAAGACATGTTCAGTTTCAAAAACTTTCATCAATCTATTCAGTGTGCTCACATGTGAACTTTGATTAGCTTCAAGAAAATACAATTCTAAACATATAATAGAGAACTTTGCATGTAATCACACTAAGCCATCAAAAATTCAGACTTTCATAAATTTACAGGGTTATTACAACTCAGAAATATATAACCAAGTATCATGAGATGTGTGCTAATTGGCATCTTTTTAGCATTGTGCACTATGGCATCTTTACATGAGTGTGCTCTTTGGCATCTTTTAAGTGTGTGCACTTTTGGCATCTTTTTAATCAAAAAGTTTATTAAGTAAAGAACATGCCGTAAACGTAACTTTCTATCTGACCCTATTGCAGGATTTGGGTCAGCCACTCCCAGACCGATTGGCCTTAGGGGACTAGGTGTCAAGCACCCCTTGGAACTTACTTTCCCAGATCAGAAAGGCTACATCAACACATCCTATACCCATTCATACCAGTAGAACATGACTTTCGATCTGATTCTATAGAAGGATTTGTGTTCGATCACTCCCAGATCAAATGACCTTAGGGGACCAGATGACAAGCATCCCGTAGAACTTACTTTCCCAAACCAGAAAGGTCACAGGTACAAACTTTTAAACTTAGAGATTTCTGATTTATAAGAATTTAAGAATCATCTCAAACACAAGGTTTTACGTCTAAGTGCTTAGCCCATATTTTCATAACAATCCAAAATTCCGACTTTTTAGGTTTTCTAAGCATTGTAAACTATAAATATTCTGAATCATACAACTTTAAAGCAATATCAAAAGTTACAAACATATTGCTGACTTTTCGACTTTTGTTAGACATGAAAGATGAACAAATAAAAACTTTAATATAAACAAATGAACTTGAAAATTTATCCTAGACACACATTTTATTCAAAAGAAAGAAAAATTGTAAAACTTTTACTTTATAGAATAAAATTTGTAAAGGTTTAAACTTTTAAAGCAACATGCCGAAATTTTAAAATTAGAAATATTTGATCGGCAATTTTATATTCAGTTGAAACAAAATATAATTCAATAATATCATCTTTCACACAATGTAAACGAAAAATTTTGTGTCTCAATTGTAAAAATTGGGTTGAATCAAAATTCAGGAAAAATTGAAAATGCTCAGATTCTTTAAAAGCATTTGAGAAAACTGGAAAAACATCATCAGATATAAATGCAGCGGAATAGAATAGATGCACTCACAGTTTCTCATTAGTCAGAAGCTTAATGCTATGAAGAGCGAGTCCTACACTGACATATCTAGAAGTCATAATCTATGAAGTACGGTTCCTGAGCTGAAGTAATCAGAAGCCAAAGTCTTGACATTTAAGACCGGGTTTTGAATTGTTGTGTTCAAAAACCATTCTTTCTCTTACTCCCCCTTAACATGAGATGCCTGCAACTTAGAATCAGATTTAGACTTGGGTACCCACTTGAATTTGGACCCGTGAAAGTTAGTTACAGTTCGTATGGGGAAATATTTATAATATTTGACATGAGAAGCACGAGAAAAATGATCAAAAGAATGATAAGCACAATCATCAGAAAGGAAAGCATAATCATCTGAACTAGAATCAGAAGAAGAATATGAGACATTTTTGGAAATTTGAATCATTTGCTTTATTGAGTATTTGGAAATTTTATTACACAAAGCAAATGAATCACTTTTATAATAATTGTCTACATATCTATTCTCCTTAGACATAGAATCATCTGATGTCCGCTTTGCTTTCCAGATCTGCTTCGATCGAGCGCTCAAAGTCCTATCTGAAAGATTAGAATCGGAAGAATTAGAACTGTCAAAAATAACTTTATCTTGTTTCTTTGACTTCTTTGACCTTCTTCTTTTACACTTAGGTTTATAATATTGATCATTGAGTGTAAAAGAATCATCAAGAATTTTAGACGAAATATTTAAATCAGAAGAAATAATTTTATCCAAGCAATCAATCTGATCAACTAATAAATCTGAATTTGCCTCAGAGTCTGAAATTTTTTGAGAAAAGGTTTTAAAATTAGAAACTTCACTTTTGTTTACTTGAACATCAGAAGAAAGGCTAGAAATAGAATCTGGGTTTGGAGAAAATAATATTTCTTCAAGACTAGATGTCATGAAAGAAAGAAAAATATCAGATTCAATTTTCTTTAAAATATTTTGATCTTCTATCTTATCTTCAAGATCGATGATTGTACTCTCTAATACTAACGGAGGAGTATATTTCTTAGAATCATAAATGATTGGAGAAATATTTTCCTTATCAGAATTAGAAGCATAAGGATCAATAAAATCATCAGATATTGAAGATTTGACAGAAGATATATCATTTAAAACTCTTCTTCCTCTCCTTGATTTTTCAGAAAAATATTTTGCATTTTCACTTGTATAAACAAAAGGAATTTCATTTTTCTTGTTATTTGTCCTTTTCTCTTGTTCGATTTCTAACACTTGCTTCTCATTCATCCAATCAATTTTAAATTGAGGAGCATAATGAGCAAGAGTCAGATAATCGTATTTATATAAAGTTGGGGATTTTTCAATCGCATTGTTTAAACAATGAGGATTTTCAAAACCAAGTCGCCACCTTTGTTTTAAAGCTTCTTTACTCCTCGGTTTGTTCATAAAAATTGTTTGTTCAGATTGATTTCTCCGATATAATTTTTCTTCTAATTTATTTATTTTATCTGAAAATTGATCTTTTAAAGTAGTCATAGCCGTCAAAGATTCAAGACAAGTCTTATTTGAATTTTGCAAAACATCCAATTTCTTTTGAAAGATGTCTTTAGTATTTTCTAAAATAGATTTTTCATCTTTCAAAAAAATTTCAGTTTGGCAATCAAATCTGACTTTTCAAAATTTAAATTCTTTTCAGATATTAACTTAGAACGCAAATCAGACAAAGCATTAATTATGATTTTCATCTGAGAGGAAATAAAATTGTAATCAAAATCAGTATATACCTCATCTTCATCCGTATCAGAATCGTCTGACTGATCATATCCGACCAAGCACATCTGAGCGATCTCTACATTTGTAGCTTCATTGTCAGAGTGATCCGGCCAGAATTCTTCTTCTGCTAGCAAAGCAGTTCCTTTCTCTCTTTTCTCGGCCAGTTCCAATTTCTTTCTGTAATAAGCTGAGTCCTTGACCTTCTTTGCTCGACACTCCTTTGAAATGTGTCCCGGCTTTCCACAGTTGTAACAGGTGGCAGTCTTTGGCTCGGGCACTTTGGCTCTAGTCACAGAAGTGAAGCGAGAAGAGTTGGAACCAGTTCTTGGTTGGAACTTTTTCTGGTAAAAGTTGTCCCATTGTAAGCGTTATCAGACAACGCTTGTTCAGCCAGTTGGCTCGTGAGGAGTGCAATCGGGTCTACTGACTTCTTGTTCTTTTTATCTAGTTTAGCTCTCTTCTCAAGCACAATACACTCATCAGTTAGCAAAATCTCGAACATCTCTTGGATCTGCATTGTAGAGATTCTTACATCATTCCTCAATCTGTGACATGTTTTATTCCATTCAGGTTGCAATGTGTTGAGGAACTTCAGATTTGTCTCAAGCTCAGTCTTTACAACTTTAATCTTCCTAAGATCATTGATCACAGCACAAAATCGGTCATACACAGCTTTCAGTGGCTCCCCATCCTTGGCTTTGAATTCTTCAAAATTATTCATGTAACGGGTGTGTCGAAGTTGAGTTGCAACAGAAGATCCAAGCATAATCTTTTCCAGCTGTTGCCACATTAGATTAGGATGAGTTTTAAAACAATCAATCCTGTTGTATACAGAGTTGGGCAAGTCCAGCATCAGATTTGCCTTAATGTCCCGATCAGCTTGATATGCAGATAACTTATCATGTGAATACTCTTTAGTGGGCTTATATAATCCAGAAGCCAATTTGGGTTTTTCAAACGGTCCTTCAGATAAAATGATCATCATGTCATTTCCATTCTTTTGTCGTTCAATGAAGTTCAGGAACCGATCTTGCCACTGTGTAAATTCATTTTCATCTATCAGTACCGGTGGACGATTTTCTGTACCCAGAGACATCATTAGATCACTTTTGTAGAACTGAGCTTGATAAGCAAACTTTGTAGAATCCATAGATGACAAACTTAAAAAAATATTTCGGACTTTTTTTTTTTAAAGATTGGACAGATATGGCGCAAACTAGAGGTTTGCGTGAGAGGCAGGAGACGCAAACTGAGCTTTGCGTGATCAGAACGTGGCGCAAACTAGTCTTGCGCGATTAGATGATGGTGTGAATTGAGGTTCTCTTGATAAACGGGAGACACAAAGTTACACTTTGCGTGATGCACAGGAGACGCAAAGTTCTCTTTGCGTGATACACGAGAAACGCAAATGTTACTTTGCGTGAGATTAGAACTTGACTTTGCGTTATTTAGAGAAGACACAAATCACTCTTTACGTGAGAAGTGGGAGACGCAAACTGAGCTTTGCGTTAGTTGAAGGAGACGCAAACTACACTTGCATGAGGCACTGGAGACGCAAACTTAGCTTTGCTTGATCCAAGGGAGACGCAAAGTTGCACTTTGCGTGATGTACTGAAAGAGAAAACCTGAAAGAAAACCAATTGAAACACTAAGACAAGATTAGTAGATTGCACAAACTAAGATGAACTCGCGCAAACGCATATGAACTGGCGCAAAGTAGAGATCTAGCGCAAACCGAAGAATACCAATTAAAACATCCAAAAACTTGATTTCAAGACTAAATTTGATAAAATTTTCTTGTACAGAAACTTTTGAAAACAACTTTTTAACACAATCCAAACAAAAAAAATCGATTAAAAACCACAAAATCAAAATTTCGTATATGAACAGAACGTGAAACTCGTTTTTCCAAAAACTTCAAATATCTCTAAATTGACAATCAAAACAAGTTTTTCTTGCAAATCGATGTGAATCAAAGATGTTTAGCAAACAAAAACGAATCCAACAAACCGATTTTCACTGAAATTCGTTCAAAAACACATCCGAATTTGATGAAAAATCAAGAAAACGAGATTTTCTTGAAAAAAAATCAAGAAAATCGATCAAATTTTCGATTTTAATCAACAAATTCATAAACAAAAAAGACTTCTTTCAATTCTCTCAAGATCTAGATGGCTCTGATACCAATTGTGAGTCCAAGATCAATGAATCCTAGAGAGAGAAAGTAGAGAGAGAATTGGAAGCGCAAAGTAACAATATTGAATGAATGTGCGTGAAGTTCTTTCAAGGAACAAGACCAAAGGGACTTAAATACCCTTGGTCAATACAACACAGAATACTACTTTAGACACAGTATTTGACCAAGACTTATAAATACAATGATTACTATAAAATCAGACTTAACAATCTCGCCCTTAGTAATCATTGGCACTTTGGTCTTCAAAATTCATCTTCTAAATCAGCACGGACCATTAAAGCGACTTTATGAAGCTTTCTGACTTTTAAAGAAAAATTTCTTCTCAACATCCTTCAGTTTGATTTGTCTTTGCTGCCTTTGACAAGTCTGGACCAGATTGGAATAAACTTGAACGAACAGTTGATTCATCAGCTTGTGCTCTAGACGACACACCTCTTTTCAAAGACCTTGAATGAACTTTGGTGGTCGGAGCAGGAACAGCAAAATAAAAAATTGAAGCTGAGAGAATAGAATCTTTGAGCGAATCTTGATCAGCAGATAAAATTTTGAAATCTTGATCAGCAGATAAAATTTTGAAATCTTGATCAACAGATAAAATTTTGAGCTCTTTGTCTCTTTATCATCTCCTTAACTTCTCTGATTTCTCCCCCTCATGACCTTGATGAACTAGTTCAACTTGGTCATGCATATGTTGGAGACGAGAAAGCTGAAGATCTGCAAAATCAAAGAAACATAGACTTTGTGATTGAATCTTGTATTGTAATATGATTGAGCTTGATAACTGGAACAACATCATTTAATCAAGAGATTTATAAGACCTTTTCCCTTTGACAATTCAAACTAATCTTTGGGATTCCAAAAGTCTTATCTTTTGAATGCTAGCAGAATGAATAATTTACAACACCATATAGGTGAGACTAAGAAAGGAGGTTATCAGCTATTAAAGCACTGATTGTGTTGTGATAATGTGGCTATAAAAACTACAACACTTTTAATTTTTTAAGCCTAATTCAGTAACGGAATAGGTGTTGGGTCTTGAACGTAAAGTATAAACATTAATATGTGTGAGTCCAAGATCAACTAAATCCTAGAGAGAGAAAGTAGAGAGAGCAATAGAAGCGCAAAGTTTATGTGTATTCAAAGTAAGCGTGAAAGTGATACAAGGAACAAGACCAAAGGGACTTAAATACCCTTGGTCAATACTACACAATATTAGACTCTAAACACAGTATTTGACCAAACCTATAAATACAATGATTACTATAAAATCAGACCTAACAATCTCCCCCTTAGTAATCATTGGCGCTGTGGTCTTCAAAATTCATCTTCTAAATCAGCATGGACCATCTAAGCGACTTTGCGAAGCTTTCTGACTTTTAAAACAAATTTCTTCTCAGCATTTTTTCAGATTGAGTTATCTTTGTTGCCTTGACAAGACTGGACCAGATTGAAATAAACTTGAACGAACAATTGATTCATCAGCTTGTGCTCTAGACGACACATCTATTTTAAATGACCATGAATGAACTGTGATGATCAGAGCAAGAACAGCAAAAGATGTAGTATAACTGAAAAAATAAGAATCTTGAGCAGCAGAATCTTGATCAGCAGATTAACAATTGAACTCTTTGTCTCTTTATCATCTCCTTAACTTCTTTTAACTTCTCCCCCTCATGACCTTGGTGATCTGGATCAACTTGGTCATGCATATGTTGGAGAAGAGACAGCTTAAAATCTGCAAAATCAAAGAAACGGAGAAAACAGGAGAGGTTTGCGCTAACCATTGGTGGCGCAAAGTAAGGTTTGCGCTAACAGAAGAAAGCGCAAAGTGAGGTTTGCACGACATGCAGGAAACGCAAATCTTGTTTTGCGCTAGAAGCTGTTGGCGCAAATTAAACTTTGCTCTACCAACTAGTGACGCAAATCTGACTTGGAGTATGAGAAATTTTATCTGTTAAGCTCTTTGACTCCCCCTACACAAATGCACTAAATTTGACAATTCAAGTTAGCATTCATATAGAGAATTAGATACTACCCCTCAAAAACAGGTATTATCATTAAGAAAAATTCTCCTTTTTCATTCCCCCTTGAATAATGCTCAAACCCATTTGTAAAGAAATATGAGAACACAATGAATGTAAACATCAATGAAGAAAGAAAAAAATATACTGAATATATATTTTGAAACGACTAAATATATAAAAATTTAAACAGAAACAAATAAAATTCTACTTAGTAAAATATCACAATAAAATCCATCAGATGAAATCAAATGTATGCTTTTGGATACAGAAACAAGTTTTATTGCATATCAAGTTTAGACATGTTAAGTTTCAAAAACTTTCATCAATCTATTCAGTGTGCTCGCATTTGAACTTCGATTAGCTTCAAGAAAATGCAATTCTAAAAATATAATAGAGAACTTTGCAAATAATCACACTGACCCATCAAAAATTCAGACTTTCACAAATTTACAGGTTTATCGCAACTCAGATATATATAACCAAGTATCATGAGATATGTGCTCATTGGCATCTTTTAGCATTGTGCTCTATGACATCTTTACATGAGTGTGCTCTTTGGCATCTTTTAAGCTTGTGCACTTTTGGAATCTTTTTAATCAAAAAGTTTATTAAGTAAAGAACATGCCGTAAATGTAACTTTCTATCTGACCCTATTGCAGGATTTTGGTCAGCCACTCCCAGACCAGTTGGCCTTAGGGGACTAGGTGTCAAGCACCCCTTGAAACTTACTCTCCCAGATCAGAAAGGCTACATCGACACATCCTAAACCCATTCATACCAGTGGAACATGACTTTCGATCTGATTCTATTGAAGGGTTTGGGTTCGATCACTCCCAGATCAAATGACCTTAGGGGACCAGATGACAAGCATCCCACAGAACTTACTTTCCCAAACCAGAAAGGTCATAGGTACAAACTTTTAAACTTAGAGATTTCTGATTTATAAGAATTTAATAATCATATCAAACACAAGGTTTTACGTCTAAGTACTTAGCCCATATTTTCATTACGATCCAAAATTCTGACTTTTTAGGTTTTCTAAGCATTGTAAACTATAAATATTCCGAATCACACAACTATAAAACAAAATCAAAAGTTACAAACATGTTGCTGACTTTTCGACTTTTGTTAGACTTGAAAGTTGAACATATAAAACTTTGATATAAACAAAGCAACATGAAAATTTATCCTAGACACACATTTTTATTCAAAAGAAAGAAAAATTTGTAAAACGTTTACTTTATAGAATAAAATTTGTGATGGTTTAAACTTTTAAAACAACATGCCGAGATTTTTAAAAATAGAAATATTTGATGGGCAAGTCTATATTCAGTTGAAACAAAATATAATTCAATAATATCATCTTCCACATAATGTAAAAAAAATGAAATTTGTGTCTCATTTGTAAAGATTTTGGATTGAACAAAATCAGGAGATGAATAGGATTGCTCAGATTCTTTTAAAACATTTGAGAAAACTGGAATAAACATCATTATCAGATATAAATGCAGCGGCAATTAAGTAGACGTACTCACAGTTTCTCATTAGTCAGAAGCTTAACTACATTGAAGAACGAGTCCTAGACTGACGTGTCTAGTCTTTGAAGCATGGGTTCTGAGCTGAATTACTCAGAAACCAAAATCTTGACATTGAAGTCCGGGTTTTGAACTGTTGTGTTCAAAAGCCATATTTGTCTTACTCCCCCTTGACATGAGATGCCTGCAACTTTAAATCAGATTGAGACTTGGGTACCCACTTGAATTTGGGCCCGTGTTTGTTAGTTGCAGTTCTTATGGGGAAAAATTTGTTAGATTTAACAGTTAAAGCACGAGAAATATCATCAGAATAATAAGCACAATCATCAGATGAATACAAAGCATAATCATCTGAACTAGAATCAGAGGAAGAACATGAGACATGTTTTGAAATTCGAATCATTTGCTTTATTGAGTATTTAGATATTTTATTACAAGTAGCAAATGAATCACTTTTATAAAGTTTGTCTACACATTTATCCCCATCATTCTGAAATTCATCTGACGTCCGCTTCGCTCTCCAAATCTGCATCGATGACTTGCTCAAAGTCCTATCTGAAAGATTAGAATCAGAAGCATTAGAACTGTCAGAAAGAACTTTATCTTGTTTCTTCGACTTCTTTGACCGTCTTCTTTTACGCTTTGGTTTATAATACTGATCATTTAGCGTAAAAAATTCATCAAGAATTTCCGAATTTATATTTAAATTAGAAGAAATAATTTTACCCAAGCAACCAATCTGATCAGACAATAAATCTGAATTTACCTTAGAGTCGGAATTATTTTGAGAAAAGATAACAGATTTAGAAACTTCATTTTTGTTTACATGAAAATTATAAGAAAGGCTAGAAATAGAATCTGGTTTTTGAGAAAATAATTTTTCTTCAAGACTAGATGTCATGAAAGAAAGAATAATATCAGATTCCATTTCTTTTAAAATATTTTGATCTTCCATCTTATCTTCAAAATCAATGATTTTGCCTTCTAATATTAAAGCAGGAGTATATTTCTTCGAATCATAGATGATTGGAGAAATATTTTCTTTATTAGATTTATTGGCAAAAATATCAACAAAATCATCGGATACTGAAGTTTTGACAGGAGATATATCATTTAAACCTTTTCTACCTCTTCTCGATTTGTCAGGAAAATATTTTGCATTTTCAAACTTGTAAACAAAAGGATTTTCCTTTCTCTTGTTATTTGTCCTTTTCTCATTTTCGATTTCTAACACTTGCTTCTCATTCATCCAATCAATTTTAAATTGAGGAGCATATTTAGCAAGAGTTAGATAATCGTATTTATATAAAGTAGGGTATTTTTTAATCGCATTGTTTAAACAATGTGGATTTTTAAAACCAAGTCCCCATTTTTCTTTTAAAGCTTCCTCACTTCTTGGTTTATTCATAAAAAATGTTTGTTCAGATTGATTTCTTCGATATAACTTTTCTTCTAATTTATTTATTTTATCCGAAAAACTGTCTTTTAAAATGGTCATAGCAGTCAAAGACTCAAGATAAGTCTTATTTGATTTTTCCAAATCATCTAATTTCTTTTGAAAGATGTCTTTTGTATTTTCTAAAATAGATTTTTCATCTTTCAAAGAAATTTTCAATTTGTCAATCAAATCTGACTTTTCAGAATTTAAATTCTTTTCAGATAATAACTTTAAACGAAGATCATGTAACGCAGTAATTATAACATTCATCTGTGAAGAAATGAAAGTGAAATCAAATTATGAATATGCCTCATCTTCATCAGTATCAGAATCATCTGACTGATCATCTCCAATCAAACACATCTGAGCGATCTCGACATTTGCAGCTTCATCGTCGGAGTGATCTAGCCAGAATTCTTCTTCGGCAAGTAAGCAGTTTCGTTCTCTCTTTTCTCGGCCAGCTCCAATTTCTTTCGATAGTAGGCTGAGTCCCTAACCTTCTTTGCTCGACACTCCTTTGAAATGTACCCCGACTTTCCACAGTTGTAGCAGGCAGCGGTCTTTGGCTCGGGTACTTTGGCTTTAGACCCAGAAGTGAAGCGAGAAGAGTTGGAACCCGACTTTGGTTGGAACTTTTTCTGATAATGCTGAGAGATAAGAATCATTGCTTTCTGCAGTGCCTCACCATCATCACCAGTTGACCCATTGTAAGCGTTTTCAGACAACACTTGTTCAGCCAGTTGGCTCGTGAGGAGTGCAATCGGGTCCACTGACTTCTTCTTTTTCTCTAGTTTGGCTTTCTTCTCAGATGCAATGCACTCATCAGTAAGTCAGATCTCAAACATCTCTTCGATCTGCACTGTAGATATTCTGACATCATTCCTCAGTCTGTGGCAAGATTTATTCCACTATGGTTGAAGTGCATTGAGGAATTTTCGATTTGTTTCAAGTTCAGTCTTTTCTACTTTAATCTTCCTCAGATCATTGATGATGGCACAAAATCTGTCATACACAGTTTTCAGTGGCTCCCCGTCCTTGGCTTTGAATTCTTCAAAGTTATTCATGTAACGAGTATGTCGGAGCTGAGTTGCAACTGAAGAGCCAATCATATTCTTTTCAAGATGTTGCCACATAAGATTAGGATGAGTTTTGAAACAGTCAATCCTGTTGTAGATAGAGTTTGGCAACGCTATCATCAGATTTGTCTTTATATCACGATCAGCTTGATATGCCGACAACTCTTCAGGTGAATATTGATTAGTAGGCTTATATAATCCAGAAGCTAACTTGGGTTTTTCAAACGGTCCTTCTGATAAAATAATCATCATGTCATTTTCATTCTTTTGACGTTCAATGAAGTTCAGGAACCGATCTTGCCACTGTGTAAACTCATTTTCATCTATCAGCACTGGTGGACGATTTTCTGTACCCAAAGACATCATAATATCACTTTTGTAGAACTGAGCTTGATAAGAAAACTTGTCACAATCCATAGCAGAAATCTAGAAAAATGTTAAGTCTTGATTGAGATGGCGCAAACTTGAGGTTTGCGTGATAGGCAGGTAGCGCAAACTGAGATTCTCTTAAGCAGAAGGAAACGCAAACTTAGATTTGCGTGAGCTAAGTGAGACGCAAACTAGCTTTGCATGAGCTGATGAAGGCGCAAACTTGTAATTCTCGCGAACAGAACGAGACGCAAACTGGATTCTCGTGAGCAGTTGAGAGACGCAAACTTAGATTTGCGTTAGCAGTAAGAGACGCAAAGTATGATTTGTGTGACTTGTTGATGGCGAGAGCTTAACCTTTGCGTGATGAACTGGATACGCAAGACTTGCTTTGCGTGAGGCTTTTGAGACGCAAAGCTTAATTTGCGTGAATAACCCAAGACGAGAAGCTTAACTTCTCTTGAAAACCTGAAGACGCACACTATGCACTGAATGAACTCGCGCAAAGTGTGAAGAACTCGCGCAAAGCAATGATGAACTCGCGCAAAGTGAGGATCTGGCGCAAACTTGCTGAAAAACATAAAAATCACCAAAATTCGATTACAAATTAGACAAAAATGACAATACCTTTCACAGATATGATCGAAAACATCATTCTAACATTTTCTATGAAACTTTTTGATTAAAAACCACAATTTCAAAATTTGAAGAATGTAACAGTACGTGAAATCGAGTTTTTCAGAAAAACGAAATTTCTCAAAATTAAACTTCAAAACGTGAATTTCTTGAAAAATGTCATGAACCAAAGGTATTCTCCTATCAAAATCGAATTCAACAAAACAAATTTCAACAAAAATTGATCACAAAACAATCCGAATTAGATGAAAAATCAAGAAAACGAGATTTTCTTGAAAAAATCAAGAAAATCGATCAAATTTTCGATTAATCTACAAATTCAGAAACTAAAACACAATCTCTCAATTCTCTCAAGATTCAGATATGCTCTGATACCAATTGTAAGTTCAAGATCAACTAAATCCTAGAGAGGGAAAGTAGAGAGAGAGCAATAGAAGCGCAAAGTATATGTGTATTCAAAGTAAGCGTGAAAGTGATACAAGGAACAAGACCAAAGGGACTTAAATACCCTTGGTCAATACTACACAGTATTTGACCAAACCTATAAATACAATGATTACTATAAAGTCAGACCTAACAATATGTTTGTTTGTGTGCGGTGTTTGCTCAAGCAACAAGTAACAACTTTGATTAGTTTCTTTTTCCTTCTTCCTTTTCTCTCTGCATGGTTATGCTTTAATAAGAATAGAAAACAAGTTTACTAATATTGCACATGACAAACAATTAGCAGCAAAATATTTTGTATTATAATTTTGATTCGATTGTTAATTTGGGTCTGATGTTGATAGAAACATTAATATCATGAAAAAAAAATATTGTTTCTAGTAATCTCTTGAGTTATCTTTCTTGCACTGTAAACACGATCCTTTGAAACTACATTTTTGGTCGTATTAAGGTTTACTGTGTTCCTTATATTTAGGTTATTCTTGTATATGTCCCGAACATGTTGTGATTTCGGTGACATAACTCTTTTTGCATTAACAATTGTTTTTGCTGGTAGAATTTTGTTAAACAAATCTTGTTCTCATACATTGTTTACATATTTTTTATTGCATATATATCATAAGCATCAAAGAAGAGGTTTATGACCAATTACTCTCCCTCTGGTTTTGCTTTGATCTTGATGTAAACAGAAGCATTCCCCATCAACTCGACACCCAAACATATTTTCTTTTTAGATTGCTTGTGCATGTTGTGTTGTTGCTTTGGGTGGGGGAAAGCAAAAGCAAAACACAAATGGAAAATAAGAGTAGAAAACCTTAAAGTAGTAAGAACGGAAAAAATTCTTATATGATGGAAAGTCATATAAATTTTATGATGGATTTTTTGGTTGAAAAAAGAATTTGGACAACAAGAGATAGAGAAAGGAGGTTTATTGCACAAATGTTGTGTTAAGGTTCAATTGAGAAATTTGTGTAAGTGCATAATTTTTCTGATCAAGCAACAACTTCATACAAGTATAAGAAACTTTGATTTTACACAATTTGTTTGTGTGAAAAGAAAAGTCGTATAAATGCATGAAATTGCTTCGATGAGTTTTCTTTATGTTATGAGAAATTTGTTTGTCGTTCGTAGACTTCATTTGCTTATTGTTTATAATCAATTGTGGTAAAGGTAATGCGTGTTGCATAAAACATTTAGAAAAAGATGACAACGAACCAAATCAAAGGTCATTAATAGTGACTGAAATTGGAATAGTTGAAAAGAGGTTATTCGTCAAACATAATATGATTATCCGTTAGCTAACACGCTAGAGACAAATGCTATAGTCACATATTCATGCTCAGATATCGAGTTATTAGAAAAAGGTTCTTGCCACTTGAGCTTTTGGCAAAATGATACATCCAAAGGTGGGGTGCATTATCTAAACCTCACAATCTAGTTCCCAAAAGACATTGATATATTAGACACTGAGAATTTTATTAACAACTGTATTTGAGATTTGATTCTCGATATATCTTAGGTTTTGAATTAACTAAATAGAACTTTGTTTATTTAGTTTATGTTGTGATTCGAAATAAAAATATTGAGAATTTTGTGAACTACAAAATTAGAAAGAATATGATTTCAAATGAAGATATCATAAATCACGAAAAAGAACTATGGAGAACTACTCCCAAAGCCAATAGACTAAATTTGAATGAAGTGGTTGTGGTGATGAATATGCCTAATTTTCTCTATTAGTGGAGTTACACAATATGTATGTTGTTATGCTAATCAACAAGTGAGAAAGATGCCTTTTTAATGTCTATTACATTATAAAAGGATTCCTAAAATAACGAAAACAAGACATGTATAACTATTGGGGAGGTTGAATACAATCCTACAAATGTGTGTCAATGTACGGGTATCCATGGTTTAAAGGTTTTTGAAAGTATCTAGTTGCAAAACAGAAACATAAACTAGAATAAAATACATTTCCAAATGTTGTGTTTTTGCACATTTATTGAGGGAAAACAAGGAAACTAAATGCACTGAGCTTTAACCAAAGTTTCAAAGAAAACCTTGCTAGTTTGAATTATAAGAAATGATAAAAAAGATTCAAACGACATTTGCCATGTATTCTCGAATCAGGAGTGTGTGGACTCATTTGAAATTATTGAGAATGGTACAACATCATTCATGAGAGTCCTCTATTTACGACATTTAAGGAAGTAGGTAACACTTGGGAAAAAGCTGACACGTAACAATATGCTATAAATTGAAAGAATTGGATGTGGTTACTCAACATGCTTGTTATAGGCTAGTATGTGAGTATGATAAGTGTGAGCTATCAAAAAGGTACTTAGAAATGTGGGGGGTTTCTCACAAATGAAATAATTATTAGTACAAAGTCAATTGATAATGTTTTCCATTGGCTATTCATAACATAGGAATGATTATCTCGTGTGATTATGATTCTAAACATTGTCTAATTCTTTGACAGTGTCATGATATTGAGTGTGACAATTGTGGATGATATGTTATCGTTTAATTGTATGGTTATGACACGTTTGGTATTAGATATAACGAGAGAGTGGATAGGAATTCCATGAAAATGTTGTAACTTGTAACAACCTCTCGTTAACATAGTCACGTTATGTGAACAAGATACGTGGAAAATTTGGAAAAGAGGGTTATGCTAAGGATATAACTCGAATTGATACATGTATAGAATCTATCCAAGAATAAATATTGACCAACTAGAGTATAAAAAGCTTATAGGATGTCTAGTGTACCTTTTGAGTCATACAAAGACAAGACACTGTATTCACTATGGGTAGTTTGAGTGGATCCACGAGTAATCCTAAAGAAAACCACTTAAAAGTGCTGGTAAAATGTTAGAACATAAAATCTTCTAAGTATTAGAAGTTTTGTAAAGTCATCATTAAGTTGTATTTTGGGCCTTGTATTAGCAATGTGTTTGAGCTTATTTGTAAATAAAGGTGATAGGGTATAAATAGGGACATATGTTGTAATTGTTAGAAGTAATTTTCATTTCAAAATCTAACATGTACGTGTTCTTAGTGTTCCTAGAGAGAGAAACATTTTTCTCTCTCTAGATTGTTTGAATAAACAAACATTTACTCCCCGATTCACTCTTGTTAATCTTCTAACATTAAATTAATTGTAATCATTGGACCTAACAAGTGGTATCAGAGCCTAAATCAAAGAATCAATCATCGATACGATCAAGATCGCAATTTTTTCAATGGAACAGTAACATCTTCACATGAACAGTGCTCCGGATTTTTTTTTGATTTGTTTGATTTGATGCAAATTTGGAGGAGCTATGATTTTAAATTGATTCTATGCTCAAAGTTGAATCTACTGGAGTCAATTACAAGCTTCAATTTCAACAGATGTGGAAGAATTGATCGAATTTGTAGATTTTTAGTTCGAAAATCAATTTTCACTGTGTTGAGATCGAATTTGATTGTAGAGTGATTATTGTTGAAGATCATCAACTACAAAGTTGCTCAGAAGTGATTTTCTAACCTGCTCACAAACTTTAATCTCAAAAATCGAAGGATCAAAGGAGAATTTGAAGATTTTTTGAAGTTTAAGTCGAGAACATTCGCAAGATCTAAGAAATTCGCATGATATTGAAGAACTCGCATGGTTAAGTATCGAGGAATTCGCATGATACATCATCCTTGGACACAACAAAATTTTCTAAGTACGGAATTCGCAAGTATCCATGTGCAAAAAGTGAAGAATTCGCATGCTATAAGTTGTGTGCGAAAAGATGGAATTCGCAAGCCACACTGTGCGACAAGTGAGAAACTTGCGTGACGTTGGATACGAAAAGTTAGAAAGTCACATGACGTTGTATGTGAAAAGTGGCTTCCAGGATGACAATTACTTCTAACAATTACAACATATGTCCTTATTTATACCCTATCACCTTTGTTTACAAATAAGCCCAAACCCAATGCTAATACAAGGCCCAAAATACAACTTAATGATGACTTTACAAAACTTCTAATACTTAGAACATTTTATGTTCTAACATTCCCCCCCAAGTTTTGTAAAGGAATCATCATCATCAAGCTTCAGCTCTTTGGACCTAACATAAAAGTATCAAGCCAACAATGAGTATGGTGTATTATGTGTAAAGATTTGTTGGGTTATAAGTATCATCATGCATGGTATATTCACAATTAAATCTAGCGAATGTCGTTCTGAATTCACCGGTACATGAGTGAGTACTTGATTTGACTAATCTTAGTGATTAGTGTAGTAGTATTTTAAAGGCTAAATAAATTTTATGGTAATCATATATGGTGACTCTGGTGTAGCCGGAATATCTATTAGATATAGAGAAGAAGATGATTCTTTGCTCAACAGTTATGCAAAAATTGATGTATGCTTTATCGAACATAACTTATGCAATAAGAAAAGTGAGTAGATATACAAACATTTTGAGTCACAATATATATAAGGTAGACACGTGAATATGGATCGCCTTATTCTAGATACCTTGATAATGCTGAAGGGTATAACAATGCAAACTGGATTTTAAGACTCCAAGCAACCGGTTGGTTTGTGATCACACTTGGAGGTGTAATTATATGTTGGAAATCCTAACAAGTGATTATCCCTTGACAAATGGGGAATAAAAATTCAATTGTTATGTCAGTTCTTGGAAATGCAAGATGACCTAAACTTGTGATGGTAAAGTATTCTGTTATTAACACCATTTGATTAATAATCTCAACTAAAGTTAT
The DNA here is from genome assembly GCA_954870635.1 of Arctium minus. Taxonomy (NCBI): domain Eukaryota; kingdom Viridiplantae; phylum Streptophyta; class Magnoliopsida; order Asterales; family Asteraceae; genus Arctium; species Arctium minus. The sequence goes on from OX941095.1 coordinate 15,889,745, forward strand.
CTTTGTTGACTAAATTAAGTCAATGGATAACATTGTGGATCTATAAGAGGTTAAAGTGAGAGTTTGTGAGGGGAATGAGACAACCTAATTGTATGAACTATGTCAGATCACTGTGGGGTTAACCTTTATCCATTCCTAAATAAATAGTGGTGCTGAGACAAGGTTAAGCCTATGGCTTTCATTGATCCGAGTGAGATCACCTGTGTAAGAGAGAAGTGGGGTTGCTTCGAAAGGAGTTGTTGGGGAATAATTCCTAAGAGCTCTTACAGAACCTGGCTAGTGTTCATGACCATAACGAACACACCAATGAGAACTTAAACTGTGTCAAGAAGTTGTTTGTGTGAGGTATATTATCATGTTCATAAATGGCAGAACAGTTTAAGGACATCGTGTCTACTAGTCATCCATAAAAGTAAATATACTTTCACAAGGGAAGGTTCAAAGGTTGATTCCTACCTATCTGTTAATGCCAAAAATTACCCAAAGATAACTTAAGGTCGGTGTGGAGCTTTTAACAACTAAAGTAACAAATATAGCGACAAATCGTACGACAGGAATAATAAAAGATAAGACACACGGAATTTGGTGACGGGAAAAACCCCGTCGAGGGTAAAAATCACGGACGATAGCAGAGATCGTCAAGTGTACTATGGACGTCAAACAGGGACGTCGTCCTTTAGAAGGAGCGATCAAAAGTAAAATTAACGATATTACAAGTAAAAGTAAAAAAATCGTAAGATTGTGTCGTTTGTCGTGAAGTATAGTACTTCGTCGAGAGTTTTTTGCTTGAGAGAAAAAGAGTTTGAGTATTGTTCAGCATTGTGTTTCTGATATGCTTCAGATGATCTCGAATGTGCCTTTAAGCTGGTATATATATCTTGGGTCATCATAAATGAGCATTCAATGTCCAACGGTCTTGGTGATAATTGATCTTGATGATATTTCCGTTACAGTCGTTTGCTCATAAATGTGCGTTCAACCTGAAATAATGATTCACAAAGAGAAACGTTCGGTTGATAATAAATAAGTCATAATCGTTAGTTATCTCCCGAAAGTCGTAAGATGTTTAGTCGTCGAGAGATTTCTTGGTCATGAGTCGTAAGAAACTTGCGACCACCGCCAGAAGTGGCGAACATAGTTCTTAGTGTGCGTGGTCTTCAGGACCTTATCTTAATACAAAAGTTGTCTTAAGATTGAAGTCGTTTGGTTTTCTTGCGTCGGTCGAGACTTGAGAATTTTTACCTAAACAATTTGTACCCAAATTTAGAAATTTAGGAGACAAGTCGACTTTTTAAATTTTTGTAACTGGATTCGACACGTGTCGACTTATTGTAATTGAATCGTCCCTCGAAAACCGAAGCGATTTCATGGGAAGGTGTGCAGCCGAATAACGGACATGACGCCATGGAGACGTGGGGCGCGTGGTGTCAGGTGTAGGGACAGGTGTCGGCCATCCGACGGTAACGCACGAAAGGTCGATGACATGTGTCGACCATCTGTCGACTCGACCTGACATCGAATCGCGTATAAATAGTGATCTTCACCGGATCCTTTCCTTTTTACGTGATTCTGAGTTTTTTAGAGAGAGAGAGAGAGAGAGAGAGCTTCATATCTTCGCCAAAACCTGCAAACAAACCGAATCCCTACCAAAATCGATCGAGGTTTAGACTAATACTTAAGGTACGATCTCCACACCCTTCTTATGTGTGTTAAGTCAATAGCTAGAAAGCCTAAGAAGTACTGGGATGTCTTTGTTTTTTACCAATCCCCAACTTTAGACCCGGATTTCATGATGTAGACCCCATTAGTACCCTCACCGAAGAGGATGAGGTCGAGGCTTTTCAGCTTATTGTCGGAATCCCTGACGCTGTTCATCTTTACCCTCCGGCCTTATTGAGGATGGAGCAATGCCCAAATGGGTACTTCGTTTTATACGAGTATCTGTTCAAGATAGGGCTCACTTGGTCCTTTTCTCCAATGTCGAGATCATTTTTAACGATCTTCGGCTTGTCACTGGAGCAGATGCCTGAGTTTTGGCTGGTCAAGTCATTAAACGATTAATAGCTAAATAGGCATCATCATTTAACATCCACGACCTCCTATTCGCCTACACGACCAAGGCTGAGGCAAACCATAGATACAACCTCTTCTCGAAGTACAGTGGGGCTCGTACTTTGGTTCAAGCGACCGCGGTCAACAACCGCAAATGGAAGACACGATATGTCTTCGGTCGCGTGACGTCACTTGGTGACGACGACCAGTGGCTTACCGACGGGTGGAACATTGAGGGTAAGTTTCTATCTTTTAATCATTAGTTTTCGGTCATAAGTTTTATTTATGTATCTAAAGATTGTGTATTTTTTGTTTTGTCCAACGATCGAATTCTCTTCGTTTATGCCTTCTCCGGATTCAACAGAGAAGGTCAAGAAGTTCCTCGAGTGTAGCATCGAGGATCGTTCGTTCTTGACCCGCCCCCTTGTCGACGAGGACAAGTACGAGGACGTGGAATACGTCGGGACTTCGCCTGCCCCGACAGTCGAAGAGGAGGAAGAGTCTGACGAGGAGACTCCAGAAAATCCAATGACGGGTAAGTATTTTGTTTCATATTTGTAAGGTCTAGTCAAAGGATGTCACTTACTGGTCGTAAGACCACGTAAAGTTTAGTCATGAGACGTCACTTACGGGTCGTAAGATCTTGTAAGGTCTAGTCTTGAGACGTCACTTACTTGTTAAAAATAGTGTAAGGTCTAGTCGTAGGACGCCACTTACATGTTTATTTTTTGTTATCAGGAGGATCGACCCTTGTCAAACCGACGACCGACCACTCTCGAAAGGAGGTGTTGGCTCAACTCGCCCGAAAAGGGCGAGAAATCAAAAGAAAGGCTCCCCCAACAGTCGATTCGGGGGTCAAAAAGACCAAGACGAGTCTGAGGGAACCGTCTTTGAAGAGCGGCGGCCCTGGGGTCGCTATAGAGAAGGCGAGGCCACCTCCGGTCGTGGAAGCCACCCCAATTTCTTCTGTTCCACCATTGGGGGTAGAGGCTTGATCTCCCTTCTCAAAAGATAAGGGAAAGGTTCCTCGGGTCGAGGAGGACCCGAGCCAAATGTCGGTCAACTTTACTTTACCAGGTGACTTCATGTTGTCTGGTAAGTTGTGTAGGAAGACGTTTTTCCCACATCTGGGAAAGTTCCTTCTGTCGGCATTCTGCGACCGACACAAGAATGTGTCGATCGACGACATGGGAGCCCACGTCTCGGGTTTCTCCTTCATGGTAAGTAACTTGTTGTTACTTTTTTGTCTTTTGATTTTGATCGTACGATCTAATGTTTTTCCATTGTCGTATGTTTTGCAGGCGCTCGAGGCATCGTTCATCCTTAATCCACTTTTTGACGACGTGAGGAGGCTGGTCCCCACTACTCTTGCAAAGGAGAATGAGGCTCTGACCAAGTCCAAGGAGGCGGAAGCTAAAAGATAAGAGTATTCTGCACGTCTCGATGATGCCCTCAATACCGTTAAGGTCGTCAAATGTAAGAAGGAGGATCTTCAGGGGAGTTTGAAGGTGGCCCTTGAATGTGCATCCCTGGTGGAGGCGGAGTTGACAGCGACTAGGGTAGTCTCGGTTAGGACTGAAAAAGAAGTCGAGGCCCTTAGGTCGGAGTTGGACGGGACAAAGGAGCACGTCGCGGAGCTCGAGGTGAAGATGACATCCATAGAAGCGTTCACCCATCTCAAGGTCCGGATAACCTTGATGAGAAGCCATATGAGGGGGCAAAATCCCCTGGCGGCAGCGGAAGGCGATTGGCCTTATTCCTGGAGTCCGTCGAGAGAGATCTCAACTCAGAGGATGAACGGGAGTTAGAGTCGGGAGAAGAGGCCTCCCAAGGTGGAGATGTTGGGGTCGCGACCCAGCAGGAGCAAGGGCAGGAGCAACCGAAGGCTCCTTAGTTTTATTTTCTTTGGCCTTATTTTTTGTAATTTCAATCGGACGATCGTTGGTGGTCGTGCCTATTTTTGTAACCCCTTCGATTTAATGTAAGAATCTTTTAGCAAGTGATCTGTCGTAACTTTTAGCCATGCATAACATATAGTTCATTGCATAATACTACATACCTCAAATATAGTAAGAAAAGAGACGACGAAAGCTAAACAGATGTAAAGTCTAATTTTATAGTAATCATTGTATTTATAGGCTTTATCTTATACTGTACTTAGATAGGTTTTATCTGTGTATTGACCAAGGGTATTTAAGTCCCTTTGGTCCTTGTGTCTTGTATCACTTTACACGCTCATATCAATATAGATTACTGTTTGCGCTTCATACTATATATCTGTTTGCCTATTTTTGTAACCCCTTCGATTTAATGTAAGAATCTTTTAGCAAGTGATCTGTCGTAACTTTTAGCCATGCATAACATATAGTTCATTGCATAATACTACGTACCTCAAATATAGTAAGAAAAGAGACGACGAAAGCTAAACAGATGGTAATTCTGATTTTATAGTAACCATTGTACTTATAGTCTTGGTCTTATACTGTACTAGATAGGTTTTATTTGTGTATTGACCAAGGGTATTTAAGTCCCTTTGGTCCTTGTGTCTTGTATCACTTTACACGCTCATATCAATATAGATTATTCTTTGCGCTTCACACTTTCTCTCTCTACTTTCTCTCTCTAGGATTTAGAGATCTTGGATTCACAATTGGTATCAGAGCCAATCTAGATCTTGATAGAATTGAGAGAGGTGATTTTCGTATCTGAATTTGTAGTTTAATTCGAAAATTTGATTGATTTTCTTGAATTTTTTCAAGAAAATCTCGTTTTTAGATTTTTCATCAAATTTGGGCTTGTTTTTGAACGAATTTTTGTGAAAACCGGTTTATTGGATTCGATTTTGATTGTTAAATACTTTTAATTCACATCGATTTTCAAGAAAATCAAGTTTGGGTATTCAATTTTGAGATTTCTGAAGTTTCTGGAAAAAGTTTTTCGACGTACTGTTCCATTCTCGAAATTTTGAAATTGTGGTTTTTAATCGAAAAGTTTCATTGAAAAGTGTTAGAATATTGTTTTCGATCAAGATTGTGTGAGAAATTTTCATCAAATTCAGTTTTGTAATCGATTTTTGAAAGTTTTCTTGTTTTTCCATCGGCTTGCGCTAGATTTGAACTTTGCGCTAGTTCATATGAGTTTGCGCGAGTTCATCATTTGATTTGTGCGATCTTACTAATTTTCTGTGTTTCAGGTTTTTATCAAGTTCACGCAAAGTGCAATTTGCGTTTCTTGTGCATCACGCAGAGTTTACTTTGCGTCTTCAATCCATCACGCAAACCTAGTTCGTAATTGCCTTCAGTTCACGCGAAGTTCAGTTCTCTTCACAAGTATATCACGCAAAGCTACTTTGCGTCTCCTTCTGTTCGAGAGAAGTTCTGTTTGCGTTACAAGCTTCTAACGTAAAGCTCGGTTTGTGTATTCTTCGATTCACGCAAAGCTTAATTTGCGTCTTCAGCCTCACACGCAAATCTAAGTTTGCGTCTCCAGCTGCTCGCGAGAATCATAGTTTGCGCTACAGTCTGTTCACGCAAAGTTCTCTTGCGTCTTCAGTGTATCACGCAAATCTCATTTGTGCTTTATACCTCTCACGCAAACCTCAAGTTTGCGCAAGCTCAGTCAACACTTAGAATTTTTCTGAATTTTTGCCATGGATTCTGCCAAGTTAGCCTTTCAAGCTCAGTTCTATAAGAGTGACCTCATGATGTCATTGGGTACTGACACTCGTCCTCCAGTTCTGATGGATGAAAACGAATTCACTCAGTAGCAAGATCGGTTCCTCAACTTCATTGAACGTCAAACTAATGGAGCAAACATGATGAAGTCTCTAACTGAAGGACCTTTCCCAAAACCTAACAAAGAGATTCCCGCAACACACGAAGAGGTTTTGAGAATGAAAGTTGATCGACAATTATCTGCTAACCTAATGCTAGCATTGACAAACTCTGTATACAATCGTGTTGATCATTACAAGAATTATCCAAATCAGATGTGGACACAGTTGGAAAAGATTATGCTTGGCTCATCAGTTGCAACTCAACTTAGACATACACACTTCATGAACAACTTTGAGGAGTTCAAGGCCAAAGACAGTGAGTCTATAAAGATAGTTTTTGACAGATTCTGTGCCGTGATCAATGACCTGAGAAAAATAAAAGTGGAAAAGACCGAACTTGAAACAAATATGAAATTCCTCAACGCTCTTCAGCCTGAATGGAATAAATCTTGTCACATACTGAGGAACGATGTTCGAGTCTCCGCTATGCAGATTCAGGAATTATATGAGATTCTAATGACTGATGAGAGCTTAGTCATAGAGAAGAAGTCCAAACTAGACAAAAAGAACAAGAAATCAGTGGACCCAGTTGCACTTCTGACGAGCCAACTGACTGAACAAGCGTTGTCTGATAACGCTTACAACGGGGTCACTGATGATGATGGAGAGGCGTTAGAGAAAGCTATGATCCTTCTCTCTCAGCATTGTCAGAAAAAGTTCCATCATCGGTCGGGTTCAAACAATCTTCGCTTCACTTCCGGTTCAAGAGTCAAAGTGCCTGAGGCTAAGAAAGTTGATGCTTGTTTTAACTGTGGAAAGCCGGGGCACATTTCAAAGGAGTGTCGAGCAAAGGTGGTTCGGGATTTGGCATACTACAGAAAGAAATTGGAGCTAGCAGAAAAGAGAGAGAATGGAACTGCTCTATTTGCTAAAGAGGAGTACTGGCTGGATCACTCCGACAATGAAGCTGACAAAGTTGAAACTGCTACTTTATGCTTTGCTGGAGATGATCAATCTGACGATGATGACGACTCCTCCACCGATGCTGATGAGGTACCTTCTGAATTTGACTATAAATTCATATCTTCTCAGATGAATATCTTTATTACTGCCATTCACGATCTACGCTTAAAGATATTATCTGAAAAGAATTTAAATTCTGAAAAGTCAGATTTGATTGACAAATTAAAAATTTCTTTGAAAGATGAAAAATCTATTTTAGAAAATACAAAAGACATCTTTCAAAAGAAATTAGATGATTTGGAAAAATCAAATAAGTCTTATCTTGAATCTTTGACCGCTATGACCAATTTAAAAGACAGTCTTTCGGATAAAATAAATAAATTAGAAGAAAAGTTATATAGAATGAACCAATCTGAGCAAACAATTTTTATGAATAAACCAAGGAGTGAGGAAGCTTTAAAAGAAAAATGGGGACTTGGTTTTAAAAATCCACATTGTTTAAACAATGCGATCGAAAAATCCCCAACTTTATATAAATACGATTATCTAACACTTGCTCAATATGCTCCTCAATTTAAAATTAATTGGATGAATGAAAAGCAGGTATTAGAAATCGAAAATGAGAAAAGGACAAATAACAAGAAAAAGGAAATTCCTTTTGTTTACACATTTGAAAATGCAAAAAATATTTTCCTGACAAATCGAGAAGAGGTAGAAAAGGTTTAAATGATATATCTCCTATCAAATCTTCAGTGCCTGATGATTTTGTTGATATTTTTGCTAATAAATCTGATAAGGAAAATATATCTCCAATCATTTATGATTCTAAGAGATATACACCTCCTTTAATTTTAGAAAACAAAATCATTGATCTTGAAGATAAGATGGAAGATCAAAATATTTTAAAAGAAATGGAATCTGATATTATTCTTTCTTTCATGACGTCTAGTCTTGAAGAAAAATTATTTTCACAAAAACAAGATTCTATTTCTAGTTTTTCTTCTAATTGTCAAGTAAACAGAATGGAAGTTTCTAAATCTGATATCTTTTCTCAAAATAATTCTGACTCCGAGGTAAGTTCAGATTTATTGTCTGATCAGATTGGTTGCTTAAGTAAAATTATTTCTTCTGATTTAAATATTAATTCGGAAATTCTTGATGAATCTTTTACGCTAAATGATCAGTATTATAAACCAAAGCGTAAAAGAAGACGGTCAAAGAAGTCGAAGAAAACAAGATAAAGTTCTTTCTGACAGTTCTAATTCTTCTGATTGTAATCTTTCAGATAGGACTTTGAGCAAGTCATCAAAGCAGATTTGGAGAGCGAAGCGTATATCTGATGAATCTCAGACTGAAGGAGATAGATATGTAGACAGATATTATAAAAGTGATTCATTTGCTGTTTGTAAGAAAATTTCAAAATATTCAATAAAGCAAATGATTCAAATTTCCAAAAATGTCTCATATTCTTCTTCTGATTCTAGTTCAGATGATTATGCCTTGTATTCATCTGATGGTTGTGCTTATATTTCTGATAATCTTTCACGTGCTTCTCGTGTTACATCTAATCAATATCTCCCCATAAGAACTGCAACTAACAAACGTGGGCCCAAATTCAAGTGGGTACCAAAATCTCAATCTGACTCAAAGTTGCAGGCATCTCATGTCAAGGGGAAGTAAGAGAAATATGGCTCTTGAGTAAATCAGCTCAAGACCCGGAATTCATTGTCAACATATTGGCTTCTAAGTACATTAGCTTAGAACCCGTGCTTCAAAGACTCCGACTTCTAGAGAAGTCAGTCTAGGACTCGTTCTTCAAAGAATTTAGCTTCTGACTAATGAGAAACTGTGAGTACATCTACTTTATTCCGCTGCATTTATCTCTGATAATGATGTTTTTCCAGTTTTTCTCATATTTGTTTAAAAAGAATCTGAGCAATCTTATTCAAACTCCTGAATTTGTTCATCCCAATTTTTTTTCTAATGAGACACATATTCTTTATACATTGTGTGAAAGATAATATTATTGAATTATATTTTGTTTCAACTGAATATAGACTTGCCGATCAAATGTTTCTATTTTTAAATCTCGGCATGTTGTTTTAAAAGTTTAAATCTTTATAAATTTTATTCTATAAAGTAAAAGTTTTACAATTTTTCTCTCTTTTGAATAAAATGTGTGTCTAGGATAAATTTTCAAAGTTGATTTGTTTATATTAAAGTTTTTATATGTTCATCTTTCAAGTCTAATAAAAGTCGAAAAGTCAGCAACATGTTTGTAACTTTTGATATTGCTTTAAAGTTGTGTGATTCGGAATATTTATAGTTTACAATGCTTAGAAAACCTAAAAAGTTGGAATTTTGGATCGTAATGAAAATATGGGCTAAGCACTTAGACATAAAACTTTGTGATTGAGATGATTATTAAATTTTTATAAAACAGAAATCTCTAAGTTTAACAGTTTGTACCTGTGACCTTTCTGGTTTGGGAAAGTAAGTTCTGTGGGATGCTAGTCATCTGATCCCCAAAGGTCATTTGATCTGGGAGTGATCGAACCCAAATCCTTCTATAGAATCAGATCGAAAGTCATGTTCTACTGGTAAAAATGGGTTCAGGATGTGTCGATGTAGCCTTTCTGATCTGGGAGAGTAAGTTCCAAGGGGTGCTTGACACCTAGTCCCCTAAGGCCAACTGGTCTGGGAGTGGCTGACCAAAATCCTGCAATAGGGTCAGATAGAAAGTTACGTTTACGGCATGTTCTTAACTTACCAAACTTTTTGATCAAAAGATGCCAATGTGCACAAGCTTAAAAGGTGCCAAAGAGCACAGTCATGTAAAGATGCCATAGTGCACAATGCTAAAAAGATGCCAATGAGCACACATCTCATGAAACTTCGTGATATGTTTGAGTTGTAATAAACCTATAAATTTGTGAAAGTCTGAATTCTTGATGGCTTAGTGTGATTATTTGCAAAGTTCTCTATTATATTTTTAAATTGCATTTTCTTGAAGCTAATCGAAGTTCACATGCGAGCACACTTAATAGATTGATGAAAGTTTTTGAAATTGAACATGTCTTAACTTGATATGCAATAAAACTTGTTTCTGTATCCAAACACATACATTTGATTTCATCTGATGGATTTTATTGTGATATTTTACTAAGTAGAGTTTTATTTGTTTCTGTTTAAATTTTTATATATTTAGTCGTTTCAAAATACATATTCAGTGTATTTTTCTTTCTACATTGATGTTTCATTTCTTGTGTTCTCCTATTTTCTTTATAAATGGGTTTGTGCATTATTCAAGGGGGAGTGAATAAGGAGAAATATTTCTGAAAAGATCATATCTGTTTTTGAGGGGGAGTATCTGGTTTTCTACATGAATGCTAACTTGAATTGTCATATCTAGTGCATTTGTGTAGGGGGAGTCTAAGAGCTTAAAAAGGTAAATTTTTCTGAGTTCAAGTCAGATTTGCGCCAACAGTTGGTCGCGCAAACCTCACTTTGTGCCACCTTCGGCTAGCGCAAACCTCCCTTTGCGCCACTAGCGTGTCGCGCAAACCTCCTCTATTTTTCCTTTATTCTGATTTTGCAGATCTTAAGATGTCTCGTCTCCAACATTTGCATGACCAAGTTGATCCCGATCATCAAGGTCATGAGGGGGAGAAGTTATGGAGAAGTTAAAGAGACAAAGAGCTCAAATGTTTATCTGTTGATCAAGATTTGCTCAAGATTCTATTGTTCTCAGCCATACTAGTCTTTTGTTGTTCCAGCTCCGATCACCACTGTTCATTCAAGTTTATTTGAAAGAGGTGAATCGTATAGAGCACAAACTTATTAACCGATTGTGCTTTCAAGCTAATTACAAACTGGTCCAGTCTTGTCAAGACAACAAAGACAACTCAATCTGAAAGATGCTGAGAAGAATTTTTTTTTAAAGTCAGAAAGCTTTGCAAAGTCGCTTAGATGGTCCGTGCTGATTTAGAAGATTGATTTTGAAGACCACAGCGCCAACGATTACTAAGGGGGAGATTGTTAAGTCTGATTTTATAGTAATCATTGTATTTATAGGCTTGGTCTTATACTGTACTTAGATAGGTTTTATCTATATATTGACCAAGGGTATTTAAGTCCCTTTGGTCCTTGTGTCTAGTATCACTTTACACGCTCATATCAATATAGATTACTGTTTGCGCTTCACACTCTCTCTCTACTTTCTCTCTCTAGGATTTAGAGATCTTGGATTCACAACAGAAAATAAGAATTTCCTAAGTAACTCACGACATTAATCAAATCGAGTATAAGCTAATGATCTTGCGACTGGGAAAGTAGATAACTTATTGAGATACTTGCGACTAAGGCAAATGATCTTGCGACTGGGAAAGTAGATAACTAATGATCTTGAGTGTTTTGGAACACTCGTCTCAAGACATAGTCGCCTTCTTGGAAGACTTTGGCCTTAACATTCTTGTTGATGTGTCGTTCGACCGATTGTCCTTGAGACGCCATATTACTCAATGCAGACTTCCTTAATTCCTCCAATGCCTCAAGGTCGTAACTTAGGTCGACTAAGTTGTGATTGACAGACGTGTGTCATGAGGTCGACAGTTGGGTCTTGACTGGTAGGACTGCTTTGCAACCATAGACTAGAGAGAAAGGGGTCTGTCATGTGGGCGTGTGAGGTGTCGTACAAATAGCACAAAGAACTTTCGGAAGTTCTTCGACCCATTTGCCTTTAGCTGCCTTAAGTCTTTTCCTTATAGAATTGATAATTGCTTTGTTGCTTGACTCAGCAAGTCCGTTTGATTGAGGATAACGGGGAGTTGAAGTCGTAAGTTTGATATTACGATCTTCATAGAACTGAAGAGTCCTGTCACTTATGAACTGAGACCCGTTATTGCATACGATTTTGGATGGCACTCCGAACCAGCAAATGATGTTAGTATGCATAAAAGAGACGACTTCCTTATACCTGACTTGGGAGAAGGCACCTACTTCTATCCACTTAGAAAAATAATCTGTAAGGACAAGGAGAAATACCTTTTGCCCGGGGGCAGGGGGTAATTTACCGACAATGTCCATTCCTCATCGCATAAAGATCCATGGGATCAAAGTCGAGTGCAAAGGTTCAAAGGGTCTGTGAGACATACCTGAGTGTCTTTGACATACGTCACAACTTTTGACGTACCTTATGACATCTTGTCGTAAGGTCAGCCAATAATAGCCTTGTCCATAGATTCTGTTTGCCAAACTTAGAACACCTGAGTGGTTACCAATTCTCCGTCGTGCATTTCTTGTAAAATGCTTTGGAATTGACTTTTATCGACGACACATCGTAAGTTTAACCCTGTTGACGATCGTGAATAAGGTTTTCCTCTAATCAAGATGTATCTGGATGCCTTAAATTTGATCTTTCGGGCCTCCATTCTGTCATTGAGAAGTTGGTCATTCATGAGATAATTTTTTATGTCGCGTGACCAATCGTCTTCCTCTTCTACCACAAGAGTGTAGTCTTCGCTTTCGATAGATGATGTCATCAGGTGAATTATTGGAATGACGTTAAGTGAGGATTGACCAAGTGACGACCCAAGGTTAGCTAGTGCGTCGGCCTGGGTGTTATGGTCCCTCAGGATCTATGCGATGGAGAAAGGTTGAAAAGCTTTGGATTTTGCTCGAGCCACTTTGAGGTAGGTTGTCATCTTAGAATCCTTAGCCCCGAACTCTCCATTCATTTGATTTACGACCAAGAGAGAATCTCTTTTGACGTGAAGTCCTCTTGCCCCCAGGTCGTAAGCCATGTTCACTCCTGCGATCAAAGCTTCGTATTCAGATTCATTGTTTGTGGCTTTAAAATCGTACTGTATGGAGTATACTATCTTGCCTCCGTGTGGCGACTTTAGGACGACTCCAAGGCCTGCCCCCTGGAATTGGATGTTCCATCGACGTAAAGGGTCCAAGGCATGTCATCGAGAGTTGCCATAGGTTCCGTCTGTACTTCCAATTCTGGACTAAAATCGACGACAAAATCAGCCAGCAGAGCTTGCGACTTGATAGTTGTCCTTGGTTTGATTTCGATGTCGTAACTACTCAGGTAGATACTCCATTTTTCTAATCGACCTGTCAACTCAGGTTTTCTTAGGATAGACTTAAGAGGAAAGATAGTCACGACAGTTATAGGATGTGATTTGAAATAATGTTGTAACTTTTTAGTTGTTGTAACTAGCGACAAGAGTAATTTTTCCATAGAGGAATACCTGGTTTCAGCGTCTAGTAGTGATTTACTTACATAGTAAATCGGGAGTTGCTGTTTATCATCCTCTCGAGTTAAGATGACACTTACAAGATTTGCGCTGATAGCAAGATATAGCTGTAGGATCTCATATTCCTTTGGTTTCGATAGCAGGGGCAGCGACGCCATGTATTCTTTCAATTGTTGAAGCGCTTTCTAATGGTCGTCTGTCCACTCGAATACCCAACTTTTCTGAAGACATTGTAAAATAAATGGCATTTATCTGTGGATCGTGAGATAAACCTGTTTAAAGTTGTGACTCTTCTATTAAGTCGTTGGACTTCATTGAAATTGCGAGGAGACTTGATATCCACGATCTCTTTAACCTGGTCAGGATTGGCTTCAATCCCACGACGAGTGACCATGTATCCCAGAAATTTTTCCGCACTGACTCCAAAGGAGCATTTTGTCGGGTTTAACTTAATATGATATTCCCGGAGAATGTCGAACGATTGTTTCAAGTGATATACATGGTCGGTCACTTGTTTGGACTTGATCAACATGTCGTCGATGTAAACTTCCATTGTGTCACCTAGATGATCTATGAACATCCTGTTGACCAATCGCTGGTACGTCAAACCTGCATTTTTAACACCAAAAGCCATAACTTTATAACAATAAATACATTTATTTGTCATAAATGCGGTTTTCTCTTGATCATGACGATGCATCAAGAGTCGATTATAGCCTGAGTAGGCATCCATGAACGTGAGAAACTCGTGACCAACTGTCACATCGACCATGGCGTCGATATGAGGAAACGGTAAGGGGTCTTTAGGACATGCTTTATTGAGGTCAGTGAATTCTATGCAAACTCTCCACTTCCCATTTTTCTTTGGTACGACCATGACATTAGCCAGCCAGTCGGGATATTTAACTTCTCAGATTTTTCCTGTCTTGAGCAAGTTATCAACTTCATCGTTGATCACTTTGTTGCGTTCTGGAGCGAACTTACGATGCTTCTGTTTAATAGGTTTAAACGAAAGATCAACGTTAAGACGATCTGAAATAACCTCAGGGTCGATACCAACCATGTCTTCGTGTGTCCAAGCGAAGCAGTATGTTCCTGCAAAATAAATATTAGTGGCTATTTTATTGCAGGGTCGAGAAACACACCGATGAAAACCACTATGTCAGGCTTGTCAGGATCTAGGATGACTTCCTTTAAAGGATATTTGTCGATAGCTTCAGGGTCTTCTTGGCTCTATAATTGCTAGATTTATGCTTTCTAGGCTTCATCGTGACTTTGAAACATTCACCTGCGATCTTCTATTCACTCTTGATTTCTTGGACACCCTAAGGTGTTGGAAACTTGACCATCTGGTGATACGTCGAGGGGACAACCATCATATCATGAATCCAGGGTTGCCCTAAGACGACGTTATAAGCTGACAAGCAGTCGATGACGTTGAACTTTGTCTTCTTATTGATCCCCTTGGCATACACTGGTAGAGTAATCTCCCCGAGCGTGTTCGCCATGTCTCTATTAAAGCCCACGAGAACTGTTGAACGTTGTACGATTTCTGCTTTATCAATTCCCATAGCTTTGATCGTGCTAAGGTGTTAGTGTATTATTGTATCCAATATTTAATAGGAAAAGTCAAGTCAAGATAAGTCAAACAATGTCTAAGTCAATATAAGTTTACTTAGGTGTTAAGCTTGTAGTTTTAGTCCTTGGTATAAATACCTTGGTTTATATTTGTTGTAAAGTGTGGTTCTTAATTGATATATACATATGACTACGTTTCTCTCTCTACTCTCTTTCTAGACTTTGAATGTCAAATCTTGTTTTGATTGATAGATTGCTTGATTGTGATTGGGAACTTTACAATATCAATTGGTATCAGAGCATACCAAACAAATTCAGAAAGATCACTGAATTAGTTTTTGGATCAAATTCTTGAAAATTCAAGAAAATTGTAGTTTCTAAAAAAGTCACTGTTTGATCCATGGTTTTATTGTTTTTGTACAATTAAATCAAGAAATTGATTTGATTGTGTACGTTTCATCACTAGGATCAATTCTTGTTCAGATCACATAGGCTAATTTCGACATTAGATTGATCAATTTGATCAAATTGCTATTTTCGTGAAACATGAACTAGAACACTATTCTTGAATCAATTTGGTGCATTTTGATGTTTTTAATGAAAATCTTGTGTTAGAATAATGTCATAATTGCTAAATCGATTATCATTGTGGAATTTCATGTTTTATTTTGCAGGTTTGAGTTGATTTAGATCGATTTCGTGAAAAACAGCCAAGAACACGCTAGATTCACGAAACGCGCAAGCTTCATCATCAAGAACATGCAAAGTCTGAAGAACACGAAAGCTAAGCCTGCGAGTTTCAAAAATGTCCAAGTGTTGAAACGCGCTGAGCTTTGCGCGAAACGTGAAACGCGCAAACTGTATCTTGCGCGAGCCGTGAAACGCGCAAATCGTGTCTTGCGCGAGTGCTGAAACGCGCAAACCTCATCTTGCGCGAAAGGTGTAACGCGCAAACCTTGCTTTGCGTAAGCAGTGTAACGCGCAAACCTCTTAAACGCGCAAACGTCATAAAACGCGCACGTAGCGGCTACCGAGTTCCAGAAACACGCAAGTGCCTACTAGCGAGTTTCAGTGTGTAGAGTGCTTTGCGCTTCCAGTGCCTTGCGAGTTTCATCCTTTGCGTGACTAACGATTAACGCGTTTCAGTGGTTAGCGAGTTTGATCAGTGAACAGTGACTAGCGTGTATAGTGACTTGCGAGTTTCAAGACTTCAATTTTTTTCTGAAAATTAAATTTTTTTTATGTGATTCAAGTTTGACTTTTTAGTCAACATTTCTGATTTGTTTGGGAACGATCATTTCATTTTCAAGCTAATCTGCCAAGATGCCTACTACTGATGATAAAGGGAATACTGTATTGTCCGCAAGAGATATGGAAGTCTTGTACATGCCTGAGATACCGAAAATAGAAGCTAAACGAGATCAACTGAAAAATCAGAATTCAGTGCTTCTAAAACAGATTCAGGAGTTGAAATTTAATTTGTCAAACTCTGATAAAACTTCTGACTGTATAAAGTGTACTAATACTGTTAAATCTAATTCTGCAGGTATCATCAGTGCAAAAGAGAACGAGATAAGAGAGAAAGAGAAAGAGATAAGAGAGAAAGAGGAAGAGATTAAAGAAAGAGAAAAAATGATTGATTTAAAAGAAAAGACTATTCAGTCATGTGAGAAAGAGATTAAGTTGAAAGACAAAAAGATTGTATATCTCAAAAGCCAACTAAAAACAACTGAACGAAAATTATTAGATTTACAAGATGAATCAGTTGAAATTCAAAACAAGTTTAAGGCTTTTGAAGATAAGATATCTGCCTTGGAAATACAAAATGTTGAATTGTCAAAAAGCATCCAAGTAGAGAAAGAAAAATCAAAACTGGAGACATCTTCAACTCAAAAGATATTTGACTTTTCAAAGAAAACACTCCAATAGAAAAAGGATTTGGATCTTAGATGCATAAAACTCTCCAAGCAAGTATCCGAATTTGAAAAGATTTTGATAACTGAACGGGATATATTTTCTAACGAGAAACAAGTTCTTGAAAATAAAATTACTGAACTTCCCAACCAGATTTCCATTTTACAAGACCTACTTGAGAAAGAAAGAAAATGCTTTAAAGAAAACAAGAGGTCTTATGAGCTTGAAAAGAAAAACGCAGAAAAGAGAAATACTGGGATTTTCAAGGATATTTCAGAGAAAACCAAGAACTTGGAAAAGGATTTTGAGCAAGAACGTTCACATTTTGAACCTGAAATATCTAAGCTCACATCCAAATTAACTGCTCTGTCATCAGATTATCAAAAAGAACAGAAGGCCAAATCTGATTTGAAACAAAAGTTTGACAAACTTTCAGATGAAAGAAACATTTTATCTGAAAAGATAAAGAACTTAGAAGCTGCAAACATTGATTTGTCAGAAAAGATTACAGCTGATGTGATTAGTCAATCACCTGTTGATAATTCAACAGAATCGGTCTGTTCTTTCAAAACAGCTTCAAGTTCAATTCATGATAAAAATGTTTTCAAAAAGAAAAGTGTCAAACCAATCATTGTCAAATCAAGTCAGATCAGACCATCAAATCTATTCTATGACAAATCTGTTGATGGTTCAGCAAACTTCTATGTTAAATCTCTTGGAAAGAATTCTAAGAAAAACCAGATGATCTGGAGAGTGAAGGGTACTTCAGATGAAGAGAAGGAGAAGGACAAAGCATCTGCATCCACATCCAATGCCAAAAGGAACAATGCATATAAAGGTAAATCTTTTGATAATCCTGATATGTTTTACTCTACTAATCATTTGATCAGGGTTGCTCAAAAGAAGATTTGATGTTCTTACTGTGGAGCACAGGACTTTGTAAGTAAGAATTTTGTTAATTACTGGTATGGTTCTTATTATGTAAACCCTACAAGAACTGCAACTAACACTTCAGGACCCAAATACCAGTGGGTACCTAAAGCTAAATCTGTGTTGCAGGCACCCAAAGTTTATGGGGGAGCATGATGTTTTATTTCTGATCATGTACAGATCAGGACTCGTATTTCAAAGTATAAAATTTTGACTTCTAAGTACTACAACTTAGAACTCGGACTTCAATGTCAAAAACAATGGCTTTTGAACAAAACAGTTCAAAACCCAGATTTAAGTGTCAAGATTGTGGCTTCTGATCATATGACAGATCAGGACCCGTTCTTCAATGTTCAGATAAGGATATTTTGAAAATATCCAGGGGGAGTTTAAAAGAAAACAAATCATGATATAATCCTAGATCTCTGATTGTTTGAAAGAAGAACAACTTTCAAGCATGAAAAACGTGTTCTTAAATGTTCAAACCACTTCCCTATTCTCAAAAGATTTCATGAATTAAGAAGTGTGATTTTCAAATGTTTTTCATATTGAGCTTTAATGTTTAACTGACCGTGTGTTTCTAAAGATCAATAATCGTGTATTATCTTTCCTTTATACTGTAAAGTATTCATACACATCGGTTCAGTACTTCATTTGAAATCGTTATTACCATGTCTCATATCGAAACAATTTTTCGATGGTAATACCCTCGTTTGATTTCACTGTTATTGAGCATCATTCATCATTTCAAATTTTTGTTTTCATTGCTACATTGTTTATATTTGTTCATATAAACAAATTATCCAATTCTTTGATACCCTAACCATTTCATTTGATCTGATTGATACATTATCATATTCTCAAAACAATTCTCTTGATTTCATTTCATTCATTCAATATTCTTGTTTTGAGAGATTTTCAAAGTACAAATGCTCAAATTCCATTCATATTTTTAAAATGAGCATACATTTTGACAATGTCATCATACATTTTTTTGTGCTTAACTGTTCAAGTTAAACTGTTGAGCAACCATTCTTTATAGGACTTACATGGGATTCATGTGTGAGCTTAAACAGAACTTCCATGGATTCACGTTAACCAGTGTTTCCTACCCAGGAAGTAATCCTTGAGTGATTGAGAGGTGAGGGGTCATAAATCAAAGAGTTGGGGAGATAACTCATCCGGTTGAGTTTTTCTCATTGTGTGGAGCAGTAAAATGTAAATGAGAGTTTGGTTAGAAGTGAGCATAAATGTTAAAAAGAAAGAGGGTATGAGAACAGAGTTAAAAGAATATCATAACTTTGCACCAACCACTTTCTGAGCCGGGCAGCAACATTTTCTGATTGGTTCACATTCTTTGGTGACCATCATTGAAACAGGCAGTGAGCCCATGCCAACTCTTGCTATAACCCCACCAGCCACTCATTTCTTTCTTAACAAAGAAATGTTTCATTTTCTTTGGGGATGCAACATATCTGCTATCTAGTCTTCACACGGAAGATTTAGATATTGAAAAAGAAGGAACGTTGCCCCACCTTCGCACCTCTTTCATGCACATTGAGTTCGTGTAATACTTGTTGTTGTCTCAATAGTTTACACAATTTGAGCCTTATGAAACACAATCATTGTGCTAAATTTTTTCATAACACAAGCACGAGCACACAGAAAGTTTGTTTTTCTGTCAAAACATTCATAGAATTACCTTGTGTTTTTCAATGATTGAATGGAAGTCCTGGGGAGTCATCATCAAACCAGCTCTTTATATTGTACATTCGTTGTACACAGTAACTCCGTGTTACTGACAGACACTTCTAACTGTTTCATTTGTTGAATCAGGGTTACCAAGTTCATTATATCTGGATTTGAAAGATTCGGGTATATAAGTTCATGATTCAGCTATTCAGATCAAAGTGCAGAGAATGTTAAATGTATCTCAAAAGGGGAGAATATTTGTAAAAGGGGGAGATTCAAAGAAAGTGCTGAAATTGAGAAAGTTTTGATGATCATGAAGCTCACAATCATCAAAAAGGGGGAGATATCTACAAAGAT
Source organism: Arctium minus (assembly GCA_954870635.1). Classification (NCBI taxonomy): domain Eukaryota; kingdom Viridiplantae; phylum Streptophyta; class Magnoliopsida; order Asterales; family Asteraceae; genus Arctium; species Arctium minus. Next base: position 15,909,269 of record OX941095.1, read on the forward strand.
CAATTTCAAAGTCCTGAAGAATGTTCAAAGTCAAGACTTGTGAAGAATTTCTGAAGACAAGTCCAAATTAAGATGATTCGAGAAAGTTTGTTTTTCCGAAGATGGTCAAGAGATCAAAGAGATGAAGATACAAGTTTTCAAAGATCCCTAGAAGTTTCAAAGAAGTTTTCAAGACTAGTTAACTTTCCAAAGCTACAAAGTATTAAATACTTTTCAAGATTCTTCAAAGATTGAAAGACTGAAGACTGTTAAAGCTTCAAAGTTCAAAGACGTCAGAGTTAAAGATTGAAGAATCAAGTGCTGAAGACTAATGTCAAATTTTTATTAAATATTGAATACAAAGGGGGAGATTATTAGTGTATTATTGTATCCAAGATTTAACAGGAAAAGTCAAGTCAAGATAAGTCAAACAATGTCTAAGTCAATATAAGTTTACTTAGGTGTTAAGCTTGTAGTTTTAGTCCTTGGTATAAATATCTTGGTTTGTGTTTGTTGTAAAGTGTGGTTCTTAATTGATATATACATATGACTACGTTTCTCTCTCTACACTCTTTCTAGACTTTGAATGTCAAATCTTGTTTAGATTGATAGATTGCTTGATTGTGATTGGGAAATTTTACAATATCATAAGGAAAATGATTCTCACAGAAGTTCCTCCGTCGATCAGGATTCTCTTAGTCGAGCAATTCCCGATCGTGAGTTGTACGATTAACCCATCATGATGATTCTGCCATGGATCGTCGAAATCCCCTTGATCGAATGTGATGGGCATAGCCTCCAACTCTAACTCATGCTTTGGTCGTGATGATCGTGAAATTGGAAAGTCTTAAGGACCTCGACTGGCGTGCCTTTTGGCTGTGAAATAGGTGTGTCCAGAGATGTATCACCCTCCGGTCACACAATTTACGCTTTGCGTGTTCCGGGTGAAGCCGGTCGTGCGTTAACACCCAACAGGTCTTGCAGATGACCCTTTGGCACTAGACAACTTAGTTCCTGTCGCAAGGCTATGCAATCGTCCGGCGTATGCCCATGGTCGCCATGAAAGTCGCACCATTTGGACTTGTCCTTCTTGGCATCATCTTTCTCGCTTTTCGGCAGCCACTTGACGTTCGTTTGAAAATTATTCAAGGCTTCGACCACTTCCTTGGTCGTTCCCTTGAACCCGTAAGATGAGATCTTAGGATATTGAGGAAACTTCATTGATGCTGCATTTTTCTTCTTGTCAAACCTTACATTCGAAATTTTCTTGGACGGCTCAACCTTTAGAGTTGATTTGGTCTTGAAGTCCGACTTCTTGATGCTCAATGGCCTTTAGAATGCTTACGTCGAAAGGCTTTATCATCTTCAACCCGCATATAAGCCAACGTCCTCGAAATCCTCTAGGGTACTTTGTCAGATCCATGTACAAATATGAACTATCATCGAGACCTCGCTTGTAGGGCTCGATTGTGGTTCTGACATCGCAATTAGGAACGTTGAGCATCTCAAAATTGAAACGGTTGAAGTAACTTCGGTGCAATTCATTGGGCTTCTAGGTAATGTCATAGAGATCGCTAGTTTGCTTTTCCATCTTACGACTGCTAGCAAATTGTTGGAAAAATTGGTTGACCAATTTGTTGGATCAAATAATTGTATTCAAGATTAAAGTTAAATTAAAGGGTCTAAACTGTATTTACTTGATAGTTAAAGTTTGGGGTTTAAATTGTAATATGTTAATAGTTATTTGTAAATGGGCCTAAAGCCTGTTAGAAAGCCCATAAGCCCATTAGGCCTAAAAGCCTGGGTATTTAAAGTTATGTTTAGTTTACTTTTAGGTTAACTCTGATAATATTCTAGTTAATAGCCGTAAGTTTTCTCTGTATTCAAAGGGTATCAAGAACACTCAAAGGTTTCATTGTTTATTCAAGGGATTGGTATGTTACTCTGATTTATATATCTCTTGATTATTATTATTGTGTTGCTTGATTACTTGATTGATTATTTACCAACTAGATTAAACTGGGATAACAATTGGTATCAGAGCCTAAAGAATCAAAAAAAAATTTGAAGTTACTATTCATCGAAGTTACTGTTCATCGGAATTTTTTTTTTATCTGATTTCATGAATCTATGTGCGTTTATGTTTAAGATTGATCTGATTAGGTGTGTTTTGCGTTATTGAACACTATCTGATTGATTAATTACATTAGAAAGTATCAAGTGATTGAATTTGTGATTTTGAGTTTTCTGGGTTCAAAGAGAGTCGACACTGTGTTCTTCATAATCGATGCATGAAAGTTGAAATTAATCTTTGATTTTGATTGAATACTGATCGATACTTGTTTCTGGGCACAAAGGTGTAATTTCTGCATTCAATTTCTGGGTTAAAGTGATTTTTGTGTTGAGTATTGTTGTTGTTCATCGACGTTCTGGGTTGTTTAATAAGAACATACCGGTCGAAACAAGTTTACCGGTCAAAGGCACATTACCGGTCGAACAATATATCGGTCTAAGACACTATCGGTCCATACCTTTTTATCGGTCAAAGCATACCATCGGTCTTATCACTTTACCGGTCGAGCACTTTACCGGTCGAAGAACTTTACCGGTCGAAGCACTTTACCGGTCAAAAATAAAAAAATTCCCGGGTGAATAGTACCGGTGAACAGTACCGGTCGCTACAGTACCGGTGAACAGTACCCCCGTTAAAAAAAATTAAAAATTAAAAATTTTAATTTATTTTTATTTTGATTTTAACGATCTCATCTAGTTGGTTGTCTTGGTACATATAAGTTTAATTACTAACAAGGGATTGCTAGGATGTCGAATCAGCTAATGATGTCTGAAGGTTACAGCCTTGATTTTGAAAAGATGACACATTCTGAAGTAAAAGCAAAGGCTAAACAACTTGCTGGACGGTTATCAACATCATCTCGCATGATTGATGAGTATGACAAAGAGGACAAAATACTCAAAGCTGAGAACAAGGCTTTACAGATTCAGAACTCATCTCTTCTTATTCAAATCAATGCTTTAAAAGAAAATTCAAAAGATTCTGATTCTTTAATTGACTTTGCAGGAATAATTGAGTCTAAAGAAAAAGAGATCTTCGATCTTCAAGAAAAGTTGAAAAGATCTGAGTCAACCTCTACATGGTCTAAGAAGGATGCAATGCAAAGAGAGCTTGAGGAGCTTAGAAGGAGTACAAGTGTTGCAAAGGATACTAGTACAGGACTAAGACAGATAAATTCTCAACTCTGTGCGGACAGAGATAAGTTTAAAGATAAGGTTCTCAGTCTTGAGGTTGAGATTGAAATGCTGAAAGAAAAGGCAACCCAAGACAGAGACAATACAATAGCTCAAGATGAGATGTTGAAGATTGAAAAAGAAAGAAAAGAACTCGCTAAGAAATTCTCTGACTTCTCCAGAAAAGCCTTTGAAGAGAAGAAATCTTTAGAGCTTAGATGTGTTAAGCTTTCTCAACAAGTTTCAGACTTTGAAAAGGTTATCATTCTTGAAAGAGAAAAGGCTGAGAATGAGAAGAAGAAAGCTGAGCTGAAGGATACAAATATAGACTTTTCTGAAGAAAAGAAAATATTTGAAACCGAGATAGCTAAGCTGACAGGAAAGCTATCTGAATTGTCAACAAACATCATGAAGGAGAAGAATGCAAAATCTGAGTTGCATAAGAAGTTTGATCTGATTGAAAAGGAAAGAAACAGTTTGTCTTCAAAGATAAAAGAACTTGAAGAGATCGTATTCAAGGTGAAGCTGACTGAGCACAAGACACCAGAGTCAATAGCTCAATCACCGAGAGATGATCTAGCTAATTCAAATAGTTCATTAAAAATAGCTTCAAGTTCACATGTTTCAAATGTTTTCTATAATCCTTTCTGTGATTCAGATGATAGTCTTACTTCTAAATCTACTGATCAGATTCGTCCTTCTAACCTTTTCTATGACAAAAATGTTGATGGTTCAGGTAACTTCAAGAAGACTAAGTCTCAAAAGAAAAGCTTCTGGAGAAGGGATGATGAGAAAGAAAGAGGAAACTGGATCTGGAGAGTTAAAGGATCTTCGGAGGAGAAGAAGAAAGAAGAATCATTTGTGCATACATCAAATGCTAAATGGAACTATGCTACAAAAGGTAAGACTTTTGGCAAACCTGATCTGGTTTACATAATCCATCAATTGATCAGGTTAGCACAAAAGAAAATTAGTTGTTCCTACTGTGGCTAAAATGATTTTGTAAGAAAAGATTATGTGAATAACTGGTATGGTTCTTACTTCATCTCTCCTACTAGAACTGCAACTAACCTTTTAGGACCCAACTACCAGTGGGTACCAAAAGCTAAATTTGTGTTGCAGGCACCTAAAGTTTAAGGGGGAGAAAGAACTATGACTTCTGATTACTACAGATCAGGACTCGTGCCTCATTGTCAAAATGAAGGCTTCTAAGTAAATCAGCTTAGAACCCGTACCTCAACGGAGTATGGCTTCTAATCACATCAGATTAGGACCCGCACTTCAGTGCTTTATTTTTCCTACTTAATCTTAAAAAAATCAGTTAAGGGGGAGAATATCTGTGATTTTAAAAGATTATCTGACCGTGTGTTCTTAAAGATAAATACTTGTGTTTTATCTTGTCAATATACTTTCTCAAGTATTCATACACATAACGGTTCAGAACATTCTATTTGACTTTGTTATTACCATGTATCAAATGTTAAATCTTTCTATGGTAATACTCATGTTATTTGTATTCACTGTTGATTGAATCAAACGTCATTTCATGTGCTTTCATTGAAAATATGTTTATATATTGTTCATATAAACAACATTCGTTTTTGATTCTCCATAATATTATTCTTCATGACAAATTGATATGAGCTTATTGCCAAACTCTTTTAGTTTGAGGGGGAGAATTGCATCGTCAAACATCTTCTGTTTTGACATCTCCTAATATTATATTCTTCATGTAACAAGTGGTATTTGTGCTTACATGTACCATAGCCTGTTCAACAACATGTTCTTTTTAGGATAATACATGGGATTCAGTGTGAGAACTTAACAGAACTTCCATTGATTCACGATAACCAATGTTTCCTACCCAGGAAGTATTCCCTGAATGATTGAGGGGAGAAGGGTAAAAGGAATTGAGTGATAGTGTGTGAAGAGGTAAAATGAAAAAGAGAGATTGGTTAGACGTGAGCATTAAAAGAAAGAGGGTGAGAGAACAGAGTAAAAGACTATTAAACTCTGCACCAAACTTCTTTCTGAGCCGGGCAGCCACATCTACTGATTGGTTCACATTCTTTGGTGACCATCATTGAAATAGGAAACTATCCTATGCCATCTCTTGCATACAACCCCACCAGCTACTCATTATTTTCTCAAAAAGAGAATGTTTCACATTTTCTGGGGACGCAGCACATATACTATTGGTTCTTCATTTGGAAGATACTAATATTGAAATAGAAGGAAAGTTGCCCCACCTTCGAACCCTTTCTCATGCACATTGAGTCTTTGTATAATTTGTTGTTGTCTCAACAAGTTTACATACTTTGAGCCTATATTGAAAAAGCAATCATCTATGCTAAATTCTTTCATACACATGCACGAGCACACAGAAATTTGTTTTCTGTCAGAACGTTCATAGATAACCATGTGTTATTCGATGATTGAATGGAAGACCTGGGGAGTCTACATCAAACCAGCTCCTTATATAGTAACTTTGTGTTACTCAGTGACTTTGTGTCATTGACAGACATTCTAACTGAGTCATTTGTTGATCCAGGGTTACACTTATTAAACTGTTTGAATTTGAAAAGATTCGAATGGTTACTACAATCTATTTTAATCTGAAAAGATTGAAATAATCACTCTTTCCATCTGGGAAGACTGCTCTTATTTCCATACAGGGCTCGTTACATGATGAAGACTGTGCTTACGTGATCATACATAATGGGGGAGATTGTCTTGAAAAGGGGGAGATTGTTTTGCAAAGTTTTGATGATGATGATTCTCACCACTCATCAAAAAGGGGGAGAATAATCAAACAAGGGAGAATACAAGAAGAATTGTTGACTGAAGATATCAAATATCAAAAGTTTTGAATTTTTGAAGATATCAATGTTATATCTAAAGAAAAGTGAAGACAAGTGAAGACCCGAAGACAATTGCAAATTTTTTTTAATCTTGAATCCAAAGGGGGAGATTGTTGGATCAAATAATTGTATTCAAGATTAAAGTTAAATTAAAGGGTCTAAACTGTATTTACTTGATAGTTAAAGTTTGGGGTTTAAATTGTAATATGTTAATAGTTATTTGTAAATGGGCCTAAAGCCTGTTAGAAAGCCCATAAGCCCATTAGGCCTAAAAGCCTGGGTATTTAAAGTTATGTTTAGTTTAGTTTTAGGTTAACTCTGATAATATTCTAGTTAATAGCCGTAAGTTTTCTCTGTATTCAAAGGGTATCAAGAACACTCAAGGGTTTCATTGTTTATTCAAGGGATTGGTATGTTACTCTGATTTATATATCTCTTGATTATTATTATTGTGTTGCTTGATTACTTGATTGATTATTTACCAACTAGATTAAACTGGGATAACATAATTCTGCGAAGTTGCCGATGGACTTCGGTCTGAGGTTGATTAAGCACTATAGAGCATCACCTGTGAGGGTCGCATCGATACTCTTGCACATGCAGACTTCTTGATACTGGTGAGGTATCGACACAATCCACATTAGTTGTTTATACTGTGTGATATGCTTCACCGGATCGGTCACTCCAGAATACTTCGGCATGAAGGTCAGGATGTTGTATTTATTTGGGATGTCGACCATGGTGATCTCATCGATGAAAGGAGATGCTTGAAACCCAGTCCATGGGCCGGTTCTGGGATGAATCCTGCGATGTGATGCCACCTGTCGTGAAGAATCTGTTGTGATATGACGACTCACCATCGCCGTTGATTAGTGCATGCATATGAGGGATGGACATCGCAAAAAATACTATCGTCAACAGTGGCAACGTCAGAATCGTTGGAATAGAAAAGGTTGCGACACCTGTACCCTGTGTTGGCCTTGGGTATGAAGGCAACAGAGGCTGAAAATTCTGCAAAAGGCATGTTAAAAGGCGGTCTTGGACCAAACTGAGGTCCAAACTGATTTCTAGCGTTCTGATTCCTCAAAGACGCAAGTTATTCAACTGTTTTTGCGATTCTGCTCATCCAACGCATTGATGCGATTATGGGTTGCCTCGAGTTTCATGCACATTTGTGGTTTTGATTTCCTTGACCAGCCATGATCCTCTTAATCAAAGTAATTTCACATAAACCGTTAGTAGGTCGCACTCTTTGTTAAAAATTTAATCTAGCTGGGGCCCCACGGTGGGCGCCAAACTGTTAGTGCCAAAAATTACCCAAAGATAACTTAAGGTCGGTGTGGAACTTTTAACAACTGAAGTAACAAATCTAGCAACAAATCGTACGACTGGAATAATAAAAGATAAGACACAAAGAATTTGGTGACGCGGAAAACCCCGTCGAGGGTAAAAACCGCGGGCGATGGTAGAGATCGTCAAGTGCACTATGGACATCAAACAGGGATGTCGTCCTTTAGAAGGAGAGATAGAAAGTACAATTAACGATGTTACAAGTAAAAGTAAACAAATCATAAGATTGTGTCGTTCGTCGTTAAGTATAGCACTTCGTTGAGAGTTCTTTGCTTGAGAGAAAAAGAGTTTGAGTTGTTCAGTGTTGTGTTTCTGATATGCTTCAGATGATCTCGAATGTGTCTTTGAGCTGGTATATATAGCTTGGGTCATCATAAATGAGAATTCAATGTCCAAAGGTCTTGGTGATAATTGATCTTGATGATATTCCCGTTATAGTCGTTTGCTCATAAATGTGCGTTCAACCTGAAATAATGAGTCACAAAGAGAAACGTGCGGTTGATAATAAATAAGTCATAATCTTTAGTTATCTCACGAAAGTCGCAAGATGTTTTAGTTGTAGATCCCAGTACAGTGCAATCAACAGCAAATAATATCAAAGATGAATAAGATTTAAGCCACAACTACTAGTTATATGATTAATATGAAATCAAAGAGTTACAGGTTTACAGAAAGGATTTCTGATCAGAGAAAGTAAACCTATTGACTAGTAATCTGGAATTATGAGACTAAACTAAAAATGAAACTGAAATAGCCTTTTTATACTTAGGCTTTACAAATAAATGGGCTTATGGGCTTTTAGGCCCAACAAGCAATAACTATTAAGAACTTTACAAAATATACCCTGAACTTCTATTTAACTTTTAAATTCACCCTAACAATCTCCCCCTTTAAATAGAAGTTGAAAATCGCGCCAGTTTGGAACATGTATCTTCCGAAAACCAAAACTGATCTCGAAGTATCGTATATGTGTTCTGTACTCCAGTCGCTCTTCAATAACACCCAGTGCTTCAAGAACAAGTGGCTTGTATTTATGATCCAAAGTATGAACCCCTTTTTCATCTTGATCAAGTGCACGCTTCAACTTGTCTTTCAGCAGCATCAATGTACCGTCGCAGAATCTAGCAATCTGACTAAAACGAATGAACCGCATAATACCTTTGTTGTTCAAGTAGGTCATGCCAAATTCTGGAATCTTTATCATAGTAAATGCAGGTACACTCTGGGCATCATACGGAATCTTCAAATCAGGCCTCAGCAGGTTAATCTTTGGCTGGTCGCTTTCTAACCCGATCTGAAAGTCTTCCACCGAGGCAAGTTTCATTGCACACTTCATATATCTCTTTACGGTCTCGAGTGCATCAATGACTTCCCCGGGTCTGATGGTTCTGGTCTTTAAGTCTCGAAGTATAAACAGCAGATATTGTGGTTCAAGACACGGAAAGTCAGTATCAGAAAAACAATACTTCTAACCATCTTCTCTCGTTACTATGAAATATGTATACTTTACTTTCATGAAGAAGGCAGATTAAATCTGGTCAACTGATGTAATCCTGAGCTTTGTCTTGGAGTGCTTGGCTTGAAACTTCTTATACACGAATACAAGCTCACGTTGCTTTTCCTTGTTTTTCACAGACTATAGACCATGAAGTACGACTTCATCATACTTCCGAATCCAGTGGGCAAAGATCTTCTTTTGGCTTTCTTCCAGGAATGGCACTTTGATTCTGACTTTTTCCCACTTGGATGGACGAACTGGTGGAGTACTTTCTGTTTCCCTAATTGGTGAAGTTGGAGGAGATCTGACGGGAATATCTATATCTGGAAGATCAGGGTGATCAACAGGATAAGTCAATAAAAGTACCGCGACAGAAGTCTGATCGTCTGGCTGATCATCTAGATGAAGAATCTCATCTATTTCGGCTTGCATGACTACCAGCGCTCTTTCAGTGTTGGCACATTCTTCTGTCGGGTCAGAAACTTCATAAGGATCAAGAATTAACGCCCAGTCTTCAGGTACAATCGGTGAACCTTCATCAAATTCCGCAGGCTTTTCAACCATTGGATAATCGTACAACACTAAATCCATAACCTGTTCCCGTGCCTGTCCCTGCCCTTCTGGTTGAGTACAAGAACCCGAACCCTGTTCCGTTCCCACCTGAACTGTTTCCACAGACTGTGTCTCCGACTTTGTTAGGCTTTGGTGCTTCTCCCCCTCATGGTGATCAGGATCATCCTGATCATCATGCCAGCGCTTGAGCCTGTCTGTCTGGCTTCGACAGGTGTCCTCCATGGCGGATAGGCGTTCAGTCAAGACAGCGACGGTTTGCTGCAAAGACTGAAGCATTGCTTGTTGTAGCTGGAAGGCTTCAGGAGATATAATGGGTTGGGGGTGGTGGGGTAGTTGTGGATGCATGGGCACGTAATAGCGATAGAAGATCGGCATCCTGGGAGGGTTATGTTTGAGATTGGGCAAGTAGCTTGGCAAGAAGTATGGATTTCAGGTCCTCGATTGACATATCGGTAGTTGGAATGAAGGGTGGTGGTGTAAGAGGTAGTGGTTCAGGCTCAGTAGCTGGACCTTTGCCTTTGACCATACGCTTCAGTGCGTCTACCTCCTCCCTTAACTCGGATCTCATCATGGTGTGGACAACCTTTAGGGCACCGTCCACGAATTCCCTTGAGACGGACTCATCTTGGGTAACTCCTGGGTCACTTAGACTTCCAGTAGTAGCTACGACTGTAGAAGTCGAGCCGCCTACGTTCACAGCTGGCGTGAGGATAGCTGTGGTAGGACTTCCACCCAATCCTCGTAAAACAACTGAAGTTGGAATTACTATAGGTGTTCCGGCTGGGCCACGAAGGCCTTCAGCAGTAGCCGAGAATGGGAACCGTGTCCTAGGAATAGGAGAAATCATATCAAATGGCTCTAGACTTTGTGCACCGAAAGAAGTCGAGAACGGGGGTTGCTGTTCTATTGTTTCAATACCGGAACTCTCCAAGTGAGAGACCGGTAGCTTTTGTGCTATATCCCCATGTGAAGATGAAACCACCATCTGTTGAGAGATGGTGGAGTGGCTGGGTGGGGTGTGCAATTGCGTCACCAGGTCCACGACGTCTTCTTCAATACCCTGTCTCAACACATGAGACTGGGTAGCATATGTGGCTACCTGGGAAGATGTGGCTAGGGGGGGTACAACCGTTGATGGTTGCCCCATCACTTGTGTGCGCTCATGATGAATCTTGCTCCTCCTTTCCTTCTCTCTACTCACCTCTATATAGTGGTATTCAATTCGTCGGGCTAAAGGATGTTATCATAGTCAAACATCTCTATTTAAATTTATGCATTTTTTGCTGGAATACTAACGTAACAAATTCGTTTCTTTGCAGAAGAAATGAGGCATGCTATCACCCCATGGGTGGAGGCCAGAGTTCAAAGGAGATAGAACAAGTCGACAATCTGGACTTTACATGAAATTGGCCATGGTTACTGTGAAGTTGAAGATTTTCGTAGGAACGCAAAAGTGGCTTACAATAACAGTACTTGCTCATGTATGAAATGGAAACTCTACGGTTTATCTTGCGGTCATGCAATCGTTGTTGCAAGAAATCTATGGTGTACAGATTGCAGCCATTTGGTGTATGGTTACTTCAGATCGAATAATTTTCGAGAAACATACGTAGAGCTTATACATCGTGTTAGCCCTCCTGAAACATTGATTGTTTAGACTACCCACTTATGACCATTAAACCACCGGTGATAAAGAGACAGGTTGGTAGACCAAGTAACCATGATTGTATTTCATCTAGTGGTCAGGGGCCCATCAAGAGAAGATGTACTCGGTGTGGAAAAATCGGACATACTCAGGTTAACTGCCATCTCCTGCACCAACAAATGTGGGTAGTCAAAGAGCATCTAGTAGCCGACAAACTCAACCAATATCGACTCAGGAGAATTGTGGAAGTTTTAGATATGACACTTTTAATCTAGACTTTGAGCTTAACGAGTAAACCATGTCTATAATGAACACTTTCCTAAGCTATGAATATATCTTATTCGTTTGTAACGAATAACGCAATTATTGTTAAACAACACAAAAAATGTAAATCATTTTATTGAAATGAAACTAAAACATGAACACAAGACACATAAATTTAAATCATATTATGTAGGTCCCCATAAAAACAGCACATGACACATGCGCGCATAAAGACGACAGACGACGCGTACAATTCCAAAGATGAGATATCCTAGGGATAAAGTGCTTTGCACTGATCAATCCAGATTTGTTTTTCATTAATCAGTGCTTGCATTTATGTAAAGACTTTCAGTAGTTCTTTCGTACGTTCATCATTTTCTTTGATCTCCTTTTTCAACTTTGATATAGTCTTCCGTTTTTCATTGATCTCTGCGAGCAATTTCTCCTTTTTTTCAAAGTTCTTCCATCACCTCTCTTCTAGCTGCTTGATCTCAACTTCACTTTTCTAATGGATTTCACCATTCTAGAAGGCATGGCTTGGGAAGAGGGAAAGTTTGAAAAGGATGAATTTACAGCCATGTGTTTGTTTTGGTAAGTAAGCAGATAATTATCGTCTTTAATCTAAATGGTATGAAAGTTGTGATACTTGGGTCTCAAATGGCATCCTATATATACAAGTTTCTGGCAAATCTCTAAGCCTTTTTAGGCCAATCTATAAGGTTTTTTCAAGCTAATTTGTAAGATTTTTCATGTGAAACTGTAAGGCTTTTCCAGGGGAATCTGTAAGGAGTTTCCAAGGGAATCTGTAAGACTTTTCCAAGCGAATCTTTAAGCTTTTCTCAGGCGAATATGTGAGACTTTTTCAATACATCCGCAATATCTACGTTTGTAAGATCTACGCCCCAATGAGTTTATTGGCTATAAATGCCAGATATCACTACCAATTCCAAAACACATCGAAATACAAGTTTCCCATAAATATCTATTTTAAATGGCATCAAAAAGTCTTCATAACTGGAGCTTTAGGTTATTATCACTACCACTTCCAACAGGTACCACCGACTTATATGGTTAGTATTTCATTTCCAATACCACTAAATTGTCTTACAAAAGTTATATTGTATCGTTGCTAATATTTTTCGACAGTCGAATGTCCGCAATTATTCACCATGGAAGTCCACTATCAAGGGTATTTTACATCACCACATGGTAGACGTTACATTAATGGTCTGGAAATTTATGTTGATATGTTGGATGTGGATGATTTGTCCATATGAATCGCTCACCAGATAATGGAAGATGTGGGTCACGAAGAGAAAAAATATTTGAGAATTTATTTTAAAATGCCAGACGCAGACTTAGATAGTGGACCACAACCAATTGATATTGATGAGAAATAATGAGTATACGTGAATATGTAGATGGCCATACCGTCATTGAAGTGTATGCCAAAAAAGTGGTTGTCAACAGTTAGACCCGAATATCACCGGAGCATGTAAGAAGTCGTACGAGGTGCAGCAAAAACCGACCGTCATGTAGCCATAGTTTGCCATTTAACTAGCAATTTAAGCGCATATTCTTCCCTTCTTCATATAATGTTGAATGATCACCACCACAAAGATAAACTTGGTAAGTGTATTTTCCTATCTTAGGCAGATGGGGTAATTGGGTCATCTTCGCAAGGATATGTACTATCTTATTTCTGATATGACCCTCTTATACCCTTCTGCCTAAGATAGGCAAATATACCTACCTGGTTGAATCCTTATGGTGGTGATCATTCAACAATATATGAAGAAGGGATAAAGTTGCGCTTAAATTGGTAGAAGATGTGGTTTTTGGTTTCATTTCAAGTAATGTTAAAAACCTTTCAGTTTCAGTTGAATTAATGTTAACATCTTGTAGTTTCACTTGGCTTTGTAAGTGGAATTATTACGAGCTATGCTTTTATGTTTGTGTACTATGAAATAGGTAATAAAGTGGAGTTATTACGAGCTATCGATTTTTTAGTAAATTATATAATAAACATGAAACCGTAAAATCTTATAAAATAGAGATAAACATAAAAAGTGAGCAAATACATTTTCGTCTCTTTTAGGCAGTGTTGTAATAAAGTGAATTGTTTAACAAATGCAATCAATAAAGTAAATATGCATTATAAAGTAGAGTGTCTACACTTTTACAATAAAATGATAAATTTATTAAAAAAAATCTAACTAATCTTCAATTTCATTATAAGTCTTCAATGCCCACAAACATCAGTCATATGATGACGCTAATGAAGCATCTCTGATCTGATCCTTTCGTACATAATGGGGTCTCGCAATCCGTCAACTGAGATATGAACTTACACACCCAGACACCACAATCTCAGAGCGGTCCATCTTGTTGTGTAACTCGAACAAAAGGATGTACTCTACCAAGCACGAGATGAGTCCTGGATGAGAGTGAAAAACCAAGGAGACGCTCACAGAAACGAGTCATCATTGATGTCAAAACTGGGTCCTCCAACTGGTTCTGATATGTGTCATATACGATCATAATCATTGCATCCAAATTGAAATAACCAACCACCCAATGTCGATCACTTATGGATATGGGGATGATGACCAGAAATGAGAAACGTTAGAAATGAATTTTAATGAACAGATTAATGATTTAAATTAAATAGATGTAAAATGATTTCCATGCCCTCGATATAGTAGCCCACGCTGGAAATCCCTCAGCCACTTCGTCACCATTGGCTTGGATGTACACGTAATTTGGTCCTTGGTCGCCAACCAAGAACGTCCAGAAGTCTCCAATCATCATCGTCCAACTTTTTTATGGAGAACGAGAATCAAGTATAAGGCGTACCCATGTCTCGATATGATATTAAGAAAACATAAAATGTTAGACATGAAGTATGTATTAGTACTATTAAAATAGTAATACTAAAATTAAACTGCATAACTAACCGCGCCATCGACCCACCCATCTTGAGTCAACCCCAATAGTTTTCCCCACCATTATGGACCTACGTATTCATTTGGTAAGCACCTAAGCCATAAGCTCCTCGCGCAACTTTTTCTATCGGTATAGTGCGGCGACTATAGACGGTCTGGTAGGACCCCTCAGCCATGGAATATGTGTTCTCAGTTGTGCTCGTCGAGGACGAGGAGTATTACTGGGTAGGGGGCGTAAGGAGATGATAACACACAACCCGACATCCGTACGTGGTCCCCCTGCACTGGTCCTCCATAGGAGGTATTCTCTAAGGTACGGTGATGGTTGGAGTCATGAACATGTCGGTGCCACTGTACGATAAGTAGGATAGGCTCGACACCCGTACGTGGGGGGCCCTGCGTTGGTCCTCCATAGAAGGTGGTCTCTGAGGTACGATGGTGGATGGAGTCGTGAACATGTCATTCCCACCGTACGATGAGTAAGATGAGCCCGACATGTCGTATGATGTTGACACATCATGGACAACCATATCGTACTTCCCTGACTCGTAGGTGCCCTGCATAATGAAAGCGTTATGTATTTAGTAGAATTTCACACGAATAAAATAAATAAAACAAAAATACAGTGTATAAGTTACCGTCTTCATATACTGGAGGATACACCGTACGAGGGATCGGGTATGCTCAGGGATGAAAACAAACCGAACATGTCTAAGGACTGCCCAGTCGATGGCTAGGATGGCTATAATGGGTGGGATGACATCTACACACGAATACGAATTGTTAAGCAATGTGTTTAAGTTCCTAAATTAAATAGATAAAACGAGACCGATGATTAAAATTAAATACTTACCTGTAAATTTTGAAACCGCTCAGCAACTGCAAACAGGCATCGGAAGACTCCTTCAACTCCTGAAGAGAACTAATCTCGTGCTCACATGTGGTCAACCTCTCCCAATTTATGGAATAAGGGTCATCATGTGTCATAATGCAAAGGGGGGCTTGATATCCTTGGTTGGGGTCTGGATAATGCTGGTGGGCCACATATCCCCCACTGGGGTTTGAATGATGCTCGGGGGCCACATCATCGCCAGACTCGTCGTCGTCATCATCTTCTTCATCACTATCAGACAATGAACCCTCTAGCATCGTCCATTCCCCTCCTCATTCTCAAAAAAGCATTGGCTTCATAAATACCATGGCAATGACTCCCCAGCAGCCACCGCTGCAAGCCTCCAGTGTGGCCTCCGCTCCTCCTAATATATTCAAAACTTATAACGTTAGAATTTTTACGGTTAACTTAATTAATATTTTAGGTGACACATCAAGGATATCAAGTACATGCCTCCAACTTAGGACAATGGACTATCCCAACGAACTTCCTTAGGGATCCTTTTGTGGCGTACAAAATACTCGGTCCAGATAGGAAATGTGTCTAAAATCCATATATGTGAATTACAATGTCAAACAATTAAATAAATTGTTAAAATAGGAAATCCATGTAAATATTTAAATAATAGTAAGGTAACTAACTTTAAACGCAAATAAGAACCCCGTCATCGTCATCTTGGATTTCCTATCAACACGTTTTCGGATGGCGCCATTCATTTGCCTAATTGTGGGTGCCCAGATATAAGATCCCCAAGGAAAACGGTTTCAAACCTTGAAATCCTCTATCGCCCTAATCAGGGTATCAGTATTAGTAACAGGCAAATGAGTCTGACGGTCAAGAAAAAAGATCTCAACCATCATCATCAAACAAACTCAGAGAACATCATCGTCTGAAAGATTGTCCCCCACCCCTTCCTTATTCCTACCTAAGGTGCCAAAAACACGAAAGATATCGCATACCATCAACTTTCGTTGATCAAAAATCTTATGGATGAAACCCTTCTTTACCGTATGGAAGGTTCGCATGGGTCCAAAATGGAGTCCTGTCATAAGACATAACTCCTCCGGCCCATAACGAAGTATATAGTCACCCGACCTCAAAGAACATCTCGCCATCCCGTGCATTATCTTGGAAGATCTGTGTCTGTATAACCTATGGACAAGCATTAGATCTGTCGAATTGTCGTTAAAGTCCAACCATCGACCAAAATATTTGAAGTTAAAAATCGCCAACCTCCGCCTATTCAACTTCTCCCCAATCTCTCCCATCATAGTGATCTTGGACTTTAATGTCAATGAAACCTTATAAAAATGAGCCTGCATATTAATTCAATTGTTATGATAAGTGTATGGACAATGTTATAACGACAATCTAATTATAGGGACCAAATGTGTAAACTTTGTAAGTATAGAGACCTAATGTGTAAATAATCAAACTTTAGGGACCCAATATGTATATTCTAAAATCCTAGGCACCAGATTTATAAATTCTATAAGTGTGGGGACAAAGTTTGTAAATACCTTAAATATAGGGACCAAGTGTGTAAATTTTGTAAGTATAGGGACCTAATATGTAAACTATCAAACTTTAGGACCAAATATGTATATTCTAGAATCCTAGGCACCAAATCTGTAAATTCTATAAGTGTGGAGACAAAGTTTGTAAAGACTCTAATTATAGGGACCAAATGTGTAACTTTTGTAAGTATAGGCACCTAATGTGTAAATTATCAAACTTTAGGGACCAAATATGTATTTTCTAAAATCCTATGTACCAAATCTGTAAATTCTGTAAGTGTGGAGACAAAGTTTGTAAATACTCTAATTATAGAGACCAAATGTGTAAAGTTTGTAAGTATAGGAACCTAATGTGTAAATTATCATACTTTAGAGACCAAATATGTATATTCTAAAATCCTAGGCACCAAATCTATAAATTCTATAAGTTTGGAGATTAAGTTTGTAAATACTCTAATTATAGGGACCAAATGTGTAAATTTGTAAGTATAGGCACCTAATGTGTAAATTAGCAAACTTTAGAGACCAAATATGTATATTCTAAAATCCTACGTACCAAATCTGTAAATGTTATATATGTAGAAAAAAGTTGTAAATACTCTAATTATAGGGAACAAATGTGTAAATTTTGTAAGTATAGGGACCTAATGTAAATTAGCAAACCTTTGGGACCAAATCTGTATATTCTAAAATCCTACGCACCAAATATGTAAATGCTATAAGTGTAGAGAAAAAGTTGTAAATACTCTAATTATATGACCAAATGGTTATTTTTTTTAAGTATAGGGACCTAATGTGTAAATTAACAAACTTTAGGGACTAAATCTATAAATTTCATAAATATAGGGGGCAAGTATGTATATTTCTAAAATACAGGGGACAAAAATGTTCATTCCAAAAAAATATATGGACTAAACTTGTGACTGCTAAAACACAAGGGTTGTGGCGTACTGGTTAAGGCATTGGGGGATGTGGTGGAATATCTCATCTGTCTAGGGTTCGAATCCAGGCGTATACAACAATTGTGGCCACTGAGGTTTAATCAGAACTGATGTCTTACAGTCATAATTTGTCAAGGGATTAGTCTAGGCATAGCCTAGGACACCCTTCCCAAAAAAAAACTTGTGACTGCTATACATAATTTTTATAATTTTTTAGAAAAAAATACATGGACCAAATCTTATAATTAAAAAAATATGATTATTAGGGTTTTATCCAGGTCCGCAATTGCGGTCATAGTCCCATAACAACGATGCCTCAGTTTCAGGTCCGCAATTGCGATGGTGCTCGACGGTGGTGGTTTAAGGCATAGATAAACAACAAAACAATAACGTAGAGAGAATAGCATTCAATTTGGACTAACGTCAACCACTATGGAAGCAAGAAGCATCTCGACTTGCGGAAGCTACGTGCGTGAAGTATCGAATCACGAAGCAAAGCGTGTGAAGCTCTCAAATACCGAAGGTGTGGGGTATTTGATTTATTAGCCAACAACTAACTATTAGTTAACACATCAACTAATTTGTTAAATAACCTTAATTTTATATCCATTTGCATATTTAAACTTTTAGACCTAGAATTTTAATTTCCCCTCCTTTCCCCTTATTCTCTCCCCCCTAAAAAAAATTCTTCCAAGTTCCATCACGACAACTAGGGGCCGTAAATGAATGAACCGTTTGTGAACCATTTGGCCGGGAGTTCGTTTATGTTTGTATCATACATATATAAAGGAACATTGAACACTTTTTTTGTTTACAACCCTAACGACAATAAATCAATTTTATGATTTAAAACATCTACTACAAATTCTTTATAGGTTTTATAAAAGATAAAATCTATAAAAATATATACACTCAACTTTTTGTTTTGAAGATTTCACATTGAAAGTATCATTAAAATATCTTATAATTTTATAATCCTTGAGATACTTTAAAAAGAAATTTTAGAAAATAATGA
Organism: Arctium minus; assembly: GCA_954870635.1. Taxonomy (NCBI): domain Eukaryota; kingdom Viridiplantae; phylum Streptophyta; class Magnoliopsida; order Asterales; family Asteraceae; genus Arctium; species Arctium minus. The sequence goes on from OX941095.1 coordinate 15,927,995, forward strand.
TAAAAATAATTCAATTTTATTGATGGGAAAGAATAAAAAAACATTTTTTTTTCTCTCTTCACATCTTATTTTAGAGAATTGTCTGAATTTAGAGTTTTCTCTATTTTAGAGAACAATATAAAAAATATATTAAAACAAAAAAAAAAATCTCTGTTTTATAGAATCTATTGGAGATGCTCTTTAAAACACAACTTCAAGGGAGAGGCATGAATTTTGAGTTTAAAGTTTCAAAAATAACATAAGATATCAATTTGTTTATTTATGGAATTTATAAATCAACGCACTACCACAATGTTATCAAATAACCACAAGGATGGTAGCGTATTAGCAAAAGGCCTAGAAGAATATGGTGGAATATCTTATCTTTTTCGGGTTTAAGTCCAGGAGCTAGCATGATATGGCTAGGCTTAGTCTCTCACAACCATAATTTACCAGGATGTAGTCTACTCAGATTAACCTTTCCAAATAAATAAAATAAAAAATAAATAATCAATAAATATACATAACTTTTTTCAACCATAAAGTTCAACACTTTTAGACTTTATAGTAGGCAAAAAAATGAAATGAACTTCTCTTTATTTTGTGGAAATTTCTTTCCATACTGCTTCTCCATTGCATTCATGATTAAAAAATTGTTTTGTATTAGAATTAAAAGAAAATCTTAGATCATATATGGTTTAAAAGAGTAAATTACATTTTTGGTCCTTGTGGTTCTCGTTCAATATCAAGTTTAATCTTTCTTTTAAACTAATTACAATTTCGATCATTGTGATTGCTATTTTATTTCACTTTTGGTCCTTTTGACTAACACTAGTTAAAATTGTTAGTTAACATTTTTGTCTTTTTTCCTATTTTGTTTTATTAGATCATAGAGCAAATTGCGGGTTTAGTCCATGTAGTTTGTCCTTTTCCATTTTTGTATGCTCAACCATTTCATTTTTTATTTTTCATTTTATACCTCTTATTATAATAATTAAACAAGGACAATTTAACTACAAACACATTAAAAATATATATTTTATTTTGTAAATTACAGCTTTAAAAAGTTTTATCAGTACATTTAAAACGGGTTTAAATATTAAATATTTTTAAAATATTATGCAGTTTATGCGATATGTATACATACACACACACACACACACATATATATATATATATATAGTGTTTGGTTCATTTGAGAAATGGTAAATATATGAGAAATAGAGAAGTAATCATAGTCATTCATATGGTCAAAATCGGATTTGACTAGTTAAATATTACGGCTTTGACCGGTCAAAAGTTGCAGTTTTGACTGGTCAAAAGTTGCGGCTATCCCAAAAATAAAAGGACAATTTCGTAAATTTTACAAAACACACGGGTTGTGTTCATATATGAACATGTATAATTCACATATGAACTATATGTTCATATATGAACCAGTGCAATTCACAACTGAACTCTATTAACTGATTCATATATGAACCTTTGTGATTCATATATGAATCAGTTGAACTAACTAACAGATTCATATATGAACCTTTGTGATTCATATATGAATCTGTATGAATCATAAAGATTCATATATGAATCAGTTGAACTAATTAACAGATTCATATATGAATCTTTGTGATTCATACAGATTCATATATGAATTCATCCCGTGTATTTTACGAAATTACCCCTCTACCTTCTATAGACCACAGAAGAAATTATCCGGTGCTTCGCGGTCAAAGCCGTAAATGTTGACCAGATGAATGACTAAGATTACTTCTCTATTTCTCATGTATTTACCATTTCTCAAATGAACACCTCCCTATATATATATATATATATATATATATATATATATATATATATATATGCAAATCCATCTACAATAATCAAAAAAAATTCTATTCATGTTGGGTTTAAAAAAATGTATCGTTTTTTTCTTATTTATGCAATATGAAAATCGAAATTTATCTATGTATATTAATAAAAAATATATACCGTTTTTACGTATTTCATTTAATTATTTTTTATTCTAAATGTGTATCAAATAAAAACTTTATAATATAATTATAAATTTTATACAAAGTATCAACTTAAAATCATCGAAATGAAAATTAAATAACCAACTAACAGTCACACATTTTCATTACTGAAACTATATTTTCTATTACTAACGATTAATTATATGAAAATGTGTGGTTGTTAATTGGTTTTTTTTATTATGATAAATTTAAGATGATATTTGAAAAAAAAATTAATAGTTATTTTATAAAGTTTTTTATTTGATACACATTTAATTAAATAAAATATCTGAAACGATGCATTTTTTTATTAATAGTTATAGATAAAAATATTCGATTCTTATCTTAAAATAAATAAGAAAAACGATACATCTTTTAATCCAACTACAAATAGAAAATGTTTTCTTAGATTAGTGTAGACGGGTTCGAGGATATATATCGGATAGATTGCATAAAAATATAAAAATATTACTTTAACTCATTGTAAAGGTAACAACAAAACTTTTTTAAAAGTGTATCTTACAAAATAAACTACATATTTTTAATGTATTTTTAGTTTAAATTATCATTAATTAATATAACAAGGAGTATAAGAAATGAAAAATGAAATGGTAGGATAGACAAATATGAAAAAAGACAAACTACAAAGACTAAAATCGTAATTGACATTATGATCTAATAAAACAAAATAAAGAAAAAGACAAAAAAAGTTGACCAATTTTTTTTAATATCATTTAGTCCGGAGGACCAAAAGTGAAACAAAATGGTAACCAAGTGATCAAAATTGTAGTTAATTTATAAAAGGGACCGAACTTGATAGTGAGTGACAACCATAAAGACCAAAAATGTAATTTACTTGGTTTAAAATAAAGGTAAATTTTAAAAATTTACTGTTGTTTCAAATCTCATAAATATATTTTAGACTAAATTACATTTTTGATCCTTGTGGTTGTCATCCATTATCAAGTTTGGTCTCTCTTTCAAACTAATTATACTTTTGGTCATTGTGATGGTCATTTTGTTTCAGTTTGGGTCCATCTTACCAACTTTAGTTAAAAAGTTTACTTACATAAAGGGTATTTTGGTCCTTTCACCTTTTCTTTGTTTTTTTCATTTTTTGGTTTTATTATTTATATAGGAAATTACAATTATAGTCCTTGTGGTTTGTCTTTTTATCTTCTCTTTTTTTCCTACCATATTTTTCTTTTTTCATTTAATACTCTTATTATATTAATTAATTTATGATAATTTTAACTAACAATACATTAAAAATACGTATTTCATTTTGTAAATTACACCATTAGAAAAACCGTGTATATAACTTTAAAATAAGTGAAGTATTGAACATTTTAAAAAATTTATTCAATTTATTTGATATATATCTGTAAATCCGCCTACACTAATCCTGAAAAAAAACTTTTCTATTTTAAGTTCTGTTTAAGAAATTTATCGTTTTCGTTATTTATGTAAGAAAAAGGAATCAAAATATATATGTCTATTAATTAAAAAATGTATCAAATTTAGATATTTTAATTAAATAAATGTTTTTATTAGATGTGAATGAAATAACAAAAACCTCTATAATATAATTATTATTTAATTTTTTTCAAAATATAAATTTAAGTTTATCATAACGATAAATAAATAACCAACTAACAACTACACATTTTCTTTATTTCCATGAATCGGTGGATTAGAAAAGAATGATTTATAAGGTGATGTATGCATGGTTCATGATGTAACACCCTAAAAAATTAGCGGAAATAAAAATTCGAAAATTCGGCAATAGACTGAGCTTGCGGAATAAGGTGTAACAATCCCAATATACAAAATCATCCCAAACGGGGTATAGAGTAGCCATACACATGGTCAATAATGAAACATAAGACGACAACCTACTAATCTACAATTGATTAACTAGATTAGGGTCGGGTGTCGCTATCCTTCCAAATATATCTTCAAAAAAATCACTGGACGATGGTCACTAGCTATCCTCAAAAAGACCACTCACGACCCCAAGGTCACTCCCTCAGTCCCGGTGTGCCCCACTGCTAAGATAACCTGCCAACATGACAATCAAGAGCAAGTGTTAGGCTAAAGCCTAGCGAGAACAAGCCAAATAAAAAAAAAGAGTACCAAACCCAAATCGATGTCACGCGGTGATTATAGCCATGAGCTAAGTCAAGAAATCAATTAAACCATTAGTGATTAAACATGGTACAAATAACACCAAATCACATAACGAGCTCAACCACTCTAGAATTGTTGCTCAAAACACCAAGTCAACCCCTCTGGATCTATTCTTCAGAGTTCCCAAAACAGGGGGAACTCAAGCACCATATGGAATTACACCTTACTGCACCATGAGATGCTGCTCGACCGTATAGGCCCACACCTTACTTATCATGGCAACCCGATGCCTATTCCGTGCTAAAACGTTAACCAAATGCCCAAAACCGGGGACATAGGAACACAATGCCTATGGATCCATTGCACTAAGACTCAAAGCCAAAGCATGTCATTTCAGAGCATACTCGTATTAAATCAAATATACAGACAATTCATATGAACAATGGTTCAATTCCATAAATCTTGGTTCTTGAAATGATTGGGATTTTAGAAAGCATTATCCAACAATAATAAGCCATATTAAAACAAGGTTTTTCACATTTAAATAAATACATTTATCACATAGCTTTCGTAATACAGACTGATTTAGTTTAAAGGACTCACTTCAGATTTCTTCCGGTTTATAGTCTGCTTCCTACGATTGCTACCTACGACAACACCGATAAATCGGTAAGCCAAAATATAGACAACTCACTGACTTACAGCTCTTGAATACACAACACAACACACTACCGAAACACAGTACCGGTCGAGCCCAACACCGGTCGAACCCCACACCGGTCGAAACCACTACCGGTCGAACCCAATATCGGTCGAACCCAATATCGGTCGAACCCAATATCGGTCGAAAACATCTTCTCGGTCTTATTCGATGGGACGTTTACAAAACCCAGATCTAACCCAAAATACGTAAATCTCGAAATTAAACGGTTAAAAACCTGAACAACGAGATTCTATACGGCAGATAACACTTAGATCAAAGCTTTAAGCTAGATTCGTACCTTGATTTGGAGAAAATCGATCGACCTCTTCTTCCTGCTTCCTTCTCTCTCTCTCTCTGATTTCTTTAGAATATCAGATTTGTGATATTTAGAAATAAATATCTAACTTGATTTGTATTTATATAACCCAAGTTACATTTTACCCCCTTGAACTTTGGGTAAAGGTCAACTTTTCACCCAACTCCAAAATAGCGGGTGTTACAATCCTCCCCAACTTGGAGAAGATTTCGTCCTCGATATCTTGGCTATGGAAAGAGGTGAGGGTACCTCCGCTTCAAGTCCTCTTCCGCTTCCCAAGTCACATTGGCGCCCCGATGGTGCTTCCACTGAACCTTGACCATTATGACTTCTTGGTGATGAAGCTTCTTCGTCTTCCTTTCTAAAATCGTCTCAGGTTCTTCAACACAACGATTTCCGTCATCCACTCTGATCTCGGAGAGTGGAATGACACTCTCCTCCTTTTCTAGACACTTCCGAAGATAGCATACGTGAAATGTGTTATGAATTCCTTTCATCTCCGGAGAAAGTTCCAGTTGATAAGCTTGAAGTCCTATCCGCTTGGTCACAGTGAACGGTCCAAGGAAACGGGGGCTCAACTTCCCACGATTCCCAAATCTAATAATTCCCTTCCAAGGGGACACCTTCAGCATAACCCGGTCTCTCACTTGGAATTCTATTGGTCGTCTTTTCTTATCGGCGTAACTCTTCTGTCGATCTTGGGGCGCCTTCAAGCATTCGCGGATGCCCTTGACCTTCTCCGCCGTTTCTTGCACAATTTCAGGTCCGACGAACTTCTTTTCCCCCGAATCGAACCAACATACGGGAGTTCGACACTTGCGACCGTATAACGCTTCAAACGGTGCCATCCCTATACTCGAGTGGTAGCTATTATTGTACGCGAACTCTACCAAAGGCAGGTGCGTATCCCAACTACCCCCAAAGTCGATCACACACGATCTTAACATGTATTACTTAGTCTATATTGTCCTCTCGCTTTGGCCGTCAGTTTGAGGATGGTAGGCCGTGCTCAACTTCACACGTGTACCCAATTCCTTTTGTAAACCGTCCTAAAAATGCGACGTGAACCGACTATCCCGATCAGAGACAATAGATAGCGGCACACCATGTCGGGAAATTACTTCATCGATGTACAACTTCGCTAATTTATCCATTGGCAAGGTTTCCGGCATGGCCAAGAAGTGAGCGCTTTTGGTCAAGCGGTCTACTATAACCCAAATGGCGTCGTGACCTTTCAAGGTCCTTGGTAGCTTTGTCACGAAATCCATCGTGATGGGATCCCATTTCCACTCCGGAATTTCCAAGGATTGCAAACTTTCGTAAGGTCTTTGGTGTTCAGCCTTCACTTGCAAACAAGTTACACACTGTTCCACATAGTGTGCCACATCAAGCTTCATGATTGGCCACCAATAATGCAATTTCAAATCTCTATACATTTTCGTGCTTCCTGGGTGAATGGAGTATTTTGACTTGTGGGCATCTTTGAGAAGAAGTTCTCTATTACCCCCAATCTTAGGCACCCAAATTCGCCCATTGAAAAGTTTCACCCCCCGACTATCTTCAGTCAACAAAAGATGTTGTTTTGCCATGACTTCTCCTTTGAGATTTTCTTCTAGCAAGGCTTCGACTTGCGATTTCTTAATTCTGTCAATGAGTGTTGAAGTTATTTCAATCCGTGCAAAGGTGGCACAAGAATTTTCCCCGCAGACTTTTCGACTCAAGGCGTCGGCAACAACGTTTGCCTTACCCGGATGGTAGAGCAACTCGCAGTCATAATCCTTCAACAACTCCAACCATCTCCGCTGCCTCATGTTTAGATCTTTCTGATCAAAGATATGCTTCAGCCTCTTGTGATCGGTGTAAAGAATGCATTTCGTACCGTAAAGGTAGTGTCGCCACAATTTCAGTACAAACACCACCGCTGCCAATTCCAAGTCATGAGTAGGGTAGTTGACTTCGTGCACTTTAAGTTGCCTTGAAGCGTAAGCGATCACCTTCCCTCTTTGCATCAGGGCACAACCCAAACCCATCTTCGACGCATCGCTGTACACCACAAAATCTTCCGTCCCGTCAGGTAAAGATAGGATAGGAGCTTCACAAAGATTTTTTTGTAAGGTGCGGAACGCCTCTTCTTGCCTCTCGGCCACACAAATTTCACGTTCTTTCGGGTCATGGCCGTCAACGACGAGGCTATCTTCGAGAAGCCTTGTATGAATCTACGGTAGTACCCTGCCAAACCTAGGAAACTTCGGATTTCAGACGGACTCTTGGGAGGTTCCCAATTCGTCATCGCCTAAATCTTTGCGGGATCCACTTTTACTCCCTCCTTTGAAACCACATGCCCCAAAAACTGAACCTCTGGGAGCCAAAAGTCGCACTTTGAAAATTTCGCGTAAAGTCTTTCTCGCCTTAAAACATCCAACACTTCACGGAGATGTTGCTCCTGCCTTTCTTCATTCTTGGAGTAAACTAGGATGTCGTCGATGAACACGATTACCGATTTGTCGAGGAACGGTCGACACACTCGGTTCATCAAGTCCATAAATATTGTCGGTGCGTTGGTTAGGCCGAATGGCATCACCAGAAACTCGTAGTGCCCATAACGAGTTCAAAATGTTGTCTTTGGGATGTCGCTCTTTGCTACCTTCACTTGGTGATACCCCGATCGAAGATCGATCTTTGAGAAACAACCTGCTCCCTGAAGTTGATCGAATAGATCGTCGATTCTCGGAAGTGGATACCTGTTCTTTACCGTCAGTTTGTTCAGTTCCCTGTAGTCGATACACATTCTCATTACACCGTCCTTTTTCTTGACGAATAGGACCGGAGCTCCCCAAGGTGACGAGCTCGGTCGGATGAAACCTTTCTCAAGAAGGTCTTGGAGCTGAACCCACATTTCTTGCATTTTGGTAGGAGCCAAACGATAAGGATCTCGAGCAATAGAAACCTCTCCTGGAATGAGTTCAATACGAAAGTCCACAACACGATCGGGTGGCAACCCGGGAAAGTCTTCCGGGAACACATCAGGAAACTCGCGTACCACCCTAACATCTTCCAATTTCCGTTGGTCGAGTTTGGTATCGATAGCATAAGCCAGGAAAGATAAACATCCTTTCGCCAAACACTTCCTAGCTTTGATCACTGAAATAATCGCCACTTCGCCTTTCCTTCCTTCGCCGTAGATTATTGTCGCTTCTCTGTTTGCCACGGGTAATCGAATCATTTTCTTTGAACATACAATTTTGGCCTGGTTCTTAGATAACCAGTCCATACCCACAACCACATCGAATCCGCCAATTTGCATAGGTAATAAGTTAATGGGAAATTTCTTTCCCTTAAGCTCTAAGACGCAATCTCTAAGAATATTATGAATTAGAACTTGACCTCAATTTGCTATTTCTACCACGACAGCATTCTCTAGCATACTCTTAGACATAGCAAGCCTTTGACAGAACAATTCGGATATGAACGAGTAGCTAGCACCAGAATCAAATAACACACGTGTAGGTACGGAATTTAGAAAGAACGTACCCGACACCACATCGGTCGATGCTTTAGCTTCCTCTGACGACATCTGGAAGGCCCTTCCGGTCGACCACGGAGGTTCTATCTTCTTCTCACCAAATCCCCCAGTCTTGAGCTTCAGGCACTCCGCCCTTACGTGTCCCGGTTCCTTACATTCGAAACATATTTGCCCCTTAAGAGGGCAATCTCGGAACGTGTGACTCGTCTTTCCGCACTTGTAGCACATTCCGGGAACAAAGTTGCATGGGCCAAAATGTTTGCTTCGGCACTTGGAGCACCACTTGGCATCACGTCTAGGATCGGCTCCCCGCGGAGCGCTGCTGTTGGCATAAAAAGGTTTCTTTGAGGGCATCGAGCTTCCTTCCCATTTTCTCTTCTCGACTTGGCGACCACTTTGATCCCTGCCAAGACTGTAAGCATCCTCCATGAGTTGAGCTTCTTCCATTGCCTCCCGAAGGGTGGAGGTCCTTGTTGCACGTACCATCGACATCATGTCCGATGGGAGGCCCTTGATGTAAGCCTTGATCTTATCTTTCTCTGTCGGTACCAAGCGTCCCACAAAACCCAGCTTGTCCATGAAGAGACGGTTGTACTCCCTTACAGACATACCACCTTTCTTCAAGTTCTGAAATTCCTCCATGATTCGATCCAACGACCTCTCGTTACAGTACTCTTCTAGAAGTTTTTCTTTGAAGGTAGACCAAGACAGTTGGTCCAGAACAGTCAGCTCAAGTGAAGCAGAGTACACATCCCACCAAGTAAGAGCTATACCCCGCAACAATCGGGAACCAAAGATAACCCTCTGCTCCTCCCCACATTAGCTTGAGGGAAAGGCTTGCTCCATATCTCGAACCCAGGCCACACAATCTAGGGGATTGTCCGAGCCCTTAAATTCTGGCGGTCGACAACCCAGAAAAACTTTGAACGTGCAGGTCAGCGCCGCTCGACTGGCCCCCAGGGCTCCAGTCACCACAGGGGAAATTACAGGTCTAGTACCCCCGGATCCTGCAACAATCACATTTTCTCCAACCGTTTCGGGCCTACGGTTGTTAGCGTCTCGGTCCTCAAGGAGTTTCAAGAATACTTCCTGCTGTTGCGCCATGGACCTATTCATGGCCAACATCATACGATCCATCATTCTCGTCTCTGCCGTCACTTCCTCGATAATAGGCTCTGCAGCCTCCAAATTGCGTCGAGGACTATGCTCGGGTCCTCCACCCAGCACATTACTCACACGCACTGTTTCCCCCACTACAGTCGCAAGCGGATGGTCGGCCGTAGGTATATCGGCCTCCTGGCCTTCCGGACGATTCCTGGTATTAACCATGGTTCTGCTGAACGCAATCATGCAAAAGAACGGGATAAGGATTACGGAAAACACAGAGAACGTACTACTACACTTATCAATTATTATAACAACAGTAATTTAAGTATGCCCACGTAAAACATTTTAATTATAACATTAGCTAATTGAAATTATGAACATATAATACGTAAGAGTTCTTATTACTATTATCACAACTTTCAATTTGTGCAAGTTTCCGTTGACCCTAAGACTATCCTATCTTAGAAGGTCTACCCCATCTCACGAGACATAGCTTAATAGTCTCGGCTTAAGTCTAGGCATCTTACAGTCATACCTAATTCACTTAAACGAAGGCTCTGATACCAACTTGTAACACCCTAAAAAATTAGCGGAAATAAAAATTCGAAAATTCGGCAATAGACTGAGCATGCGGAATAAGGTGTAACAATCCCAATATACAAAATCATCCCAAACGGGGTATAGAGTAGCCATACACATGGTCAATAATGAAGCATAAGACGACAACCTACTAATCTACAATTGATTAACTAGATTAGGGTCGGGTGTCGCTATCCATCCAAATATATCTTCAAAAAAATCACTGGACGATGGTCACTAGCTATCCTCAAAAAGACCACTCACGACCCCAATGTCGCACCCTCAGTCTCGGCGTGCCCCACTGCTAAGATAACCTGCCAACATGACAATCAAGAGCAAGTGTTAGGCTAAAGCCTAGCGAGAACAAGCAAATAAAAAAAAGTACCAAACCCAAATCGATGTCACGCGGTGATTATAGCCATGAGCTAAGTCAAGAAATCAATTAAACCATTAGTGATTAAACATGGTACAAATAACACCAAATCAGATAACGAGCTCAACCCCTCTAGATCTGTTGCTCAAAACATCAAGTCAACCCCTCTGGATCTATTCTTTAGAGTTCCCAAAACAGGGGGAACTCAAGCACCATATGGAATTACACCTTACTGCACCATGAGACGCTGCCCGACCGTATAGGCCCACACCTTACTTATCATAGCAACCCGATGCCTATTCCGTGCAAAAACGTGAACCAAATGCCTAAAACCGGGGACATAGGAACACAGTGCCTATGGATCCATTGCACTAAGACTCAAAGCCAAAGGATGTCATTTCAGAGGATACTCGTATTAAATCAAATATACAGACAATTCATATGAACAATGGTTCAATTCCATAAATCTTGGTTCTTGAAATGATTGGGATTTTAGAAAGCATTATCCAACAATAATAAGCCATATTAAAACAAGGTTTTCCACATTTAAATAAATACATTTATCACATAGCTTTCGTAATACAGACTGATTTAGTTTAAAGGACTCACCTCAGATTTCTTCCGGTTTATAGTCTGCTTCCTACGATTGCTACCTACGACAACACCGATAAATCGGTAAGCCAAAATATAGACAACTCACTGACTTACAACTCTTGAATACACAACACAACACAACACACTGCCGAAACACAGTACCGGTCGAGCCCAACACCGGTCGAACCCCGCACCGGTCGAACCCACTACTGGTCGAACCCAATATCGGTCGAAACCATCTTCTCGGTCTTATTCGATGGGACGTTTACAGAACCCAGATCTAACCCAAAATACGTAAATCTCGAAATTAAACGGTTAAAAACCTTAACAACGAGATTCTATACGGCAGATAACACTTAGATCAAAGCTTTAAGCTAGATTCGTACCTTGATTTGGAGAAAATCGATTGACCTCTTCTTCGTGCTTCCTTCTCTCTCTCTCTCTGATTTCTTTAGAATATCATATTTGTGATATTTAGAAATAAATATCTAACTTGATTTATATTTATATAACCCAAGTTACATTTTACCCCCTTGAACTTTGGGTAAAGGTCAACTTTTCACCCAACACCAAAATAGCGGGTGTTACACATGAGCCTACATTTTAGATCACACAAAACGATATTTTTAGATCAAACAAATAAATAACCAACTAAAAACATGTAATTAAGAAACTATCCAAAAACGATACATTTTTTTAATATTATTAGACGTTGATAAATTTCGATTTTAATAGTACATAAATAAGAAAAAAAATAACTTTTTAAAGACAACATAAAATAGAAAGTTTTTTTATTAGTGTAGACAGATTTGCAGATATATATATATCAGATAAATTTCATAAAAAATATTTAATATTTAACTCATTTTAAAAGTACCTACAAGACTTTTTTAATGGTATAATTTACAAAATCAAATACATATTTTTAATGTATCTTTAGTTAAAATTATCATTAATTAATTTATTAAGGGTATAAAATGAAAAAAAGGAAAAATGTAGGAAATAAAGGAAAAGAAAAGAAGAAAAGACATATTACAGGGACTATAATTGTAATTTACTATATAATCTAATAAACAAAAAAATGAAAAAGACAAAGAAAAGGTGAAAGGACCAAAATACCCTTAATGTAACTAAGCTTTTTAACTAAAGTTGACCAAAAGTGAAACAAAATAGCAACCACAATGACCAAAATTGTAATTGGATTTAAATAGGGACCAAACTTGATAATGAGTGATAGCCACAAGGACCAAAAATGTAATTTACGTTGTCACTTTTTGAAAAATATATTTAACTTTCATGCATATGTTCTTTCAAATATGTAACACCCGGAAATTTCATTAAGGTAATCTGATATTGGTACCCTTTTTAAATCCTTGATTTGGCCTAAATCGTGTATTAAAATGTGTATAATCTTATTTGCACATGTTGAAGGATTTTTAAATTTCGAATAACGAAGTTTTGAGGCTCGTAAGGATCTGGGCCAGTATGCCCGACGATTATGCCAGAGGGCATGATCGCGTGTCAAGGTCGCCGAGGCATGAGGCCTCTTGGTACATGTGGGGAGATTGTGCCCAGCGATTGTGGCAAGGTCACTCTTGCCAGGGCACTCACGCGGCACCAGGTGCACCCGCGGTACAAGCCAGACGATTGTGTCGGCGATAGTGACAATTGTCATTATCACTAGGCACTCTCGCAGTCGGTCCCAGGGGGTATTTATTCAACAGCTCCGATTTTTAAGCCATAAATCTGATTTCTTGATTTTCTAGGGAAACATTCAAGACGTTTTCTCTCAAAGTTCTTGGTAGGTTTCCATTCTTTATTGTTCCTTTTAGGTTTATTTAATCTCTAAAGGAAGGGATTCAAGCCTTCTCATCTAGGGCAACCATTCTCCTCATTTTAGGTGTTGAGTTTATATAAAACTCTACAATGTGAGTTCATTCTTACTCTTTAAAACTCCATACATGTCAAACTACACACTTTGAACGAGCGAAACCCTCGTGTCGTGAGATGTTTGGTTTAGTCCTATAACGAGCGAAACCCTCGTTTTGTGTTGTTGAGACATGCGCCTAAGAAAAAAGTCTTTACTGCCGAAGTCAGCCGATGAGCCGAGGAGCCGAGTGACGTGTCAGCGCTACTAATTGAGTGCCAGCACGTAGCTATGCTGTCAGTAAGAAGGTAGTCGACGCCTTTCGAAGCCTAAGCCCTTTCTTTTCTAGTGTGCGCTTTAGTTTGATTGCAGCTAGTGCGCTTGACTAAGAAGATAGAAAGGACTTTTCTCGCTTGGTTAGTAAAGTCAAGTTTTTGGCCTTATACATCTCCTTGGTTACATTCTCTTGTTTAAACAATTTTGACCTAACTTTTGTATTTTGGAGATTTTAAGGTTTTCATCATTTTCAACCAAAATGGAGGGTTTATCATAAGAAATATAAAATGTTGTTCTAAATGCATGTTTATGGGGAAACACTTAAATAAATATATTTTGGGTCACATTTATGGTACTCATCTTATTAGGAGGTTTACATGATAAAAAAGTGAGCATTTGGAAGGGAAACAAATAGATTATTGTTATTGTGGTTTATGATTGTTTTAAAATGGTATAACCCTTGGAAAGCCTATTTTGTAAAGGATTTATGTAGGAAATGGGAAAATGGTCATTATGTGACCTTTATATGGTTTAATTTTTCTTGGTGTGATTCATACAAGGAAATGCGTTCTTTAGAAATTGTAACACCCCTAAAAATATGTCAGGATCGAATTCTCAACAAGAATTAATTCTCAGAAACAATATCAAAGAAGTTTGCGGAATAACACTTTGATATTCAATGAAACAGTAAATCAATACAGAAAATATGAAGAACAAACTGTAAACTTGTATTGAATGCTTTGAAGTTACAAGATTACACACTCAACCTCAATATTGATGAACAGGCTCACCAATACGAATTCTACTTCTCTAGAATTAGGATCTATGCCTTGAGGTTAATTTTCTCTCTAAAAAGAATGAATTAAGTTCCGTATCTCAAACTATTCTAAACTATACAATATATATACTGAATACAAAAGATAAATACAATAAAATATCTTCAGTATATCTTCCATGTATATCTCTAAGCTTCCATGTATATCCTTTCATACGAATCTTCATCATGTAAGCAGTATTAATCTTCAGCAGCATTAACTTCCTTCTAGCAGCATTAACTACTAAGCAGTACTAACTACTAGCAGTACTAACTAGCTAAGCAGTACTAACTTTGTTCAAGCAGCACTAACTTTGACTAGCAGTATTAATAGTACTAGCAGTAGTAACACTCAGCAGTATTAACCTTTAAGTCTTCTAGCAGTAGTAACATTGAACCAGCAGCATTAACCATACTTGATGAATTCTTCAGTTCCCAACAATCTCCCCCTAACTTGACTTTTAGAAAGAGAAGTCAAGTTCTTCAAATTTTCTTCAAGATGCTTTCAACACCTCTCATTCAGTTGCCCAAATTTGGATCTAGGCCCAGACTTTGATTGATAGTTCTTCTCACCACAATTCTGGCCATTTCTGAATCCTTAGTACATACTAGCTTAGCTTTCAGCATCCCTTCAAGTTTCTGCTTGCTATGATCATATATTTTGTCAACTAGGTAGTATTCATGATAACATTTATCAATTGTAATCATGTACACACCACAGTTTTCAAAGAGTATCCAATGATCAATCTTTTTGAACACATACTCATGATGAAGATCTTTAATCCTATGCACCACCTTCTCTGGATCAAACATCATACATAAGTATTCCATTGCCACTTTGAGAAGATTTTCTTCAGTACCTTTCAACACAGACTCATAGAGTTTCATTCCCACTTTGTACATTTCCTCTATGTCTGCTCTTGAACAACCTCTGATTACTCTCCCCCAGGTTGAATATGCTTCAAATGCACCACCAAATCTTTTAAGTCTGAAGAAATCCTTTCCATTATCTCTTAGAATGTCCCAAAAGATAATCTCTGGAGCCTTCATGGAGATTGGAACAGCCTGTACAGGTTTTACTATAGTCATATACAGCCCCACATGCTCATCTGATTGCTCTTTGGACTGGTCTGAGTTCTGCACAGGTTCTGCTGAAGGTGTGACTGAAAATTCTGCTTTAGTTTCTGCTCTTTCTTCCACTCTTGGCCTTTTAGACTGCTTTTTGGAAGCAATTGTCTTCACCCTCTTTGCAGATTTGATTTCTATACCAGCATTCTCTTGTTTTTCCTTCATTTCTTCAGCATTATCCTTTGAAGGTGTGGTCTCCTCAGGGAATGGTTGTTGAATATTTAGGTCATACCTCTCCTTCATTCTTCTTTCAGCCTCTTCCCTTTGAGATGAGTCCTCTTGGAGTTTAGCCATTTCTTTCTTGTACAATTCCTCAACCTGACTGTATGCCATATTGGTAAACATTTCCCCTTTGACACCAATTGCACCTCTCAGGAAGTTAATCATTCTTCTTCTTTCCTGATTGGCCAAAAAGGTCTTAGAAGGTTGTCTTTTCTGCTTCATTACTGGCATTCTTTGCTTAGACACTTTCACAGAGCTTTTCTTGGCTTCAGCTGTTGCTTTTAAACTTTCTTGATACTCTGCATTTAGTTTTCTGGCCATTATCTTTGCAAGCTCTCTATCTGTTTCTGTTTGAATCTGTTCCTCCTTTTCCATTTGCTCTTGAAGCTGCTTTGCCATTTCCTCATCCATTTCAATCTGACTCCTTTTCTTTGAAGGCAATTCAGTTTCAATAAGCTTTTCCTTTCCCTTTCCCTTTGTATCTTTCACAATTGCTTTACTTGATTCTTTTCTTTTCTTTGATCCTCCTCCTTCATTAATGATCACTCCCTTGGCCTTTTGACTAGCCTTAGGAGTGTCATTCTTGGCTTTAACCAATGTCTCTGCAATCTCCAGTTCCTCTACAGAGAGCCCTGTTACTGCTTCTTCTGTTTCAGCAGCATTAACTGTTTCTGCTGTTTCAGCAGCATTAACAGTTGCTGCTGCTTGAGCAACTTCTGTTTCTGCCTCTATTGCATCCTCTGTCTCCCCCTCAACTTCAACTCTCTTTTCAGCTGAACTTTCTTTTTCTGTTTCCCTTTCTTGCTTCTCCCCCTTGTTGGAAGCATCTTGAGCATTGTGCCTCTTCTTTAGTACAAACTGCTTTCTCCTCTTCTTTTGCAATAAACTTGTCACCATTTTCTTTAGCTTGGCAATCTGTACTTGTTGGGACAGAACTATGAGTTTGAGTTCTTCTATATCTTTGCCCTGTTTGAGTACATCCATGTTGATGTTTCCCATGGTTTCCATCAATTCATAATAGTTATATCTGTCCTCACCTTCTCCAGAAGTGTTACCCTCTGTTGATGGATCATTGGATATTTTTGTAGTGGAAGTCTTCTGCCTAGCAGAAGCACTATCCACCCCCTTGGTTTCTTGGCACCTGGGACCTTTGGATGATTGCTCACCCAAAGTTGCCATGGGGAAGGTCTTATGTATGTTACCACTGACCTCCTCTGTGCTAGCAGGAGTAGTGGCAGCCTTATCACCCATATGCTCAACCTCCACCTCAGTGAGCACCTCCTTGGGGTTGGGAGACACCCCTATGGTTTCCCTTTCGATATTCTGTAAAGGAGAATTCTCCCTTAGAGGGCTTAAAGGCTTAGTGGGTGATGGTACAAGAAGGGAAGGAGCCTTCTTTACCTGTTTCCTTGTATAAGTTTGGGTAATTGGAGAAGTGGGCTTATTAAGTAGGGACTGTGGGATAGAAATAGAGTGGGAAGGTTGGGCTTGGCTAGCAGTGGATTGATCTAATGGGGGCCTTGACCCTGCAGCCATACCTTCATTGGGTTGGGACACCACCATCATTGTAGAGAACAATGGGGTGTCAACTCCTTCAGAGTCCCCAGTAGATCTTCTCATATTTGAGAAAACCTTGCCTTTGGGGGGTTTAGGTACATATACCCCAACAGGTTGAGGTATATCCGTCAATTCATGAGTAATGACTTCTTGAACAAACCTGGGATACATAAAGAAGCTCTTTTTGTTTCCCATGTTTGAGACAAGATCACAGAAAATCATTTTAGAAAAATTATACTTTCTGGCAGTGGCCAAGCACACCAAAGCATAAGCAATAGTGCTGCTGAACTCACTCCATCCAGTAGTCTTTTTGGAGATACAATGCATAAGAGTATGGACAAGGAAACGCCATTGGGGTGAGAATTTTGCTTTAGAAAATTTGAAAACTCCCAATGGGCCTCCATACCCCATTCTTGAAAGATTTGAAAACAGTTCATCCTTTGGGATAGAGGTTATACCAGAGGCATCGTCTAGACGTAGACTGATGCGAATAACCTCTTCAGAAACTGTTAGTGATTGATCACATATTCTTGTCTTGATCATCTGCACACCATTCTCAACAACAATGGTTGCATTGGCCCAGAACTGCCTTTGATGCTCGATATAGATTGTAGGGGATACAATAAGAGCATGAGCAATGTGGCTTGACTTGAGGAAATCCACAATCTGATGAAATCCTGCAGCTTGCTTTGGCTTTTGTAGCATCGCAATCTCATTGTGCTCGTCGATGAAAGTCATGGATGCCATTGGTCTTAGTGAAAAGCTTGCCTGAAAACTTCGAACTTGAGAGAGAAAAGGTTTTGAGTGAAAGAGATCAGTATGCAAAGAGTCGTTATGAACTTTTAGGCGGGCAAAGAGTATTTATAGTATTTGGAACATAAGCAGTATTAACCTAGAGCAGTATTAACTAACTAGCAGTATTAACTACGAGCAGTATTAACTAACTAGCAGTATTAACTACGAGCAGTATTAACTAACTAGCAGTATTAACTACGAGCAGTATTAACCACTAGCAGTATTAACTGAAAGCAGTATTAACTGAAAGCAGTATTAACCACTAGCAGTATTAACTGAAAGCAGTATTAACTACTAGCAGTATTAACTGAAAGCAGTATTAACCACTAGCAGTATTAACTGAAAGCAGTATTAACCACTAGCAGTATTAACTTCCTTACTCCTTTTAAACTTGCTAATCACTGAGTACTGCTATGCATATCCTGAAAAAAAGAAGATTAGTAACTCCAAGGATAATAAACAGGTATAAAACCACTTTTTGAGAAGGGGATTATTCAGAGTTGGTCATTCCCACACTTGTTACCAAGAAAGTGAATCTACCCACATCAAATGCTTTAGTGAATAGATCAGCAAACTGATTATCAGTGTGAACTTTGACAACTTGAATAAGTTTCTTTTCATTACAATCTCTGATAAAGTGATACCTGATCTCAATGTGCTTTGTTTTTGAGTGCTTGACTGGATTATTCACAATGCTAATAGCACTGCTGTTGTCAATAAAAATTGGAGTGTGTAGAAAGGTTACCCCATAATCCAACATTTGATTCTGAATCCATAAGACTTGAGAGCAGCAACTTGCAGCTGCTATGTACTCTGCCTCTGTTGTAGATGTGGATACTGTGGTTTGTTTCTTGCACTGCCATGAGACTAGTCTTGCACCCAAAAACTGACATCCTCCAGAAGTAGATTTTCTGTCCAAGTTTGCTCCACCCAGGTCACTGTCTGAGTATGCTATTAGGTCAAAGGGTGAGTCATGAGGATACCAAAGTCCCAATCTGGGTTGCCCTTTGAGATATCTGAATATCCTCTTAACAGCTTGAAAGTGAGATTGCTTTGGCCTAACTTGGAATCTTGCACATACACAGACTGGAAACATTATATCTGGCCTTGATGCTGTGAGATACATGAGAGAGCCAATCATGGATCTATAATGATGCACATCCATATCCTCCCCCTCAAGATCTGCTGTGATCTGCTTGTGTGTTTCCATAGGTGTGCTGGCAGGTTTTGATTCTGAGAAACCAAACTTGGTTAGAATATCCTGCACATACTTGGATTGACAGATGAAAATACCATCTGACTTCTGTTGAACTTGGAGGCCAAGGAAGAAAGTAAGTTCCCCCATGGAACTCATTTTGAACCTTTGATGCATTAAATCCTCAAACTCCTTGCACATGTTGTTTCTTGTAGAACCAAAAATAATGTCATCAACATAGATTTGGACCAGCAAGATATCCTTCTTCTTTCTTTTGATAAATAGAGTCTTATCAATGACTCCTCTTTCAAAGTCATTTTCCAAGAGATAGGATGACAGAGTGTCATACCATGCTCTTGGGGCTTGATGTAGTCCATAAAGTGCTTTCTTTAATTTGTATACCATGTCTGGATAGCTTGGGTTTTCAAACCCTGGTGGTTGACAGACATATACTTCTTCTTCAATTGATCCATAGAGAAAAGCACTTTTTACATCCATTTGGTAGACTTTGAAGTTCATGTAAGAAGCATAGGCTAGGAATAGTCTGATTGCTTCTATCCTAGCTACAGGTGCAAAAACTTCTTCATAATCTATACCCTCTTCTTGAGTATAGCCTTGAGCCACCAGCCTTGCTTTGTTTCTTATAACAATACCTCTTTCATCTCTCTTGTTTCTGAAGATCCATTTTGTGCCAATTGCTCTGTGACCTTTAGGAAGGTCTACTAGATCCCACACATCTTGTAGCTTGAACTGTAACAGTTCCTCTTGCATTGCTTCTATCCAGCTGGATTCTTTCATAGCATCATGTGCCTTTTTAGGCTCAAGCTGTGATAGAAAACAAGAAAGCACTGTATGCTGTTGATCTTGCATTTCCTGAAGTCTGCTTTGATGTCTAGTCATCATAGGAGAAGAGATATCTCCTATTATCAACTGTGGAGGATGATTCTTTTGAACTCTGGTGTTGTAACTAGGTTCTTCATTCAATCCAGCCTCAAGATTAGATTCATTCAACTCAACTGAAGTGTTTTCAGATGCCACTTCATTATTTTCTTGAGTCTCCTCATCTCTAGTGTCTTCTTCACTCTGACTTGGTTCAGTAAATGATTCCTTTTCACAGTCTTCAACAGAATTTACTGTGGGTATGGGAAAAATCACAGATTTAGATATACTTTCTTGAACTTGTGTGATCTCTGATTCTCCACTACCTGTTCCTGTATACTCATTACTGAAACCAAAAGAGTTAGTTAGTGAATCAATGTCAAATAGCCACTGAGGCCCAGACCCAACAGGATTTGGTGTGTTCTCATTGCATTTGACATTGTCACTTTCTTCAATTATTCTAGTAGAAGAGTTAAAAACTCTGTAGGCCTTACTTTGAGATGAATATCCAACAAGAAATCCATCATCTGCTTTGCTATCAAACTTACCTAAGTGAGATTTGGTATTTAGAATTGTACAAGGACACCCAAAAGGTTTGAAGAAACCAATAAAAGGTTTTCTTTGATTTAAAAGCTCATATGGGGTCTTGTTCTTTTGCTTGACCACTAGAACTCTGTTTTGGACATAACAGGCAGTATTAACTGCTTCAGCCCAGAAGGTAATTGGCAATTTTGAATCAGCCAACAGAGATCTAGCAGCCTCTATTAGTGTTCTATTTCTCCTTTCAGCAACACCATTCTGTTGAGGAGTCCTAGGAGCACTAAATTGCCTCTCAATACCTTTTTCTTCACAAAAGGTGTTTAGATCATGATTTTTAAACTCAGTTCCATTATCTGATCTAATGACTTTTACTCTTTGATTAGTTTGGTTTTCAATTCTTAGAATAAAGGATTTGATAAGATCACTAGTTTCATCCTTAGTTCTTAGAAAATATACCCAAGTAAATCTGGAGTAATCATCAACAATAACCAAGCAGTAAGATTTCTTGCCTATACTCATAACATTTGTAGGACCAAACAGATCCATATGCAGTAACTGGAGACAAGAAGAAACAGAATTTAACTCTTTGGTCTTATGAGAAGTTTTGTGTTGTTTGCCTTTAAGACAAGCAACACAATGATCATCACATGAAAAGACTTTTGAAGGTAAACCTCTTACAAGGTTATTTTTAACAAGATTGTTCATAGTCTTGAAATTCATGTGACACATCCTTCTGTGCCAAAGGGAGGATTCATCTACAGAAGCTTTTGAAACAAGACAATTTAGAGATGAATCACTATCAACATTGTCCAAATCAAGACAGTAAACATTGTCCTTTCTTGGAGTTCTAAGTAGTATCATGCTTTCATCAACTACCTTGAACCCTGGAGCAAGAATCATACACTCAGTATTAGTAAATAATATACTATGTTGTTTGTCACAAACCTGTGATACACTTAACAGGTTGTACTTTAATTGATCAACATAGTAGACATCCTCAAATGTCATCTTACCTTTGGTGACATTACCTTTTCCACTTATCTTACCACCAGTAAGATTGTCTCCAAATGCAACATGTCCTCCATTAATATGCTTGAAATCCTGAAGGCATGACATGTTGCCTGTCATGTGCCTAGAGCAACCACTATCAACATGCCAAATGCTCCTTCCCTTGAGCTGTTGGTTGCCCTGCACATTAAATAAATCAATTAGTATGATTGGGGACCCAAGCAAAAGTGGTCTTGGGTCTCCCTTTCTCATCAAAGTATTTACATTCCTTTTTAATGAGGTTTTTAAACTCAGAGCACTCTTTATTAGAGTACTTTGTCAATATGATTGGCTTAGTAGAACCAACACTAGAAGCAGTACTAACCTTAGAAGTACTAACAGAGTTAGCAGTACTAACAGGTTTAGCAGTACTAACCTTGTTAGCAGCATTAACATTGTTAGCAGTAGTATTACTTCTAGCAGCACTATCATTGTCAGCAACACTATTTGTGGTAGCAGTACTAACAGTTTTAGTGCTTTTAGGAATCCACATATTGACACTTTCTTTAACAGACTTTTTCTTCATGTGGCTTTTAGTTTTAACAGTTTTCTTAGCCACATGGTTCTTTTCAATTTTCTTATAACCAAAGGGTTTTTGCATGGATCTTTGGAAATTCATCCTTTGTTTCATAGGATTGAAATAACAGAATTTTGCAAGATGATTCAATTTGCCACAGATAAAACAAGGTTTTGGTCTATTGATTTTACTCAGATCAACCCCTTGTTTTTGTGCCCACTGATTATTCCAGTTTCTTTGATTTCCCCTCTTTTTGTCCTGTTTTTGGGGCTCATTCTTCTTACATGCACACTGTTTGCAAGGACCTGGATTCACAACTGTGGTCTGTTTGTAATGGACCTTACCAGACTTTCCCTCTGTCTTCTCTATGTCCTTGGATTTGATCCAAGCCCTTCCACAATCCTCATTGGTGATAATGTTATTCTCTAGAGGAATCTCACCACTCACCTTGTTCTCCTTACTCTTGCCAACCTCTTTCTTAGTCTTATCCTCAACAACTACCTCATCTAAGGGATCTATTTCAGTGGCTCCCTCAGGTAAGTCCTTCCTATCTTTGGTGTCTAACAGGTCTGAAGTAGGAGGAATGTAATTGTTGTTATATGGTGGAGGTGTGGCATTGTACCCAATTCCTCTTCTCAGCTTATCATGAATCTGATTTTGTAGTAAAGAGTCCATTGCTTTAGAAGCATTGGAAAACTTTTCTACATCAAGCTTAACCTTGGTTAGCTCCTCTTTCAGTTTTTCACTCTCCTCTTTAGATTTGGTCAGTTTAAGTTCTAAATCCTTTTTCTCCCACTGCCAGTAATTGGTGTCATATGAGTGTTGGAGTTCATTGGCTTGAAAACCTTTGATCTGATCTTCAAATCTCTCTACAATCCTTACATAGTCTTTTATATCTTTTTCTAATCTCTTAAGGTCATCACTCATCTTCTGATTGTGATCCCTGTACCTTTTAACAGTGTCTATGCAAGTTTTAGAACAGAGATTAGAACTTACCTCAGATGGGAGATCAGATACTTTAGCCATAAGAGCTTGATTCTGAATAGTTTCTTCTGCTTGATCACTCCAATCAAACCCCATTCCTTGTTGAGAAACAAGGGCTTGAGCAGAGTTTCTGTTGTTATTGAAGCTTCCAGATTGAGCTTGTTGGTGGTTGTTGTTGTGAGACACTCCACTTCTGCATTCTCTAGCAAAATGTCCCTTCAGATGGCATTTGTAGCATTCCACCTTTGATTTATCAAACCCTGCTCCATCTTCTCTTCTTTGGGAGAAGTTGTTTCTCCCAGTCCTCTTTATAAACTTCTTAACCCTCATGGAGAGCATGGCCATCTGCCATTTAATATCCATCTCTTCCAGATCATCGGGATGAAGTTGTTCTAAGTCATCATTAATCAAAGAGGAATTTCCATGATTGGAAAGAAAAGCTTCAAACACAGAATCAGTGCCTTTATCTTGATTTGTTCCATTAGCAGCATTAACTGATTCAGGGTTAGCAGTAGAATCAATTGATGCTGATAGGAGTGCAGCATTATGAATATATCCAGAAGGCTTCTTCTTTGCCTCCACCTCAGCTTCAAATACTCTAAGATCATTGTACAGATCATCAAGTTCTTTTTCTTCCAACTGATCATTCTGTCTGAATGACACAGTGTACATGGTCCATTCATCTCCAAGGGACCTTAAGAACTTTCTGTTCACATCATCTTGATCAATCTGTACTCCCATAGTAGCTAGTTCACCAATTAGTTTATTAAACCTGTCAAAAGTTTGAGTCATGGACTCATTCTTAGTTGAGATGAAGTTTTCATACTGTTGCTTTAAGATTGCCTTTTGATTTCTCTTGGTACTTTTGGTACCTGAGAATCTCTTCTCTAGAGCATTCCAGAGCATCTGTGCATCAGTACAATTGCAGAATTGGTGTTGATACTCATTTGGAATGGCCAAGAACAGTGTGCTCAAGGCTTTCATCTCTGTCTGCCTTGTCTTCCTGTCTGCATCTGTCTTTGGAGGGGTTCTTTTGCCATCTTCACCAATCTTTCCTTCATCAGATGGGCCATTCTCAATGATGTCCCACATAGAGTAATCTGTGAGGAGAATATATTGCTTGATTCTGATCTTCCATATGTCAAATTCATTGGATCTGAGCATTGGAACTTTTGAGACCAAAGTACTGCTTGATTCTGTAAGATTTTCCATGATGAATAACTGTTTCTGAGAGAGTTTGGCTCTGATACCACTTGTCAGGATCGAATTCTCAACAAGAATTAATTCTCAGAAACAATATCAAAGAAGTTTGCGGAATAACACTTTGATATTCAATGAAACAGTAAATCAATACAGAAAATATGAAGAACAAACTGTAAACTTGTATTGAATGCTTTGAAGTTACAAGATTACACACTCAACCTCAATATTGATGAACAGGCTCACCAATACGAATTCTACTTCTCTAGAATTAGGATCTATGCCTTGAGGTTAATTTTCTCTCTAAAAAGAATGAATTAAGTTCCGTATCTCAAACTATTCTAAACTATACAATATATATACTGAATACAAAAGATAAATACAATAAAATATCTTCAGTATATCTTCCATGTATATCTCTAAGCTTCCATGTATATCCTTTCATACGAATCTTCATCATGTAAGCAGTATTAATCTTCAGCAGCATTAACTTCCTTCTAGCAGCATTAACTACTAAGCAGTACTAACTACTAGCAGTACTAACTAGCTAAGCAGTACTAACTTTGTTCAAGCAGCACTAACTTTGACTAGCAGTATTAATAGTACTAGCAGTAGTAACACTCAGCAGTATTAACCTTTAAGTCTTCTAGCAGTAGTAACATTGAACCAGCAGCATTAACCATACTTGATGAATTCTTCAGTTCCCAACAAAATAGAAAATAGCAGACAATTTAAAACTTCCAAAAACTCTTAAATACATAGCATTGAAATATCAAATATCTAAAGTTACAAGGAAGAATCACTACAACTAAGGATGTAAATTGTAACACCCCGAATGTTGGTCAAGTGTTGTATTCTCGTGGTATTTATAAACCGCTAGCATCATGGTTTTAACCTTCAGTATTAGTCGGGGTTCTGACGTCTTGATTTCAGTTCAAATGGCAAAGTGAGGATTTACTTCCAGTATTCGGCACGAGTTGCCGCGCGGGATCCGCGCCATCTTCTGGCCACGTGCCACTCTAGTGTTCGGCGCGTGTAGTCGCGCGGGTTGAGCCGCACGGGCACCTGCACGCGACCCCTGCGCAGATCAAAAAGGGGCTAGGTCATTTATTTTGGCATTAACTCCATTTCTCCCATATTGTTGGCGATTTTGCTCTGAGTTAAAGGTAAGAACTCTCCCTCCTTCATTAAATCCTCTTGAAGAGAATGCATTGAATGAGGTTCCATGATTGATTTAGGTTGGTGGTGATTCAACGTCCAAGTTCATCTCTCCCCTTTCAAGCTCTTGTCAACTACGGTTTGGTCTCTTCTAAGAAATCGCTAAGGTGAGTGTTTTATGGACTCTTCTTCTCATGTGTAGGTTAACTATGTGGTTACAACAATATTTCTCACTTACTTGTCTTTTTATTTGATAAAGGTGAAGTTTAACCTAAAACCCTATTTGGGGATATTGTCTCAAATAAGGAGTATTAGAGGAAATGCTAGATGTTAGCATGTAAGATGAATTGTAGGTAGCACTTGGGTTATATGTTGGTCATATTGACAACTTGGTAAGTAAACTAGAGACTCAGTTTGAGTTGATGTCATTATTATACTAGAGACTCGGTTTGAGTTGATGTCATTATTAGACTAAAGACTCGGTTTGAGTTGATGTCATTATTAGACTAGAGACTTGGTTTGAGTTGATGTCATTATTAGACTAAAGACTCGGTTTGAGTTGATGTCATTATTAGACTAAAGACTCGGTTTGAGTTGATGTCATTATTAGACTAGAGACTCGGTTTGAGTTGATGTCATGAAAAGGCTAAAGACCCGGTTTGGGTTGAGTGCCCAAGTAGCTAAAGATCTAGTTTGGGGTTGATGCTATCAAGCTTGTTGGCTTGGATGAAATTATATAAATTGGTTAACGAGATTTTTATGGAAATTTCATGTTTAATGACAGGTGGAGCAAATTGGTTAAGAACTATGAAAAATGCAATGTTCTTGTGTTGTAATTCTATTTCGTCATTTATATTACGATTATACCTTCTCACTAGGCTCTAGCCTAACACTTGTTTACGTGGTTGTCATGTATGACAGGGCGTCCTTGTGGTGGGGACATTCGGGAATGAGAGGCAAATCGCGTGGTTGAGAGCAATCCTTTTGGGAGATGTAGAGACCGGTGTAAATGTGTTGATAGTTACCCATTTTTGGAAGGATAGCGACACCTGACCATAATCTAATAGAATTGTTTAGATTATTAGGTTGTCGTACACTTATTCTTCATTCTTTGAGTTGTAAACAATATGTGTTATTCCCAGATTCTAGTTCCTATTCAAGATTAATCAAACAAAACAAGATTTAACAATCAATTACCTGTTTCATTTCACTTTCAATCTCAAGATTACAAGTTTCTCTCTCTACAATCTCTCTCTAATGAACTCTCTTTCTCTCTCTGATATTTCTCTCACTAGAACTACTGAATTTGTTAGCTCTCTTTGATATACCTGCTAATAACAAGGAAACTAAAATACAATACAAAGATGTTAACTTTTATTACAAAAGACTTTGATTTTGATGAGATTTGACTTTCTTAGCTTTGAATTCTTGTACTTTGACCTTCAATCTTCTTGATCTTGTATCCAACAGATTTATGCTCTAACAATCTCCTCCTATGGATTTAAGATCACTGTTGAAAGATTCTAGCAATTCAGTCTTCACTTTAAGCTCTGTCAGTACAATCTCCCATTTTTCTTTGACGGTATTCTTTCCAAGACTGTCTTCAAATGATTAACAATCTCCCCAAAACTTTTACAACATACTTTCAGACTTTGGAAAGAAATTATCTTCAGAATCAACTCAAATTGCTTTAGCAAATAATCTTCAAAGAAAATTTCCTCAAATCTTCAGAAATTCTTTGATCTTCTTCAAATCTTCAAATCTTTACTTTGAACTTTTCTGACTTGAACATTTTTGTAAATCATCTCTCAAAACTTTATCATTTCGTGATACCATCTCCCCCAAACTTCAAAACTTTAACATTTCTTGATATCATCTCCCCCTTTTTGATGATTTGAACATCGATATCTGTTAATGCACATATTTATTGGATTCAAGATCATAATTATCTGAAGATGGAAATCTGAAGTTAAAGCTGATAAAGTCGTCTCAACAAATAGTCTAGGGTCCTTTTGTAATAATTAGTCAAAGTTTGTTTTCGTACTTTATTTATTAGCCTTTTATTTTATTTAAAAATAAGTTTAGTTTGTTGTTGGGCCCAAGCAAGCCAAGCCCATTAGGCTTAGTTAGCCTATGTATAAATTAGTTTAGGTTAGAGTTTATTAGGTTAGAGATCTTAATTGCAAAATTATTATTGAGAGAGAAGTGGTGGTGGTGGTGTGTCGCCGTGAACAAGACAGAGAGAAGGGAGAATTCGACTTCAAGTCTGTAACTCATTGAATAGTTTGCTTAATCAATATCAGGTTTGATTTATTGTATTGTTTATGTGATTGCTTGTTTGAATGATTGCATATTGGGACACACAATATCATCAAAACTTTGCTTCCAAGAAATGTCTTTGACCAATCTGATCTGTCAAACTGAGCCTCTGATTCTGTGATCCATAACCAAGTATTCATCTAGATCTTTGCAAATCCAGACAAAATAAGAACAGGTAACTCCTGCATCAACAGATGAATCAGTTAAAAATGCCTGTCAGTAACACAAAGTCACTGTGTGTAAAAAATACACAATATAAAGGAGCTTTTTGATGTTCACTCCCCCAGGGCTTCCATCCAATCATCGAAACACCACAAAGGCAATTTCTATGAATGTTATGACAAAGAAACGAATTCCTTGTGTGTTCGTGCATGTGTAGAAAGAATTAAGCACGAATGATTGCTTTTTAAGGCTCAACATTGTGTAAACCACTGAGACAACAGTAGATAAACACAGACTCAATGTGCATGATTGAAGTGCGAAGGTGGGGCAGACTTCCTTCTTTTTCAATATCCAGATTTTCCAAATGAAAATCAGATAGATTATGTGTTGCCTCCCCTTTAAAATGTGAAACATTTTCTTTTTGGGAAGAAAATGAGTAGCTTGTGGGGTTTAGTCAAGAGTTGGCATGGGCTAGTTGCCTGTTTCAATAATGTTCACGAAAGAATTTTGAATCATTAGTAATGTGGCTTCCCGGCTCAGAAAGTAGTTGGTGCAGAGTTTGATATTCTTTTACTCTGATCTCACACCCTCTTTCTTTTAATCATTAAGCTCACTACTAACCAAACTCTCTTTTCCATTTTACCTCATCACACCCACACTCATTTCTTTTAGACTCCTCACACTCAATCACTAAGGATTAACTTCTTGGGTAGAAATCACTGGTTAACCTGATTCCATAGAAGTTCAGTTAATTCCTAGCACAAAGAACCCATATTTCCTATAAAAACATAATGTTGCTCAGATGATTTAGCTTTATCAGTTAAAGCTTAAATACAAATGTCAGATGAATGTATGCTCAGAATATAATCATGAAGATATGAGCATTTTAAAACATTGAAGTATTTTCAAAGAAGTATATTGAATGAATGAATATGAATACAAAAGATTTGTTTGAAAATCTGACATTGTATGAAAATGATCAGAAATGAATGATATAGCAATCAAGGCTTATGGTCAAGAATAAAATATATGTGTCTATACGAAACAAAAATATATACATTCTTAAAAAAACCGTTTCGAAATGAATTAACGCTCAAAATACATTGAAGTACAAGCGGGGTGTCTTACCATCGAAAATATGTTTCATTTTAAAGACATGGTAAGAACATGTTAAACAAAGTCAAATCGATGTGTGTGAATACTTGAAAGTATATAGAAAAGACAATACGCAAGTATTTATCTTTAGAAACACACGCTTTATAAACATTTAAGCACAAATAAAATGAAAACATTTAAAATCACACTTCCAATTCATGTAAACTGTTTAAGAATCGGGAAGTGGTTTGAACATTTCAGAACATGTTTTCTATATCTGAAAGTTGTCCTTCTTTCAGATACATTTGAGATTAAGATAAGAAATTTACCTTTTCACTCAATCTTAATACTCATAAAGTCAAGCTGAAGTCAAAAATGATATGATCGTGTCATCTTCTCATCCTGCATAAGTCTCAAAGTCTAGTCAAAATTTATTCACAAAATTTATTCTAAAATAAAAGACATAAAGCAATAAAACGATTATAATACGAGTTCTGATCAGAAGTAATCAGAAATCATAGACTTACTCCTTTTGACTTATAAGCTCCCCCTAACATCATGCATTAAAAAAAAATTGTCACTGAAATAAAATGCAAAAATTCTTTATACTCCCCCTCAAATGAATGTAGATCATCTAAAACCTTCTCTTACTCCCCCTGAGATCATGAGCAAACAATTAAAGTGCAGATATCCTTCAGACATACAAATAAAGAAAATGAAGAAAAATAACAATTCGTAACTTTAGTAGGTAATAACTGATTACGTCTTAAGATTTAACATACTAAGCTTAGAGACAAGAAAATTAAATCTCTTTTCATCTAAGGGTTTGGTAAATAAATCTGCAAGTTGATAATCTGTTTTTACAAAATAAAGTTCAATTGTTCCTTCTTCTACATTATCTTTGATAAAATGATACCTTACATCAATGTGTTTGGTTTTCGTATGTTGGACAGGATTAACAGATATCGCAATCGCACTCTTCGAGTCACAATATATTGGAATTTTATCAAATTTGAATCAATAGTCTCGTAGCTGTGTTCGCATCCACAAGACTTGAGAGCAGCAACTGGCAACAGCTACGTTCTTTGCTTCAGCAGTCGATGTGGAGACACATAATTGTTTCTTTGAAGCCCAGCTAACGAGCTTGTCTCCAAGAAATTGAACGTGACCAGAAGAACTCTTTCTATCCAACATGCAACCTGCATGATCTGCATCTGAATATGCAGTCAGTTGAAACCCAGTATCCTTAGGATACCACAGACCAAGGCCTGCAGTCCCCTTCAGATATCTAAAAATCTGTTTGACAGCAGCCAAATGGGATTCTTTGGGAGCAGTCTGATATCTAGAACATAAACATTTTGAAAACATAATATCTGGTCTACTAGATGTAAGATACATTAACGATCCTATCATACCTCTATAAGTTCTAACATCAACACTTTTACCCGAAGGATCAGTGCTAATCTTAGTACCAGGTGCCATCGGGGTTCCAATTGGTTTACAATTTTCCATTTTGTACTTCCGAAGAATGTCCAAAATGTACTTAGACTGGTTAATGAAAATCCCCGTAGAAAATTGTTTAACTTGTAATCCGAGAAAGAAATTCATCTCTCCCATCATACTCATTTGAAAACGTGACACCATGAGGTTAGAAAAGTTTTTGCAAAATTTTGGATTAGTAGAACCAAATATTATATCATCAACATATATTTGAATAAGAATAATATCAGCTTTTTTCTTCTTAATGAATAAAGTGGTATCAATCTTACCTTTGGACAAACCAGACTTGACCAAAAATTTGGATAAGACGTCATACCATGCTCGAGGGGCTTGTTTTAATCCATAAAGGGCTTTGTCCAAGATGTAGACATGATCTGGCTTTTCTGGATTGACGAACCCTTCTGGTTGAGACACGTACACTTCCTCTTTAAGAATGCTATTCAGAAAGGCTGTTTTCACATCCATCTGAAAGACTGTGAAATTCTTATGAGCTGTGTAGGCTAGAAACATGCGGATTGCTTCTATACGCGCTACTGGAGCATACGTCTCATCGTAGTCTATGCCTTTCTCTTGCCGGTAACCTTTGGCAACAAGTCTAGATTTGTTCCTTATGACGATACCATCTTCATCCTTTTTATTCTTGAATACCCATTTAATTCCTATCACTGTTTTACCTTCTGGTTTTGGAACTAATCTCCAACCCTTTAGGGCTTCAAACTGATTGATTTCTTCTTGCATAGAAGATACCCAGTCCGAATCAGTAAGAGCCTCTGATACTCGTGTTGGCTCAATCTTACTGAGGAATGAGTCATGCATACATTGATTAAGAGTCGTTGACCTCGTTTGTACAGGCTTGTTAAGATCTCCAATTACTTGATGTAAAGGATGGTCTTTGGTCCAGCGATGCTCATGAGGGAGTGGAGTAGATATTGATTGAACATGATCATCATCTAGAAATCCACTTTTAGAATCTTCAGTTTGAATAACATGAGGGGGTTAGCAGTTGAAGTTTCATGTGCAGAAGTATCAGTTGGAACAGCAGAATCTGGCTGTTGAGTAGACATTGTATGACACCCAACTGAAACAGTTACTTTTGGCTCAGCAGTTACTTGTACATCTTCAACTGTAGGAGTAATTGTAGGAATGTGAGTTTCTGACTGAACAGGGGATGCTTGTTCAGTTATGACATCTGAAGTGACTGGATGATTGCAACTTGTATCTTCAGACCTGTCAGTCACAACAGATTTAGGTATATTAGAACCTAGAAACTCATCATAAAAGAATTCAAATAACAAATCTAAATCAGTTAAATGAGAAATAGATGTAGAAGCGTTATCCGAATCTTTCGCTGTAGAAACAGGTTCTGGACTGATCTGCCCATAAGCTAATACTACAGTAATAATAGGTTCTGAACTGAGTTGATCAGAAGCCATTTCTTCATCGAATGTGACATTAACGCTCTCAACAACTGTCTTTGACTTCTTTAGATAAACACGATATGCTGCTGATGTTGAAGAATAACCAATGAAGATACCCTCGTCCGCTTTAGCACTGAATTTATTCAGACTCTCTTTGTCGTTAAGCACAAAACATTTACAAACCCAAATATGTGAAAATAATTGATTGTTGGTGTTCTGTTGTTAATCAACTCATATGGAGTCTTCTGAAAACGGCGATGTATCATGGACCGATTTTGAGTATGGCATGCAGTCGACACAACTTCTGCCCACAAGAATAGAGGTAAGTCTGATTGGCTAAGCATAGTCCGAGCGACCTCAACTAGCGTCCGATTTCGCCTTTCGACTACTCCATTTTGTTCAGGCGTTCTAGCAGCAGAATACTGATGTAAAATCCCAACTGATTCGAGATATTCATTAACAATCTTGTTCTTGAATTCTGTGCCGTTGTCTGTTCGAAGAACCTTGACTTGTCGCTGCAATTTCACCTGGGTCGTCTTTAAGAATGTAATGAGAACTTCTGACGTCTCATCTTTTGATCTAAGAAATTTGACCCACGTGTATCTTGAGTAATCGTCCACAATAACCAACACGTATTTCTTTCCACCCAAACTCTGAGTTCTCATTGGACCACACAAATCCATATGTAACAACTCTAACGGAGAACTAGTGCTTGGTTCAGGCTTCGGTTTATGCGCGGCTCTCTTCATCTTACCCTTCTCACATGCATCACATAAGTGTTCTTTCTCGTATTTCAACTCACGAAGTCCTTTTACCAATTTCCCACAAACTAGCTTGTTGATATAACGAAAATTCAGATGTGATAAACGTCTATACCAGAGCCAACTTTGCTGCATTGAAGCTTTTGTCAGCAAGCAAACTTGATTGTCAATCTGAACTTTTGATAGATTGATGGTATAGAGGTTTGTCTTTCGATGTCCACCTAAGAGTTCTGTGTCGTCTTCAGTACGAACTGAGCAACTCTTAGATTTAAAATTGACCTCTAACCCTTTATCGCAGAATTGACCAATGTTGAATAAGTTGTGCCCCAAGCCTTCGACATAACTCACCTTACTTATCGTTATGTTGTCTTGAATAATGTCACCATACCCTAAGATAGGTGAAGGCTGATCATTTCCAAATCTGACATTTCCACTGAATTTCTCTGTATAGTTAGACAATAAAGCTTTTTGCCCAGTCATATGCTTGGAACATCCACTATCCAAGTACCAAATATGTCGGGTCTGCAAGAGAAATCAGGCAATAACAATTTTAGGTACCCATTTAAAAACGGGTCCTAACAAATTAGCACAAGATTTTGGTATCCACTTGAAAATGGATCCGCTTTTGTTCTTTTGAAAACTTTTAAAAACATTAGATCTTGAAGAAATAACATGATAAGATTCATACCAATCAGAAGAATTATGAGAGTACGCAAAATCATTTCTCCGATAATGATAAGATGTAGTAGAAATAGGAGATAATTGAATCAATTGCTTTATTGAATACCTCTTGTAAGAAGTTACAATGTTTTGTTTATTTGAAGCAAATTGATCAACTACATCAGTATAACTACTAACTGATCTATTACAAGAATTATCATAAACTGATCCGGCTATCTCATCATCCTTCCTTTTTGGTCTCCATTTGGATCGAGCTTTCAACTTTTTCATCCTTAAATCTGAAACATAAGATATAGATTTATTAGGAAAAGCAGATTTCCGAGATTGGATGTTCTTTTGTGTACCAGTGTATTTCTGTTTCTGTAATCGCTGTTTCTTATATTTCTTACCTTGAGCATAATAATCAGCAGTTACAAAAACTGATTCACCAACCTTAGTTGATGATTCATTAATGTTAACACCACTTGGTAACACTTTGTCATTTACAAGACAAGTAGAATGATCAGGAAGTATATCATTGGATTCAAACAAATCAATTTCATTTATGCACCCATCATCAGAATTAAGAAAATCATTTGCAGACTCAAATAAGTTATCAGAATTATCAGAGAAAGTTTGAGGTACCTTTGAAACTTTAGAACACATTGTAGATTTAGATTGAAAATTTGTGTTCTTTAATACTGTAGAAAACACACTTTGTTGAATATCAACCAAAAGTTTTTCATCATATAAAACATTTTCAAGCTCAACTATTTTGCTCTCAAGAATAAGTGTAGGAACATAAACCTTTGCAATTGCAGGTTTTTCCTTCATCTCAGAATCAGAATAACTAACAAAATAGTCGTTTGAAAGAACTTTTGGTGTTTCTGAAAGATAACTATCATTTAACTTTACATAGTTAAACAGTAGTTGCATTTTCTTTTTATTCTTTCTATTTTCAGTTTCTTTGGCCTCAACTTCTTCTGGTAATTTGGTAACAAATTTGGGTTTTAAATGAGGACGTTTACTAGCACATGCAAGAAAATCATAATTATAAAGTGCTGGTTGTTTTCTAATGGCTTTCTTAAGATAATGGGGGTTTTTAAAACCAAGTCCCCATTTCTCTTTAACATCAGCCTCTTCGTTAGGTGCATTGAGAAAAATGGTTTGATTTGTTTGACCTCTCGCATAAAGTTTTGCTTCCAGACCATTTACCTTCTTGTTCAAAAGCTTATTTTCAACCTGCAGTTTATGAACAGTTAGTGCAGATTCTTTCTTCTCAAACTCATACTTAGAAACTTTAACTTCAAAATCAGAAATCTTCTTTTCAAAACAATCTACTTGAAGTTTAGAATCATAATCAGACATGCGTAAAGAATCAATGAGACCTTTGTTCATAATAACATACTTATTAAGCTCAAAGATCTTATCGTTTCTTTTAACAACTTTTTCGTTTTCGTTTTTCAATTTATTTTGTAAATCTTGTAGCTCAATCACCATGGATTCCATTTTAGTAATGAAATCTTTTGCAGTTAAGTTTAATACCTCATCAGCTGATTCGTCATCTGACACATCATTCTTCACTTCTTTTCCCATAAGACATAAGTGAGTTGTTTCTTCCTTCTTCTCGTCTTCACCTTCGGAATGATCAAGCCAAAATTCATCTTCAGCCATTAAAGTTACACCCGCTTCTTGCTGTTTTGCCAATAGCAATTTGTTCTGATAGTACTGAGAGTTGCGAACTTTTGGCTTCCGACAATCTTTAGCAAAATGACCCATCTTGCCACAATTGTAGCATTTAATTGAGTCAGTTGTTGGCTTTTCAACAGTAGTGTAATCATTCACAAACTTCTTCTTCTCATCGGGTTTCTTCTCCACATATCTTTTTTCTTCATATCTCTTTCCTTCCACTCTTTCACGGTGCTCATGATTCTTTGAACTTGATGAAGAATATCGTTGAGAATTTGATCCCGGCTTCTTGTAGAATTTCTTTTGAAAGGCACGGGTCAGTAAAATCATGGCTTGTTTCAGACTTTCTCCATCATCACCATCTGATGCAGATTCAGATTCATAACTTATAAGAACTTTCTTCTTCTTCTTTTCTTTCTCCTTCTCTCCGGCTACCAAAGCAATAGGATCAGGAACTTTTTCTGCTTTCTTTTTCTCAGCTCTCTTCTCCTCCACTTCTTCTTAATTCTGCCTCAGAGTCTCATACACTTCATGTAACGGGATTTCATTTATATCTTTCATCTGTTTCATTCTACGTGTATGCTTCTTCCATTCAGGTCGTAGAATGCTAAGGAATTTGACATTGTTTTCCAGCTGCTTCTTTTTCACCTTGTTCTTTGTTAATTCATTCAAAAGCACAGTAAATCGTTCATATGTGTCTTCCAAACTCTCATTCTCTTTGGCTTTGAATTCCTCGTAGCGATTGATGCAGTTAGCCACTTTCATCTGATTACCGACCTTGGATCCCATCATCATCTTTTCCAATTGATCCCACATCTTTTTAGCATCATGCTTGTAGCTATCAATCTTGATGTAGATGTCATTAGGAATACTTTGGAGTAGAAGAGATCTTGCTTGCTTGTCAGCTTTATACCGACTCTTCTGTTCTTCAGAATACTGAGATAAATCCACTTTAACTAGTTCTGTCTTTTCTTCTCTTTCCTCATCATCATGTACATTATCAGATTCATCATTAACAGGTACTTAAACCATGATTGGTGCCATAGGACCATTTGTAATTGACTCCAGAATATTCTCCCCATTTGCATGTCGATCTATGAAATCTAGGAATCGATCCTTCCATTGTTCATACTCTCCTTTGAACAGAACAAGAGGCTTGACATCAGTACCAATTGAAAGTGCATCATTTGAAGTCATCTTGAAAAACCTGTTTGAAAAATATTTGCAATAAGAAACTAGAACTGATCGTTAGTCCAAATGAAACAATAAGAAACACAAAAATATTCACTAAAAATGGAAATGTGAAAAAAATATATTCTAAGACTTTCACGATTTTGTGCTTCACACATGAATCGCAAACCTCCACTTTGCGTGTCACTCAGGGAACGCAGACTTCTACTTTGCGCTTCTCACAGGGAACGCAAACCTTAACTTTGTGTTTTATTCAGGGAACGCAAACCACACTTTGTGTTTTACTTTACTTGTACAAAATACAATTTGCGTGTCGAGAAGCAAACGCAAATCAGACTTTGCTTTTCAAGTTGCAGACGCAAGATTCACTTTGCGTTTCTAGGCTCACACTTCTACTTTGCGTTTATCATTAGAACGCAAATCCACTTCTCGTTTCTCGTTGAAGACTGAAAATTCACTTTGCGTTTGTCACTTTGCGTTTGTCACTTTGCGTTTGTTTAAAAACGCAAACCTTACTTCTCGATTCTCGAAGGAAACACAAACTTTAACTTCTCGATTCTCGATTGAAACGCAAACCTGAACTTCTCGATTCTCAAATGAAACGCAAACCTTAACTTCTCAGTTCTCGAAGTTTCTCAATGAATGAAACGCAAACCTTGATGAATGAAACGCAAACCTTGATGAACACGCGCAAACCTCTAAAATCGAACAAATTCGCACCAAAAACTCATTTAAACCTAGAAATTCAACTCTATACTTCGACAATTCACCCGACTAACCAATTCGAACACAAAACTAACACAAAAATTTAATCAAATACGCAAACGATACAAATTTGATACACATACAGTGTCAAGAACTCGTGAACAGAAAAACCACAAAAATTCGAATTGATTACAGTGCAATTGACAAATCTTTCTATACAAACTCGATCGATTACACTATTCTAACAAAATGTAATCGATTACAACTCCAAAAACGCACTAAAACTCGGATTTGATTTTTTTTCGCTCAAGAACACAGACGAACTTTCGTATTTTCTTAATTTCTCGATTTGGATCTGCTCTGATACCAATTGTTATTCCCAGATTCTAGTTCCAATTCAAGATTAATCAAACAAAACAAGATTTAACAATCAATTACCTGTTTGATTTCACATTCAATCTCAAGATTACAAGTTTCTCTCTCTACAATCTCTCTCTAATGAACTCTCTCTCTCTCTCTGATATTTCTCTCACTAGAACAACTGAATTCGTTACCTCTCTTTGATACACCTGCTAATAACAAAGAATACAAGATATTTATACTTACAACTAAAACAAGGAAACTAAAATACAATACAAAGATGTTGACTTTTATTACAAAAGACTTTGACTTTGATGAGATTTGACTTTCTCAGCTTTGAATTCTTGTACTTTGACCTTCAGTTTTCTTGATCTTGTATCCAACAGATTTATGCTCTAACAATATGTTACATTCCCCGTTTTTGGGTTGATACTTTGGGATCAATTTGACAGGTGATGGTTAATTCAGGTTTTGCTCAGTTTATAGCCGTCATATTGTCGAATTTTCGAATTTTAAATTCCTCTAAATTTTAGGGTGTTACAAGTTGGTATCAGAGCATTAGTTTAAGTGAACTAGGTATAAATGTAGAATGCCTAGACTTAAGTTGTGAAATTAAGTTATGATTGAGTGTGATTGGGTAGAACTCCTAAGATAGGATGGTTTTAGAGTCGACGGAAAATACATAAATTGAGAGTTATGGTAATGGGGATGAAAATTCTTATGTATCGCATGTTCATAATTTCGCCTAGCTAACGTTATTATGAGGATGTTTTACGTGAGTATGCTTATTTCCGTTGTTACAATTATTAATGAATGTAGTAGTACGTTTCCTTGGTTTCCTTCCCATGATCTACATCTCATCACTGTTCTCACATATGTGTGGCAGAAAATGGTAAATACTCGGAATCGATCGGAGGGTCAAGATACAGCGGCGTCCACGGCCGACCAAGCAAGAGTAACCAATGCAGACCTGCCCCCACCGTTTGTAAATGCGATGGGCGGTGGACCTGAGCACATACCCAGGTGTGATATAGCCTCGACTCACCTGATAATAGAAGAGGTGACTCCAGAGACAAGAATGATGGACAGAATGATGCAAGCCATGAATGCAGCTATGGCACAACAACAAGAAATGTTTCTGAAGTTACTAGAGGACCAAGACGCTGCTAACCGCAGACATGAGACGGTTACGTAAAACGTTGTAGTGGCGGGATCTGGGGGTACGGGACCCGTGATTCCCACTAATGAGACCCCAATTCCGGAAGCGGGGCAAATGTCTAAGACTTGCACTTTCAAGACATTTCTTGGGTGCCGACCACCAGAGTTCAAGGGTACCGATGATTCGCTAGTGTGTATGAACTGGGTTCGAGAGATGGAGCAGGCCTTCAGATAAAGTGAATGCGGAGAAAGTCAGAAGGCAATATTTTGTTCACAGATGTTGAGAGGGGCGACCCTAACACGGTGGAATGTTTACTCCTCGTCGGTAGAGGCCACGGTGTTGGCCAAACTGAGTTGGTCAACCTTCAAAGAGAAATTATTGGAAGAGTTTTGCAACGAACGGGCATTGGATCGAATAGAGAAAGAGTTTCGAAATCTGAGGAAGGGGAACTTGTCATTAAGTAAATATAATTGTCAGTTCATGGATAAGCTAGGATTGGTGGGACATCTGGTTCCGACTGAGAGGGAAAAGATCAAGGCGTACACCAAGGGGTTACCGACCGAAATGAAAAACCTAGTTCGGGTGTCAAAAGCCTCTACCCTTCGTGGGGAAATCGAAGAGGCTAAGTTAGTGGAAGACTCTTATGGTTCAAGCAGAATAGAGAAGGGTGGACCGGTAGAGAAGCGAAGGTGGGAGGGAAATTCCGCACCTTCAAAGAGAACAAAGCCATTCAACAGCAATTACCGCGGAAACGAAGTCGGACGAGAAGCTAAATGGTGCTCTAAATGCCGGAGCAAGAATTATGGCTCGTGCGCCTCAGATAGATCAAATTGTTTTAAGTGTGGTAAGTCGGGTTATGTTCGTCATTATTGCCCGGTCAAAGGGATTACGTGCTTCGAATGCCAGGAACCGGGACACATCCGAAGTGAATGTCCAAAATTGAAGACGGGGGAAAGTGGAGCAAAGAAGACGGATCCTCATAGAGCAACGGGAAGAACGTTTCAAATGACCATCGAAGAGGCGAAGGCTTCAACTGATGTAGTGTCGGGTATGTTTCTTCTAAACTCCGTACCTACGCGTATATTGTTTGATTCTGGTGCGAGTTTTTCGTTCGTATCTAATTCGTTCTGTCAAAAGTTATCTATGCCTACTAGTAGTTTAGAGGATGCTTTAGTGGTAGAATTAGTGGACGGCGACCAAGTCGTGGTTCGGGATGTTCTTAAGGGTTGTAAACTGGAGATTGAAGGAAAGGAGTTTCCGGTCGATCTAATGTCGATGGTTATCGGGGGATTTGATGTCGTTATTGGAATGGATTGGTTAGCGGATAACCATGCCGAAATCCTTTGTGCAAAGAAGTTGATTCGAATTCCAACCTCGAATGGTGAGTCAGTAACCGTGTACGGTGAAAGGCGGAAGGGCGAGGTGGCAATAATTAGCATGGTAAAGGCACGGAAGTGCTTATCGAAAGGATGTCCATCCTTTTTGGCATATGTTATAGATGCTAAGCTTGAGAAGAAAAAGCGTGAGGACGTCGAAGTAGTAGGAGAATTCCCCGACGTATTCTCGGACGATTTGCCTGGTCTACCGCCCGATCGCCAAGTGGAATTCAAGATCGATCTAGCACCGGGAGCGGCCCCGATAGCTAGAGTCCTGTACCGGTTGGCTCCATCTGAAATGAAGGAGATGATGGGTCAACTTCAAGATCTTCTCGAGAAGGGATTCGTGAGACTGAGCTTGTCATCGTGGGGAGCACCAGTCTTGTTTGTAAAGAAGAAGGATGGCACTATGCGAATGTGCATAGACTATAGAGAGTTAAATAAGGTGACCGTGAAGGATAAGTACCCACTCCCTCGAATCGACGACTTATTCGACCAACTTCAGGAGCGGGATGTTTTTCAAAGATCGACCTTCGTTCCGGTTATCATTAAGTGAAAGTCAGGGAGGACGATATTCCAAAGACTGCGAAGAACACACTATGGACATTACGAGTTCTTGGTGATACCTTTTGGTCTGAGGAACGCACCGGAGGTGTTCATGGATTTGATGAACCGCGTTTGCCGACCGTTTCTTGACAGGTCGGTCATCATGTTCATTGATGACATATTGGTTTACTCCAAGGATGAAGCTGAGCATGAGAAACATCTTCGCGATGTGTTAGAAGTATTGAGGAAATAGAAGCTTTATGCAAAATTCTCCAAATGTGAATTTTGGTTGAAGGAGGTGCAATTTTTGGGTCATGTAGTCTCGAAATAGGGTGTGACACGAAGATAGAAGCCATGATGAATTGGGATCCTCCTAAGAGCCCATCAGAGATCAGAAGCTTTTTGGGGTTAGCGGGTTACTGCCAAAGATTCATCCAGTACTTCTCTAAGATCGCTTCGTTGTTGACAACTTTGACCAAGAAGAACGTGAAGTTCGTGTGGACCGAAGCTCAAGAGAAGGTGTTCCGGACGTTACAAAATAAGCTTTGCGAAGCTCCGATCTTGTCCTTACCGGAGGGATCAGAAGATTTTGTGGTATATAGCGACGCCTCTAAAATGGGTCTGAGGTACGTACTTATGCAGCGGGGGAAGGTTATTGCATACGCGTCAAGGCAACTGAAAGTGCATGAGAAGAATTACCCCACGCACGACTTGGAATTAGCGGCGGTAGTATTCGCATTAAAGTTGTGGCGACATTATCTCTATGGCACAAAGTGTACCTTGTACACGGACCACAAGAGCTTGAAGTATGTCTTCGATCAAAAGGAGCTAAATATGAGGCAAAGGAGGTGGTTAGAGCTACTCAAAGAATACGATTGCGAATTGCTTTACCACCCGGGTAAAGCGAATGTGGTGGCCGATGCATTAAGCCGGAAGGAATATAGTGGAAAGCTCCGAGCCAAACTTACAAGGATTGGGTTAGTGTCAAGTCTCATGGAAAAGATCAAAGCGTCACAAAACGAGGCCTTGTTGGAGGAAAATCTGAAAGATGAGGTGATGACCAAGCAACAGTTACTTTGATCGAGGATAGTCGGGGGATTAAATGTTTCAACGGGTGCGTTTGGGTACCGAAGATCGGAGGAAACGAAGAGCTACTTTTGGAGGACGCGCCTAAATCCAAATATTCAATCCACCTAAGAAGCACAAAAATGTATATAGACTTGAAGTTACACTATTGGTGGTCGAGTATGAAATTAGATGTGGCAAGCTACGTGGAGCGATGCGTGACTTGTTCACAAGTGAAGGCTGAGCACCAACGACCGTATGGGAGTCTTCAATCGTTAGAAATACCTGAGTGGAAATGGGACAAGATTACCATGGACTTTGTGACCAAGCTCCCGAAGACTTTGAGGGGAAACGACACAATTTGGGTGATTGTCGACCGATTGATGAAGAGTGCTCACCTTCTGGCAATGAGGGAAACCTTGCCAATGGATAAGTTGGCAAAGCTATATATAGATGAAGTGGTCTCTAGACATGGTATACCATTATCTATAGTTTCCGATCGCGACAGTCGGTTTACATCAAGATT
Source organism: Arctium minus (assembly GCA_954870635.1). Lineage (NCBI taxonomy): Eukaryota > Viridiplantae > Streptophyta > Magnoliopsida > Asterales > Asteraceae > Arctium > Arctium minus. Next base: position 15,970,022 of record OX941095.1, read on the forward strand.
TTGGGGAGCCTTACATCAAAAGTTGGGTACTCGAGTGAACCTGAGTACGGCGTACCACCCACAGACCGACAGACAAAGTGAAAGGACAATCCAGACTCTGGAATACATGCTTAGGTCGTGTGTGATTGATTTTGGCGGCAATTGGGATACTCACTTACCCTTAGTAGAGTTCGCTTACAACAACAGTTACTACTCTAGCCTTAGGATGGCACTGTTTGAGGCTTTGTACGGGAGGAAATGTAGAACCCCCGTATGTTGATTAGAGGCGGAAGAAAAACAATTTGTCGGGCCGGAGATTGTACAAGAAACGACCGACAAGGTTAAAGCAATTCGATAACGGTTGAAGGCGGTGCAAGACCGTCAGAAAAGTTATGCTGATAAGAAGAGGCGACCGGTGGAGTTTCAAGTGGGAGACCGTGTGATGTTGAAGGTGTCTCCTTGGAAAGGCTTAATCCGATTTGGAAAGCGTGGGAAGCTGAGTCCCTGTTTCCTTGGACAGTTTACGATCCACGAGCGTATTAGACTTCAAGCTTATAAGCTAGACTTACCGCCAGAGATGGACGAAATTCACCCTACTTTTCATGTGTGATACTTGCGAAAGTGTTTGATGGAGGATGAGAGTGTCATACCGCTATCCGAAATTCGCGTGGAGGACAACCGTTATGTCAAAGAACCCGAAGCCATTTTAGAGAGGGAGACCAAGAGACTTCGTCGTAAGGAGGTCGTGATGGTCAAAGTACAATGGAGACATGATCGGGGTACGAATGTGACGTGGGAAGCCGAGGAGGACATGAAACGTAGATATACTCACCTGTTTTCTTAGGTTAGATTTCGAGGACGAAATCTCATCCAAGTTGGGGAGGATTGTAACACCCCGAATGTTGGTCAAGTGTTGTATTCTCGTGGTATTTATAAACCGCTAGCATCATGGTTTTAACCTTCAGTATTAGTCGGGGTTCTGATGTCTTGATTTGAGTTCAAATGGCAAAGTGAGGATTTACTTCCAGTATTCGGCATGAGTTGCCGTGCGGGTTGGGTCGCGCTGGCATCCGCGCCAGCTTCTGGCCACGTGCCACTCCAGTGTTCGGCGTGTGTAGTCGCACGGGTTGAGCCGCGCGGGCACCCGTGCACGACCCCTGTGCAGATCAAAAAGGGGCTAGGTCATTTATTTTGGCATTAACTCCATTTCTCCCATATTGTTGGCGATTTTGCTCTGAGTTAAAGGTAAGAACTCTCCCTCCTTCATTAAATACTCTTTAAGAGAATGCATTGAATGAGGTTCCATGATTGATTTAGGTTGGTGGTGATTCAAAGTCCAAGTTCATTTCTCCCCTTTCAAGCTCTTATCAACTAGGGTTTGGTCTCTTCTAAGAAATCGCTAAGGTGAGTGTTTTATGGACTCTTCTTCTCATGTGTAGGTTAACTATGTGCTTACAACAATATTTCTCACTTACTTATCTCTTGATTTGATAAAGGTAAAGTTTAACCTAAAACCCTATTTGGGGATATTGTCTCAAATAAGGAGTATTAGAGGAAATGCTAGATGTTAGCATGTAAGATGAGTTGTAGGTAGCCCTTGGGTTATATGTTGGTCATATTGACGACTTGGTAAGTAAACTAGAGACTCGGTTTGAGTTGATGTCATTATTAGACTAGAGACTCGGTTTGAGTTGATGTCATTATTAGACTAGAGACTTGGTTTGAGTTGATGTCACGAAAAGGCTAAAGACCCGGTTTGGGTTGAGTGCCCAAGTAGCTAAAGATCTAGTTTGGGGTTGATGCTATCAAGCTTGTTGGCTTGGATGAAATTATATAAATTGGTTAACGAGATTTTTATGGAAATTTTATGTTTAATGACAGGTGGAGCAAATTGGTTAAGAACTATGAAAAATGCAATGTTCTTGTGTTGTAATTCTATCTCGTCATTTATATTACGATTATACCTTCTCACTAGGCTCTAGCCTAATACTTGTTTTTGTGGTTGTCATGTATGACAGGGCGTCCTAGTGGCGGGGACATTCGGGAATGAGAGGCAAATCGCGTGGTTGAGAGCGGTCCTTTTGGGAGATGTAGAGACCGGTGTAAATGTGTTGATAGTTAACCATTTTTGGAAGGATAGCGACACCCGACCATAATCTAATAGAATTGTTTAGATTATTAGGTTGTCGTACACTTATTCTTCATTCTTTGAGTTGTAAACAATATGTTACATTCCCCATTTTCGGGATGATACTTTGGGATCAATTTGACAGGTGATGGTTAATTCAGGTTTTGCTCAGTTTATAGCCGTCATATTGCCGAATTTTCGAATTTTAAATTCCTCTAAATTTTAGGGTGTTACATAAATGAGACGAGACAACTCGCGAGCTACTCGAGATCGACTCGATGAAAACTCGGTCAACACTCGACTCTAATAGACTCAACTCGAACTCGAGCTCGACTCGATATACTAACGAGTCTAGTTGAGCAACCTCATACTCGACTCGATAAGCTCGTGATATACTCGATATATAAGCAAAATAATAATAATTAGTAATATTATTTTAATTTAATTGATGATGATGATGATGATGATCATCATCATCATCATCATAATAATAATAATAATAATAATAATAATAATAATAATAATAATAACAAACTCAAGTTTTATAAAAAAAATGGAAAATGATAGTCTAAAAGATATAGGGTGTGTCTCTAATCCATCCCACATTGGTGGAATATAGAACCAAAAGCTTAGAACTCCACTATATATTGACCTTTCCCTCCCTTGCTTTTACATTCTATGTTTTTGCTAAAGGGCTTGAGCCTATGTGCTTGTTTTAATAGGAGTACCCTTTAAAAGTGGGCTCACCTTGAGTTCTTTTAAGCTATTTGTTCACCTTGAGTTCTTTTATGTATTAAACGAGTTCGAGCTTGATCCGAGTTCAAGTTCGAGCTTGATTCGAGTTTTCGAGCTTGAGTTCGAGCTTGATTCGAGTTTTCGAGCTTAAATTCGAGATGCGATTCGAGCTTGATTCGAGTTTTCTGCCAGAACCCGTCACCAGACACCCGTAGAGATGAAGCAATCAAACTGGGCCTTTCTTCATCGTTTGAAATGCCTGGAATGGGGGAAACCCCATAATGAAGGCCTAGGTTGCCCGGTCTGTCGATGCCAAAATGCTCACAGATATCCTCCATTGAGAGGCGGACTATGACTCCTCTCACCACCACCGTGTACAATTCATTAAACACGGGTGGGTTCATCGAGGCATAAAATTCGACAACCAATGCTGGATCATAAGGTTCTGGATGTCTCGCATAGGGAATCCATCCTCTCTGGTGCACGATGGCAATGACCTACGGATCAGGAATGTCAGGGAAATTGATTCCACGCTCGGGCCAGACTTTTCGCTTCCAATCCTTAATTTCAAACATTCTTTGACTGTAGCCTGGGTTTCGCCTCAAAATGAGGCTTTGGCGTTGATTCCGTGGTAATTGGAAGTATTTTCCCCATCTACCAGACTGTTCGGGATCGGTCCTCATCCTGCAGCTGAAAATGCAAAAGTGTGTACCTAAATATTCTTGCCACCCTAAACCGAGTCCAAAGACTCGGTTGTCTGTGAAGTGGGGTGATTGCATCCAGATTGTCGATTGAACTCCAAACCTGTGGTTTGGCGATCTCTCAACTTGTGGCTAAGGATTACTACTATTGAACTCCAACCATCAAGAAGACTTTCATGAACACATTCTATTGCACAATAGCTCTATGAAAATTGCCCACAATTCTAATAAGCAGTTAAACCAATGTGGGTTCTTATCAGCAGTTAAGCACATAGCTACACCACAAATAACAAAGAATGACTACAATGATGAAAGAAAATCACTAAGCTCTAACAATCCCGTCAATAGATCATAAACATCCATAAGAACACATAACACCCACTTCCTTTTTGACAAAGAGAAAACTCAAGGAAAGTTTAAAATCATCATGCCAACGCATGAATAATCACAATATTTTTCTCTTTAAGTCACAATCCACATGAAGCACACAATAATCTCAGATCTTTTCTTGCATCGGTTGAAAACCCCAACTTGAAGAACACAAAAGTGAAGTGGAGAAATATGTTACCTTTCAAGCTTTTAAGGGTTACAAGAACACACTTGAATGAAAGTAGGATGAACTAGCCCTTTGGATTGTGGGAATCACCGGAAAAAATGGATGGGAGTGGTGGAAATCGGTGGTGGAGGTGGTGGGAATGGCAGAGAAGTCGATAGCCTTGGAGAGAATTAGGGTTAGGAAAGGGTACCTGTCGAATGCGACTAAAATAAAGCTTAGACAGTTCGGGCGGGTTTTGGTGCGGGTTGGCCCGCGCGGTAACTCGCGTCGTGTTCTGTTGATTTTCAAATCGACAGGGCACCGGGAGGCTTATGGTGCGACTTAGCCCGCCGGGTGACTCGCCCCATGCACTGATATTTTTCCAATTGACTGTACACCGGGCGGTTTATGGTGCGGGTTAGCCCGCCCGGTGACTCGCGCCGTGCAAGAATTTCACCCTCAAAGAGTCTGGGGCGGTTAGTACCGCGGGTTAACCCGCCTGGTAACCCGCCCCGGTCAATTTTCTCACTCTCGAAAGATTTTCTCCTCCCACCTCATTAACATTACTTCTCAAGATATTTCAAACGGAAAAGACACACATTAAAAGGCAAAACTAATAAGAACAAAGAACAAACTTAGCTGAAAACAAAATAACAAACAAACCTCTGGTGGGTTGCCTCCCACCCAGCGCCTTATTTAGTGTCATGGCTCGACCTCTTTCTCCGTTTACTCCCTTGGTGTGTCAAGGTATACGCTCGATGGTTCCATCGATTCACCCGCTGCATATGGTTTCACCCGCTGCCCGTTCATCTTAAAAGTAGATCCGTCTTTTCTTTGTAGTTCTATTACTCCATACGGAAACAGTTCCTTGATAGTGAAGGGGCCCGACCACCTAGACTTCAGTTTACCTGGGAACAAGCGCAATTGTGAATGAAACAATAAAACGTTCATACCCGGTGTGAGTACCTTTTCGCGAATGCGTTGGTCATGGAATCGTTTGGTCCTTTCCTTGTAGATGAGAGAATTCTCATAAGCATCTTGCCTGATTTCATCTAATTCATTATGTTGAAGGAATCGGCGCTTTCCAGCGGCTTCAAGGTCCATATTTAACTGTTTAATTGCCCAAAAGGCTTTGTGCTCAAGCTCGACCGGTAGATGGCATGACTTACCAAACACCAAACGATAAGGAGTAGTGCCAAGTGGAGTCTTAAATGTTGTCCGGTAGGCCCATAACACATCGTCTAGCTTAGACGACCAATCCTTTCGTGAAGTACCGACAGTCTTTTCAAGGATTTGTTTAATCTCACGATTTGACACTTCAGCTAGTCCATTTCCCTGCGGATGATACGTAGTGGTAACCCGATGTTTGACAGAATATTTCTTTAGTACAACATCCAAATAGCGGTTACAGAAGTGGCTTCCTCCATCACTGATTAACGCCCGTGGTACCCCAAACCTTGAGAAAATATGTCGTCGAAGAAAGTTTATTACCACTTTATAATCATTTGTGGGGGTTGCTATTGCTTCCACCCACTTCGACACATAATCCACCGCAACGAGAATGTATTCGTTTCTGTGCGATTGTGGGAAGGGACCCATAAAATCCATGCCCCAAACATCGAACAACTCCACTTCCATGAAGATGTTCATGGGCATTTCATCCCTCTTCGTTATATTACCAACTCGCTGACATCTGTCACAATGGAGAATGAAATCTCTGGCATCTTTAAACATAGAAGGCCAAATGAAACCAGCTTGTATCACCTTTGCTACTGTCCTATCAGTACTAAAATGACCACCACATTCTAACGTATGACAGTGTGTTAGAATGTTGATCTTTTCATCCTCGGACACACATCTTCTTATCATGCCATCTGCACACACCTTGAATAAACATGGCTCATCCCAATAATACTGTTTTGTGTCAGATAGGAAATTCTTCCTTTGATGCGAGTTAAGCTTGTACGGTATGAGAGTCCAAGATCAATGAATCTGTAGAGAGAGAAAGTAGAGAGAGATTAACAAGGATGCGCAAAGTAAGATTGTATTGATGTGTGTGTGAGAATTCTTACACGGAACAAAGACTAAAGGGACTTAAATACCCTTGGTCAGATACAACACAGATAGACTCTAAACACAGTATATGACCAAGCCCTATAAATACAATGATTACCATAAAATCAGACCTAACAATCTCCCCCTTAGTAATCATTGGCGCTTTGGTCTTCAAAATTCGTCTTCTAAAACAGCACAGACCAATAAAGCGACTTTGTGAAGCTTTCTGACTTTTAAGAAAAAAATTCTTCTCAGCATCTTTCAAATTAAGTTGTCTTTGCTGCCTTGAGCTCTAGACGACACACCTTTTTGAATGATCTTGAATGAACGGTGGTGGTCGGAGCAGAAACAGCAAAAGAATTAGATGTAGCTGAGAGAATAGAATCTTTGAGCGAATCTTGATCAGCAGATAAAAGTTTGTGCTCTTTGTCTCTTTATCATCTCCTTAACATCTCTTAATTCTCCCCCTCATAACCTTGATGATCAGGATCAACTTGGTCATGCAAATGTTGGAGACGAGACAACTTAAGATCTGCAAAATCAAAGAAACAGAGAAAACAGGGAAGGTTTGCGCATCACGTTGGTTGCGCAAAGTAAGGTTTGTGCGTCATGCTGGATGCGCAAAGTGAGGTTTGCGCTTCACGCTGGATGCACAAAGTGAGGTTTACGCGACCAACTGATTGCGCAAATCTGACTTGGAGTCCGAAAAATTTTACATGATTAGCTCTTTAACTCCCCCTACACAAATGCACTAAATTTGACAATTCAAGTTAGCATTCATATAAAGAATCAGATACTCCCCCTCAAAAACAGATATAAACTTTGAAAAATATTCTCTTTGTTCACTCCCCCTTGAATAATGCATAAACCCATTAAAATATATTTATGAGAACACAATGATCAAATATTAATGTAGAAAAAAAATATACTGAATGTAAATTTTGAAACGACTAAACATATAAAATTTTAATCACTAAACAAATTAAAGTCTACTCAGTAAAATATCACAGATTTATCAATCAGTTGAAATCAAGCGTGTATTGCTGGATACAAGAACAAGTTTTATTGCATATCAAGTTAAAACATGTTCAGTTTCAAAAACTTCCAGCAATCTATTCAGTGTGCTCACATGCGAGTCTTCGATTAGCTTCAAGAAAATGCAATTCTAAAAATATAATAGAGAACTTTGCATGTACTCACACTAATCCATCAAAAATTAAGATTATCACAAATTTATAGGTTTATCGCAACTAAAACATATCACCAAGTATCATGAGATGTGTGCTCATTGGCATCTTTTTAGCAGTGTGCACATTGGCATCTTAACATGAGTGTGCTCTTTGGCATCTTTTAAGCTTGTGCACTTTGGCATCTTTTGATCAAAAAGTTTATTAAGTAAAGAACATGTCGTAAACGTAACTTTCTATCTGACCCTATTGCAGGATTTGGGTCAGCCGCTCCCAGACCAGTTGGCCTTAGGGGACTAGGTGTCAAGCACCCCTTGGAACTTACTCTCCCAGATCCAAAAGGCTACATCGACAAATCCTAAACCCATTCATACCATTAGAACATGACTTTCGATCTGATTCTATTGAAGGATTTGGGTTCGATCACTCCCAAATCAAATGACATTAGGGGACCAGATGACAAACATCCTGAAGAACTTACTTTCCCAAACCAGAAAGGCCACAGGTACAAACTTTTAAACTTAGAGATTTCTGAATTTTAAGAATTTAATATTAATCTCAATCACTCAGTTTTACATAAAAGTACTTAGCCCATATTTTCATTACAATCAAAATTTTGACTTTTTAGAATTTTCCAAGCATTGTAAACTATAAATATTCCGAACTACACAACTTTAAAGCAGTAATAAAGTTTCAAACATGTTGCTACTTTTCGACTTTTGTAAGACTTGAAATTTGAACATATAAAAACTTTAATATAAATAAAAGAACTTGAAAATTTATCCTAGACACATACTTTATTCAAAAGAAATAAAAAATGTAAAACTTTACTTTATAGAATAAAATTTGTAAAGATTTAAACTTTTAAACTCAATATGCCGATGTTAAAAATTTTCCTTAAAGACAAAATATAAAGAATTCGGCAAATTGATATTTAGTTGGAACAAAATGAAATTCAGTTATTTCATGTTTCACATTATAAAAATAATTTGTCTCAAATTAAAAAATTGGGTTATACAAAATTAAGAAATAGTTGAACAAGCTCAGATTCTTGAAAAATAATGAGAAAAACTGGAACACATCATAATCAGAGATAAAATGCAGTGGAAATAAAATTGATTTACTCACAGTATCTCATTTAGTTAGAAACTTAAATCATTGAAGAACGAGTTCTAAATTGATTTGTTTAGAAGTCGTAGTCTATGAAGTACGGGTCCTGAGATGAAGTACTCATAAGCCAATTTCCCTTACTCCCCCTTAACATGTGATGCCTGCAACTTTAAATCAGATAAAGATTTGGGTACCCACTTAAATTTGGGCCCATGTTTGTTAGTTGCAGTTTTTATGGGGAAATAATTGAAAGAATTGAAACTAGAAGCACAAGAAAGATAATCAGAATAATATGCACAATCATCAGAAGATAAAGCATAATCATCTGAACTAGAATCAGAAGACAAATATGAGACATTTTTTGGAAATTTGTAACATTTGCTTTATAGAGTATTTTGAAACTCTATTACATGAAGCAAATGAATCACTATTATAAAGTCTGTCTACATATCTATCTCCATCAAACATAGAATCAGTAGATGTCCGCTTTGCTTTCCAGATCTGCTTCTTTGACTTGCTCAAAGTCCTATCTGAAAAATTAGAATCGGAAGAATTAGAATTGTGAGAAATAACTTTTTCTTGTTTCTTCGACTTCTTTGACAGTCTTCTTTTACGTTTAGGTTTATAATATTGATCATTGAGCGTAAAAGAATCATCAAGAATTTTAGACGAAATATTTAAACCAGAAGAAATAATTTTATACATGCAATCAATCTGATCAACTAATAAATCTGAATTCGCCTCGGAGTCTGAATTATTTTGAGAAAAGATTTTAAAATTGGAAACTTCCTTTTTGTTTTCCTTAAAATCAGAAAAATGGCTAGAAATAGAATCTGATTTTTGAGAAAATAAATTTTCTTCAAGACTAGACGTCATGAAAGAAAGAACAATGTCAGATTCAATTTCCTTTAAAATATTTTGATCTTCTATCTTATCTTCAAGATCGATAATTTTGCTTTCTAATATTAACGGAGGAGTATATTTCTTAGAATCATAAATGATTGGAGAAATATTTTCCTTATCAGAATTAGGAGCATAAGGATCAACAAAATCATCAGACATTGAAGATTTGATAGGAGATATATCATTTAAAACTCTTCTTCCTCTCCTCGATTTTTTAGGAAAATATTTTGCATTTTCGCTCGTATAAACAAAAGGAATTTCCTTTTTCACGTTGTTCATTCTTTTCTCATTTTCATCTTCTAAAATCGCTTTTCACTTGTCCAAAAGAATTTAAACTGAGGAGCATATCGGGCAAGTATAAAATAATCGTATTCATATATAGTAGGAACTTCGGTTTTTGCAAAATTTAGATAATGAGGATTTTCAAAACCAAGTCCCCACTTTTCTTTTAAAGCTTTATCACTCCTTGGTTTATTCATGAAAATTGTTTGTTCAGATTGGTTCCTTCGATACAACTTTTCTTCTAACTTATTTATTTTATCCGAAAATTCATCTTTTAATTTGGTCATATCAGTCAAAGATTCAAGATGTGACTGATTTGATTTTTCCAAATCATCTAATTTCTTTTGAAAGATGTCTTTTGTATTTTCCAAAATAGATTTTTCATCTTTCAAAGAAATTTTTAATTTGTCAATCAAATCTGACTTTTCAGAATTTAAATTCTTTTCATACAATAACTTCAAGCGTAAATCATGTAAAGCAGATATGATGATGTTCATTTGTGAGGATATAAATTTGAAATCAAACTCAGAATATACCTCATCTTCATCAGTTTCAGAATCATCATCTAACTGATCATCTCCAATAAAGCACATTTGAGCGATCTCTACATTTGTAGCTTCATCGTCGGAGTGATCTAGCCAGAATTCTTCTTCAGCAAGAAGAGCATTTCCATTCTCTCTCTTCTCGGCAAGTTCAATTTTCTTTCTATAATATGCCGAATCCCGAACCTTCTTCACTTTACACTCCTTTGAGATGTGACCGGGCTTTCCACAGTTGTAGCATGCACCAACTTTCTTATCCTCAGTCACTTGTACATTCTTTGACCCATAAGTGAAGTGAGAAGTGTTGGACCGAGGTTGGAACTTTTTTTGATAGTGCTGAGAAAGAAGGATCATTGCTTTCTGTAGTGCCTCGCCATCATCATCAGTTGACCCGTCGTAAGCATTATCAGACAATGTTTGATTAGCTAGATGGCTCGTTAAAAGTGCAACAGGGTCCACTGATTTCTTATTCTTCTTCTCAGTTTGGCCTTCTTCTCAGAAACAATTCATTCATCGGTTAGCAAGAGCTCAAACATCTCTTGGATCTGCATTGTAGAAATTCTGACATCATTCCTCAGTCTGTGGCATGACTTGTTCCATTCTGGTTGAAGTGCGTTGAGGAATTTCAGATTTGTTTCAAGCTCAGTCTTTTCTACTTTAATCTTCCTCAGATCATTGATTATGGCACATAATCTGTCATACACCGTTTTCAGTGACTCCCCATCCTTGGCTTTGAATTCTTCAAAGTTGTTCATATAACGAGTATGTCGCAATTGAGTAGCAACTGAAGAACCAAGCATAATCTTCTCAAGTTGTTGCCACATGAGATTAGGATGACTTTTGAAACAATCAATCCTGTTGTAGATAGAGTTTGGCAATGCAAGCATCAGATTTGCCTTAATGTCACGATCAACTTGATATGCCGACAATTCTTCAGTTGAGTATTCTTTAGTAGGCTTATATAATCCAGAAGCCAACTAGGGTTTTTCAAACGGTCCTTCTGATAGAATGATCATCATATCATTTCCATTCTTTTGACGTTCAATGAAGTTCAGGAAACGATCTTGCCACTGTGTAAATTCATTTTCATCAATTAGCACCGGTGGACGATTTTCTGTACCCAATGACATCATGATGTCATTCTTGTAGACCTGAGCTTGATAAGCAAATTTTGCAGAATCCATATATAACAAAAAAAAAATTCCAGAAGGTTTGCGTAAGCAGTGAGATCCTTGAATAATGCAAATTTCCCCCTTGAATAATGCAAATTTTTTTTTTTGGAATAAAAAATATTCTAAGTCTGGAACACACGCAAACAGAAGGTTTGCGTAAGCAGTGAGATCCGCAAACTAAACTTTGCGTATGCTGAAGGGTACGCAAACTGGGCTTTGCGTATGTAGAAGGATACGCAAACTTGACTTTGCGTAATATGCTAGAACCACGAACTAGATTTCCTTGAACTGAAATACGAAAACTAAGCTTCTCGGATTGCACTTGATATGCAAGATGAGCTTTGCGTATCTAACTTGATGCGAAAACCTGAAATACACGAACAAAATTAGTAGAACACGCAAATCAAACTATGAACTTGCGCAAACTATGAAGAACTTGCGCAAAGTGATATGAATGTTGCGCAAAGTAATAAGAACATGCGCAAACCTAAAGAAACTTGCGCAAACCGAAACAAAATAAGAAAAAACTCGCAAGATCAAACAAATCTATGAAATTTAAAGCAAGACAATTTCACACTAATGATCGAGAACACCTTTCTAACACATTTCAATCAACAAATTTGATTAAAAACACTAAATCTCAAATTTGTAAATGTAACAGTACGCAGAACGAGTTTTTCCAGAAAATCCTAAAAACTCAAAATCGATGGTCTAAATCCGTTTTTCATGCAAAATAGTATGAATCAACAACGATCTCCTATCAAAAACGAAACTAATGACACAAAATTCAAAGCAATTCAATCACAAACACATCCAAATTTGATGAAAAATCAAGAAAACGAGATTTTCTTGAATAATTCAAGAAAATCGATCAAATTTTCGATTAAATCTACAAATTCAGGAACGAAAAATCAATCTCTCAATTCTCTCAAGATTCAGATGGCTCTGATACCAGTTGAGAGTCCAAGATCAATGAATCTGTAGAGACAGAAAGTAGAGAGAGAGTAACAAGGATGCGCAAAGTAAGATTGTATTGATGTGTGCGTGAGAATTCTTACACGGAAAAAAGACCAAAGGGACTTAAATACCCTTGGTCAGATACAACACAGATTGACTCTAAACACAGTATATGACCAAGCCCTATAAATACAATGATTACTATAAAATCAGACCTAATACGGTATAACGAAACTCGCCAAATAATTCACAATGTCTGCGTACCATGGTTCAGAATAGCTTACCTTGAACAATTGCTCATCAGGAAACGAATCATTAATGATAGATTCGTCTTTTGCTCCATTATTTTCAAGTCTAGAGAGGTGATCGGCTACTGTATTCTCCGAGCCCTTTTTATCCAGAATCTCCAAATCAAACTCTTGGAGTAGTAACACCCAACGGATGAGCCTTGGCTTTGCATCTTTCTTCGCCATAAGATATTTCAGATCTGAGTGATTCGTATAGACTATCACCTTGGCTCCCACCAGATATGACCGGAATTTCTCACAAGCATAGACAATCGCAAGTAATTCCTTCTCGGTTGTCGCGTAATTGAATTGAGCCTTATCAAGTGTCTTACTAGCATAATAGATGACATGCATCTTCTTATCGTTCTTTTGGCCCAAGACTGCTCCTACCGCGATATCACTTGCATCACACATGAGAATGAATGGAAGACACCAATCAGGTGCGGTCACGATTGGCGCTGAGATTAGCTCCGTCTTCAACCTGTCAAAAGCATGAATGCATTCATTAGTAAAATCAAACTTCGCATCTTTAAGAAGTAATGAACACAAGGGTTTAGAGATTTTAGAAAAATCCTTTATGAACCGCCGGTAGAATCCGGCGTGACTCAAAAAGCTTCTGACTCCCTTCACCGAATTTGGATACGGTAAATTCTCGATCACAGCCACCTTTGCCTTATCAACTTCGTTTCCGGCCTTCGAGACCTTATGGCCAAGTACAATGCCTTCAGTAACCATGAAATGGCACTTCTCCCAATTCAACACAAGACTCGTCTCCTTACACCTTTGAAGAACTGCTTCCAGATTAGCCAAGCAAGTGTCAAAAGATGGTCCAAACACGGAGAAATCGTCCATGAAGATCGCTATATTCCTTTCAACCATATCTGAAAAGATTGCTATCATGCATCGTTGGAAAGTAGCTAGAGCGTTACACAACCCAAACGGCATCCTACGGTAAGCAAACGTGCCAAACGGACATGTAAATGTCGTTTTGTCTTGATCTTCGGGTGTGATGGGTATCTGATTGTACCCGAAATATCCGTCTAGGAAGCAATAATATTCGTGTCCCGCTAATCGTTCCAACATCTGATCAATAAATGGAAGAGGAAAATGATCTTTCTTTGTAGCATCATTTAGCTTCCGGTAATCGATACAGACTCTCCATCCAGTGATTGTCCGTGAGGGGATAAGTTCATTATTGTTGTTTCGGACGAATGTAATTCCTTCTTTCTTTGGCACAACCTGAACCGGACTAACCCATGGACTATCCGGGACCGGATAGATGATTCCAGCATCAAGAAGTTTAAGAATTTCCTTCCGCACTACCTTCTTCATATTCGGATTCAACCTTTTTTTGGTTGAACCACCGATCAATGTCCCTCTTCTAAGTTGATGAGGTGAGTGCAAAAAGTCGGACTCAAGCTTTTAAGGTCGGCTATCGTCCACCCGATAGCTGTCTGATGCTCTCGAAGGACTCGAAGTAACTTGTCCTTGTTTTCTGCTGTCAACTGGGCTGAAATGATTACCGGTAGTGTCTCCTTATCACCCAAATATGCATACTCCAAATGTGAAGGTAACTGCTTTAGTTCCAGCTGAGGAGGAACTTTTGAGGATGGTTGAGACTTTGGGAGCGGTGTTCCCAAATCCTCAACTGTTTGTTTACGATGCCCTTTGAAGTTCGGTAATGCGTTCAACTACATTACACTTTCACTCTCTTCATTTGAATTAGCACCGGTAAGAGCATTTTGTAGTGTGTCTTAAAAAACCACCACATTACCTTCTTCTCGGATTATAGCTTCCATGACATCTACTCGACAACATTCGTTTGATGCCGACTTGTGTTTGGTTGCCCGAAATACATTGAACACGACTTCTTCTTCCCCAACCCGAAGTGTCAGTTTGCCACCCTTCACATCTATCAAAGCTCCTCCCATGGCTAAAAATGGTCTCCCAAGGATTAGTGGTATCTCCTTATCTTCATCCATGTCGAGGGCCACGAAATCTACCGGAAAGTAGAATTTATCTACTTTGATGAGCACATCCTCGATCACGCCGTACGGGAATTTAATGGATCGATCGGCAAGTTGTAGCGTGATGTTCATTGGTTGCACCTCTCTAAGTCCCAGTTTCCTGAAAATTGACAAAGGCATCAAATTAATACTTGCACCAAGATCACATAAAGCTTTACTAAATTTAGAGTTTCCAATATGAACAGGGATAGTAAAACTCCCTGGATCCTAGATCTTTGGGGGAAGCTTGTGCTGTATAATAGCACTGCACTCTTCAGTAAGTGCAACTGTGGCTTGTTTCTCTATTTTCCTCTTGTTCGAGAGGATATCCTTCAAAAACTTCACATAAGATGGCATTTGTGCCAATGCATATGCAAAAGGGATATTAATATGCAATTTTTTAAACACTTCTAAAAATTTAGCAAAATTTAAATCATCCCTGTGAGCTTTCAAACGGTTAGAATATGGCACTTTAGGAAGAGTGGTTTTGATTGGCGGCCTCACTGTGGTGCTTTCTTCCCTCTCTTCTTTCTTCTCAACTTCCGGTTTGTCCATCTCTATCTCTTCATCTACTTTCTCTTCAGTATCATCCTCTACAACTTCAGACTCTCTTCTTTCCTCTACCACTGGTTCACCCGCTGGAGTATTGCTCAACTCTCTTCCGCTTCATAATTGAATCACATTACAATCTGCTCTTGGTTGCCTCTCTGTTTGACTAGGGAACTGACCTTTGTTTCGAGATTGCAATGCTTCTGCGATTTGCCCCACTTGCCTCTCTAAAATTTGGATCGAGGCCGTGTTCTGGTCAGTGGCTGCTTTAACCGTACTCACTGTTGAATCCATCTTCATCAAGAACTTCATCATAATTTCTTCTAGCCCTGTCTTCTTCTCTGAGGTTTGTCCCTCGTCTTGTCTTCTTTGGTTGTTCCCTGGATGACGATACACATTATTAGTATTAGACGAAGAAGGAAAATTAGAGCCATTACCGTCACCTTGCTGATTTCCCGTATTCTCTTTCGAGCCGTATGATGGTTGGATCCAAGAGAAGTTGGGGTGCTTCCTCCAACCCTCATTGTAAGTGTTGGAGCATGGATCGTTTCTAGGAAGGTTACGGTTTTGCAAGAAATTCACTTGCTCGGATGGTTCAAACGGTGCAATTTGATCCATCATTCCATCATTCGGTGATTGGCTCGGAATGGTAGTGCCCTTTAGCTGGTTGGTGAGTGCATCCAGTTGTGCTTTGATCTGCCGCAGTTCCTCATTATCTTGGACTTGGGCTACTCTCCGAATGTCAGCCCTTGGCGTGGCATAGCTGTGTGTTATTGTATTTTGTTTAGATCATTTTATGTTGACTTTGTCTTTAGTTCCCTTGTATTTTGGTTGACCTATAAATAGGTTCTTCCTTGTTTGTTTTCTTAGTAACTAAGCCTGATTGTAACTACTTGAGAGAATCTAGAGAGAGAAACACATGTAACCCTATCACTTGTGACATCAATACACTTGTGATTTCCCCAATGATTCTTGTTGATCTTGCTTGTGATTTGATTGGACATTATCAATTAATATCAGAGCAAACCAAACAAATTCACAAGGATCAGATCATCAGATTGAATCAAATTTGAGAAATTTTAATTTTTACGAACTCGTTTCTTTAAAATTCACTGTTTGATCAATTTTTTTTTGTTGAAAAATCGTTTTTAGTACAAGTAAATGGAATCATTTCATTCGATTTATGTTTTGGATCATTTCTTGTGTTGATCATATCTCAAAATTTGCATTAAATCAGATTCAATTTTTGAATTTTAGATTTTTTTTAAAAAAATGGACTCGAACACTGTTTTTGAATCAGATTGTTGCATTTTGGTGTTTTTAATCGAAATCTTGTGATAGAATTATGTTCTAGTTGATAAATCGATCATCCTTGTGCAATTTAATGTTTTAATTTGCAGGATATTCGATTTGTTGATCGATTTCGTGAACAAGTTTCAAAAACGCGCAAGATCCGTAGAACGCGCAAGGTTCAAGTGAAGAACACGCAAGCAAAGCCTGCGAGTTCTAAGAGTGTCAAAATTTTTCTAAGGCAAGAAACGCGCTAACAGAGACTAGCGAGTTTCAGAAACGCGTTATGTAAGGCTTGCGAGTTTCTCACAAACGCGCTAACAGAGGCAAACGAGTTTCTCACAAACGCGCTAACAGAGGCCAGCGAGTTTCATTAACGTGCAAGGCAAGGCTTGCGAGTTTGAGCGAAACACGCTAGAAGAGGCTTGCGAGTTCTCGAAACGCGCACACAGTGGCCTGCGAGTTTTTCAAACGCGCACATAACGTCTAGCGAGTTTTTCAGTGAATAGTACTTTGCGAGTTCACTTGGTCTGCGAGTTTAGTGCTTTGCGAGTTCCAGAGATAGAAAATTTATGAAAAAAAATTTCACGTGGTGATCCAAGTTTGACTTTCAGTCAACTTTTCTGAATTTATTTGGGAACGATCATTTTATTCAAGCATTTCTTTCAAGAGAAAAATATGTCAGAAAAATTGCGAGTTCCCGTGCTAAGTCTGCGGAGGGGGACATATTTGGATAGTGGTCATATTTTTCTAATTTTTGACGATCATTTTTTTAAGCTAACTTTTTCATTCAAGATGCCAATGACAGATGAGAGGGGAAATACTGTTCTATCTGCAAGAGATATGGCTGTATTGTACATGTCTGAGATACCTGTTATAGAGGTTGAACGAGACAAACTGAGAATTCAGAATGCAACCTTTATCAAACAAATTCAGGAGTTTAAATCAAAATTTTCAAATTCTGATAAATCTTCTGATTGTGTAAAGTGTGCTAATCATGCTAAATCTGATTATGCAGGTATCATCAGTGCAAGAGAGAAGGAAATTAGAGAAAAAGAGACACAAATTAAAGATAGAGAGAAAATGATGGAAATAAAAGATAATACGATTCAGTCTCTTGAATAAGTAATCAAGCTCAAGGAGTCTTATGTTACAAATGTTCAGAGCCAACTGAAGAAAACTGAACAAAGATCTTCAAAACTACAAGATGAATCAGTTGAGCTTCAACAAAAGTATATGGCTTCTGAAGAAAATGTATATACATTGAAAGTGAAAAATGTTGATTTGATGAAAAGCATTAAAGAAGATAAAGTTAAAGCGAAACTTCGAAGACAACTGAAGACGACTGAACAAAAATAATCAGATTTGCAAGATGAATCAGTCAAGCTTCAAAACAAGTTTAAGGCTTTCGAAGAGAAAATTTCTGTCTTGGAGATACAAAATGCTGAATTGTTAAAAAGTATCCAAGCAGAGAAAGATAGATCTAATCTGGAGACTTCCTCTGCTCAAAAGCTTTATGATTTTTCAAAGAAATCTAACCAAGAGAAGAAGGATTTAGAGCTTAGATGCCTTAAACATTCCAAGCAAGTATCCGAATTTGAAAAGATTTTAATAACTGAACGGGATACTTTTGCGAAAGAAAGACAAGTTCTTGAAGCCAAAATAACTGAACTTCCCACACAGATTTCTACTTTACATGACTTGCTCGAAAAAGAAAGACAAATCTTCAAAGAAAACAAAAAGTCTTATGAGCTTGAAAAGAAAAATGCTGAAAAGAGAAATATTGGGATTTTCAAAGATATTTCTGAGAAAACCAAGAACATGGAAACAGATTTTGAGCAAGAACGTTCACATTTTGAATCTAAAATATCTAAGCTCACATCCAAATTAACGGCTTTGTCATCATATTATCAAAAAGAACAAAAGGCCACATCTGATTTGGAACAGAAATTTGACACACTTTCAGATGAAAGAAATATTTTGACTAAAAAGATAAAAAACTTGGAAGCTGCAAACGTTGAACTGTCAGATAAAGTTTCAGCTGATGTGATTAGTCAATCACCTGTTGATAACTCAACAGAATCAGTCTGTTCTTTCAAAACAGCTTCAAGTTCTATTCATGACAAAAATGTTTTCAAAAAGAAAAGTGTCAAACCAATCATTGTCAAATCAAGTCAGATCAGATCATCAAATCTGTTTTATGATAAATATGTTGATGGTTCAGCAAATTTTTACATCAAATATCTTGGAAAGTCTTCTAAGAAAAATCAGATGGTCTGGAGAGTAAAAGATTCTGATGAAGAAAAGACGAATGACAGATCATTCAAATCCACAACAAATTCCAAAAAGAACAGTGTGCATAAAGGTAAATCTTTTGGTAATTCTGATATATATTAGTCGACTAATCATCTGATCAGGATTGCTCAAAGGAAGATCTGTTGTTCTTACTGTGGAAAGAATGACTTCGTTCAAAAAGAATCTGTTCATAACTGGTACGGTTCTTATAGAATTACTTCTCAGAATTCTGGATTTAAAAGACATAAGTCTAATGATAAGTGGATTCCTAAATCTAACATACCAGGACTCAAATACCAGTGGGTACCAAAGCCTGTTAAATCTGTTTCGCAGGTACCACAGGTATAGGGGGAGCAAGATGATTGACTTCTAAGTACTACAACTTAGAACTCGGACTTCAATGTCAAAGACAATGGTTCTTGAATAATTCAGTTCAAGACCCGAAATTTAATGTAAAGACTATGGCTTTTGATCACATGACAGATCAGGACCCGTTCTTTAAGGTTTAAAGATAAGGATATTTTGTAAATATCCAGGGGAATCTTATCTGACTTAAATCATTTTGTCATGATTTGAGGGGGAGCTCAAAGGTAAATATCTTCTGGTCTAGATCTCTGATTGTTTGAAAGAAGAACAACTTTCAAGCATGAAAAACAGTTTCTTAAATGTTCAAACCACTTCTCCATTCTCAAAAGATTTCATGAATTAAGAAGTGTGATTTTCAAATGTTTTTCATATTGAGCTTTAATGTTTAACTGACTGTGTGTTTCTAAAGATCAATACTTGTGTATTATCTTGTCTATATACTGTAAAGTATTCACACACACTGGTTCAGTACTTTATTTGAAATTGTTATTACCATGTCTCATAACGAACAATTTTTCGATGGTAATACCCCCCGTTTGCTTTCAATTATTGTTGAGCATCAATCATCATTTCCAAATTTGTGCTTTCATTGCAAAATTGTTTATATTCGTTCATATAAACAAAATATACAATTCTTTGATACCCTAACCATTTCAATTGATCTGATTGATACATTGTCAGATTCTCAAAACAATTCTCTTGATTTCATTTCATTCATTCAATATCTTTGTTTTGAGAGATCTTCAATATCAAATGCTCAAATTTCATTCATATTCTTAAATGAGCATACATTTTGACAATGTTATCATTTTTATGCTTAATTGTTCAAGTTAAACTGTTAAGAAACTATTCTTTTTAGGACTTACATGGGATTCATGTGTGAGCTTAAACAGAACTTCCATGGATTCACATAAATCAATGTTTCCTACCCAGGAAGTTATCCTAGAGTGATTGAGGGGTGAGGGGTCATAAATCAAAGAGTGGGGGAGATAACTCATCCGGATGAGTTTTTCTCAGTATGTGGAGCGGAAAAATGGAAATGAGAGTTTGGTTAGAAGTGAGCTTTAATGTTAAAAAGAAAGAGCGTGTGAGAACAGAGTTAAAAGAATATCAGAACTCTGCACCAACCACTTTCTGAGCCGGGCAGCCACATATTCTGATTGGTTCACATTCTTTGGTGACCATCATTGAAACAGGCAGTGAGCTCATGCCAATTCTGGCAATTACCCCACCAGCCACTCGTTTCTTTCTTAACAAAGAAATGTTTCATTTTCTTTGGGGACGCTGCATATCTGCTATCTAGTCTTCACTAGGAAGATTTAGTTATTGAAAAAGAAGGAAAGTTGCCCCACCTTCGCACCTCTTTCATGCACATTGAGTCCGTGTAATAACTGTTGTTGTCTCAACAGTTTACACAATTTGAGCCTTATGAAACACAATCATTGTGTTAAATTCTTTCATACACAAGCACGAGCACACAGAAAATTTGTTTTTCTGTCAGAACATTCATAGATAAACCTTGTGTTTTTCAATGATTGAATGGAAGTCCTAGGGAGTCATCATCAAACCAACTCCTTAAATTGTACATTCGTTGTACACAGTAACTTTGTGTTACTGACAGGCATTCCTAACTGTTTCATTTGTTGAATCAGGGTTACCACGTTCATTATATCTGAATTTGAAAAGATTCGGGTATATACAGTTCATGATTCAGCTATTCAGATCAAAGGGCAGAGAATGTTAAATGTATCTCAAAAGGGAAGAATATTTGTAAAAGGGGAGATTCAAAGAAAGTGCTGAAATTGAGAAAGTTTTAATGATTATGATGTTCACAATCATCAAAAAGGGGGAGAAATCGACAGAGATCAATTTCAAAGAATTTCAGAGTTATAAAGTCAAGACTTGTGGAGAATTTCTGAAAGTTCAAATCAGATGAAAAGAAATAATTCTTAAAAGATTCTGAAGACAAGTCCAAATTAAGATGATTCGAGAAAGTTTGTTTTTCTGAAGACGGTCAAGAGATCAAAGAGATGAAGATACAAATTTCAAAGATTCCTCAAGTTTCTCGAAGTTTCAAAAGTTTCAAAGATGAAGTTTTTCAAAGAAGACTAAAGAAGTTTTCAAAGTATTGTTTCAAGACTTCAAATGGTTCGTCTACAAGACTTGTTGACTATTCACAGATGCTAATCGTGAATGATTTTTCAAGATTCTTCAACAACTTCAGAAAAAGCTTCAAAAGTTCAAAGCCGTCAAAGATAAAAGTTGAAGAATCAAGCGTTGAAGACTAGTGTCAATTTTTTTTTAAATCTTGAATACAAAGGGAGAGATTGTTAGTGTATTTTATTGTATCCAAGATTTACTGAGAAAAGTCAAGTGAAGATAAGTCAACAAGGTCAATGTTAGTAAAGTCAATATGGTGTTTAGTCTTGTGAGTGAGTTTATCTTGTATAGACTTGTGGAATAAATACCTATGGTTTGGATGACTACCCACCCCTGTAAACTATGGTGTGGACATCTCTTCAACATGCCTTTGTACCGCTCCCACGCTTCATATAGAGATTCTTGATCCCATTGTACAAAATGAGTAATCTTGGCTAATAACTGAGCGGTATGGCCGGGAGGGAAAAACTTATTCAAAAACGCGGTGACCATTTCCTTCTACGTGTTGATCGAATTCGACGGTAAGTTCTCTTCCCACATAGCTGCTCTATCATGGAGAGAGAATGGGAAACATCTCAGCTTAATGGTATCTTCAGAAACCCCGTCCCATTTGAAAGTGTTGCAGATTTTTTCAAAGGAACGGAGATGACCGTGAGGGTCTTCGGTTGGCCCTCCTCCAAATTGGTGAGCTTGGAGGAGCTGGATAGTTCCATGCTTGATTTCAAAAGAGTTGGCGGCAACCGCTGGTGCTTGTACTCCTCGTTGACCCACCACTACCGTTGGTGTAGCATAATTCCTCATGAGAATTCGATTCGGTGGTGGTCGATTGTTATTAGCATTGTTGTTATTATTGTTGGCTGGAATCTCTCCATTTGCATTGTTATCGCCCATAATTCTACGATTCCGGTCTCTGGCCTCTCGAGGAAGTTGTCGTGCGGCCCTTTCTATCTTTGGGTTTAACGGCTCAAGATCTCTGAATAGTCTCCTTCTTGGCATAAACCAAAAGGAATCTACAATCAAAAACACAAGTTGTAAGTCCCAAGGAGCAATAAAATAGAAATAAAACTGAAAATTAAAAATATCTAATCTAATAATCTTTATAAAATGTAGTGATATCAACACAAAACAAGTTCCCCGGCAACGACGCCAAAAACTTGATAGGTCGGGTTTACACCCTTCCTAACAACCGCAAGTGTACGGTGTCGTATCAAGTAATAAGTACGAAAGTACGAGTATCGAACCAAAGAAACTTGGTATTGAGTACCACGAGACTATATTGACTATTAACTAGACGAAATGAGAATTGGATTGTTTTGAAGATTTGCAAAAGTATAAAGTTGGAACGACTAAAAGGATGCTTTTAGGATCAAAGATAGTCAACTGCTGATAAGAAAGTTAGGGGCTGGATTCATATAAGGATCGTTTTCTAAAACAAGTGATGGTTTGAATTAAATGATCACAGATTCAATGATTAATTTTAAATTGATTGCTATACTTCTTCAAGCTATAACAATACTAGCATTTAACAATGAAATCTCTTCTTTCGAACTCAGCTTCAAGTTAAAATACTCAGGAAAGTGAAATTAATAGATCTATGGTGAAATCAGTATATCTCTATCCAATTTATACCATAGGCACATGACAAACACATCTAATCATCCTACACTTCTCTCGAAGAGTAGGATAACCAAGAAAAATTCAAATAGTTGATCAGACTAGAATGAATTACATTAAAAATTCATCATATGCTTCATTGAGCCACAAGTATTCAAAAAACTACAAACCAAATCACAAGTTTCAAGCAACATCACCAAATAATCATCCAACCCCCAACATGAGAAGTTTAGCTCATGTTGGGGTTAACAAAAATGAAAACTGGAAGTGAAAGCAAAATAGATCTAAACATCGTTCGAAAATGAAATGTTTTGACAAAATGAACACTCCCTGAAATCCTTGAATCTTGAAGTAAAAGTATGTAACAAGATCGAGGATCCGTTCCACCAAGTCTCTCCCACCTTTTTGTCTCTTTATCGTCTTGAATCTGCTCCCAAAAATCACCTCTAAGCCGCCGCCGTCTCAATCTCTCAAAAATGCAAGATACCTAGATCTGACTGAAACAGTCAACTAAAACACCAACAGTGCGTGGCGCGACTTATGGCGCGGGTTAGGTCGCGCCACAAGTCGCCCGAACTTTAAAACTCGCGTGGCCCACTAACTCGCAATCCAAACTGCCCCGCGTGCTGCTTTCTTCAAAATTTGAACCTTGCTAAGCACCATTCAACTCCACATTGAGTTTTTCTTCCCAAACAGCCATTTGTAGCAACTTCTTCTTAAAATCCATGCTTTCTCTTTAATTTATGTTGTCCTATACCTTTCTCTCAAAACTTAATAGATTTACCATTATTTTATCTGGGATCAAACAATTTCTGCTCAGTTCAGTGCCTCAATAATGTCAAATTTTGACATTATCAACAACCCCAAACCGAGCGTTGCTTGTCCCCAAGCAAAATAGCGGTAAATTACAACCAAACACAAAAGGGAATTTGCATAACAGACATGTCGGTGATGAAATTGATGAAGCTTAACATATCCTTAGACTGGAATGGGCACAAAATAAGACCTTAAGTTGTATGATTAAAGTGCTATTATTCATTGAGGACAAAACTGTAGACGACCACACCACCTGGATTTCAACCTAAGTTCAAGAAGCTTAGGGAGGATTTCGCCTCGACCCTACCTCAGTGGATGCTCTCGGAACACACAAACCTAGGATTTCACACAATTATTCATGTTGAATGAGTTTATGTGCAAGAAATTATCGAACAAAGCATGAACACATCATGAAAGACGCACAAAGTGTAAGCAAGGTGATCTCTAAGAAACTCAACCAACAAGACTAGGAATTACTGGGTGTTCTGCTTTCCTTTTCTACTCCTTCCAAGAGTCTTATACTTTTAATTGTTGCCCAAGCCGCATTGGTTTAGAACCAATTCTTGATCCTTCCCATTTCATATTAAATCCATAGCCTCTCTCTCTCTCTCTCTCTTTTTAACTCGTTGTTTTGGGCAGACGAGTGTTTATTGAAATCTTTTTTTTTTTTACTTTTGAAGAGTAGGCTTAGCGGCAAAAGGAATTAGGGCCTTTGGGAAGGTAGTTAAACTAAGAATTCAAGAGGTCGGAAGCATATATTGAACCCAGTTTACCTACAAGATGTCTTTGTTGGCCGATGCAATGTTATAGCGGGATCACACTACAACTTACGAAAAGGAATCGAAATAGTGTATAGAAGTTGCTTATTAATCCTCACACGAGCGATGTGCAAAAAGGCTCAAAAATCACTCTTGGGTTGGTCTCCACTAATGTCCCTAATTCAAGTAGTCCCCTAGGTTGTCCTTGTTAATGCATTGAAAGTTTGGAAAGTAAATGTATTATAAATTGTAATTGTATAGAGCTTAATGTGTAAGGGCTTGTGCTTACATGTTGTAGAAAAGGTGGTAGGTAGGATTAGTGTCTCTATAAATAGATGGCTAAGGCCTTGTAATCATTTCATAATTGCAATTTACAAAATGTAGCCTTTTAAGAATTCTTTCTCTCATTAGTGTAGTTTTCTATTTCTAATAAATGTTCAATAAATCCTAATCCTATATCATCCTACCTAATCAATTACAAGCACTTGAATGTCCAGATCTAGGGTCCAGATCTACGTGCAGATCTGTTCTATATGATAATATCTATCATTTGGCAAGTTTTTTACGCGATTAGAGAAAGAAAAGTCGAAGTTTTGATGAGTCGTCGGAAAATCTCGCCGAAAAAACGCTGTCACCGGAAAACGGTACTGTTTCGCCGGAATATTGCTGTGAATCGACTTAGATCTGTTCAAAGTCGTTATTTTGACCATTTGGCACATGAATTACAAAGGATTCAGCAAGTATTCATGAGTTTTGGAGCTGTTTTGATTGTCTAAAGCACATCGCCAGAAAAGTTTGTTGTTTGCCGGAATAAGTTGTTACATCGTCGGAAAATTTTCAGGATTGTGTGGATGTGTTTAGTTGCTGAAATATCGTTCATTGATGATACTAAATGCAATACACAAATTGATTGAACGTGAATGTTGAAAGAAAAAGGAAGAAAAAAAAGCATTAGATATCATGATTTTATGAGGGTTTTTGTGAAGAATAAGATGAATAGTACATTTAACGGTTCTGTTAGTGACGTTAGATTTTTTAACAAAATTGGTCCAAATTTGTTAAATTTGACCAAGTTTTGTTCCTCATCCCTTGGTGCACGATCCATCATTCTCTCTTCGAGCGTCAAGTTTACGACTCTCAAACGGAAATTCCTATTCGATTCGCGTTTTAACGACGAATTCGTGGTTAAAAACTAAGTATGCACCGGTTCGTCACGTAAAATCCTCTTGTTGTCATTCTTGTGGGCTTAACGTAACAAGTTGTATTTCAACATTTTAAGATGCTTCGAAGTGCACTTACTTGAGCTTATGGACTACCTCGAATTCGGTTTTAAATTCGAAACCGCAAGAGTGAGAGCAACAACAAAGGGGGAGACGGGCCTTTGATTGTCAAAGTTGCGCCAAAGTTCGTCAAGTAAATCAAGGGGGAGAGAATTTAAAGCTTCAAGAAGGATGATTTACTTTCACAAACTTTAGGAGGAGAATGTTAGTGCATTGAAAGTTTAGAAAGTAAATGTATTATAAACTGTAATTGTATAGAGCTTAATGTGTAAGGGCTTGTGCTTACATGTTGTAGAAAAGGTGGTAGATAGGATTAGTGTCTCTATAAATAGATGGTTAAGGCCTTGTAATCATTTCATAATTGCAATTTACAAAATGTAGCCTTTTAAGAATTCTTTCTCTCATTAGTGTAGTTTTCCATTTCTAATAAATGTTCAATAAATCCTAATCGTATCTCATCCTACCTAATCAATTACAAACACTTGAATGTCCAGATCTAGGGTCCTACAGTCCTCTTGGCTATATTATCCTCGGCTAGTTCATGTCTCAATAAATGAGGTTACACTTTCATATACAACAAAATTTCTACAACTGTGCTCCACTCACACTGGCATATTAAGCATCATCAAGTAAATCACCGACACCAACCCCAAACCAACCCTCACATTGTCCCCAATGTGATCAATGAATAAATGGGTAAGCATAAAGTCAAACATCCACCAACCAAGTTATGCAAATTACTTACAGTCATCCAACATTTAAAGAAGTTCAAGAAAATAAATTTTGTCTTAGAAATGCCAAAAATTACCCCAAATAGTTCCTCACGTTGCTTGTCGCCTATTTCGCCCGCGCACATTGTGGGCGGGCGGACGACTAGAGGATCCGACGTCATCAATTGGGGCTCGCTCTTCCATCATCCTTCTTATCGCTGGGACCTCGTTGGTTATCGCTTGAAACCCGTATTGGATGTTATCGTTCATCTGAAATGCCCAGTCCGGAGCAAGAGACGGAAGTTCAAAATTCTCTGGGTCGTAATTGATGTCATCTGCATCCTGTTCATCAGTTATGTGTGGCACATTCACCTATTCTGCCATGCGCATGTGCTCTCGCTGAAGGTTTCTTTGAGCGATCAACTGATATCGGTAAGTACGCTTATCAATTGGTGTTGGCGCTGCTATTGTCTCCCCAACTGGTACACCTGCATCATGACATAATTTAGTTATCATGCATGGGAATGGAAGGACTCCATTGCAACATGTTTCCCCCGCATCTGTCATTTCCAGTTGCACGATGTGTCCCACATCCAACGGTAGATTGTGTTAGATGCAATATAAAACACGGGCGCCTAGCGGATCAATGTAAGTGTTGTGGGTGGATGGCAACAAATTGGTTTTCACAAAAAGCATCCATAAGGCCAAAGCAAGAGATAGTTCGCTTTTTCTTATCTCACATGTGTTTTTCTGCCAGAACCCGTCACCAGACACCCGTAGAGATGAAGCAATCAAACTGGGCCTTTCTTCATCGTTCGAAATGCCTGGAATGGGGGAAACCCCATAATGAAAGCCCAAGTTGCCCGGTCTGTCGATGCCAAAATGCTCACAGATATCCTCCATTGAGAGGCGGACTGTGACTCCTCTCACCACCACCGTGTAAAATTCATTGAACACGGGTGGGTTCATCGAGGCATAAAATTCGACAACCAATGCTGGATCATAAGGTTCTGGATGTCTCGCATAGGGAATCCATCCTCTCTGGCGTGTGATGGCAATGACCTGCGGATCAGGAATGTCAGGGAAATTGATTCCACGCTCGGGCCAGACTTTTCGCTTTCGATCCTTAATTTCAAACATTCTTTGACTATAGTCGGGTTTCGCCTCAAACTGAGGCTTTGGCGTTGATTCTGTGGTAATTGGAAGTGTTTTCCCCATCTACCAGACTGTTCGGCAGTCCTCATTATCGGTCCCTTATATTTGAATACGATCTTACCAGACAATCAAATAATCATAAACATATACGATTTACCAACCTGTTTGATTAATAACCATGGATTACAAAGATTGATCTGATTTATCTTGAAAGCTCTCTCTCTGTTTTCTCTCTTAGATGAACAGTGTTCTTGGTTGTTGTTTTGATATGAGATCAGATTGTATGAGTTGTGAGATAATCTAATATCTCAGCTAACATAACAATACATAATATCTAAACTAAATATCCTAAAATATCTAATAATAGATATTTAGGAATAATAATAAAATACTAAAAACAAACTTTGACATTTTATTACAAACTAACTTTAGACTTATATTGAGAGTGGCTTTTCAGCTTTAGCTTCAGATTCCAGTCTTCAGATTGGATGATCTTGAATCCAATAAATCTGTGATCTAACAATCTCCCCCTTTGGATCAAGATCATTATTAAAAAGATTTAGCAATTCAGTTTTCTCTTTCAGATCATAAGATGCAATCTCCTTCTTTGTCTTCGATATATAATAATCTCCATTTTTAGCTCAGAATGCTTTAGCAAAGTATCTTCAAAGAAAATTTCACTAAAATCAGCATGTCTTCAGAATACTTTGTCTTTGAAGAATTCGATCTTGGACATTTCTCTAAACTTTTGATCTCTCCCATTTAGCAATTTCTTGATTAGCTCTTCTCCCCCTTTTTGATGAAAAGAGCAACGAATTCATCAAAACTTGAAGCAAGAAATGTATTTCATAAGGAGCTTCTGATCCGTCAATTCAAAAGATATTCATCCAGATCTTTGCAAATCCAGACAAAAAAATCGTGTAACACCTAAATCAACAAATGAATCAGTTATTATGCCTGTCAGTAACACTAAGTCACGGTGTGTAACGAGTACACATATGAAAAGGAGCTTTTTGATGTTCACTTCCCTAGGGCTTCCATTCAATCATCGAAACACCTCAAAGGTAAATTCTATGAACGTTATGACAAAGAAACAAATTCCTTGTGTGTTCGTGCATGTGGTAGAAAGAATTAAGCACGGATGATTGCTTATAGGCTCAAAATTGTGTAAACCACTGAGACAACAGTAAGTTAAACACATACTCAATGTGCATTATTGAAGAGCGAAGGTGGGGCAGACTTCCTTCTTTTCAATATCCAGATTTTCCAAATGAAAATCAGATAGCAAATGTGTTGCTTCCCCTTTGAAAATGTGAAACATTTTCCTGTTAAGAAGAAAATGAGTGGCTGGTGAGGTTTGATCAAGAGTTGGCATGGGCTAGTTGCATGTTTTAATAATGTTCACCAAAGAGTTGTGAAACATTAGAATTGTGGCTGCCCGGCTCAGAAAAAGTTGGTGCAGAGTTGTGATATTCTTTTAACTCTGTTCTAACACCCTCTTTCTTTTAAACATTTAGCTTACTCTAACCAAACTCTCTTTTTCTGTAAACCTCATCACACATTCCACACTCATTTCTTTTCGACTCCTCACACTCAATCACTATGGATTAACCTCTTGGGTAGGAAACACTGGTTAACGTGATTCCGTAAAAGTTGTGTTAAGTCCTAGCACAATGAAATCATGTTTTCCTAGAAAGCATGTGATGCTCAATATGGTTTAACTATATCAGTTAAATCACAAAGTAGATCTTCAAAACATTTAAAATCATACTTCCAATTCATGAAATCGTTTTGAGATTCGGGAAGTGGTTTGAACATTTAAGAACAATGTTTTCTATGATTGAAAGATGTCCACCTTTCAACCATATATGAGATGAAGATAAGGAATTATACCTTTTGAGTGCAATCTTACATCTCTTGAAGTCAAGCTTAAAGTCATAATGATATGATCTTATAAGCATCTCTCAAACTGCAAAAGTCTTAAGTCATAGTCAAAACAAATTTATTCACTTAAATTAAAAAGACAAAAAGTAGTAAAACAATGAAAGTACGAGTTCTGATCAGAAATAATCAGAAGTCATTTCCATACTCCTTTGTCTTGAAGAGCTCCCCCTAAAATCATGCATTACAATAAATTTGACATAAAAAGTAAATGCATAAATTGTATAAGCTCCCCCTCAAAATAACAATGATAATCTATGGATTTTTTTCTCACACTCCTATTTAGATCATGAACAGATTAAAGAACAGATATCTTGCGGAAATAATGATAAAGAAATGATGAAAAATTTACAATAAGAAACTTTAATAGGTAACCACCGATTAGGTCTTAAAATTTAGCATACCAAGCTTCGAGACAAGAAAATTGAATCTCTTTTCGTCCAAGGGTTTGGTAAACAAAACTGCAAGCTGATAATCAGTTTTTACAAAGTAAGTTCAATTGTTCCTTTTTCGACATTATCTTTTATAAAATGATACCTGACATCGATGTGTTTGGTCTTTGTACGCTGAATAGGATTAGTTGTTATCGCGATAGCACTCTTCGAGTCACAGTAGATCGGGATTTTGTTGAAGTGAAAATCGTAGTCTCGCAGTTGCGTTCTCATCCACAAGATCTGAGAACAGCAGCTAACAGCAGCCACATATTCTGCTTCGGTTGTTGAAGTTGAGACACATAATTGCTTCTTCGATGCCCAAATGACGAGTTTATCACCGAGGAACTGTATATGACCTGACGTGCTCTTCCTGTCTAGCATGCAACCAGGATGATCTGCATCTGTATATGCTGTTAGTTCAAAGCTAGTATTTTTAGGATACCACAGACCAAGATCTGCAGTCCCCTTCAGATACCTAAAAATGCGCTTAACTGCAGACACATGGGATTCTTTAGGATTAGTCTGATATCTAGCACATAAACATGTAGAAAACATTATATCCGGCCTACTTGAAGTGAGATACATCAAAGAACCTATCATCCCTCTATAAGTCCTAACATCAACAGCTTTTCCCGAAGGATCGGTGTCAATCTTAGTACCAGGTGCCATTGGGGTACCAATCGGTTTACAATTTTCCATTTTGAACTTCCGAAGAATATCAAGAATGTACTTAGATTGATTGATGAAAATCTCCGATGAAAATTGTTTGACTTGTAATCCGAGAAAGAAATGCATCTCTCCCATCATATTCATCTGAAAACGTGACACCATAAGGTTTGAAAAATTCTTACAGTATTTAGGATTTGTAGAGCCAAAAATAATATCATCCACATATATTTGAATTAGAATGATATCGGCTTTCTCCCGTTTAAGGAATAAAGTGATTTCGACTGTACCTTATGTAAAACCTGACTTGACCAAAAACTTAGATAAGACATCATACCAAGCGCGAGGAGCTTGTTTCAGTCCATAAAGAGCTTTGTCGAGAACGTATACATGATTCGGTTTCTCTTGATTAACGAAGCCTTCTGGCTACGAGACGTAGATTTCCTCCTTGATAATGTCATTCAGAAATGCTATCTTCACGTCCATTTGAAAGACCGTGAAGTTCTTATGGACTGCGTAGGCTAGAAACATTCGAATTGCCCCTAAACGCGCCACTGGAGCATAAGTCTCGTTGTAATCTATTCCTTCCTCTTGCCTATATCCCTTGGCAACAAGTCTTGCTTTATTTCTGATAATAGTACCATCTTCATCTTTCTTGATTTTGAGGACCCGTTTCGTACCAATTATGGTTTTACCTTGGGGTTTGGGTACGAGTCTCCAGACTTTAAGTATTTCAAACTGATTCAGCTCTTCATGCATTGCAGTCACCCAATCGGAATCAGCAAGGGCCTCAGATACGCGAGTAGGTTCAATCTTGCTCAGAAAGGATTCATGCATACACAAATTCATAGAAGCAGACCTAGTTTGCACCGATTTTGTTGGATCTCCAATGATTTGGCTTATCGGGTGCGCTTTGGTCCATTTGTGTTCATGAGGAAGTGGATTATATGTAGATAGATCAATATCATCATATATGAGTCCACTATTATCTTCTTCAGGTTGTTCAGTAGGAATATGGGGTTCAGTTGAAGTAGTAGGTGCAGAAGTCTCAGTAGGTACAACTTGGTCAGCAACTTCTGTCTCTTCATTATTGGTCACAGCTTCAACTGTCGGAGTAGGTATTTGAACTTGAAGTTCTTGTTGAATCATATCTGACATGGTTGGATGAGTAGTCATTGAGTCTTCCATCCTGTCAACCACAACAGATTTGGTTATTTTAGATCCAAGAAATTCATCATAAAATAGTTCAAATAATAAATCTAAATCAGATAAATGATTAGTAGACGTTGATGCCCCATCTGATTTGTTCGCTTAAGACACAGGTTCTGGACTGATTTGCCCAGAAGCTAGTACTCCTGTTATCACGGGTTCTGAACAGACGTGTTCAGAAGCCATTTCTTCATCAAATGTAACGTTGACGCTTTCAACAACGGTCTTTGCCTTCTTCAAATATACACGGTATGTAGTAGATGTAGAGGAATAGCCAATAAAGATGCATTCATCCGCCTTAGCGCTGAACTTTTTCAGACTCTCTATGTCGTTTAGAACATAACACTTACACCCAAATATATGAAAATATTTGATTGTCGGTGTTCGGTTGTTGATTAACGAATACGGAGTCTTCTTAAATCTGCGGTGTATTATGGAACGATTCTGAGTGTAACTCGCAGTCGACACAGCTTCTGCCCACAGAAATAGAGGTAAGTCAGATTGGCTTAGCATAGTTCGAGCATCCTCGACTAGCGTACGATTTCTCCTTTCGACTACTCCATTCCGTTCAGGCGTACGTGCAGCAGAGTATTGATGTGAAATCCCGACCGATTCGAGATATTCTGCAACTGTTTTGTTCTTGAACTTTGTGCCGTTGTGAGTTCTGAGAAGCTTGACTGGTTTCTGCAGATTCACCTGGGTCGTCTTCAGAAATGTGATGAGTACATCAGGCGTCTCATCTTGTCGGTCCACAATATATATCAAGTTCTTATCGACTCATACACATAAACGATTACCATCCTGTTTGATTAATAACAATGGTTACAAGGTTGATCGATTGAAGATTTTATGTGTGTTCTCTCTAGTTTACACCTTGAGTGTGTGTGTGTATGTGATCTGATTGTTTGAGAGTTGTTGTACGATAATTAGCTTCTCAAACACACTACTCTAATATCTAAAACTAACTAAAACTAATATCTAGATATTATAATTAAACTAATATAATATCTAACATAGATTTTAACTAACTAATATCTAACTAACTTAGATATTTAAACTAAGTTAAAGTAAATACTAAATTACAATAAACAATAATTAACTTCGACATTTTATTACAAACGACATTAGACTTAATATCGAGAGTCGACTTTCCGGCATTAGCTTCAGATTGGATCTTCAGATTGGATGATCTTGAATCCAATAGATATGTGATCTAACAATCTCCCCCTTTGGATCAAGATCATTACTAAAATGATTTAGCAATTTGGTCTTCTCTTTCAGCTCAGAAGATGCAATCTCTTTTTCTAGCTAAGAATGCTTTAGCAAAGTATCTTCAAAGAAAATTTATCTGAAATCAGCATGTCTTCAGAATACTTTGATCTCGCATTTCTTGATTAGCTTTTCTCTTCTCCAATGTCTTGTGAATGTAATGGACTGAACATTTCTTCAAGCTTTAGATTCTCCCCCTTTTTGAGGAAAAGAGCAACGCTTTCATTAAAACTGGTAGGAAGAAATGTATGTGATATGGAGCATATGATCCCTCAATTCAAAAGATATTCATCTAGATCTTTGCAAATCCAGACAAAATAGTCGTGTAACACCTGAATCAACTAATGAATCAGTTAACATGCCTGTCAGTAACACTAAGTCACTATGTGTAATGAATACACATTGTAAAGGAGCTATTTGATGTTGACTCCCCCAGGGGTTCCATTTAATCGTCGAAACACCACAAAGGTAATTTCTATAAACGTTATGACAAAGAAACAAATTCCTTGTGTGTTCGTGATTGTGATAGAAAGAATTAAGCACGGATGATTGCTTATAGGCTCAAAATTGTGTAAACCACTGAGACAACAGTAAGTTAAACACAGACTCAATGTGCATGAGTGAAGTGCGAAGGTGGGGCAGACTTCCTTCTTTTCAATATCCAGATTTTCCAAATGAAAATCAGATAGCAAATGTGCTGCTTTCCCTTTGAAAATGTGAAACACTTTCTTGTTAAGAAGAAAATGAGTAGTTGGTGAGGTTTGATCAAGAGTTGGCATGGGCTAGTTGCCTGTTTCAATAATGATCACCAAAGAATTGTGAAACATTAGAATTGTGGTTGTCCGGCTCAGAAAAAGTTGGTGCAGAGTTGTGATATTCTTTTAACTCTGTTCTCACATACTCTTTCTTTTAAACATTTAGCTTACTCTAACCAAACTCTCTTTCTTTGTTTGACAGACTCGTTTCTTTTGACTTCTCACACTCAATCACTATGGATTAACTTCTTGGGTAGAAATCACTAGTTAAGGTGATTCCATGGAAGTTGTGTTAATTCCTAACACAATGAAATCATGTTTTCCTATGATGCATATGATGCTCAAATTGGTTTAACTAAAGTAGTTAAAGCACAAAATTGATCTTGAAAACATTTAAAGTCACACTTCCAAATGATGAAATCAATTTAAGATTCGGAAAGTGGTTTGAACATTTAGAACAATGTTTTCTATGATTGAAAGTTGTCCAGCTTCCAACCATATATGAGATTAAGATTAAGGATTATACCTTGACGAGAGATCTTACATCTCATGAAGCTAAGCTTAAAGTCATTAAGATATGATCTTGTAAGCATTTCTCAAAAATTCTGCAAAAGTCTTATGTCAAGTCAAAGTAAAATTTATTCACTTAAATTGAAAAGCAGTAAAAAATTTAAAATACGAGTTCTGATCAGAAATAATCAGAAGTCATATTCGTACTCCTTTGACTTGAAGAGCTCCCCCTAAAATCTTGCATTACAAAAATTTGGCATAAAAGGTAAATGCATAAATCTTATGAGCTCCCCGTCAAATTAAGATTGACCAACTGTCAATTCTTCTTATACTCCCCCTTGGATCATGAAAAGAACATTTGAATTGCAGATATCAATCAGAAATAAGAATGAAGAAATGATGAAAAAGTATGCAATTTGAAAACTATGATGGGTAACTACTGATTATACCTTAAGATTTAGCATACCAAGCTTAGAGACAAGAAAGGTAAACCTCTTTTCGTCTAAAGGTTTGGTAAACAAATCGGCAAGCTGATAATCAGTTTTTACAAAGAAAAGTTCAATTGTTCCTTTTTCGACATGATCTTTAATAAAATGATACCTGACGTCTATGTGTTTAGTCTTTGTGTGTTGAACAGGATTCACTGTTATTGCGATGGCGCTCTTGGAGTCACAGTATATCGGGATTTTGTTGAAGTGGAAACCGTAGTAGCGCAATTGAGTTCTCATCCATAAGACCTGAGAACAGCAGGTAGTAGAAGCTACA
The DNA here is from genome assembly GCA_954870635.1 of Arctium minus. Taxonomy (NCBI): domain Eukaryota; kingdom Viridiplantae; phylum Streptophyta; class Magnoliopsida; order Asterales; family Asteraceae; genus Arctium; species Arctium minus. Next base: position 16,005,143 of record OX941095.1, read on the forward strand.
TATTCTGCTTCGGCCGTTGAAGTTGAAACACAAAGTCGCTTCTTCGATGCCCAACTTACGAGTTTATCACCGAGGAACTGTACATGTCCTGACGTGCTCTTCCTGTCTAACATACAACCTGCATGATCTGCATTTGTATACGCTGTTAGTTCAAAACTTGTATCTTTAGGATACCACAGACCAAGATCTGCAGTCCCCTTCGAATACCTAAATATGCGCTTTACTGCAGACATATGGATTTCTTTTGGATTGGCCTGATATCGTGCACATAAGCTTGTTGAAAACATTATATCTGGCCTACTAGAAGTAAGATACATTAAAGAACCTATCATCCCTCTGTAAGTCCTAACATCAACAGCCTTTCCCGAAGGATCGGTGCCAATTTTAGTACCTGGTGCCATTGGGGTACCAATCAGTTTTGAATTTTCCATTTTGAACTTCCGAAGAATATCCATAATGTATTTTGATTGATTGATAAAAATCCTCGTTGAAAACTGTTTGACTTGTAATCCGAGAAAGAAATTCATCTCTCCCATCATATTCATCTGAAATCTAGACACTATAAGGTTTGAAAAATTCTTACAGTAATTAGGATTTGTAGAGCCAAAAATAATATCATCTACATAGATTTGTATGAAAATTATATCGTCTTTTTCCTTTTTGATAAACAAAGTGGTATCCACCGTACCTTTTGAAAAACCAGACTTGACAAGAAATTGTGAAAGGACATCATACCAGGCGCGAGGAGCTTGTTTCAGTCCATAGAGTGCTTTGTCGAGAATGTAGACGTGATTCGGCTTCTCTTGATTGACAAACCCCTCTGGCTGAGAGACGTAGACTTCCTTCTTTAGAATGTCATTCAGAAAGGCAGTCTTCACGTCCATTTGAAAGACTGTGAAGTTCTTGTGGGCTGTGTAGGCTAGAAACATTCTAATTGCCTCTAAACGCGCCACAGGAGTATATGTCTCGTCATAGTCGATTCCTTCCTCTTGTCTGTATCCTTTGGCTACAAGTCTTGCCTTGTTTCGGATAACGGTACCATCTTCGTCTTTCTTTATCTTGAAAACCCATTCGTACCTATTATTGTTTTACCTTGAGGTTTTGGTACGAGTCTCCAGACTTGAAGTGCGTCAAACTGATTCACCTCTTCTTGCATTGAAATCACCCATTCTGGATCAGCAAGTGCCTCTGATACGCGATTTGGCTCAAACTTGCTCAGAAAGGAGTCATGCATACACATGTTCATTGATGCTGACCTAGTTTGCACTGGTTTTGTTGGATCGCCAATAATCTGGCTTATCGGGTGCTCTTTGGTCCATTTATGTTCATGAGGCAGTGGATTATATGAATGTATATCAAATGTTTCATCTATAAATCCACTTGTACCTTTTTCAGTTTGTTCTGGAGGAATGATGATTGCAGTTGAAGTGGGAGGTGCAGAAGGCTCAGTAGGTACAGCTTTTTCTGGCTGTAGATTGATCTGTACAGAACAACCTATTGTTTCAGCTACTTCTTTCTCTTCTTGATTTGTCACAGTTTCAACTGTTGGAGTCGGCATTTGAACTGGAATTTCTTGTTGAATCGGGGATTCAATAGGAATATCTGAACTGGTTGGATGAGTTGTCGTTGAGTCTTTCATCCTGTCAACCACAACAGATTTCTTTACATTAGATCCAAGATTTTCATCATAAAAAGTTCAAATAATAAATCTAAATCAGATAAATGATTAATTGACGTTGATGCTTCATCTGATTTATTCTGTTGAGACGCAGGTTCTGGACTGATTTGCCCAGAAGCTAGTACTCCGGTTATAACGGGTTCTGAACTGTGTTGTTCGGAAGCCATCTCTTCATCAAACGTGACGTTGATGCTTTCAATAACCGTCTTTGACTTCTTTAGATATACACGGTATGCAGTTGATGTAGAGGAATAACCAATGAAGATGCCTTTGTCCGCCTTGGCGCTGAACTTGTTCAGACTCTCTCTATCGTTTAGAACGAAACACTTACACCTAAATATATGGAAATATTTGATTGTCGGTGTTCGGTTGTTGATTAACGCATAAGGAGTCTTCTTGAATCTGCGGTGTATCATGGATCGATTATGTGTATAGCACGCAGTCGATACAGCTTCAGCCCACAAAAATAGAGGTAAGTCTGATTGACTTAGCATAGTACGAGCAGCCTCGACTAGCGTACGATTTCTTCTTTCGACCAATCCATTTTGTTGAGGCGTACGAGCAGCAGAGTATTGATGTGAAATCCTGACAGATTCGAGATATTCTTCAACCTTCTTGTTCTTGAACTTTGTGCCGTTGTCTGTTCGTAGAAGCTTGACTGGTTTCTGCAGATTCACCTGGGTCATCTTCAGGAAAGTAATGAGAACATCTGGTGTCTCATCTTTTGAACGTAGAAACTTGACCCAAGTGTATCTCGAGTAATCTTCCACGATAACTAGTATGTACTTCTTTCCGCCTAGACTTTGTGTTCGCATCGGACCGCATAAGTCCATATGCAACAATTCTAACGGAGCGCTTGTACTCGGTTCAGGCTTTGGTTTATTTGGAGCCCTCTTCATCTTTCCCTTTTCACATGCTGCACAAAGATGTTCTTTTTCATACTTCAGCTCTGGAAGTCTGTTAATGTACTATATTTAGAAAGTTTTGTAAAGTCATCCTTAGTGCAATATGCTTTGTCATTAGCATAATGGGTTGGGCTAAAATGTGTAGCATAGGTGATTGGGGTATAAATAGGAGATGTTTGTAGTTTGTTTGTAACTTTTCCATTCACAATGTAGCCTTCGATGTTGTAAGTGTTTCTAGAGAGAGAAACTCTTTCTCTCTCTAGATTGTGAATAATACAATCATTTCCTACCCAATCTACCTTTGTTCAATCTTTCTTATATTGATTTATTACGAATTCATGACCTAACATGTGGTATCAGAGCCTAATCGAAGAAATCATTCATCGAAACGATCGAATTCGTGATTTTTTCAATGGAACAGTACCGGGGTCGCATGAACAGTAACGATTTTTTTAAATTCTTCATTTTGGAGCCTAATCGATCGAGATTTGATGCTACATTGATTATGTGATTAGAGTCGAACCATTTGTAATCAATCACATTGTGTAATTTCAATCAGATTAGAAGAATTGTTCGATTTTGAGTTTAGTTGGTTCGAAAAAAAAAATTTACTGAAGTTGTGATCGAATTCTTGGAATGAGATGTGTTTAGACAAGATCATCAACTGCAAAGTTGTTTAGAAGTATATTTCGAACATGCTCACAAAGTTGCATCTCAAAAATCGAAGAAATGAGAAATATTTGGTGATTTCAAGATCTCAGACTCGAAAACACGCAAGATCTGAAGAACGCGCAAGTTCATCTGAAGAACACGCAAGTTCATCTGAAAAATTTGGATACAATAATACACTAACAAAGTCCTTTGACTAGTTTTCCATTGACCAAATTGTTGATGTATAGCATTCGAAGACCAAGCATATCGATGTACGATATCATTTCATCAAGGATCATGTAGAAAAAGGTAACATTGAAATTCACTTTGTTCAAACTGACTTCCAGTTAGCTGATCTTTTCACCAAGCCATTGGATGAAAAGCGATTCCATTTTCTAATCAGCAAACTTGGTATGTTGAACATGTCTTAAACCTTACTCATGATTCAAGGGGGAGAATATAATCTGAAGACTGCTGTAGATTTTCAAAGATATCAAAGATTTGAAGATTTGAAGACTATTTAAAGATATCAAGTTTTGAAGCTATCAACGTCATATCTGAAGTTTTCAAGAAAAGTGAAGACAAGTGAAGACCTGAAGACAATTGCCAAATTTTTTTAATCTTGAATCCAAAGGGGGAGATTGTTGGATCAAATAATTGTATTCAAGATTAAAGGGTCTACACTGTATTTGTTTGATAGTTAAAGTTCAGGGTTTAAACTGTAATATGTTAATAGTTATTTGTAAATGGGCCTAAAGCCTGTTAGAAAGCCCATTAAGGTTAAAGCCCATATAACCTAAGTATTTAAAGTTTTGTTTTGTTTAGTTTATTTTTAGGGTTAAGATACCTCATAATAATTGTTTAGAGTTTATAGTAGTCGTACGTATTCTCTGTATTCAAGGGTATCAAGAACACACAGGGTTTCATTGTTTATTCAAGGGATTGGTATGTTTTGTTAATCTTTATATCTCTTGATTATTATTGTGTTTGTCTGTTTGTTAATCAACTAGATTAAACTGGGACAACAATTTGTATCAGAGCCTAAAGAATCAAATTTTTTTTGAATTTACTATTCATGCGAAGTTACTGTTCATCGAAAAAAAAATTACTGTTCATCGAGTGAAAATTGATTTCGTGAATTAACATGCTTTTATGCTTAAAATCGATATGAATAGATGCGATAACTGCTAGTGAACAGTATCTGATTGATTAATTGCATTGAGAATTAACAAAGTGATTGATTTTGTGATTTTGTGTTTTCTGGGTTTGCATGAATATCGACTCTGTGCTCTTAAAATCGAAGTTCAAAAGTTGAAATTAATCTTTATCTTTGATTGAGTTGTGATCGATACATGCTAATTGGTACAATACTCTGATTTTTGCATCCAATTGTGAGTTTGTATTGATTTCTGGGTTGATTATTGCTTCTGTTTATCGACTTCTGGGCTGGGTTAAGAACATTCCGGTCGAACTACCTATCGGTCTAAGCTAATACCGGTCTATCACACTCTATCGATCGAACACCACATAGGTCGAACATCACTCTATTGGCCTTAGAGAATATCGGTCAAAGCATCCTATCGGTCTTATCTCTTTACCGGTCATAACATCTTACCGGTCGAACATAGAGTATCGGTCGAAGAATCATTAATACCGGTCAAGTATAGTTTATCGGTCCAATAAAATACTGGTTGAATAGTTCTATCGGTCCATACCTTCTATATCGGTCATATCACAATACCGGTCGAAAGGTATATCGGTCTTTTTGGTTCCGATCTAAGCACTCTTACCGGTCGAACAAAATACCGGTCTTCACATCCTTCCGGTCGAACACGGTTTGCGCATCCCTCTAAACCCGCAAACCTTCACCTTGCGCATCCTTCTTGACCCGCAAACCTCTGCTTTGCGCAACCCAAGTGTTGCTCAAACTTCACTTTGCGTGCCCCACTGCATGCGCAAACCTCACTTTGCACAAGTACTGTTCACTTTACGCAAGTACTGTTCACTTTGCGCAAGTACTGTTCACGCGAGCACTGTTCACTGCACTATTCACTATTCACTGTTGACTTTTGCGTAAATTTTTTCTCTAGTGGCACTGCCCCCATACCCCCGCAAGGGCGTTGCCCCTTGACCCCACCCGCTAACCGGGTAGCGGGACCCCCGTGCTAAGTCTGCGAAGGGGGACAAAGTATTGTGCTTGATCAAAATTTTCTCATTACTCTGTTTGATTTTATCTACTGTTTGAGAATTCTGCATTTAATTCTTTTTGGAAATTTATTTTCCTGAAAATTTTTTAGTGTAGTTTTATTTAATTCTTGATTCTAACGATCTCATGTAGTTGGTTGTCTTGATATTGAAAAGTTTGATTACTAACCATACAGCTAAAGATGTCTGAAGGTTACAGCCTTGATTTTGAAAAGATGACACATCCTGAAGCAAAAGCAAATGCTAAACGTCTTGCTAGACAGTTGTCAAGATATACAGACATGGCTTATGATTATGAAAAGGAGATTAAAAAGCTCAAATCCGAGATGTTACCTCTTGAAGCTGAGAATGAAAATCTAAAGATTCAGAACTCATGTCTTCTTATTCAGATCAATGCTTTAAAAGAAAAATCAAAAGATTCTGATTCTATAATTGACTTTGCAAGAATAATTGAGTCTAAAGAAAAAGAGATCTTGAATTTTCAAGCAAAGTTGAAAAGATCTGAGTCCAGCTCTACATGGTCAGAGAAGGATGCAATGCAAAGAGAGCTTGAGGAGCTTAGAAGGAGTACAAGTGTTGCAAAGGATACTAGTACAGGACTAAGACAGATAAATTCTCAAGTCTTTGCTGAAAGAGACAAACTAAAATATAAAGTTCTCAGTCTTGAGGTTGAGATTGAAAAGTTGAAAGAAAAGGCAACCCAAGACAGAGACAATTAAATAGCTCAAGATGAAACTTTGAAGTTTGAGAAAGAAAGAAAAGAATTTGCCAAGAAATTCTCTGACTTCTCCAGAAAAGCCTTTGAAGAAAAGAAATCATTAGAGTTTAGATGTGTTAAACTTTCTCAACAAGTTTCAGACTTTGAGAAGGTTATCATTCTAGAGAGAGAAAAGGCTGAGAATGAGAAGAAGAAAGCTAAGCTGAAGGATACAAATATAGACCTTTCTGAAGAAAAGAAAGATCTAGAGACTGAGATAGCTAAGCTGACAGGAAAGTTGTCTGAATTGTCAACAAACATCATGAAGGAGAAGAATGCAAAATCTGAGTTGCATAAGAAGTTTGACCTGATTGAAAAGGAAAGAAACAGTTTGTCTTCAAAGATAAAAGAACTTGAAGAGATCGTATTCAAGGTGAAGCTGACTGAGCACAAGACGCCAGAGTCAATAGCTCAATCACCAAGAGATGATCTAGCTGATTCAGATAGTTCATTAAAAACAGCTTCAAGTTCACATGTTTCAAATGTTTTCTATAATCCTTTATGTGATTCAGATGATAGTCTTACTTATAAATCTACTAATCATATTCGTCCTTCTAACCCTTTCTATGATAAAAATGTTGATGGTTCAGGTAACTTAAAGAAGAACAAGTCTCAAAAGAAAAGCTTCTGGAGAAGGGATGATGAGAGCGACAAAGGAAATTAGATCTGGAGAGTTAAAGGATCTTCGGAGGAAAAGAAGAAAGAAAAATCATTTGTGCATACATCAAATGCAAAACGGAACTATGCCTCAAAAGGTAAAACTTTTGGCAAACCTGATCTGGTTTACACAATCAATCAATTGATCAGGTTAGCACAAAAGAAGATTAGTTGTTCCTACTGTGGCTCAAATGATTTTGTAAGAAAGGATTATGTGAATAACTGGTATGGTTCTTACTTCATATCTCCCACTAGAACTGCAACTAACCCATTAGGACCCAAATACCAGTGGGTACCAAAAGCTAAATCTGTGTTGCAGGCACCCAATGTTTAAGGGGGAGAAAGAACAATGGCTTTTGAACAAATCAGTTCAAAACCCGGACTTAATTGTCAAAAAGAAGGCTTCTAAGTAAATCAACTTAGAACCCGTACCTCAAAGAAAAGATGGCTTCTAATCACATCAGATTAGAACCCGCACTTCAGTGCTTTATTTATTTATTTTCTACCTTATCATTAAAAAAAATTACATTCAGTCAAGGAGGAGAATATCTGTGATATTAACAGATTTTTGGATACTTAAATGCTTATCTGAACGTGTGTTCTTAAAGATAAATACTTGTGTTTTATCTTGTCAATATACTTTGTCAAGTATTCATACACATAACGGTTCAGAACATTCTATTTGACTTTGTTATTACCATGTATCAAAAGTAAAATCTTTCTATGGTAATACTCACGTTCTTTGTATTCATTGTTTATTGAATCAAACGTCATTTCATGTGCTTTCATTGAAAATATGTTTATATATTGTTCATATAAACAACATTCGTTTTTGATTCTCCAGTATATTATTCTTCATGACAAATTGATATGAGCTTATTGTCAACCACTTTTAGGTTGAGGGGGAGAATTGCATCGTTAAACACAACTGTTTTGACTTTTCCAAAATTTTTATTCTTCATGTAACAAGTGGTATTTGTGCTTACATGTACAAAAAGCCTGTTGAACAACATGTTCTTTTAGGAAAATACATGGGATTCAGTGTGAGTACTTAACAGAACTTCCATGGATTCACGATAACCAGTGTTTCCTACCCAGGAAGTATTCCCTGAGTGATTGAGGGGAGAAGGGTCAAAAGAATTGAGTGATGGTGTGTGAAGAGGTAAAATGAAAAAGAGAGATTGGTTAGACGTGAGCATTCAAAGAAAGAGGGTGAGAGAACGGAGTAAAAGAATATTAAACTCTGCACCAAACTTCTTTCTGAGCCGAGCAGCCACATAATCTGATTGGTTCACATTCTTTGGTGACCATCATTGAACTAGGCAACTATCCCATGTCATCTCTTGCATACAACCCCACCAGTTACTCATTCTTTTCTCAAAAAGAGAATGTTTCACATTTTCTGGGGAAGCAGCACATACGCTATTGGTTCTTCAATTGGAAGATACTAATATTGAAAAAGAAGGAAAGTTGCCCCACCTTCTAACCCTTTCTCATGCACATTGAGTCTTTGTATAATTTGTTGTTGTCTCAACAAGTTTACATACTTTGAGCCTAAAATGAAAAGCAATCATTTGTGCTTAATTTTTTTTCATACACATGCACGAGCACACAGAAATTTGTTTTCTGTCAGAACGTTCATAGATAACTATGTGTTATTCGATGATTGAATGGAAGACCTGGGGAGCCAACATCAAAACCAGCTCCTTATATAGTAACTTTGTGTTACTCAATGACTTTGTGTCATTGACAGGCATTCTAATTGAGTCATTTGTTGATTCAGGGTTAGACCTATTAAACTGTTTGAATTTGAAAAGATTCAAATGGTTACTACTTTCTATTTTAATCTGAAAAGATTGAAATAATCACTCTTTCCATCTGGGAAGACTGCTCTTATTTCCATACAGGGCTCGTTACATGAAGACTATGCTTACGTGATCATACACAATGGGGGAGATTGTCTTGAAAAGGGGGAGATTGTTTTGCCAAGTTTTGATGATAATGATTCTCACCACTCATCAAAAAGGGGAAGAATATATTAAGGGGGAGAATATAATCTGAAGACTACTGCAGATTTTCAAAGATATCAAATATTTGAAGACTATTTAAAGATATCAAGTTTTGAAGCTATCAACGTCATATCTGAAGTTTTCAAGAAAAGTGAAGACAAGTGAAGACCTAAAGACAATTGCCAAATTTTTTTTAATCTTGAATCCAAAGGGGGAGATTGTTGGATCAAATATTTGTATTCAAGATTAAAGGGTCTAAATTGTATTTGTTTGATAGTTACAGTTCAGGGTTTAAACTGTAATATGTTAATAGTTATTTGTAAATGGGCCTAAAGCCTGTTAGAAAGCCCATTAAGGTTAAAGCCCATATGGCCTAAGTATTTAAAGTTTTGTTTAGTTTATTTTTAGGGTTAAGATACCTCATAATACTTGTTTAGAGTTTATAGTAGCCGTACGTATTCTCTGTATTCAAGGGTATCAAGAACACACAGGGTTTCATTGTTTATTCAAGGGATTGGTATGTTTTGTTAATCTTTATATCTCTTGATTATTATTGTGTTTGTGTGTTTGTTAATCAACTAGATTAAACTGGGACAACAGTTGCATCGAGGCTTTCGTCAGTAGACAAACCTGCTTGTCAGTCTGGACGTTTGACAAATGAATTGTGTAGAGGTCGGATTCTCGAGTACCGACCAAGAGTTCCTTGCAGTGCGAACTGAACACCTCTTGGCTTTGAAATTGACATCTAACCCTTTGTCATAGAACTGGCCGATACTGAACAAGTTGTGTCTTAAGCCTTCAACATAGCTCACCTTCTTGATTGTGACATTGTTGTGTACCATATCACCATAACCCATTATTGATGAATGTTGGTCGTTGTCGAATCTAACTGTTCCGTAATATTTATCTTTAAAATTGGACAACATCTCTTTCTGCCCTGTCATATGCTTGGAACATCCTCTATCCAAGTACCACATATGACATTTCTGCATAAGAGAAATTACAAATTTAGATATTCATACGACAACATTGGAATAAACACTTTGAACATCGATTTGTTCAAAAGCCTAATTGACATAGATGTCAGGGTTCTGAACTAAAATATTCAGAAGCCTATTTTGACATTGATGTCTGGGTCTTGATCTGATTTACTCAAGAACCAATTGTCTTTGAAGTTCGGGTTTTGAACTGCATTATCTAAAAACCTATGTTTTATGCTCCCTCTTAAACTTTGGGTGCCTACAACACAAATTTAGCCTTTGGTACCCACTGGAATTTGGGTCCAGTGACCTATTTTGCACAGTTGTAGCATGTTGGTGGTTCTGACTGGTTGGATGCTTCAGCTTTAAACTTTCTCTCTTCATGCTTCCTCTCCTCTATTCTCTTTCCTTCGAACTTATTTCCTTCAACCCTTTCCTTGTGGATATAGTTGCTCGGACCAGAAGAATACCTCTAACTGTTTGAACTTCGCTTCTTGTAAAACTTTTTCTGAAAAGCCTTTGTTAGCATAAGCAATGCTTGCTTCAGTTGTTCACATTCATCCGAGTCAGAGTTTGCTTCAGCTTCATTTTCTTCTGATTCATACAAGAGCAACTGTGTCATCAACTGTCTTCACTGTCTGCCTCTTTTCATCTAGAATTTCATCCACCTCTTCTTCATTTTGTTTGAGGGTTTCATACACCTCATGAAGTGGAATCTCATTTAGATCCTTGATCTGCTTCATTTGCCTGGCAAATCTCTTCCATTCAGGCTGTAAAATACTGAGGAATTTGACATTTAGCTCGATTTGTGATTTGTTGACCTTGTTCTTGCTTAGTTCGTTCAACAAGGTCACAAATCTGTCATAAGTTCCTTCTAGAGACTCTCCAACCCTGACTTTAAATTCTTCATAATTGTTTAGGCAGTTGGATATTTTGAGTTGGTTCCCAACCTTTGAACCCAACATCATCTTCTCTAGATGATCCCACTTCTGTTTGCCAGAGGCTTTATAGTTGTCTATCTTCACATATATCTCGTTTGGAATGCCTTGAAGAATATAAGACTTAGTTAATCTATCTCCTTTTGCTCTCAACTTGTCATCACCTCCTAGTTCCTCATACTTAAGTTCAATTCTTTGCTCATCAGTTCCCTCTGGAGGTTCCCTATAAACTGGTTTCATAAGTCCTTCTTCTAGGGATTGCCTGATGAAATTACCCAAATCTTGTCTTTCAATAAAGTTCAGGAACCGATCTTTCCACTGCTCGTACTCTCCCCTGAAGAGTACTGGTGGTTTGGTGTCAGTTCCGATTGCTAGGGCTTCTCTGGATGTCATCCTGTTTGATTAATAACAATGGTTACAAGGTTGATCGATTGAAGATTTTCTGTGTGTTCTCTCTAGTTTACACCTTGAGTGTGTGTGTGTATGTGATCTGATTGTTTGAGAGTTGTTGTAAGATAATTAGCTTCTCAAACACACTACTCTAATATCTAAAACTAACTAAAACTAATATCTAGATATTATAATTAAACTAATATAATATCTAACATAGATATTAACTAACTAATATCTAACTAACTTAGATATTTAAACTAAGTTAAAGTAAATACTAAATTACAATAAACAATAACTAACTTCAACATTTTATAACAAACGACATTAGACTTAATATCGAGAGTCGACTTTCCGGCATTAGCTTCAGATTGGATCTTCAGATTGGATGATCTTGAATCCAATAGATATGTGATGTAACACATCTTTTGAACGTAGAAATTTGACCCACGTGTATCGCGAATAATCGTCCACGATAACTAATATGTACTTCTTTACGCCTAATCTTTGCGTTTGCATCGGAACACAGAGATCCATATGCAACAACTCTAAAGGAGCGCTTGTACTCGGTTCAGGCTTTGGTTTATGCGGAGCTCTCTTCATCTTACCTTTTTCACATGCTGCACACAGATGTTCTTTGACAAACTTTAGTTCAGGAAGTCCATTCACTAACTTTCCACTGACCAGTTTATATATATGCCGAAAATTGAGGTGAGAGAGTCGTCGATGCCATAACCAGCTTTGTTGCATCGAGGCTTTTGAGAGTAGACATACCTGCTTGTCAGTCTGTACGTTTGATAAATTAATTGTGTAGAGGTTGGACTTTCGAGTGCCGACCAAGAGTTCCTTGCCATCTTCGGTGCGAACAGAACACCTCTTGGCCTTGAAATTTACCTCTAAGCCTTTGTCACAGAACTGGCCAATACTAAAAAGGTTGTGTCCTAAGCCTTCAACATATCTCACCTTCTTAATCGTGACTTTGTCGTGTACCATATCACCATACCCCAGAATTGGTGAAAACTGATCGTTACCGAATCGAACTGTTCCGCAGTATTTCTCTGTATAGTTGGTCAACATACCTTTCTGCCCGGTCATATGCTTAGAACACCCGCTATCCAAGTACCACATATGACGGGTCTGCACAAGAGAAATTACGAAACAAGAGATTTAGGTACCCACTTATAAATGGGACCTAAGGTGTTAGTACATGATTTTGGAACCCATTGAAATTTGGGTCCTCTTTGCTTTTGAGAATCAAATGAAGAATTAGAATTATAAGAGTGAACATGATATATGCCATACCAAATATCAGAATCTTGACAAGAAGCATAATCATGTCTATCATAATTTGAAAACTTTCTAGCAGACAGACGTAACTGGAATAATTGTTTCATAGAATATTTCTTGCTAGAAACAACAAGATTAGGTTTAGAAACATCAATATTCGCAATAAAAACATCTTTACTAGTCGTAGTCTTATTACAATCAACACTAGAAAGAACAGTCTCGTCAATCTTCTGTTTTGGTTGCCACTTAGATTTAACTCCTAGCCTTTTCTTGCTCAGATCTGAAACATTTGAAACTTTTGAGTAAGGATTGAGAGAATCAAATGAATGCTTCTTCTTTGGCTTACCAGTAGTGATCGGTTTCTGTGAATGCTGAGATTTCTTCTTACCTTTCACAGAGACTGATTCATCAACTTTCGTTGATGATTTACCTTTCTTATAAATACTGGATAATCCAAAGGAATTCACAACAAAAGACAAATGATTAGGAAGTTTGGCACTAAAATCAAATTGATCAATACAATCATCTAAAACACCATTAGAGTTTAGAAAATCAAACCCTCCTTCAGTTAAACCAAACATATCATCAGATTTTGAAGCCTTAGTTGATTTAGAAAGTTCAGTATTCTTAAGCACAGTTGAAAACACTTGTTGTTAAACATCAATCAAAAGTCTTTCATCTGCTAAGGAGTTCTCAAGTTCAGAAATTTTACTTTCCAAAATGATAGAAGGGACGTAAAGTTTACCTTCAATAGGCTTCGCCTCCATTTCTTTTACAGAATAACTCTCAAAAAAGTCATTTGAAAGAGATTTTGATTGAAAAGAATCATAACTTTGATTCAACTTCCCATAAAGAAATGGAAGTTGAAATTTGGATTTGATCTTTCGTTTTTCTGTTTCCTTGGCTTCATCCTCTTTAGACAGTCCAGTCCACAAAACTTTAAGTTTAGCGAATCGATGAGAAAGTCTTAAGAATGTAAAATCATAAAGTGATGGCACTTCAGATATACCCTTTTTAAGGTAGTTAGGATTCTCATAACCAATTCCCCAACTTTCTTTATTCTCTTTGGGTTTGTTTAGATGAATGGTTTGTTCAGTTTGACCCAATGAGTATAACTTTACTTCTAAAGCATTTAATTTTGCAAGTAAAGATTTGTTTTCTTCGGAATGCGAAGAATACATTCTCAAAAGCTCTTTGAAATCAAACTTAGATTTTCTCAATTTAGAATTTGTTTCAGCAATCTCTTTAAGAATTACGGTCTTTTCTTTTGCACTGGTGTCAATGTTTTTATGTAAAATCTCAATCAATACTTTCTTTCCAGCAATATCATCGCTAAGTTTTTGTATTGATTGGTTTTGGTCATGAATAACACCCTTTTCACATTTAAGTTTAGACTCTAATTCTTGGAGTTTTGTCATCATGGCATGCATTTGATTTAAGAAATCTGATTCAGTTAAATCACATACCTCTTCATTGTCCTCTTCATCTGAATCAGCTTCAGCTTCTATTTCCATCTTGCCCATGAAGCAAAGATGTGATGTCTCGTCCTTTTCTTCATTTTCATCTTCTTGGTCTGACTGATCTAGCCAGAACTCATCTTCTGCCATCAATGCTTTTCCAGCTTCCTGTTGCTTGGCTAGAAGCATTTTGTTCTTGTAGTAGTCGGAGTTCCGAACTTTGGGTCTTCGGCAGTCTTTGGCAAAATGTCCAAGTCTACCACAGTTGTAGCACTTTGGAGGTTCTTGCTGATTGGTCTCTTCAACTTTATACCTTTTCTCTTCTGGTTTCCTTTCCTCTAACCTCTTTCCTTCAAATATCTCCTTGTGAACATAGTTGCTTGGACCAGATGAATACCTCTGACTGTTAGAGCTAGGATTTTTGTAGAACATCTTTTGAAAAGCCTTAGTCAACATAAGCATATCCTGCTTTAGTTTTTCACAGTCGTCAGAGTCAGAGTTTGCTTCACTTTCAACCTCTTCTGATTCAGACACAAGCATCTTCTTCTTCTTCTTCTTCTTCTTCTTCACAACAAGAGCAATTGAATCAGCAACTGTCTTCTCATCCTGTCTCTTTTCATCCATGATCTCATCCACCTCTTCCTCATTCTTCTTGAGGGTTTCATATACCTCGTGAAGTAGAATATCGTTCAGATCTTTTATTTGCTTCATCTGACTCGTAAACCTTTTCCATTCAGGCTGAAGGATGCTTAGGAATTTGACATTCAGTTCTATTTGTGTTTTATTGACCTTGTTCTTGCTTAACTCATTCAGCAAGGTCACAAATCTGTCATCTGTTTCTTCTAGAGATTCTCCAACTCTGCCTTTGAATTCTTCATAGTTGTTGAGGTAGTTGGATATCTTGAGCTGGTTTCCAACTTTTGAACCAAGCATCATTTTCTCCAGTTGATCCCACATCTGTTTACCTGTGGCTTTGTAGCTGTCTATCTTCACATATATTTCATTAGTAATGCCTTGAAGAATGAAAAACTTTGCTAATCTATCAGCTTTTGCTCTCTTAAGGTCTTCACCATCGAGTTCATCAAACCTAAGTTGAAATGGTTATTCCTCAGTCCCAACCATACGAGTCTTCATAACAAGTGGCATAACTCCTTCTTCTAAAGATTTCATGATTAATGCACCCAAATCATGTCTTTCTATGAAGTCCATGAACCGATCATTCCACTTCTCATACTCTCCCCTGAAGAGTACTGGTGGCTTTGTGTCAATTCCGATAGCTAGAGCTTCTCTTGATGTCATCCTTTTAGAAAGACCAAGTCAGGAACTGGAGCAAAAACCACAATTTACGCTAAAGGAGGTTGGCGCAAAAGTTAACTTTGCGCTAAGAGGGGTTGGCGCAAAATAGAACTTTGCGTTTCAAGGAGTTGGCGCAAAACGGGACTTCGCGCTAAGTGAAGCTTGCGCAAAAGACAACTTGCGCTAATAGAGGGTGGCGCAAAAGCAGACTTTGCGCTAATAGTAGCTGGCGCAAAAGTTGTCACCCTTGAGGAGTTTTGCGCGAGAAGAGTATGGCGCAAAATAGAGGTTTGCTCGAGAAGTTGGTCGTGTGAAATGAGGTTTGCACGAGTTGCTGATGGCGTAAAATAAACTATGAACTGGCGCAAATCTTGCACTCTCGCGAGTTCATCCTTGCAGCTTCGAAAAACGACTTTGATCCACAAATTAACCTATCTAGACTTCAATTAGCAGTCCCAAAATTTGACAAATTGACCACTAACACTTCTAGAATAGTTTACAAGCCTTTGATTTCAAAAACAAACACTTTTTGAAGAAATGATCGATGGAACAGTGACTTGAAGTCATGTTCTGTTTGATACCAAAATCACAAAATTGGAATTCGATTATAGTGCAATACTGAAATTAAACACTACCCAATCGATCTAGAACACTAATCGATCACAACCTGATCGATTTCAACACCAATAACACTCTAAAACTCAAAAATGATTTTAAGATGAAGAACACAGAATCGACTTTTCTAACTTGATTAGAATCTGGTTTGAGCTCTGATACCAATTATCGGTCCCTTATATTTGAACACGATCTTACCAGACAATCAAACAATCACAAACATATACGATTTACCAACCTGTTTGATTAGTAACCAAGGATTACAAAGATTGATCTGATTTATCTTGAAATGTAACATCCTAAAATTCAGAGTAATTTAAAACTTCATAAATAAGGCAATATGACATCTGTATTGCTATAAACTTCTCAAAAAGTGTATCAGTCCTTAAGACTTTACAAAAAACCTGTACGGATTTAGAATTCATCAACAGACTAATCTAAACAAAACTATCTAGATTACATCAGTTGACAATCCAAAATTCACCAAAAGAATGGGACTTAACAATGCCCAACTATCAATACTTTAGTCATCTCAAAATGCCCCGAGACCCAACTCGTCTCCCACTTGAGAAAAAGTGTTAGGCTTATAAAGCCTAGTGAAAACATACAGTTTATACAAAATCAGAGATATAAACATTTGCATCCAAACGGAAATCTTTCAAACGAGCATTTCCAAGTTCTCCATTGATAGGAACATAATCCATTTAAAATAAGGTCATAAACCTTCTTTCCAGAACTTCACAATTTAATGCACAAGTAGTTCTTTTATAAACTTCCCGAAATAGAAACATCAGTATTATAAGGAAATCTTTTCATAAAGGTTTAATTTATAAAAGATAACATTTCGCCACCACCGGGCCCTTTCGGTCCAAAACTCATCATACGATGACAAAAGAACCATTTTACCACGGATTGAGGTGTAACACAAAGTAGACCACCAATCCGAGTTATGAGCTAAACAATTGGAATCCAAGGATACGAACACAAAGGTTCGTGCTACAACGTGAGATCTAGCCCCCAAGCAAAACCAATGTATACTCCTTCACTAGGATCACTATGAACCATGGCTAGTATCCGGCCTCACATAACCGTACCAAGTTGCCCCCGAGGATCATATGCATCCATAGCTACAAAATGGGGAATATGACATCCCAATAATACAGTCGACTCAAAACCTAGGGATCCGCTAGTAATGGTACAGACTCGTCACAACAACATATGTGACCAACCATAAATAAACATATGGTATAAACACATTTTTATAAACAAAATGTCATTTCCAGTTCAACTTCTGGTAAGAATGAAAATCATTAAAAATGAGTTCTTAAACATTCTTTTCGCATATCCACATAATGTACAAGTAAAACATCATTTTACTTCAATAAGATGAGATCCATCATTTTAGTAAACACCAATGATCGGGAACCCTACAATCTCCCAAAACTCAAGTTATATCAAATATGTAGAAAACTTAAATCTGAAACCATTGAGATACATAAGAGTTCCAAAATGTAACTTTTGATATGTATAAAGTTTAAAATGATAGTAGGAACTCACCCAATAGGTTTATACGAAAACCCGAAGAACCAGATATCGACCCCCTTGCGAAGACGAAGCTTTCTACACCGAAACCCCGAGAAATGCACTTAATACTAGCGATTAACGGAAGCTCGAAGATCCAAAGAAACCCAACCAAACTTAGAGAGAGAGATAAATATTTAGAGAGAGATAAATTCTGAGAAAAAACCTCACAATGAGATATTTGTGGCTGAAGCCACTTAAGTCGGCCAGTGACTTTCGTGGGTTATGTCGCGACCTCAACTCGCGGCATAACTCGCCCGTGTTCTCAAACCCTACAACCAACAGCAGACATCGCGACTAATGCCGCGACTATAAGTCGCGAGCAACTCGCGGAACTCACTGGAAGGTTCCAACTTCACCGAACAACATAAAATTCGAACGATAAACTAATTACGGTGATACGACAAGAGCTTAACACTAGAATACCAAGATTACATAACGAAATTCGGGGTGTTATAATACTCCCAACCTTAGAATGATTTCGTCCTCGAAATCTACTCTTCTCAATGGAACACTGTCCGCAGAGAAGATCGTCTCAAACCCAAAAGCCAGAATCATTAACGAGATTCTAATATCGACATCCACGTTAGCTACCCTTCTTGGGCACATTTCACTCCTAACCGAGCGAACACTCAACTCTCTAAAGTAACCTTTACTCCCAAGGTTACGGTTGCCTCCCAACCTTAGGTGACAATTACTACCTCCAGGAAATTAGCGACCTCAACTTTCCATCTACCAATTTCTTTCGAACTGCACGGTTCCGAACTCAAAGCCAACGGTCGACGCTAATCTTCCCAAAACTCTCAGATGTCACTGATCCTTTCCTAATATCGATAAAGATATTCTTACAAGGCGCACCAATGCGTCTTTCCGGCAATCGGTTAACACAGATTCTGTTATCACTCAACTCCGATCCGACCCCAAATCTGGAAATAGCCCTTATTCAAATTTCTTAATACTTCCATAAATACTTCGTCTACAACCACATTATAAAGATTAACCTCTAAACATACCACCAATCTATACATTCGGACTATAGAGGACGGGCGCTAATAAAACCCACAACAGGAATTTGATGCACATGCCGAAAATAAAAAGGATTAGGCGTAATGCCTAGAGAGCTCAAGAGTTTTACATAAGTAAAAGCAATTAAATTGATGAACTTCTCTTTAAAACAGAACCTTTCAAATAATGAATTTTAAAACATGGAACAACTCATTTTCAAAGTTATGCAATTTCAAAGATGGATCCTTCATTTCAACGATGCTTTATAAATTGACACAACTTGTACTAACTCGAAGTATGAAACATTAGTAACACCATCCACATCGCATGTCCGAAAACATGGACATTAGGCCCAATACTCACACGACCAAAAACGAAAGAAAACTAAATATCAACATGCAGGAATAACACATTTCATTCAAACCTTAATATATGTGGGGAGAACCCAATATTAAAGCCATCATTTACCGTCGACTCCACATAACCAAAGTTGGTAAAAATATGACATTAGTGTTTAAAATACCCCGGGTCTACGACGGAGAGACCTGTACACAAAGAGAATAGAATGACACGCAAGTAGGCCGCCCATACAACTTCTTCGCATGACCTCTAAACGTTTCCATCTTGTGTGGCGAGAACAAATGAATGGGGCCACCCATGATGTTATTGGATTTCACCACGTATCCCGATCTTAGTTCCCATGTCATACCAGACATCACAACTTCAAACCATTTATTGCCTCTAGCCATACTCCGTCGAGTTCCACCTCAATGGCTTACGGACACGGGTGCCTATCCAATCCAGACGAGTTCCAACTCAGCATCTCGTGCCACCTATTGTCTACTCACTAGCCAACCCGAGCGGTCACTAAGTGTAACCCAAAACCTCAGTCTCTACAAAACAGACAGACTATCTATAGATCTACAGCATTACAGTCTAAAACGCTATATGACTCCAAATGAATGACCAGCGCACTCAAAGCATGTAACTCTCAAATGACACGAATAAACACCATCATACTCAAATCTTTCGTTACGGTTATAAATCCGGACAAATGTCTACACGACTCATTTAGTCAAAACCCGAGCCAAAGGCCCAACACTTCACGTAAATTTCCAACGAAAGCCTCGTAAACCTTAAAACACATTTAACCGACATTTAACGTTTCCCCCAAATAATGAAATGTCTTTAAACAATGCTTATGAAAACCCACACCACAAAGACATGCTTTCTCAAAACTCAACACGTATTGGGACCAAAGATTTTCCAAAGGTTTTTATGAATGCAAATATACTAAGATGCATATGTCATGAAATAGACTTTGTTTGCACAAAATCATCAAAGGTGCATAAATCATAATGTAGATTTTACGGGTACAAAATCACCCAGAATATATAAATCACGCTATTTACTTGTTGAAATATTCAAGCTCGGCATGAGCAATTTATAATATTAAAACAATCCAAGTTACCGAATACGAAAACTTAACAAAATACTCGCACCTTGAGAAATATCGAGTAAAACATACACAATAATTTACGCTATAAACGTGAAAATAGGTTCTTGCACTTCAACATGTGCAACAATTGTTTGTACAACTTCAAAGGGAAAATCACAATTTTATCTTTAAAATTCCTCCTCTATAACCAAGACACGTTGCAGCAAAAGAATTTTCAACTCACCTCATATGCAACAATTCATTCCCCAAAGGGCGATAAAATAACGGGGATGCAAATAAAATTTCAAATCGAGTTTAAAGCTTCACGTTGTAAAGATAAACACATTTGACCAAAATAGAAATTACAACGACAAAAATACCGCTAACTCGCTAAATACTTTGCGGAAATTTTATCAATAGAGTTAATGATGGAAATATGATCAGAACGAAAATCCTGTCTTAAAATAACATAAATCGTTTATGCAATCATTCACACCAACGTTATACTTAAATCCAATGCACATAGTATACGACAGTTGACATTTGTTAACAAAACCTTGAAATTAACGCACACAATGATGCATATGCACATGTTCCTGAAATTATTTACGCAACACAAAAGTCGTAAGATGAGACACCATAATCCAACTGGATTTTCATAAAACTCATTAACGCTAAAATCAAATGGTGTCCAAATTTCCATTTTTCAACACAAGTTAAGGCGACCATTTTGACAAGATTTTTGATGAGACACGACGTCTAAAGAAATCATAACTTGCACGCAATGAAATTAAATTCACGCATCTCTAAATATATGCACGCGACCAAAAGAATCCGTAAAACAAAACTCCATGAAATTCAACAAAACTCGTACAAACTAAATTCTCCAAGAAACTTCGACTCAAAGCATGGGAATAACTTTTCTTTTAAAACCATTGACATACGTGGAAGAGATCCAATGTCAGGGTCAAAAATTCCACAGCTACTTGCCCACTTAACTCAAAAAGCATTAAAACACAGATATTTCGACATCCAAAAATAGCATTTAAACACAAAACGTGAATAAAGAGAGTTTTGATAACAATTTGAAATCAGGTGAAACAAAACCATTTTAAGCATGCTTATGCTCATAGTTTAAAAATATGCTGAGTGCTAGATGTTTTGCCAAAATGTTATAAGGTAATTTACTTTATGGTTGGCGATCATGAAAAGCAATTTTAGCAACCTTATTTTAGAAATAAATTTAATGCATGAATTCGGTCGGCACTCACATCTTAATATTACACTTCCCAACATCCTGACGTACTATAATCAACCGGATGCCTTGGGCATAATAGGGCAACCATCCCATTAATTAACTTACAAAACACCTCGAAATAGAATCGATCTAACAAGATATAATTCTAATTCCACCAACGAATCTGGCTCAAGATGATTAACTTAATGTGTTTGACGCACTTACTATCATCCCAACAAGACATTGCTATAAACAACAATCATTCCTTAGCTTACTCGCTTAGAAGCTTCCGCACTACTCTAACGGTCAACATACCAAGGTAGAGCAGGTAAACACAAGCACGAGAATGGGTAAGGAAGAGTTTAACTGAAACATGCACGAAAGAAACGTACTGCTATGTCTACCAATTGTCATAACATTAGCAAACCAATTACACTCACGTAAAATATCCTCATAATCACATTAGCTAAGTGAGATTATGAACATATAACACATAAGGGTTCTTGTTACCGTCATCACAAAGCCCGATGAACATAACTTCCGTCGACTCTAAGACTGTCCCATCTTAGAAGTTCTACCCAATCTCGCAATCAGTGCCTATTAAACTCAGTCTATGTTGGGAATTTAAGATTTGTTCAAGTATGGTTAATGCTGCTAGTACATCATGATTACTACTGCTAGTAGATTTAATAGTGCTTGGAGAGTTAGTACTGCTAGTAGTTAGTACTGCTAAGGGATTACTACTGCCAACATGATTAATACTGTTGAGGAGTTTAATGCTGCTGAAGATGGTTAATACTTCTGAAGAAGGTTAGTGTTGCTTATGAGATGAAGACTCAGTATGGAATGAAGACAGCTGTATAGAAGACTTACTAAAGAGAAGGAGATAATTATGGACTGAAGATCAATTGTATTTTGATAATTATCTTGTAATATGTCTTGTATAAATAGTATAGAAGTCTTTGATAGAATTAACTTTTGATTAATATGTTTTAGAGAGAGAATTAACCTCAAGGTTTATAATCCTAGTTCTAGAGAAGTAGAATTCGTCTTGGTGAGCCTGTTCATCAAGATTGAGGTTTTGTTTGAAATCTTGTAACTTTAATCATTCAATAAAGTTTACAAATTGTGATTTCTGATTCACTGTTTCATTGATAGTTGAATATTAAAGTGTTATTCCGCAACTCCTTTAATATTGTTTCTGAGTTCATTATTCTTGTTAAGAATTAGATCCTGACAAGAATATACTCAGCTTCTGTTGTGGATAAGGACACTGTGGTTTGCTTCTTACACTGCCAAGATACTAGTCTTGCACCCAACAGCTGACATCCCCCTGAAGTAGACTTTCTATCCATATTAGCACCTCCCAAATCACTGTCTGAATATGCAATAAAGTCAAAGTTGGATTCATAAGGATACCAAAGCCCTAATCTAGGTTGCCCTCTTAAGTATCTGAAAATCCTTTTAACTGCTTGAAGATGTGACTGCTTTGGCTTGACTTGGAATCTGGCACAAACACACACTGGAAACATGATATCTGGTCTTGAGGCTGTGAGATACATGAGAGATCCAATCATTGATCTATAAAGATGGACATCAACATCCTCCCCCTCAAGGTCAGCAGTGATCTGTTTGTGTGTTTCCATTGGTGTGCTTGCTGGCTTTGAGTCTGATAAACCATACTTATCTAGGATGTCTTTCACATACTTTGATTGACTTATGAAAATCCCATCTTTCTGCTGTTTCACTTGAAGTCCAAGAAAGAAAGTGAGTTCACCCATTGCACTCATTTTGAAGCTCTTGTGCATCAACTCTTCAAAGTCTCTACACATCTGTTCTTTTGTAGATCCAAATATGATGTCATCCACATTGATCTGAACAAGTAGGGTGTCTTTCTTACTTCTTTTACTAAAAAGGGTCTTGTCAATGTTTCCCCTTTGAAACCCATTTTCCAAGAGATAGGTAGACAGCGTATCATACCATGCTCTTGGGGATTGATGAAGACCATAAAGTGCTTTCTTAAGTTTTTATACTCTGTCAGGATATGATAGATTTTCAAAACCAGGGGGCTGACAGACATATACTTCTTCATCAATTGTTCCATAGAGAAAGGCACTCTTCACATCCATTTGATATACCTTGAACTTCTTATGTGAGGCATAGGCTAGAAACAACCTAATTGCCTCTACCCTTGCAACTGGAGCAAAGACTTCCTCATAGTCTATGCCTTCTTCCGGAGTGTACCCTTGAGCCACTAGCCTTGCTTTGTTCCTTATTACAATTCCTCTCTCATCCTTTTTATTTCTGAAAATCCACTTGGTGCCAATTGCTCTATGACCTTTTGGAAGGTCCACCAAGTCCCAAACATCTTGCAATTTAAATTGAAGCAACTCTTCTTGCATGGCTTCTATCCAACTTGAATCTTTCATTGCATCATAAGCCTTCTTAGGCTCAATCTGAGATAGAAAGCAAGAGAGTACAGTATCTTGCTGATCCTGCAACTCTTGAAGTCTGCTTTGATTCCTAGTTATCATAGGAGAAGTGATGTCTCCTATTACCAGCTCTGGAGGATGATTCTTCTGAGTTCTTGTCTGGTGACTAGGTTCTTCATTAATTCCAACATCTAGATTGGAATCATTTAAGTCAGCTGAGGGGGTTTCATCAGCTACTTCTGGCTCTTCATCTCTTCTTTCTTCTTTACTCTGTATTGGTTCAGTAACAGTCTCCTTTACAGATTTCAACAGGTTTTATTGTAGGTATGGGAAAGATCACAGACTGTGGAATAATCTTTTGAACTTTTTCATCCCCTGATCCTCTACTACCTGATCCTGCATAATCATCACTATTGAAACCCAAAGAGTTAGTTAGTGAATCAATGTCAAATAACCACTGAGGACCAGAACCAATTGGATTTGGTGTGTTCTCATTGCATTTGACATTGTCACTTTCCTCAATTATTCTAGAAGAAGAACTAAAAACTCTGTAGGCCTTACTCTAAGATGAGTAACCAACAAGAAAACCATCATCTGCTTTGCTATCAAACTTTCCTAAGTGAGTTTTGGTATTGAGAATGGTACAAGGACATCCAAAAGGTTTGAAAAATCCAATAAATGGTTTTCTTTTATTTAAAAGCTCATATGGTGTCTTGTTTTTAGGCTTGACTACTAGAACCCTGTTTTGGACATAACAAGCAGTATTAACTGCTTCAGCCCAGAAAGTAATTGGAAGTTTTGAATCAACTAACAGAGATCTAGCAGCTTCAATCAGTGTCCTATTCCTTCTCTCATCAACACCATTTTGTTGTGGAGTCCTAGGAGCACTGTATTGCCTCTCAATTCCTTTTTCCTCACAAAAGGTGTTTATATCAACATTTTTAAATTCAGTACCATTATCTGACCTAATGACTTTTACCTTTTGATTTGTTTGGTTTTCAATTCTTAGAATAAAGGATTTGATCAGTCCACTTGTCTCATCCTTAGTTCTTAGAAAATATACCCAAGTAAATCTAGAGTAATCATCAACAATAACTAAGCAGTATGATTTCTTACCTATACTCATAACATTTGTAGGACCAAACAGATCCATGTGCAACAACTGAAGAGAAGAAGAAATTGTGTTCAACTCTTTGGACTTATGAGAAGTTTTGTGTTGTTTGCCTTTGAGACAGGAAACACAATGATCATCACATGAAAAGACTTTTGAAGGCAAACCTCTTACAAGGTTGTTTTTAACAAGTTTATTCATTGTTTTAAAGTTCATGTGACACATCCTTCTGTGCCAAATTGATGATTCATCCAAAGAGGCTTTTGAAACAAGACAGTTTAGGGATGAATCAGTTGAAACATTTTCCATATCCAAACAATAGACATTATCCTTTTTGGGAGTTCTTAGTAATATCATCTTTTCATCAACTACCTTGAATCCAGGGGCAAAGATAATGCATTCAGAATCAGTGAATAATACTATGCTTTTTGTCACAAACCTGTGATACACTTAACAGGTTGTACCTTAACTGCTCAACATAGAAAACATCTTCAAAGGTCATCTTACCTTTTGTTACATCTCCCTTACCACTGATCTTACCTCCATCTGGAGTATTACCAAAGGCAACATGTCCTCCATCAATTTTCTTGAAATTCTTGAGGCAAGCCATGTTCCCTGTCATGTGCCTAGAGCAACCACTATCAACATGCCAGATGCTCTTTCCCTTGAGCTGCTGGTGCCCTGCACATAAGATAAAACAATTAGTATTGATTGGGAACCCAAGCCAACGTGGTCTTGGGTCTCTCTTTCTCATCAAAGTATTTACATTCCTTTTTTATGAGATTTTTAAAATCAGAGCACTCTTTAATGGAGAACTTTGTCAAGATGATTGGTCTAGCAGCACAAACACTAGAAGCAATACTAACCTTAGAAGTACTAACAGAGTTAGCAGCACTAACAGGTTTAGCAGTACTAACCTTGTTAGGAGCACTAACAGAGTTAGCAGTATTAACATTTGAAGAAGTACTAACAATGTTAGTTTTAGAAGTACTAATACTCTTAGCAGCACTAACATTGGTAGCAGTAGTATTGCTTCTAGCAGCACTATTTGTAGTAGCAGTACTAACAGTTTTAGTGCTTTTGGGAATCCATATCTTGACACTTTCTTTCACAGTCTTTTTCTTCATGTGGCTTTTAGATTTAACAGGTTTTTAGCCACATGGTTCCTTTCATCCTTCCTATAACCAAAGGGTTTTTGCATAGATCTTTGAAAATTTATCCTTTGGTTGATAGGATTGAAGTAACAGTGCTTGGCAAGATGGTTCATTTTGCCACATATGAAACAAGGTTTTGGTCTGATGATTCTACTCAGATCAACTCCTTGTTTATGAGCCCACTGATTATTCCAATTTCTTTGATTGCCCATCCTTTTATCATGTTTTAGAACTCCTTGTTTCTGAGCCTCTAAAACATGATAAAAGGAGGGACAATCAAAGAAGGTATGGCATCAGGGTCAAGGCCCTCACTAGACCATCCCACTGAGAGCCAATCCCAACCTTCATTCACTATATCAATCCCTCAGTCCCTTATTCAAAAACCAACTTCACCCATCACCAATACTTACATAAGGAAAAAGGTAAAGAAGGCTCCTTCCCTTCTTGTACCTTCACCCACAAATCCTTTAAGCCCTCTAATGGAGAATTCTCCATTAGAGAATATCTATAGGGAAACCACAGGGGTGTCTCCCAACCCCAAGGAGGTGCTCACTGAGGAGATGCATGAGCATATGGGTGAGAAGGCTGCCACTACTCCTGCTAGCACAGAGGAGGCCAGTGGTAACATCAATAAGACCTTCCCCATGGCAACTTTGGGTGAGCAATCATCCAAGGGTCCCAGGTGCCAAGAACCCAAGGGGGTAGCAGGTGCTTCTGCTAGGCAGAAGACCTCTACTACTAAAAGATCCAATGATCCTCCAAGGGTGGTAAACACACCCAAAGGAGGTGAGGACAGATATGACTATCAGGAATTGATGGATACAATGGGAAACATTAATCTGGATGTTATCAAACAGGGAGCAGACATAAAAGAGATGAAATTGGTAATTCTGTCTCAACAAGTGCAGATTACCAAACTGAAGAAGCTAGTGAAGAAGTTGGTGCAGAAAAGGAAAAGAAAACAGTATGTCCTGAAGAAGAGGGGAGATGCTTTCAAAAAGGGGGAGAAATAGGATGAAAAGAAGAAACAAAGTCCCATTGGTATGGAAGCACAGTTTGAGGGGGAGCAGAATAGGGAACCAGTAACCAAAGAAGCAGAAACTGTTAACCTAGCAGCAGAAAGTAGTAAGGCAGCAGTAACTGAAAAGGTAGCAGCAGTAACAGGGCTATCTGTTGAAGAATTAGAGATTGCAGAAACATTGATCAAAGCCAAGAATGACACTCCTAAGGCTACTCAAAAGGCCAAGGGAGTGGTCATTAAAGAAGGAGGTCTTAAGCAAAAAAGCAAAGAAATCAGTGAGGCAGAATTGAAGAAGAAAGGAAAGGCTAAGATGGTTGAACCTGAGCAAACCTTAAAGCAGCAGAAACAGATAGAGCTAGATGAAGAAGTGGCAAAACAACTTCAAGCAGAGATGGAAAAGGAGGAACAACTCCAATCTGAAAAGGACAGAGAGCTTGCACTGGATATGGCTAAAAAGCTCAATGAAGAGTATCAAAAGAGCATGCAAACTGCAGCTGAGGCCAAGAAAAGTATAGTAAAAGCAACCAAGCACAGACTGCCTTCAAAGATTCAGAAAAGACAACCCTATAAGACCTTTTTGGCCAATCAAGAAAGGAGAAAAATGATAAACTTTCTGAGAGGCTCAATTGGTGTAAAAGGAGAGATGTTTGCTAACATGGCATACAGCAAAGTTGAGGAGCTATATAAAAAGGAAATGGCAAAGCTTCAACGGGATTCCTCTCAAAGGGAAGAAGAAGAAGAAAGGAGGATGAAAGAGAGGCATGATCTCAACATCCAACAACCCTTTCCTGAGGAAATCACTCCTTCAACCACTCCTTCAAAGGAAAAGGATGAAGAAAAGAAGGAAGAGCAAGTTGATGTAGAAGCCAAATCTGCAAAGAGAGTAAAGACCAAAGCTTCCAAGAAACAGTTCAAAAAGCCAAGGATTGAAGAAGCAGAAAAAGAGGTAGAACCATCTGTTGCAGGTCATACAGAGCAAACAAGTCAAAGTGCACAACAACCAAATCAATCTGATGAGCATGTTGGTCTTTACATGACTTTAATAGAACCAGTACAGGCTGTTCCCATTTCTGTGAAGGCACCAGAAGTCATCTTTTGGGATATTCTGAGGGACAACAGAGAAGAATACTTCAGACTCAAAAGAATTGGTGATATATTTGAAGTATAAGCAACTTGGGGGAAAGTGGTCAGAAGTTGTTCAAGGGCTGACTTAGAGGAAATGCACAAGGTGGGAATCAAGCTATATGAGTCTGTTATGAAAGGAACTGAAGAAAGTATACTCAAAGTTGCTATGGAATACTTATGTATGATGTTTGAACCAGAAAAAGAGGTGTACAGGATAAAGGATCTACATCATGAGTATGGGTTTAAGAAGATTGATAAGTGGATGCTATTTGAAAACTGTGGTGTCTACATGATCACAATAGACAACTGCTATCATGAGTATTTTCTAGTGGACAAAGTGTATGATCATAGCAAGGTAAAGTTAGAAGGAATGCTGAAAGCCAAGCTAGTGTGTGCAAAAGAATCTGAAATGGCCAGAATTGTGATAAGAAGAACAATAAATCAAAGTCTGGGACTGGATCCAAATTTGGGCAACTAAGCTGAGGTTTTGAAAGCATCTTGAAGACCATATCTGAAGAACTTGACTTCTCTTCCTAAAAGTCAAGTTAGGGGGAGATTGTTGGGAATTTAAGATTTGTTCAAGTATGGTTAATGCTGCTAGTACATCATGATTACTACTGCTAGTAGATTTAATATTGCTTGGAGAGTTAGTACTGCTAAGGATTACTACTGCCAACATGATTAATACTGCTGAGGAGTTTAATGCTGCTGAAGATGGTTAATACTTCTGAAGAAGGTTAGTGCGGCTTATGAGATGAAGACTCAGTATGGAATGAAGACAGCTGTATAGAAGACTTGCTAAAGAGAAGGAGATAATTATGGACTGAAGATCAATTGTATTTTGATAATTATCTTGTAATATGTCTTGTATAAATAGTATAGAAGACTTTGATAGAATTAACTTTTGATTAATACGTTTTCGAGAGAGAATTAACCTCAAGGTTTATAATCCTAGTTCTAGAGAAGTAGAATTCGTCTTGGTGAGCCTGTTCATCAAGATTGTGGTTTTGTTTGAAATCTTGTAACTTTAATCATTCAATAAAGTTTACAAGTTGTGATTTCTGATTCACTGTTTCATTGATAGTTGAATATTAAAGTGTTATTCCGCAACTCCTTTAATATTGTTTCTGAGTTCATTATTCTTGTTAAGAATTAGATCCTGACAGTCTAAGTCTAGACATCTTACATTCATGCCTAGTTCGCTTAAACTAGATCTCTGATACCAACATGTAACATCCTAAAATTCAGAGTAATTTAAAACTTCATAAATAAGGCAATATGACATCTGTATTGCTATAAACTTCTCAAAAACTGTATCAGTCCTTAAGACTTTACAAAAAAACATGTACGGATTTAGAATTCATCAACAGACTAATCTAAACAAAACTATCTAGATTACATCAGTTGACAATCCAAAATTCACCAAAAGAATGGGACTTAATAATGCCCAACTATCAATACTTTAGTCATCTCAAAATGCCCCGAGACCCAACTCGTCTCTCAAAACCCAGTGCATCCCACTGCTAAGGGAAACCTGTTATACATATCATTTGAGAAAAAGTGTTAGGCTTATAAAGCCTAGTGAAAACATACAGTTTATACAAAATCAGAGATATAAACATTTGCATCCAAACGGAAATCTTTCAAACGAGAATTTCCAAGTTCTCCATTGATAGGAACATAATCCATTTAAAATAAGGTCATAAACCTTCTTTCCAGAACTTCACAATTTAATGCACAAGTAGTTCTTTTATAAACTTCCCGAAATAGAAACATCAGTATTATAAGGAAATCTTTTCATAAAGGTTTAATTTATAAAAGATAGCATTTCGCCACCACCGGGCCCTTTCAGTCCAAAACTCATCATACGATGACAAAAGAACCATTTTACCACGGATTGAGGTGTAACACAAAGTAGACCACCAATCCGAGTTATGAGCTAAACAATTGGAATCAAGGATACGAACACAAAGGTCCGTGCTACAACGTGAGATCTAGCCACCAAGAAAAACCAATGTATACTCCTTCACTAGGATCACTATGAACCATGGCTAGTATCCGGCCTCACATAACCGTACCAAGTTGCCCCCGAGGATCATATGCATCCATAGCTACAAAATGGGGAATATGACATCCCAATAATACAGTCGACTCAAAACCTAGGGATCCGCTAGTAATGGTACAGACTCGTCACAACAACATATGTGACCAACCATAAATAAACATATGGTATAAACACATTTTTATAAACAAAATGTCATTTCCAGTTCAACTTCTGGTAAGAATGAAAATCATTAAAAATGAGTTCTTAAACATTCTTTTCGCATATCCACATAATGTACAAGTAAAACATCATTTTACTTCAATAAGATGAGATCCATCATTTTAGTAAACACAAATGATCGGGAACCCTACAATCTCCCAAAACTCAAGTTATATCAAATATGTAGAAAACTTAAATCTGAAACCATTGAGATACATAGGAGTTCCAAAATGTAACTTTTGATATGTATAAAGTTTAAAATGATAGTAAGAACTCACCCAATATGTTTATACGAAAACCCGAAGAACCAGATATCGACCCCCTTGCGAAGACGAAGCTTTCTACACCGAAACCCTGAGCAATGCACTTAATACTAGCGATTAACAGAAGCTCGAAGATCCAAAGAAACCCAACCAAACTTAGAGAGAGAGATAAATATTTAGAGAGAGATAGATTCTGAGAAAAAATCTCACAAATGAGATATTTGTGGCTGAAGCCACTTAAGTCGGCCAGTGACGTTCGCGGGTTATGCCGCGACCTTAACTCGCGGCATAACTCGCCCGTGTTCTCAAACCCTACAACCAACAGCGGACATCGCGACTAATGTCGCGACTATAAGTCGCGAGCAAGTCGCGGAACTCACTGGAAGGTTCCAACTTCACCGAACAACATAAAATTCGAACGATAAACTAATGATGGTGATACGACAAGAGCTTAACACTAGAATACCAAGATTACATAACGAAATTCGGGGTGTTACATGAAAGCTCTCTCTCTGTTTTCTCTCTTAGATGAACAGTGTTCTTAGTTGTTGTTTTAATATGAGATCAGATTGTATGAGTTGTGAGATAATCTAATATCTCACCTAACATAACAATACATAATATCTAAACTAATAATATCTAAACTAAATATCCTAAAATATCTAATAATGGATATTTAGGAATAATAATAAAATACTAAAAACAAACTTTGGCATTTTATTACAAACTAGCTTTAGACTTATATTGAGAATGGCTTTTCAGCTTTAGCTTCAGATTCTAGTCTTTAGATTGGATGATCTTGAATCCAATAAATCTGTGATCTAACACTCATCTTGAAGCTGAAAATGCAAAAGTGAGTACCTAAATATTCTTGCCACCCCAAACCGAGTCCAAAGACTCGGTTGTCTGTGAAGTGGGGTGATTGCATCCAGATTGTCGATTGAACCCAAAACCTATGGTTCGGCGATCTCTCAACTTGTAGCTAAGGATTACTACTATTGAACTCCAACCATCAACAAGACTTTCATGAACTCATTCTATTGCACAATAGCTCTATGAAAATTGCCCACAATTCTAATCGGCAGTTAAACCAATGTGGGTTCTTATCAGCAGTTAAGCACATAGCTACACCACAAATAACAAAGAATGACTACAATGATGAAAGAAAATCACTAAGCTCTAACAACCCTGTCAATAGATCATAAACATCCATAGGAACACATAACACCCACTTCCTTTTTGACAAAGAGATAACTCAAGGAAAGTTTAAAATCATCATGCCAACGCATGAATAATCACAATATTTTTCTCTTTAAGTCACAATCCACATGAAGCACATAATAATCTCAGATCTTTTCTTGCATGGGTTGAAAACCCCAACTTGAAGAACACAAAAGTGAAGTGGAGAAATATGTTACCTTTGAAGCTTTTAAGGGTTCCAAGAACACACTTGAATGAAAGTAGGATGAACTAGCCCCTTGGATTGTGGGAATCGCCGGAAAAAATGTATGGGAGTGGTGTAAATCGGTGGTGGAGGTGGTGGGAATGGCAGAGAAGTCGATAGCCTTGGA
Source organism: Arctium minus (assembly GCA_954870635.1). Lineage (NCBI taxonomy): Eukaryota > Viridiplantae > Streptophyta > Magnoliopsida > Asterales > Asteraceae > Arctium > Arctium minus. Next base: position 16,037,169 of record OX941095.1, read on the forward strand.
GAGAATTAGGGTTAGGAAAGGGTACCTGTCGATTGCGACTAAAATAAAGCTTAGACAGTTCGGGCGGGTTTTTGTGACATCTGTCAACCAGAACCTTCAGGTTAGCAACAGAGTAGCGTAACACATGTCTTAACATGTAGAATTACTCATGATAACTTAATTATGGTGGCTAAGGTTTAGTTTTCTAAGATTCCCGGCAGTGCGCTTAGAATATCCGGTTACCGCACGTAACAGGATACACTGTCTTATAAAATGCCAATCCAATAAAAATTAACATTTTATTATATTAATAATAATATGTGGGTTAAATATAAAAATTAATTAATCAAATATAAATTCTAAACTTTAAGTAATCAAACCAAAAATTTACGTAGATAATTGAGAATTTACCTACCTTTGATCTCTCTTTTTATAAAAATTACATATTATGTATGTATATATATATATATATATATATCAAAAAAATGAGAGAGAAAGAGAACCGTCCACCTCTCTCTCCCCCAACCAAACTCCTTCTTTTTAAATCTCTTTTCCCTCAAAGCCCCAATTCTCTAGTAACCATCTCATTTCCCTACATCTCTCTCTCTCCTTTTCTTGGCTGAAAATCAGCCCCAAAACCCTCTCAAATCCATCAAACTTTGAAGATCAAAAATCATCTCTAGTGTGGGTAAGTACAATATCTTGCATTCTTCTTCATCTCCTTCTTTTCTTGCATTTTCTTTCATTTTACTTGCATTTTTCTTCACTTTCTTGAGGTTTCTGAAAAGAAGGACCTTCATAGGCCTTCAAATGGTAGGTTAGACGTCAAAGCATGTAAAATGTTAAGAAATGGTGATAACCCATGATCCATGTAATCAAAACTCAAGAAAATGGAGCTTAGAAGACATGCATGTCTACTTTCTCATCATATAAGATGGTAGAATTCATGCATGTGTATCTCCTTCTTTGTAATCTAAAGGATGTCATTTTACAAAACTTATTTTAAAAATCATTGTAAAAACGTTTTTGAACAAAAAAAGACCACCCTTTGGGTGAGAATAAAAGTTAAAAAGTATTCATGTTGCCATGAAATTTCATTTTAGAATCTAGCAGATTGCATGCATGTTCTTGCTTCGGCCATAACTTGAAAAATATTCAACCAAATATTATGAATCTTCTTCTGGAACTTTATTTTGTGAGTTACAAATGTAACACAACTGGATTCATTCAAAAATATTGATTTTTGTCCCCTCATCCTCACCTATAAAGTTATGTGCGCAGGATGAATCTGTCTGGACAAAAACCTCCATTCAAACAACCATAACCATCTTTTAAATCCATAAAAATTTATGATTTTTCTTCCTAAAGTAACTTTGATGAGTCAGAATTCAAACAAAATTGGTTTCAATTAAAAATATGAAGATTTGGGTGTTCAACCACTTATAAAAAATTTAGTGTGCAAAACATCATATTCTGGCAGATTGGAACTCTTGACATAAAAGGACCATAACTCACTCATTAAGTATCCAAATTAGGTGAATCGTTTTCTGGAAGTTTCATAATTGAGTTAGGTTTACAACCCAATTTGAATCACCGAAAAACAATAAGTTTTGACCCGTCAAATTGATGTGACAAAAAGAGTGTGCAGGTTGCCTTGATAACTGTGACACTTAAACTTGCATGTAATGATTATGTTACCTAAGCACCTCTAAAAATGGTTCATTTTATGTCAAAAGTTCCCTAAGACAATAAATTTAAATGTATAAATATTTTGTTAAATAATAAATTTGGGAAAATACTTAAATATGTCAATAAGTGAACCTAAATTTCTGCCAGCAGAAAAGTAAAACTCTAGTTCTAGAAAAAAAATAAGTTTTGGGTTGTTAAAAATAATAATAGGCTTATAAGTTATAGTCTTTGTTAAAATATCAAATAATATGTATATATATATACCCTTGTAATAAAAAAATGTTATCCTTATAAATAAGAGATTTATAAAAATTCGAACTCGGGTTAAATCATGATCCAAGGAATTATCTGCTAAGCGTATAACTCGTAAATTTAATTTTCTAACAGTAAACTTCCAATAGCTTCATAAAAACAATAATCTTCATATATTCAACAATGCAAAATAATATTTAAACTGAGTACCTAACCCATAAGGCATTTTATAAGATACGTTGATCTAAGCATAGCTTTAGCCCAAACTGTTAGGCCCAGAACTAATAGTGTGCTTCACTTCCATAGGAAGGACCTAGAACTGGGCATATGAGCAACTGTGCAACAACTCTTGGAATCTTTGCCGAACATTGTGAGTATTCACAACCCCTCTTTTAAAGTTTTTATACGTTTTGGGGTGGAAATCATGTAAATTTACAAATTGTTTCTACTGAATGATCGTTCGTTAAACTTGTCGAATTTTGAATTAAATTGTTTATGCACTATGGTATGTATACTTTACACTGCAAGAGAGTATTCACAGCCCCTCTTTTATCGTTTTACATATTTTGGGGTGAAAAGCATGTTACAATTGCAACTTGTTTCTACTCTCAAATGATTGTTCATTACAATTTGTTGAATCTTGAATTTAAATATTTATGCACTATGGAATGTATACTTGACGATGCAATTGAGTACTAAATGAATAAGTCGCCACTGTTGGACACTACCTATTAGCCCGAACTGGGGCCGGTGGTACTAGTGGATAGCGCTATTAGGGTTGACAACCTCACTTTTAGCCGTTAAGCTAGAGGTGCACTTTGCCATTAACGTTACTTGACTCAAAAGGGGTCGTTGACATTTTGCCTTACCCATGTGGAGTTAGTCCACCGCTGTGGTATGACGCGGTTCTTTTTAAGGGGCGTTGAATTGTCGAAAGGTTTGGTAGTGGCTCAATGCTACAGCATTGTCGTATACATGATAACCCGTGCATATATTAGAACAATCATTTCATAAATATTTCGTGAACAAATATTTCACAAAAGTTTCTAAACTTTGCATACAACTACTTTTATGCGTATGAAAACCTGTGTACTCACCAACTCTATGTAGTTGACCTTTTCTTTAAACATGCTTTTCAAGTACTAAGGTAAGGACCGATAATTAGGATGCATGAACGTGTGTGACAACAATCATCCCGGCAAATATTGAATGTTTTGTCTAATTATTGTAATAGCCGTACTTTTGGGAATGATTTTGAATATCATGGTTGTAAACGTAAACATATTTTATTATATTTTTAAATGTTGTGGTTGGTATTATTTATTACTTTATGCCATGAAACCGTGTGCTGTCATATCTCGTGTTTCCGCTTTAGCGGGGTGTGACAGTTTTGGCGCGGGTTGGCCCGCGCTATAACTCGCGTCGTGTTCTATTGACTTTCAAATCGACAGGGCACCGAGCGGCTTATGGTGCGACTTAGTCCGCCCGGTGACTCGCCCCATGCACTGATATTTTTCCAATTGACAGTACACCGGGCGGCTTATGGTGCGGGTTAGCCCGCCCGGTGACTCGCGTCGTGCAAGAATTTCACCCTCACAGAGTCTGGGGCAGTTAGTACCACGGGTTAACCCGCCTGGTAAATCGCCCCAGTCAATTTTCTCACTCTCGAAAGATTTTCTCCTCCCACCTCATTGACATTATTTCTCAAGGGATTTCAAACAGAAAAGACACACACTAAAAAGCAAAACTAACAAGAACAAAGAACAAACTTAGTTGAAAACAAAATAACAAACAAACCTCTGGTGGGTTGCCTCCCACCCAGTGCCTTATTTAGTGTCGCGGCTCGACCTCTTTCTCCGTTTACTCCCTTGGTGTGTCAAGGTATACGCTCGATGGTTCCATCGATTCACCCGCTGCATATGGTTTCACCCGCTGCCCGTTCACCTTAAAAGTAGATCCGTCTTTTCCTTGTAGTTCTATTACTCCATACGGAAACACTTCCTTGATAGTGAAATGTTAATGTACTGTATTTAGAAAGTTTTGTAAAGTCATCCTTAGTGAATTAGGCTTTATCATTAGCAAAATGGGTTGGGCTAAAATGTGTAACATAGGTGATTGGGGTATAAATAGGAGGTGTTTTGTAATCTGTTTGTAACTTTTCATTCACAATGTAGCTTTCAATGTTGTAAGTGTTTCTAGTGAGAGAAACTCTTTCTCTCTCTAGATTGTGAATAATACAATCATTTCCAACCCAATCTACTCTTGTTCAATCTTTCTTACATTGATTTAATTACGAATTCATGACCTAACATGTGGTATCAGAGCCTAATCGAAGAAATCATTCATCGAAACGATCGAATTCGTGATTTTTTCAATGGAACAGTACTGTAGTCGCATGAACAGTAACGAGTTTTTCAAATTCTTCATTTTTGGAGCTTAATTGTTCGAGATTTGATGCTAGATTGATTAAGTGATTAGAGTCGAATTAGTTGTAATCAATCACATTGTGTAATTTCAATCTATTTAGAAGATTTAGTCGATTTTGAGATTTTTTTTTGTTCGATAATATTTTTTTACTGTGTTGAGATCGAATTCTGGTTTCAAGATGTTTTTAAACAAGATCATCAACTACAAAGTTGTTCAGAAGTGAATTTCGAGCATGATCACAAAGTTGCATCTCAAAAATCGAAGAAATGTGAAAGATTTGGTGTTTTCAAGATCTTAGACTCAAAAACGCGCTAGATCGCAAGAACGCGCAAGTTCGTCGAAAACGCGCAAGGTTCATCTGTAGAACACGCTAGCTGAAGAACGCGCAAGGATAGAGAGAAACGCGCTAAGGATGTCTGCGAGTTTGATATTGTCAAATTTTTCTAAGTCCTGAAACACGCTAGATGAAGCGTGCGAGTTTGGGAAATGTGCAACTCGAAGCTTGCGAGTTTGAGCAAAAGCACTAGATGCAGCGTGCGAGTTTACTAAACGCGCAAGTCGAAGCTTGCGAGTTTGGGCGATTATTTTCCTTCGGCCTGCGAGTTTCATGCTTAGCGAGTTTGGATTTTGTCAGATTTTTTCTAAGGTATAAAACGCGCATGAAGAGGCCTGCGAGTTTCAAGAACACGCACATCACATTTAGCGCGAAGCATTATGAACAGTGCTTTGCGAGTTTTTTGTTATGCGAGTTTTAATGGTGCGAGTTCTGAGCATTTGCGACAAGTTACTGTTCACACCCATTTTTGCGACAAGTTGCCTTGTGAGATTTAACTGTCAAATTTTTCCTCAGATATCTTCCACCCTGCCCAGTAGTGCTTGCTACAAGTTGTATCCTCCGACAAGCTTACCAGATTAAGTTCTTAAGCTGAATTCCTATTCAACTTGCGGTCAAAGACATATTTGATGTTATATACTGAAGATGCACTTTGAATGTCATGTCATAATCCACACATATCATTCTTGTGAGCGTTAAGGAATGTGTTGGGTTTACTAAAGATTAAAAGTTGTCTTTATGTGCACTCAGTCGAGGTTACTGTCCACATCAGATCTGATATTTTAGTTGATACTCCAAGAATAAGAGCTACTTTCAAGGGGGAGCCGAAGTTGTTTGAAGTTTAAGCAACGCTAAAGTTTTTCAAAGAAATCAAGGGGGAGAAGAGTTGAAGATGATAAGAGATGATTCCTTTACAAAACTTTAGGGGGAATGTTAATGTATTGTATTTAGAAAGTTTTGTAAAGTCATCCTTAGTGAATTAGGCCTTATCATTAGCAAAATGGGTTGGGCTAAAATGTGTAATATGGGTGATTGGGGTATAAATAGGAGGTGTTTTGTAATCTGTTTGTAACTTTTCATTCACAATGTAGCTTTCAATGTTGTAAGTGTTTCTAGTGAGAGAAACTCTTTCTCTCTCTAGATTGTGAATAATACAATCATTTCCAACCCAATCTACTCTTGTTCAATCTTTCTTACATTGATTTAATTACGAATTCATGATCTAACATGAAGGGGCCCGACCACCTAGACTTCAGTTTACCTGGGAACAAGCACAATCGTGAATTAAACAATAAAACGTTCATACCCGGTGTGAGTACCTTTTCGCGAATGCATTGGTCATGGAATCGTTTGGTCCTTTCCTTGTAGATGAGAGCATTCTCATAAACATCTTGCCTGATTTCATCCAATTCATTAAGTTGAAGGAATCGGCGCTTTCCGGCGGCTTGAAGGTCCATATTTAACTGTTTAATTTCCTAAAAGGCTTTGTGCTCAAGCTCGACCGGTAGATGGCATGACTTACCAAATACCAAACGATAAGGAGTAGTGCCAAGTGGAGTCTTGAATGCTGTCCGGTAGGCCCATAACGCATCGTCTAGCTTAGATGACCAATCCTTTCGTGAAGTACTGACAGTCTTTTCAAGGATTTGTTTAATCTCACGATTTGACACTTCAGCTAGTCCATTTCCCTGCGGATTATATGGAATGGTAACCCGATGTTTGACAGAATATTTCTTGAGTACAGCATCCAAATAGCGGTTATAGTAGTGGCTTCCTCCATCACTGATTAACGCCCGTGGTACCCCAAACCTTGAGAAAATATGTCGTCGAATAAAGTTTATTACCACTTTAGAATCGTTTGTGGGGGTTGCTATTGCTTCCACCCACTTCGACACAAAATCCACCGCGACGAGAATATATTCATTTATGTGCGATTGTGGGAAGGGACCCATAAAATCCATGCCCCAAACATCGAACAACTCCACTTCCATAAAGATGTTCATGGGCATTTCATCCCTCTTCGTTATATTACCAACTCGCTGACATCTGTCACAATGGAGAATGAAATCTATGGCATCTTTAAACATAGAAGGCCAAAAGAAACCCTCTTGTATCACCTTTGCTACTGTCCTATCAGTACTAAAATGACCACCACATTCTAACGTATGACAGTGTGTTAGAATGTTGATCTTTTCATCCTCGGGCACACATCTCCTTATCATGCCATCTGCACACATCTTGAATAAACATGGCTCATCCCAATAATACTGTTTTGCGTCAGATAGGAATTTCTTCCTTTGATGCGAGTTAAGCTTGTACGGTATAACGGAACTCACCAAATAATTCACAATGTCTACGTACCATGGTTCATAATGGCTTACCTTGAACAATTTCTCATCAGGAAACGAATCATTAATGATAGATTCGTCTTCTGCTCCATTATTTTCAAGTCTAGAGAGGTGATCGGCTACTGTATTCTCCGAGCCCTTTTTATCTAGAATCTCCAAATCAAACTCTTGGAGTAGTAACACCCAACGGATGAGCCTTGGCTTTGCATCTTTCTTCGCCATAAGATATTTTAGAGTTGAGTGATCCGTATAGACTATCACCTTGGCTCCCACCAGATATGACCGGAATTTCTCACAAGCATAGACAATCGCAAGTAATTCCTTCTCGGTCGTCGCGTAATTGACTTGATCCTCATCAAGTGTCTTACTAGCATAATAGATGACGTGCATCTTCTTATCTTTCTTTTGGCCCAAGACTGCTCCTACCGCGATATCACTTGCATCACACATGAGAATGAATGGAAGACTCCAATCAGGTGCGGTCAGGATTGGCCCTGAGATTAGCTCCGTCTTCAACCTGTCAAAAGCATGAATGCATTCATTAGTAAAATCAAACTTCGCATCTTTAAGAAGTAATGAACACAAGGGTTTAGAGATTTTAGAAAAATCCTTTATGAACCGCCGGTAGAATCCGGCGTGACCCAAAAAGCTTCTGACTCCCTTCACCGAATTTGAATACGGTAAATTCTCGATCACAGCCACCTTTGCCTTATCAACTCCGATCCCGGCCTTCGAGACCTTATGTCCAAGTACAATGCCTTCAGTAACCTTGAAATGGCACTTCTCCCAATTCAACACAAGACTCATCTCCTTACACCTTAGCAGAACCGCTTCCAGATTAGCCAAGCAAGTGTCAAAAGATGGTCCAAACACGGAGAAATCGTCCATGAAGATCTCTATAGTCCTTTCAACCATATCTGAAAAGATTGCTATCATGCATCGTTGGAAAGTAGCTGGAGCGTTACACAACCCAAACGGCATCCTACGGTAAGCAAACGTGCCAAACGGACATGTAAATGTCGTTTTGTCTTGATCTTCGGGTGCGATGCGTATCTGATTGTACCCGGAATATCCGTCTAGGAAGAAATAATATTCGTGTCCCGCTAATCGTTCCAACATCTGATCAATAAATGGAAGAGGAAAATGATCTTTCTTTATAGCATCATTTAGCTTCCGGTAATCGATAAAGACTCTCCATCCAGTGACTGTCTGTGAGGGGATAAGTTCATTGTTGTTGTTTCGGACGACTGTAATTCCTCCTTTCTTTGACACAACCTGAACCGGACTAACCCATGGACTATCCGGGACCGGATAGATGATTCCAGCATCAAGAAGTTTAAGAATTTCCTTCCGCACTACCTCCTTCATATTCGGATTCAACCTTCTTTGGGTTGAACCACCGATCGATGTCCCTCTTCTAAGTTGATGCGGTGAGTGCAAAAAGTCAGACTCAAGCCTTTAAGGTCGGCTATCGTCCACCCGATAGCCGTCTGATGCTCTCGAAGGACTCGAAGTAACTTGTCCTTATTTTCTGTTGTCAACTGGGCTGAAATGATTACCGGTAGTGTCTCCTTATCACCCAAATATGCATACTCCAAATGTGAAGGTAATTGCTTTAGTTCCAGCTGAGGAGGAACTTTTGAGGATGGTTGAGACTTTGGGAGCGGTGTTCCCAAATCCTCAACTGTTTGTTTGCGATGCCCTTTGAAGTTCGGTAATGCGTTCAACTGCATTACACTTTCACTCTCTTCATTTGAATCAGCACCGGTAAGAGCATTTTGTAGTGTGTCTTCAGAAACCACCATATTACCTTCTTCTCGGATTATAGCTTCCATGGCATCTACTAGATAGCATTCGTTTGATGCTGACTTGTGTTTGGCTGCCCGAAATACATTGAACACAGCTTCTTCTTGCCCTACTCGAAGTGTCAGTTTGCCACCCTTCACATCTATCAAAGCTCCTCCCGTGGCTAAAAATGGTCTCCCAAGTATTAGTGGTATCTTCTTATCTTCATCCATGTCGAGGACCACGAAATCTACCGGAAAGTAGAATTTATCTACTTTGTTGAGCACATCCTCGATCACGCCGTACGAGAATTTAATGGATCGATCGGCAAGTTGTAGCGTGATGTTCGTTGGTTGCACCTCTCCAAGTCCCAGTTTTTTGAAAATTGACAAAGGCATCAAATTAATACTTGCACCAAGATCACATAAAGCTTTATTAAATTCAGAGTTTCCAATATGAACAGGGATAGTAAAACTCCCTGGATCCTTGAGCTTTGGGGGAAGCTTGTGCTGTATAATAGCACTACACTCTTCAGTAAGTGCAACTGTGGCTTGTTCCTCTGTTTTCCTCTTGTTCGAAAGGATATCCTTCAAAAACTTCACATAAGATGGCATTTGTGCCAATGCATCTGCAAAAGGGATATGCATATGAAATTTTTTAAACACTTCTAAAAATTTAGCAAAATTTAAATCATCCCTGTGAGCTTTCAAACGGTTAGGATATGGCACTTTAGGAAGAGTGGTTTTGACTGGCGGCCTCACTGTGGTGCTTTCTTCCCTCTCTTCTTTCTTCTCAACTTCCGGTCTGTCCATATCTATCTCTTCATCTACTTTCTCTTCAGTATCATCCTCTACTACTTCAGACTCTCTTCTTTCCTCTACCACTGGTTCACCCGCTGGAGTATTGCTCAACTCTCTTCCGCTTCGTAATTGAATCGCATTACAATCTGCTCTTGTTTGCTTCTCTGTTTGACTAGGGAACTGACCTTTGTTTCAAGATTTCAATGCTTCCGCGATTTGCCCCACTTGCCTCTCTAAAATCTGGATCGAGGTCGTGTTCTGTTCAGTGGTTGCTTTAACCGTACTCACCGTGGATGTGATTCCTTCAACCCTTGAATCCATCTTCGTCATGAATTTCATCATCATTTCTTCTAGCCCTGTCTTCTTCTCTGAGGTTTGTCCCTCGTCTTGTCTCCTTTGGTTGTGCCCTAGATGACAATACACATTATTAGTATTTGACGAAGAAGGAAAATTAGAACCATTACCGTAACCTTGCTGATTTCCCGTATTCTCTTTCGAGTCGTATGATGGTTGGCTCCAAGAGAAGTTGGGGTGCTTCCTCCAACCCTCATTGTAAGTGTTGGAGAATGGATCGTTTCTAGGACGGTTACGGTTTTGCAAGAAATTCACTTGCTCGGATGGTTCAAACGGTGCAAATCGATCCATCATTCCATCATTCGGTGATTGGCTCGGAATGGTAGTGCCCTTTAGCTGGTTGGTGAGTGCAGCCAGTTGAGCTTTGATTAGCCGCAGTTCCTAATTATCTTGGACTTGGGCTACTCTCCGAACGTCAGCCCATGGCGTGTCATAGCTATGTTCAGCGAGATTTTCAATTAACTCCCACGCCTTTTCATAGGTTTTATTCATTAGGGCGCCCCCAGCAGCAGCGGTGATGTCGTTTTTAAATTGGGGATGTAATCCTCCAAAGAAGGTTTGGATGACTACCCACCCGTGTAAACTATGGTGTGGACGTCTCTTCAACATGTCTTTGTACCGCTCCCATGCTTCATATAGGGATTCTTGATCCCATTGTGCAAAATGAGTAATCTCAGCTAATAACTGAGCGGTACGGCCGGGAGGGAAAAACTTATTCAAAAATGCGGTGACCATTTCCTCCCACGTGTTGATCGAATTCGGCGGTAAGTTCTCTTCCCACATAGCTGCTCTATCACGGAGAGAGAATGGGAAACATCTCAGCTTAATGGTATCTTCAGAAACCCCGTTCCATTTTAAAGTGTTGCAGATTTTTTCAAAGGAATGGAGATGACCGTGAGGGTCTTCGGTTGGCCCTCCTCCGAATTGGTGAGCTTGGAGGAGCTGGATAGTTCCATGCTTGATTTGAAAAGAGTTGGTGGCAACCGCCTGTGCTTGTACTCCTCGTTGACCCACCACTACCGTTGTAGCATAATTCCTCATGGGAATTCGATTCGGTGGTGGTGGATTGTTATTAGCATTGTTGTTATTATTGTTGGCTGGAATCTCTCCATTTGCATTGTTATCGCCCATAATTCTACGATTCCGGTCTCTGGCCTCTCGACGAAGTTATCGTGCGGCCCTTTCTATCTCTGGGTTTAACGGCTCAAGATCTCTGAATAGTCTCCTTCTTGGCATAAACCAAAAGGAATCCTACAATAAAAAACACAAGTCGTAAGTCCCAAGGAGCAATAAAATAGAAATAAAACTTAAAATTAAAAATATCTAATCTAATAATCTTTATAAAATGTAGTGATATCAACACAAAACAAGTTCCCCGGCAACGGCGTAAAAAACTTGATAGGTCGGGTTTACACCCTTCCCAACAACCACAAGTGTACGGTGTCGTATCAAGTAATAAGTACGAAAGTACGAGTATCGAACCAAAGGAACTTGGTATTGATTACCACGAGACTATATTGACTACTAACTAGACGAAATGAGAATTGGGTTGTTTTGAAGATTTGCAAAAGGATTAAGTTGGAACGACTAAAAGGAGGCTTTTAGGAACAAAGACAGTCAACAGCTGATAAGAAAGTTGGGGCTGGATTCAAATAAGGATCGTTTTCTAAAACAAGTGATGGTTTGAATTAAATGATCACAGATTCAATGATTAATTTTAAAGTGATTGCTATACTTCCTCAAGCTATAACAATACTAGCATTTAACAATGAAATCTCTTCTTTCGAACTCAACTTCAAGTTAAAATACTCAGGAAACTGAATTTAATAGATCTATGGTGAAATCAGTATATCTCTATCCAATTTATACCATAGGCACATGACAAACACATCTAATCATCCTACACTTCTCTCGAAGACTAGGATAACCAAGAAAAATTCAAATAGCTGATCAGACTAGAATGAATTACATTAAAATTTCATCATATGCTTCATTGAGCCACAAGTATTCAAAAAACTACAAACCAAATCACAAGTTTCAAGAAACATCACCAAATAATCATCCAACCCCCAACATGAGAAGTTTAGCTCATGTTGGGGTTAACAAAAATGAAAACTGGAAGTGAAAGCAAAATAGATCTAAACATCGTTCGGAAATGAAATGTTTTGACAAAATGAACACTCCCTGAAATCCTTGAATCTTGAAGTAAAAGTATGTAACAAGATCGAGGATCCGTTCCACCAAGTCTCTCCCACCTTTTTGTCTCTTTATCGTCTTGAATTTGCTCCCAAAAATCGCCTCTAGCCGTCGCCGTCTCAATCTCTCAAAAATGCAAGATACCTAGATCTGACTGAAACAGTCGACAAAAACACCAACAGTGCGTGGCGCGACTTATGGCGCGGGTTAGGTCGCACCACAATTCGCCCGAACTTTAAAACTCGCGCGGCCCACTAACTCGCAACCCAAACCGCCCCGCATGCTGTTTTCTTCAAAATTTGAACCTTGCTAAGCACCATTCATCTCCACATTGAGTTTTTCTTCCCAAACAGCCATTTCTAGCAACTTCTTCTTAAAATCCATGCTTTCTCTTTAATTTATGTTGTCATGTACCTTTCTCTCAAAACTCGTTAGAATTACCATTATTTTATCTGGGATCAAACAAATTCTGCTCAATTCAGTGCATCAATAATGTCAAAAATTGACATTATCAGAGTTCCGGTAGGATGGCTTTAGTGACGTCATCCGGTTTGGTGAAGATAGCAGCTTTGGTGGTTTTAGTTACACCCGACTAATTTTGTCCCCGTTTGTGGGACTAGATAGTTCCGTTAGAACTCTGATACATTGTTGTAGTGATTCTTCCTTGTAACTTTAGATATTTGATATTTCAATGCTATGTATTTAAGAGTTTTTGGAAGTTTTAAATTGTATGCTATTTTCGATTTTTAGGGGTGTTACCAGTTGGTATCAGAGCTCTAGTTTAAGTGAATTAGGTATGAGTTTTAGATGCCTAGACTTAAGTTGAGACTTTAAGTATGATTGGTTCGGGTTGGGTAGAACTCTTAGTTGAGAATGGGTCGTAGTAGTCGACAAAAATGCACTAGTTGAGAAGTCTTGACTATGGGGATGAGGACTCTTATGTATATTATGTTCATAATTTCACTTAGCTACTGTTATTATGAATGTATTGTTATGTGAGTGTGCTTGACTCTACCATTATTGTCATACTTGATGTGTGCGGTAGTATGTCTTCGTTGTCAAATCTTACATCTTTATAACTCTTAACCTCAGGTCTCGTACGTGTTAGATAAGCATGGCAGATGCGCAGAGAGGAGCACAGGCACAAGAGGTTGAGTATGGCATTGGGATATGGAATCCTAGTGAATGAGTATGGTTTTGATCATTAGGTGCCCTCCCCCACATCTGAGTATGAGTCGACGAGCTCGTGACCTTGATCCTAACATTGAGCTCACAACTTGGAACGTGACCTACTTTTGTGTTCCGTCACGATTCTTGGAAATCGGGTCTCCCCCGTCATCGCAAGATGTTTTGGGACCGTATGGTTCATGTGTGGTATTTTGGAAAAGTGAACTTATTTATTTTGTCTACAAACCCTTATTATTGAATTTACGTTTAATTGATTTATATAAACTGTTTGTTCTCACTAGGCGTAAAGCCTAACACTTTTTCTCAAATGACATGTATAGAAGGTTCTGTTAGTGATGGGGCTTTCATGAAGTGAGTGTCGACTGTTGGCCGATAGCGGCAACTGTTGGAGACAAACTTTTGGGACATTGGCATACAACAAAGAGTAGTTATTTTGGGAGATTGGGTTGACAACCACCATAATCTAGATGTAACTGATTTAGATTAGTTTATTGTCAACTTGTTGTCCATTCATAGAATTTGTATACGCCATTATACATTTCCCCTTTTGGGTGATAAATTTCCTATTTTGAGATATCTTTGTGGCCTTTATTCAGGTTTAATTTTGTCCCAATTTTTAGGGTGTTACAAAATATTAACAGCAACCCATCTTTATTTTCACATTTATTATCTCGATGGTCTCAACAAAAATAGGTGTGGACCACATTAAAGCATAGTTTCCAAATAGAATGTATTTAATTGAATTAACTACAATTATGGTACCTGAGGTTTACATGTTTCTTTAAAAATCGTCCATAAACTTCAATAACTACAGTGAGCGTCCTAATGTTTGTATTTTGCTTTGAAAATCGTCCCTAGTCACTAACTTCGTTAAAATTGTCTGTTAGAGTAGGGGTATTTTCGTCCAACCATATTTTTTCTCTCTATTTGTAATTTTTCTTTGTTTTTCTTATTAAACCATAAAGCATTAGGGACCAAATTGTAATTTACTTTAATTTGTATTGATATTAATATTTAAATATTAATATTAATTTATATATATATATATATATATATATATATATATATATATAAATAGGGAGAGGTTCATTTGAGAAATGGTAAATATATGAGAAATAGAGAAGTAATCTTAGTCATTCATCTGTTTAACATTTGCGGCTTTGACCGCGAAGCACCGGATAATTTATTGTGTGGTCTATAGAAGGTAGAAGGGTAATTTCGTAAAATACACGGGATGAGTTCATATATAAATCTGTATGAATCACAAAGATTCATATATGAATCTGTTAATTAGTTCAACTGATTCATATAAGAATCTTTGTGATTCACAAAGGTTCATATATGAATCTTTGTGATTCATACAGATTCATATATGAATCATAAAGGTTCATATATGAATTTGTTAGTTAGTTCAACTGATTCATATATGAACCACAAAGGTTCATATATGAATCAGTTAAAAGAGTTCAGTTGTGAATTGCACTGATTCATATATGAACATATAGTTCATATGTGAATTATACATGTTCATATATGAACACAGCCCGTGTGTTTTGTAAAATTTACGAAATTGTCCTTCTATTTTTGGGATAGCCGCAACTTTTGACAGTCAAAGCCGCAACTTTTGACCGGTCAAAGCCGCAATATTTGACTAGTCAAATCCGATCTTGACCATATGAATGGCTAGGATTACTTCTCTATTTCTCATATATTTACCATTTCTCAAATGAACCAAACACTATATATATATATATATATATATATATATATATATATATAGAGAGAGAGAGAGAGAGAGAGAGGAAAGTTCAAATGAAAACTCAAATTTCATTGTGCACGTGAGGACAAATCTCAGTCACTCCATCTCTATTAATCCAACAACTAATATTAAATAGAGTTTTTAATTTTAAGATGCTTAGGGGTAAAAATGAAAGATAATTTAAATTCACGCCTACAATATTTGACTTTTTTATTTTCTTTTTTAATTAAAAACTTTTACCCACTAAAATTTTAAAATAAATTATCTTAAAAATTACTAATATTTTAATCAAACGAATTACATAAAAAAATGAGAATTTTGTGCTCTTCGATATGACATCCATCTCGATATAGTTTTTCGTTGTTTTAAACGTGAAATGATATGTGTTATATTCATTATGAATATTTATGTACGTTCAAGTCTGTACAACACCTCGACACCGTAAGTATGTAACTCGACATCACCTTCTTTAACACTTTCTTCAACGTCGTAAGGCATCGCGTTCTTCAGCACCGTAACTCAACACCCATCGAGACGAATCGAAAACCTATCGAGTAATTCGGTTGTGAACCGGGGAACAAAAGAGAGCATGTCACGTCTCCACACCTTCACGGGTCATTCATGTATTATTCATCATGAATAATGAATGTATCATTCAGGATGAATAATACAACATTCAAGGTGAATATACACGATTCATGAATTAGTGTATTAATCATCTTGAATATTGTGTAATTCATCCTGAATACTGTATTATTCATCATGAATAATGAATGAACGTTCACATTTTTTATTCATACTAAATATGGGACATCCGGGGATGCGCATACATATTCATAATGAATTAAACCAAATTTCAATTGGGAATTGGGAAACAAAAGAGAGTGCGTCATGTGTCTACACCTTCACGGGTCATTCATATATTATTCATCATGAATAATGTATCATTCAGGATGAACAATACAGCATTCAGGGTGAATAATACACGATTCATGATGAATAATACATGAATCATGAATTCATGTATTATTCATCCTGAATGTTGTATTATTCATTCTGAATACAGTATCATGAATAGTGAGTGAACGTTCACCTTTGTTATTCATACTGAATGTGGACACCGAGGATTTGCATGCATATTCATAATGAATATAACACATATATAAGATTTCATGTAAAAACGGTTAAAACGAGAAAAAAAACTATATCGAGATGGATGTCATATCGAAGAGCACGAAATTCTAGTTTTTTTGATGTAATTTGTTTGATTAAAATATTAGTAATTTTTAAGATAATTTATTTTAAACTTTAAGGGGTAAAAAAAATTTAATTAAAAAAAATCAAACAAGGTAAACACTTATTCAAATTTCCAGTTTTGTCCTTAATCTCTTCTCAATTAATCTTATTATGTTTTAACCATTGATTAGTTTTCTAAATTTTGATCAATGGTTAAGATTTGTCCCCATGTACACAATGAAAAATGAGTTTTCATTTGAACTCACCCCTATATTACATTGGAAACTTTGGAAACGGAAATTAACCAATCATTGAATTTCTTTTTTTTATTTTTATTTTTAATTGATAAGGTTATTTTAGTCTTTACATAATTTCATAATATATATGGCAAGTGTTATTATTATTATAATATTAATTTTTTAATTTTAATGTATTTTATATATGGTAATATTGATCATTTATTAATTTAAACATGAAACATTTAATTTAGATAAACACAAATTGATTCATACGCAAACTACAAATCAAATTATTTTTTCTGATTCTTATGAATCAGTGGTTGATTCATCCAATGAATGAAAGTTTATATTCATATGAAGTCTTCAATATTACCTCCAGACACAAAATATTAATATAGTGAAACATAATGGATTTGATATAGTGAAACAAAATATTAATATAGTGAAACCTGATGAAACATAAAATGTAAATGTAATGAAACATAATGAAACAGATTTGATATAGTGAAAGATAATGGAAAGATAATGAAACAAAATATTAATATGGTAAAACTTGATATAGTGAAACAAAATATTAATATAGTGAAACTTGATATAGTGAAACAAAATATTAATATAATGAAATATGATTAAACATATTTGATATAGTGAAACAAGACCATTGATTAAAAAGATCAATGGTTGAAATTTGATTTCCAAAGTTTCCAATGAAATTTGGTTTCCAATTGAAACCACCCCTCTATATATATAGGGGTAGGATATTTTGCAATCCTTGAAAATGTTACAACCCTTGCAACCCACATCTTAACCGTCGGATTCATGATCGACGGTTACAACAGATATGGGGCCCAATATTTTTAATTAAAAAAAAAGAAAAATAAAAATAAAATAACCGTCGATCATGATCCGACGGTTAAGATGTGGGTTGCAAGGGTTGCAACATTTTCAAGAGTTGCAAAATATCCTTACACTATATATATATATATGTATGTATATATATGTATATATATATATATGTATGTATACATTTACTATGCAACCCACAAAAAGGTGGTAACCGTGCAACCCTCATCTTGCCCTTAAAATATAAATCAACGGCTAACATCAGGTTAATGATTAAAATAAATTAAAAAATTAAAAAGATTTTATTTTAATGAAATCCTAATGATCTAAAGGGTATATTGGGAAGGGGAAAAAAAAAAGAAACAGACGTCTAACAATGGAAACTTAAAATCTCTCATTATCAAATCCGAGAATAACCTCCCACGATCTAAATCGTCTCCGATTAATCCTCCAAAAAGAACACAAATCATATCCTGCAAAAGAAGCTTCATCCTCAGCCATGGCAGAACAAATCCAGATTTCTAGTTTGGAACAGAGCAAACGATGAAACATCATGCATTCGGAATGGAGCAAACGATGAAGCATCATGCATCTAAAGAAGTAGTATGAATCCTTCTCGAAGGCAGACCGGTTCATGCGATGAAGACGGCGATGGCATGAAGAAGATGAATAAGTGAATACTGGTTCATGGAATACTTCCGGTGAACAATCTAGATGAAGACGATGAATACATGAACAATATGTGGAATGAATATTGGTTCTGGAATAACAAAATCCACATTCCATCTTCGACATCCTCGAAACCATCTTCGGCATCATCGAAACCATCTTCGCCATCATCGAAACCATCTTCGCCATCATCGAAACCTGCACGTTGACTTTGAATGAAAGTTTGGTTTGGAACGGATCAAACGATGAAGCATCATGCATTGGGAACGAAGCAAACGATGAAGTGTCATCCATCTGCAGAAGTAGTCTACATCTTACTGGAAGGTAGACTGGTTCATACAATGAAGACGACGATGGCATGAAGACGATGAATAAGTGAATATTGGATGAACATTTCTGGAAGATGAAGACGAAGGTGACACTGCTTAGAATGGAAGAAGACAAGATGAAGAAGATGATTGGAATTTTGGAAAATAATAACTACCATAAAAAACTTCCATTATTATTATTAAAATTCAAACCCCTTAAACATGGATTACAATGACACGCATCATCAATAAAAAAAATTTAAAAACTAATATAAATACAATTTGACATATTTACCCTTTATTCAATTAAATTAAAAAAGATGAAAAATAACTAATCCAAAACGGACGATGATGATGGGGGTTGCAAGGGTTGCCACCTTTTCATAGGTTGCAAATTAACCGCCCTCTGGTCCCATATATATGTATATGTATATATATATATATATATATATATATATAGAGAGAGAGAGAGAGAGAGAGAGAGGCGTAATCAAATGAGAACTAGATACTTTGTGATAACTGTAAGATCCAACGTGAGTCACTCATTTAATATAATTAATATTGTATTTAAAATAAAAGAAAAGAATAATTTGGTAAATTGACAATTTGGATTTTTTAATAAATAAATTCCTTATTTTACTCCCCTTCCAATTATACTATACGGTTACCTAATATAATTAATTTAAAATATCATAATTTATAATTTTGAAATACCTTATAGTTGGAAAATCTTATGGTATCACAGTGTGATTCATTGTTGGTTTGTGTCTTACAGTTAGAAAATATTTTGGTATCAAAGTGTGATTCATTGTTGGTTACGTCTTACGGTTACAAAATCTTTTGGTATCACAGTGTGATTCATTGTTTGTTTGTGCCTTACGGTTAGAAAATCTTTTGGTATCACAATGTGATTCATTGTTGGTTGCACCTTATGGTTACAAAATCTTTTGGTATCACAGTGTGATTCATTGTTTGTTTGTTTGTGCCTTACAGTTAGAAAATCTTTTGGTATCACAGTGTGATTCATTGATGATTTATGTCTTATGGTTAAAAATTACTGGGTATCACAATGGTGTATCACGTTGTATTTTTCCAGAATTATGTTCAGAGGAGAGAAGAGAGAGGATAGAGGATAGAGGATAGAGGAAAATTTAAAAATACCTAACATGCCCTTCAATTAAAATTTTAAATCAAAGTTACCAAATTTATAAATTTCCTAAATTATTCTTTAATTTGTGGTTGAGAATGGATCTCACAGTTACCACAAACAAATGAGTTCTCCCTTGAATGGCCCCCTATATATATATATAGGGGTGTTCAAATGCAACCTCTTTACATGCTAATATATATATTGGTTAGTTTCATTTGAAAAATGCTAAAAATATGAAAAATAAAGAAATATTCTAGCCATTTATCTGGTCAATATTTGCGGCTTTGACCGTGAAGCACCGGATAATTCCATATGTGGTCTGTAGAAGATAGAGGGGTAATTTTGTAAAATACGTGGGACGAGTTCATATATGAACTAGAGTAATTCACATATGAACTCTTTTAACTTATTCATATATGAACCTTTGTGATTCATATATGAATTATACGTTCATATATGAATCAGTTAATTAGTTCATATGTGAATCACAAAGACAAAGATTCATATATGAATCTATTAATTAGTTCAATTAATTCACATATGGATCTACAGTTAATTAGTTCATATGTGAATCAGTTAATTGGTTCATATATGAATCAGTTAAAAGAGTTCATATATGAATTACACTAGTTCACAAATGAACATATAGTTCATATATGAATCATACAGGTTCATATATGAACTTGTCCCGTGTATTTGTAAAAATTACGAAAACGTCCTTCTATTTTTAGAATAGCTGCAACTTTTGACCAGTCAAAGCCGTAATTGTTGACCAGTCAAAGACGCAATATTTCACTAGTCAAAGCCGATCTTGACCGAATGAAAAGTTAGGATTACTTCTTTATTTCTCATATATTTAGCATTTCTCAAATTCCGGCGACCAAGACCATCTCCAGCAACAAGACCATCGTCGGTCAAACCCCCACCCCAATGGGAACAAAATCTCACTTCGGTGCAAGGATTTTGGGGTATGGGATTTTCAATCGAGGGTAGTGAGGTATTGTGAGCAGTGGGTAATTAGAGCAGAAGGGTGGTCGAGGCAAGGAGGTCCGAGGAGTTGTAATGTTTCTATCGTCGGTGGTTAGAAGAGGTACAATCGGGGGTTTGATCGTGAGGTTCTGTCAACCAAGAGCAGGGAGGGTGGGAAGTTGGGTTTGTCGGTTGGGTTTGACAGAGGGAGAATCCCGGAGGCAATCGAATTATGTCGGCGATCGAGTTTTGACAGAGAAAGAATCCTGAAGGCGATCGAGTTCTGCCGGAGGGAAAATCCTGGCGGCGATAGAGTTCTGTCGGCGATCGAGTTTTAGAGGGCTTACGAGCAGTGGAGGTGGGGGTTGCTCTCGGTGGTGATGGTGGTGATGGGTTTCTGACCGGCGATGATGTCCTAGTCGGTGGTGATGAAGTTTTTGCCTCCAGGTCTACGAAGGACTATCCTGTTTGTTGTGACCATCGCCCGTCGACGTTGGCTCCTTCTCACCGGCGGCGGCGGTGGGGGTTGCTCTCGGTGGTGAATGGATTTTTGAAGGTTGTAGCACAAATGAGATTAAGCATAAAATTACAATTTGGTCCCTAATGTTTTATGGTTTAAACAAAAATTAGAAAAAACAAAGAAAAATTGCAAAAGGAGAGAGAAAAATATGGTTCGACGAAAATACCCCTGACTTAACGAACCATTTTAACGTAGTTAGTGACCAGGGACGATTTTCAGAGCAAAATGTAAATAGTAGGGACGATAATTGTAGTTATTGAAGTTTAGGGACGATTTTCAAAGAAACCTATAAACCTCAGGGACCAAAATTGTAGTTTACACTATTTAATTTAACTATCTTAAATTATTCATCTACTTTTTTAACAAATGGTCAAAATCTAGTCATGATTAGGATTTCCTCCACTCATATACAATGTGTTATTTTAAACCTAACCCAAGAAGAGAGAAAGGGTGGATTGAAATCCAGGCTGTGAGCGATCTCTTTTATAATCTCTTTACACAATTAAATGGGGAGTGGTTGTACCCTTTACGGTTCATCCCCATTGTCTCATTAAACCTAAACTACCCTTTCACTATCATCATCACCAATCCACTCTTATAAATGTACGAAATAAGGCATCCAATGACATTTTGGTAAGTACACAGGACTGGACGTACAAGAGTTAAGTAGCTAAATAATTGTAAAAAGGTTTTAGGGTCTAAATTTAATATAGATAGTTTAGTGATTTAATAATTTTGTCTTGTGTCACTGAAAAAAAATGCATTTTTATCCCACTCAATGTCATCAACTCAATAGACACATACACATTAAGGGTACGTTTGGTGTCCTGATATATCACGACAAAACAGAACAACACGCGACAGAACTGGATAATACAATTGTTTAGCGTTGGGTAAAACAGAACAAAACAGATAAAATGACCAATTTACCCTTAATTAGTTGTTTATATATTTTATATATTTTGATTAATTTATGTAATTTATTAAATTATAATAAAATAAATATTTTTTATAACAAAATATATCATTAGAAAATTTTCGTTAGAACGACTAAAATGAGACCAAAATAAAAGTTTATATAGTTTCTGAATTTTATTTTATAACTTATATATATATATATATATATATATATATATATATGGGTGAGTTCAAATGAAAACTCATCTTTCATTGTGCACATGAGGACAAATCTTAACCATTGATCAAAACTTAGAAAACTAATCAATGGTTAATACATAATAAGATTAATTGGGAAGTGATTAAGGACAAAATTGTAATTTTGAATCAATGCCTACCTTCTTTGACTTTTTATTTTTATTTTTAATTAAAAAAAATACCCCCTTAAACTTTAAAATAATTTATCTTAAAAATTACTGATATTTTAATCAAACAAATTATATCAAAAAAACGAGAATTTCATGTTCTTCAATATGACATCCATCTCGATATATTTTTTTTTTCTCGTTTTAACCTTTTTTTACGTGAAATTCTATATACGTGTTATATTCATTATATATATGCATGCACGTCTTCGGGTGTCCACATTCCGTATGAATAATAAAGGTGAACGTTCATTCACTATTCATGATGAATAATACTGTATGAATGATGAATAATACAATATTCAGGATTTTTTTGTTTTAACCGTTTTTTACGTGAAATTGTATATATGTGTTATATTCATTATGAATATGCATGCAGGTCCTCGGTGTCCACATTCAGTATGAATAACAAAGGTGAATGTTCATTCACTATTCATTATGAATAATACAGTATTCAGGATGAATAATACACGAATCCATGATTCATGTATTATTTATCACGAATCATGTATTATTCACCCTGAATGTTCTATTATTAATCCTGAATGATACATTATTCATGATGAATAATATATGAATGACCCGTGAAGGTGTAGACACATGGCGCACTCTCTTTTGTTTTCCAATTCACAACCGAAATTTGGTTTAATTCATTATGAATATGTATGAGCATCCCCGGATGTCCCACATTCAATATGAGTAACAAATGTGAACATTCATTCTTATTCATGATGAATAATATAGTAGTCAGAATGAATTACACAACATTCATGACGAATAACACACAAATTCATGAATCGTGAATTATTCACTCTGAATGTTGTATTATTCATCCTGAATGATACATTATTCATGATGAATAACACATGAATGACCTGTGAATATGTGGAGACGTGACGCTCTCTCTTTTGTTCCCCGATTCACAACAGAATCACTAGATAGGTTCTCGATTCGTCTTGATGGGTGATGGGTTACGGTGCTGAAGAAACGTGATGCCTTACGACGTTGAAGAAAGTGTTGAAGAAGGTGATGTCGAGTTATATACTTACGGTGTCGAGGCGTTGTACAAACTTGAACGTACATAAATATTCATAATGAATATAACACATATATAGCATTTCACGTAAAAAATAGTTAAAACGACAAAAAAAACTATATCAAGATGGATGTCATATCGAAGAGCACGAAATTATCGGGTTTTTTTTATGTAATTTTTTTGATTAAAATATTAGTAATTTTTAATATAATTTATTTTAAACTTTAATTGGGTAAAAAGTTTTTAATTAAAAAAGAAAATAAAAAGTTAAATATGGTAGGCGTGTGTTAAAATTTTCTTTCATTTTTACCCCTAAGCATTTTAAAATTAAAAACTCTAATTAATATGAGTTGTTTGATCAAAAGAGATCGAGTGGCTGAGATTTGTTCTCATGTGCACAATGAAAAATGAGTTTTCATTTGAACTTTCCTCTATATATACTAGGCATATACCCGTGCACGATGTGGTGCGAAAAATCGTGAAATCGAAGGAACAATTGACAAAGGTATGTATCCGCTCGCGAAACATCTCGAAATCAAAATGACAACAACGTTTTATTTTAAGTTTGTATTTTTCGTCCTTATCGATACTTTAGTCATGAAAACACGGTGTTTGAGTCGTTTGGTGCACTTATATGTGAATCATGCATTGACTCTGAATTAATTTGTTATGTATTTTCAATCATATTTCATTTTTGTTTTATTTTTGTCCATATTGATGTAAGTTGTATACCTTTATAATTTATCTGATTATAAATTTTTAATTAATTCAATAAAAAAATCTAATATAGATATGTATAGATTTGTATACCTCGTTTTTTTTCTACAATAACCGTTACAAATATCTATCGGTATGCTATCTTCTCTCTCTATATATATATATAGTAAAATTGATACGTCTTTATTCTATTTTATAATAGTACTAAATCAATAAATATTCAAAAATAAACTTAATTTGAAAATATTGACGAAAAAATAATAGTGGTGTAATTTATAAAAAAAAATGAAACGCGTTTTTTAAAATATTTTAGTTGGTCTATGATTATTTGTTTTTAATATGCTAAAAATGAAAAAAAAAAGCGTAGGGATAGAAAACAAATTAATTCGTAGATATTCATGATATTTAATAGTACGGTTAAATTAAAAATTATTCAATATTGGGCTCGTTTTGAAGGTATGACGAGACAATTATAATGGTATAATTTATAAAAAAGAAACGTATTTTTTTATTACATTTTGTTCATATATGATTATTTGTGTTTACATGATAATGGTGGGAAATGAAAAATGAAAAGACAAGGTATATAAATTAAATTAAATAACTAATTGTAAGAGTGTTAAATGTAATATTGAATCTTGAAAATAACCGTTTTACAATTTTAATATAATAGTATAGATATAGATATAGAAAATATATATATAATGTTACACATTTATGGTAGACATAAAAGTATTCAATAATTAGTTTATATTAAAATTATTGACGGAAAAATTATAAAATATAATTTATAATAATAATGAAACGTATTTTTAATATATTTTAGTTGTCTACGATTATGTATTTTTAATATGCTAACGCTGGAAAAAAAATAAAACGTATGAATAAAAAGCAAATTAATTCGTAGTTGTTCATTATATTTTATAGTACGGTTAAATTAAAAGAATATTCAATATTGGGCTCGTTTTGAAAGTATTGACGAGACGATTATAATGGTATAATTAGTAAAAAAACGTATTTTTTCATTGCATTTTTGTTCATATACGATTATTTGTGTTAACATGATAAGAGTGTAAAATGAAAAATGAAAAAACAAGGGATATAAAGTAAATTAAATAATTAATTATATGGGTGGTAAATGTAATTAATATGGAAGAAATGGATGGCTTTCCAAAAACTGTTCAACCGAATTAGAATTTTAATATAATAGTATAGATAAAGTAAATTAAATAAGTAATTGTAAATGTGGTAAATGTAACATTTAAGGGTGGTAAATGTTATTGTACAATAACCGTTTTAGAATTTTTATATAAAACAATTTAATTTGTAGATATTCATGATATTTAATAGTACGGTTAAATTAAAAAATATTCAATATTGGAGTCGTTTTGAAGGTATTGACGGGACGATTATAATAGTATAATTTGTAAAAAAAGAAACGTATTTTTTCATTGCATTTTTGTTCATATACGATTATTTGTGTTAATATGATAATGGTGTAAAATAAAAAAGTAAGGGATATAAAGTAAATTAAATAAGTAATTGTACGGGTGGTAAATGTTCTTATAGATTGTACAATAACCGTTTTAGAATTTTTAGGGATATAAAGTAAATTAAATAAGTAATTGTAAGGGTGATAAATGTCATATTATAAAAGATTATACAATAACCGTTTTATAATTTTTATATAAAACAATTTAATTCGTATATATTCATGATATTTAATAGTACGGTTAAATAAAAAAATATTCAATATTTGGCTCGTTTTGAAGGTATTGACGAGACGATTATAATGGTATAATTTGTAAAAAAAGAAACGTATTTTTTCATTGCATTTTTGTTCATATACGATTATTTGTGTTAACATGATAAGGGTGTAAAATGAAAAAACAAGGGATATAAACTAAATTAAATAATTAATTGTAAGGGTGATAAATGTAACATTTAATTTTAATGTCTTTTCAAAAACCGTTTTTCAAGAACTGACTTTTCAAGAACCGTTTTAGAATTTTAATTAGGGAAATTAATTAAAATGACCGTATTTCAATATCGTATTACCAAAATGCCCTAAATCTCTTTTGTTTTGCTGAAATACCCTTTTTGGCCGGGATATAGGGCCGGGATGAGACCTATCCCGGGGTTGTTAAATTTTCTGAGAAATAGAGGGGTTACCCCGGGATTTAGAGAGATATCCCGGGGTTGGAGTTGAAAATTTTAATTCAATTTATATCCCGGCGTTAAAAAGATAATATCCCGGGTGAAATTTTTGAATCGATTGTATATTATTTTAATATATATATATATATATATATATATATATATATATATATTTACATTTTATATCCCTATAATTATTTAGTTAGTTACTTTATATCTTTTACTTTTCTATTTTTCATTTTACATTTTTATCATATTAACACATATAATCGTATATTAACTAAAATGCGTTAAAAAGATACGTTTTAATTTTAACAAGTTACACCATTATAACCGTCTCTTCGATACCTTCGAAATGAGCCCAATATTGAATATTTTTGGATTTAATTATTTATTATATATTATATCTGGTTTAGTTTTAATATCATTATTATTGTAAAAACTTTTAAGAATTATCGATTATACATAGACGACAATTTCAATACATTTATTTTTAAAATGATGATATTTGAATTTGAATTTTATTATATATTATATCTGTTTTAGTTTTAATATCATTATTATTGTAAAATCTTTTAATAATTATCGATTATACAGATACGACAATTTCAATTCATTTATTTTTAATATGAGGATATTTGAATTTTATTTTTATGTTTAATGGGTCAATGGTAAAAAAAAAAATCAGGTAAAAACATAAGATGAAATGATTGACCAAATTTAAGACATGTTTGTTAGCATCTTAATATGCTTAATGGGAGTCTCACCTTATTTGTTAGTTTTACATGATTTGTGGTAGTGGTTTAATGATATTCATGTAAAACTAACAAATAAGGTAAGACTAACAAATAATATCATTTTAAAAATAAATGTATTGAAATTGTCGTCTCTGTATAATTGATAATTCTTAAAAGTTTTTACAATAATAATGATATTAAAACTAAACCAGATATAATATATAATAAAATTCAAATTCAAATAACCTCATTTTAAAAATAAATGTATTGAAATTGTCGTCTCTGTATAATCGATAATTCTTAAAAGTTTTTACAATAATAATATTAAAACTAAACCAGATATAATATATAATAAATAATTAAATCCAAAAATATTCAATATTGGACTCATTTCGAAGGTATCGAAGAGACGGTTATAATGGTGTAACTTGTTAAAATTAAAATGTATCTTTTTAACGCATTTTAGTTAATATACGATTATATGTGTTAATATGATAAAAATGTAAAATGAAAAATAGAAAAATAAAAGGTATAAAGTAACTAACTAAATAATTATAGAGATATAAAATGTAAATATATATATTAAAATAATATACAATCGATTCAAAAATTTCACCCGGGATATTATCTTTTTAACGCCGGGATATAAATTGAATTAAAATTTTCAACTCCAACCCCGGGATATCTCTCTAAATCCCGGGGTAATCAAAAAATTTAACAACCCCAGGATGGGTCTCATCCCAGCCCTACATCCCGGCCAAAAAGGGTATTTCAACAAAACAAAAGAGATTTAGGGCATTTTAGTAATACGATATTGAAATACGGTCATTTTAATTAATTTCCCTTTTAATTATATAGTATAGATATACATATTCGCTATTAATATTTAATAAATTACATAAATTAACTAAAATATAGAAACCTTATAAAATTAATATTTTGAGAACAGGAAATTGAAAGTTTGAAGAGCATTGAATATAATAAATAAAATTTAAAGAATGAATAAAATGTATAGATGGATGCTGTATTTGATGTTTTAGAATAGAATTAGGTTATGTTGGCAAAGTATAGGTTTGTTCCACTCTGTTGTTGTCTATTCCACATAAAAGCCCCACCAAACGTGGAACAGTCATCCCTATTATATCCGGTGTACCCAACACACACCGTAAGTGGAACCAAAATCAATGACGCATGCAAAACATGTAGCTTAAAACAATATATTACTTGTCAATGGGACATCAAAATTCACAATGAATACCATTAATCTTCTCTTCTCTTGACACCTAAAATGCACAATCAACTTCTAAATGTGTTCCTTTAAGAGGTCACAAATTATTATTTACACAACCACCCTACAACATTACCAAAGAATGAATCAAGAATATGAAGACACCTACAAAAACGGGTTCAATTGGGAGAATAATAATACCTACCAAAAAGAAGCATGAATCTTGTAGTTAGCTATGGTGCATACTCTGATTCAAGGGTCGGTTGTGTTCTTGTGACCATGGCAGCGGGTGCTTTTGTGCTCCCTATCGTGGTCATGTGCAACGCTTCACCTGTCTCCGCAGCCCTTTCCATTTTATGCATCTTTTTCCTCCTTTTGTATCCCCGAATCCACAATACCAACAATGCCAGCAACACCAACAATGCACATCCACCGACTGCAGAGCTAACGATAGCCCACACCCTCGAATGATTTCCTCCACCTTCAAGGCTTGGTGCAGGAGGGGCGGTCGATTTTACAACAATGGAGAAATGCCCTTGTTTGAAAGTCGAACATCTATTGCCAGACACTACATTTGTGAAATTCACCCGACCATGTAGATCAAGCGAAACACACCTTGGGTTTGAACCATCAGGGACCGGTTTCACCTGACCAAAATGTATGGAGATGGCTTCTTCAGAAGCTCGGATGTCCAATTCAGGTAGGTTTTTGGCCGATAAGTCTGAAGCATCGTATGCAAGAAGACCCAAGATAGGAGCGAGATACACGTAGCCAGGTAAAGG
The DNA here is from genome assembly GCA_954870635.1 of Arctium minus. Lineage (NCBI taxonomy): Eukaryota > Viridiplantae > Streptophyta > Magnoliopsida > Asterales > Asteraceae > Arctium > Arctium minus. The sequence continues at coordinate 16,066,193 of OX941095.1, forward strand.
GTAATACGTGGTGGACCAATTGCCCAAGTTTTGATACACCAAAACAAGCCTCTCCACATAGGGATGCTCAATAACCCCAGTTGGGATTTTGAACTCCTTGTATGTGGGAACACCTCTAGTAAACATACTACCACCCCTAAGCCTCAATGCTGATATCTTAATGCCAGTCAAGTTGTTAGGGACGATGCCATCGAACGAAACACCAGTTTTCGGGATAACGAATGCCCTATAAGCATAATCTTGAAGAAGTGCATCAAGAGTCCTTGCAGACTTCAATTCAAAACCAGATTCAGATTCAGATTCAATTAATGGCCATAACAGGAATAAAATCAACACAACGTGTGAAGAAACTGAAAGCCCCATTGATACATCAACTAGATAGATTTCGTCGACAAAACCTTTGAGAGAGAAGGCAGTAATAACACAGTTTGAAGTGCGAATTGAAGCTTAAGAATGACGTTCGAAGACCGTTGAGGCAAACTTAACGGATAAACTAAAAGGCAAAATGTAGAAGCTTTAATTACCTTTTTCTTTACCAAGGCAAGCAAGCGATCGTTTTGATCGATTGTGAAACCCCTAACGGGTGCCGGAATTTGTTTCTCCTATCAATGTGGATCAACAAAAGAAAAGAGATCTTAGCAGGAAATTGGAAAACCCTAATTCACATAACAAACCTCCTTAATATCATCAGATTATTCCGAATTAGGGCTTCAAAATCCCACCGCATTTTGAGCGAAAAACCAGCATTCATTAGCTGTAAATCCAAGGATCAACCAATCGTGGAGATTTTCAAATATCAGGTAGAATCGATTATGAATGGAAATCCAAATGTTCAAGAATGGAGAGAGAGAAAGAGACAGTAAAGTAATTGGTGGGGGGATGAGTTGTGCTTTGATGTGTACAGCAGTGATGTTTGAGCTGATTTTGCGTACGTGTCAAAGAATCTATATATCTAAAGTAAAAGCTTAAGGGTATGACTTGAAAACTTTTCAAAACTTCATTTGTATTTATCTATTTTTCTAAAATTTTGAATTATTTTAAATAAATACCACATATTAAATGTCTATCATTAACTAGTGTGGGAACCGCACGTTGCACTGTGGCATGAGTAATTTGGATAGTAATTTGTACATTGTCTATATAAATAAATGTTAAAAAATATTTTGTTAATTGACAACTAATTAAATGTAGCATAAATAAATAAATGGAAAAGATTACTGACATTGAAAAATAATATATTATAACCAAATGTTGTTTATAAATTATAAGTCATATTGTCACGATAATGATGAGAAGTGTAGTTAAATAGTAAAAGTCATACTATAATTAAACAACATAAAATGAAATAAGAGTATATTATTAATTGTTTAACATAATGTATTATTCATTAAATATGAAGAAATATAATGCAATTATAAGCAATAACGTGTGATATATCACGAGAAGAAGTATGGTTAAGCTTGCTTAATAAACAATAACAAAAAATAATTACGCAACTAATTGTTATAAGCATAGACCACTAAATATTAAAGGAACAACCAATGAAATTTGATGTGATATCATGAGATTTGAATATTCTCAAACCTTTCATTGTAATTAGTTATCTCACATTAATAAGAAATCAAACTAATGGAAGCGGTAGTAGATATAAAAAGGGGAGGGGATACCTTTGAAAGACATCTCATCTCTTTTCATATACCCACCCCTTTCTTCCAATCTATCGTCTTTGCACCGATGTGAGATAACCAAATAATATTATAATTCAAGATTTAAGAATACTTAAATATCATGATAATCCCATCATCTTTTTATATACTCAACCCTTATTTCATCTATCATTTTCCCTCAAATGTGGAATCATCAAATAACACCACAATTCAATATTTGAGAATACTCAAATCTAATGATGTCACATTATATTTGTTTTGGTTGTTGATTTTATAATATAAAAGATATATTTTAACTCTGTCATTTATATCATGCTTATACTCATCGCCTTCTTCAACCAAAATTCAAGAAAATGAATAATACACAATTCTTAGAGTGTCACATCATTGTTCTTGGTTGTTACTTTTATATATATAAAAATAAAGATAGATATAAAGATAATGAATTTTATATGGATTTTTTTTTACAAAAAGGAGAGTTGGACAACATGAGCCAACCAATGAGTTCGGATGACCAACCAAAATGAGCAAATGACGTGAGTTTTGAGGATCGGCCAAGAGGAGCAAACCCCATGAGTTGCCACAAATACATATCAACCTCCTTTTGATATACCCACTATCCATTGTCAATCATTCATATCTCTACCAATGTAGGATAGACATAACTCAAACACAATTCCATAAATGAATAGTACACAATTCTTAAAGTGTCACATCATTCTTCTTGGTTGTTACTTTTACATATATAAAAATTTGTATAGAAAATAGTAGAAGATTGGATAATATTTAATTCTTAGTGTGACACATCATTTGTTAATTTTTCATCTCCCTATCAATATGGGGTAACCAAATCGAACAACAATTCAAAATTGGGAAAGTTCAATTATTAGGGTGCCACATTATCGATTGTTTGGTTTGTTTTCTATTATGTCTTATATGGATAAAGTTGTCCACTCATCCTTCTTTTATATACCCATCTTCCTCTATTTACGCATCAATTTATCATCAATATGAGATACCTAAATTTTAACGACAATGTAATAATTTTATAATACTTAATTTTAATGGTACCACCTCATTTGATATATTGATTCTTTTATATAGGTTGATTATTTTGCAAAAAGAGGGTTGGCCAAAATGAAACCAACCCTATTAGTTTGGAATGTTAGTCAACATGAGCCAGTAAATGAGTTTAGAGGATTAGCCAAGAGGATCAAATCCATGAGTTGAAACAAAGACATCTCAACCTTCTTTTATATACCTACCATCAATTGTTAAGCTTTCATCTCTCCATCAATATGGGATAGACAAAGTTTAACCTCCATTCAAGAAATATAGAATACTCAACTTTTAGGATGTCATATCATTACTCGTGGATCTTACTTAAAGGTATATAGATGTGGGGTAATCAAGATTTCATCATAGTTCACCAATTGACAAATATTTCATTCTTCATTGTACTGGTGTCATCAACCTTGATTTCTCCTTTAATATATATGTAGATTTTGATTATGTAAAAATTAAAGAAAAACATATGTTAAAATAATAAAATAGAAGTAATAGAGACAAATCGAGATTCAATTATATAAACTTAGATAATATAAAATGAAAATGAAAATTTTAACTATTACATGAAATGTTTAGTAATAACCGAGTTTAAATCAAATAATGTAAAAGTTTGGGGAAGAAAGTAGAAAAGCTTAAATGGAGGGGTCTAGAGTGGAAAATGGGGAAATGAGGGATTTAACCCTAGACTCTGATTGTTTTGGTGAGGCGGCTGCTAATTTGGAAGGGAGAAGAGGGTGGATCGATTAAATCGGAAGGGAGGAAAAGAAGAAGAGAAATTGTGTTCTTCAATCTTCTAAGGTAAACTTCTTATCCTAATCTCCTTATTAGTAAGAGTTTAGCATTGTTTTCTATATCTGTTAATGGGGGTTTGAATCTAAAGTCAGTTCTTGTAGTTGGAATTCCTGGGATGAGTTTAGAACTTGAGATAATTAGAACCTGTGTAAAAAGTAATATGGTTAATGGATTGTTCAAGGAAATAAAGTTGTTGTATCTGTTTTTGGAGTATTGGTTAATTTACTGTTGGATTTTTGAGTTTATTCGTCGATACCGGTTGTTGTGTTATACCGGTCAAAGAAGTCGATACCGGTCGTTGTGTTATACCAGTCAAAGAAGTCGATACCGGTCGTTGTTACAACCCCGGTCGAAGAAGGAGGGGTCCGGTCAAAGCCATGCCCCCGTCGAGTCTGGAAGCAGGCACCGATCGATGGACTGTTAACCTCGGTCCCCGGGTTTGTGCAGTGGGCCGAAGCCCAAACTAATTTTAAGTGTGGGCCGAAATCAATTAAGTTAATTTAAGTTTGGGTTTAGTTTAATTATTTTAGTGTTGGGTCTCATTTATGGATTGATCCATTTCCAGTGCGGTATATTCGAGTGCTTTAAGTTTCTCCTTGTGTTGAAATTTTAGAGAGTCGGGTTCTCTTAATTTATAGGAGACCGTTGAGATTTTGGGGGGTAGGACTAACTTTGCTTAATTAAAGTGTATCGAGATTTCATCAGGCAATGCATTGTTTTATAGGTTTCGGTTCGGATTGAAGGTAGACGTAAAGCTTTAAGCAAAGGACGCCAGGTGAGTTTTCTTTTAAACCAAACTTTTTGATGATAAAAGCATGAGAAGTTTATTTTAAACTTTGATTTATTTATGATGGCATGATTTTATTAAATTGTTCAAGTGTGTTATAAATTGTTGTTTAAATGTATGCATACATTATTTGTGGGCTACGTGACCTAAGTCGGGGAGTGTAGCCCGCCTACTCGTGCCGGGGAGTGTGGCCCGTTTATGTCGTTGGGGGCGTGTCCCAACATTAAGGCAGCGCGAGTTAGACACATCGTCTATGACGGTCGTGTGGTCCGTAGCGTGTTTGATTTATGTGTCATTATTAAATGTTGTTTCAATTTTGGAAAGTAAATCTTGTTGCTAAATTGTTAGAGGGAACTCATTAGACCTACGGTCTAACCCTCGTTGTTTCAAAACTAAAAACCTTTTTAGGCTGTCGTGTTTTAGACAAAGCAGCTAAGGGCAAGAGAAGGCTTAACGGGGCGGACGGAAGACCGATACTTAGTTTATTCTTATTGATCTCAGTTGTGTATAGGTTGCTCTTTTAGCAAACCTTGATTGATTTATTGTATGGTTGGGACCGTTTGACATGGATTATTATTAATCATTGAGTTTTTATTTTAAGAGATGACCCGTTTGTTTATATTTTAGTTGGGTTGTTACATGTTTTATCATGTAAATTAAATAATTTAACCTGAAATTGGATCAACACTCTATGTTGTCATAAATACTTCATTCTCATTGTGCCGCCTCATCAACTATGGGTTTTCCTTTAATATATATATATATATATATATATAGATAGATAGATAGATAAAGATTTATATATTGATGTTAAAATCATTAAACTTTGTCAAAATCATTTTAAAATAAATGAAAATGATTAATATGAACTTAACTCAGTCATTAAACTTAGGTTTAGCTATATTTAGCTAAACACCATTTCACATTATTTCAACATTAATCTACCACTTATATACACATCTTCATCTTTCAATTTTATATCTTTCAATCAATGTGGGACAACCTTAACAACTTAATGTTTCATCTCTTTACCAAGACCAAACTTTTTAAGTAAAATTTTTTTAAAATTATGAGAATTTAGATAAATAGAGATGAAGACCTCTCATGGTGCCATTTTATCACTCTTGGGTTTTCCTTTTATATATATAAAGATTACTAAATTTTTTCTTTTTTCATTTTAAGATATATAAAGATATTTATTTTTATTTTGCTTTCATTTTTAATTTTAAAAGCCACTTAATCTATACTATATTATAAAGCAAGGATAAAAAACTCTTAAATACAAATTATTAGGCACAAGGTACCATCATTTTATGCAAAATTTTAAAAATCTTTTAATTTACAAGTTTCAAAGCACAAGATACATAATACTACTGCAGGCTTCTAACACCAATCAATTTGGTATGTGCAGGACATTCCTTTTATGTAGACATTTCCATGTATCACTATTAATTAATATATTATATTACTATAAATTCGTTTTAATTATATTATTAAATATGTAATTGGTTATTTTTTCTAGATGTCATTAAAATATATAAGATAATCATTGAATTCTAATAAAATACTTAATTTTTTTATATAAAAAGCATTATATTATTAAGTCTGAATTAAACAAATTTATAAAAAACAACAAAAAAACAAAAAATAAAATGAAACATTAAAATCGTGATGTATCTCGCTGCATTATGCGAGTACGCTTCTAGTATATGCATTGAGTTTTAAAACTTTCATGAAAATATAAAAGGGTGATTGGCTCAAATGGCTATAATAGAGGGAGGGATTGACCTCCTAGCCATCCCTCTCCCTTTTTTATAGAAATGTCATTACATGCGCAAAAAGGAGGGTACGCAATTACGCACCCCCTTTTTTGCGCACCCCCTCTACCTTTATATAAAATACATTTGCATATTTTTTACGTATCTGCTACCTTTTTTGCGCATCTGTTACCTTTTTTGCGTAAAAAAAGGGTGGTGCACAATTGCGCAGGGATACGCAATTGCACACTCCCCCTTTTTTGCGCAGGTAGTGACATTTCTATAAAAAAAGGGAGAGGGATGTCTAGGAAGCCAATCCCTCCCCTTACTATGGTCATTTGGATTTATTTTACAATATAAAATCTATTAAAGTAAAACTTTAAGAGTATAACGTAGCAACTTCTCAACACTTCATTTGTATTTATCTATTTCCCTAGAATTTTGAATTATTTTAAATAAAAACCACACATTAAATGTCTATCATTAATTACTAAAACTTTTCATTTTTCATTTTTCATTTTAAGATATATAAAGATATTTATTTTTATTTTGCTTTCATTTTTAATTTTAAAAGCAAATTAATATATGCATTGAGTATTAAAACTTTCATGAAAATATAAAAAATCAATATTATATATATTACATCAATATGTATATATATATATATAAATCAATATATATATATATATATATATATATGTATATTACAATGGATAATTTTGTAATGATTTTATTTTTTTTGTTTGTTTTTTTTATTTTTTTAGTAAGCTAAAGATGATTAAATTATTTTTATTAAATGAATTTTTTTTTTCTTAGTAAGAAAACAATGCTTATAAATTAAAACTTTTATTAAATGAGTTTATTGTTTTATTTATTTAGTAAGTTAAATGAGTCTATTTATTTAATTTTTTATTTTTATTATGTTAACAAATGTTTATAAATTAATACATTTATTAAATAACTATTACAATATGTATAAAAGAAAACAATTTGTATAAAAGAAATCTAATTTTTTTATCACTAAACAATAATTGAAATAAATGAAATATTATTAAAATTTATTTTTTTCTTAGTAAGAAAACAATGCTCATAAATCAAAACTTTTATTAAATGAGTTTATTGTTTTATTTATTTAGTAAGTTAAATGAGTTTATTTATTTATTTAATTTTTTATTTTTATTATGTTAACAGATGTTTATAAATTAATACATTTATTAAATAATTATTACAATATGTATAAAAGAAAACAATTTGTATAAAAGAAATCTAATTTTTTTTATCACTAAAAAATAATTAAAATAAATGATTATTATTAAAATCAATATATACAATTAGAAAGACTACCACAATCAATATTTGAAAAGTTATAAGTTTATTTTATTTTCTTAGTAAGTTGATAAATTTTTATAAATCAATACTATTAAATAACTATTACAATATATATATATATATATATATATATATATATATATATATATAAATAAAAACAATTTATATGAAAGAAATCTAAAAAAAGTTTGATCACTAAACAATAATAAAAATAAGAGTAAATTACATATTTGGTCCCTAACGTTTGATGTTTGTTACGGAATTGGTCCCTAAACTTCAAAAATGGCAAATAAACCCTCCACGTATGCATTTTGTGTTGGATCTGGTCCCTCGAGCTAACGGCCGTCTATTTCTCCGTTAAGCACAAGGGTAATTATGGTCAATTTATCTATTTTATTTATTTATTTATTTATTTTTTATTACTTTACTTGAATATTCATCACTACCTCAAGAACACCAACATCATCAAGATTCAAAAAACTCAAATCAAACTCATTTTAACAATCCAAAATCCTAAATCAAACCAAAGATTTATCTCCACATGTCTCTTTCGTTACCTCCATCTTCTTCTTTAACACACCACTAAACAAAAACAATCAAAACCCAAATACAAAAAGAAAAACCTACAAAAAAGTAGCAATATTTTTCTTTTCCGGCCATTATTAGCCTTCCTCATCTTTGAATTTGTTGCAAAAACCAATAAAAACCATTATTAGCTGCAAAACCAATAAAAATCAGGGCTTTTTGAATGGAAGAAAAGGGAAAGGGAATAATGGGAAATTATTATCAAGAAAGACAAGAAAATGAGAAGAAGGGAAAGAGATAGAAAAGAGAGAGAAGAGAAAGAAGACGCAGACCACATGCCGCCGGAGAAGACCACCTCGCTGGAGAAGACGAACTCGTCGGTGTAAACGACGTGGCCGACCAGGGGTTTAACGGTTTTCGTCCCTGTATCGTTCCATCTCTTCTCTCGATCTCTCTCGATCTCTATCTCTCTGTCAGATCTCTCTCTCTTCTTCGTATCTCTTCTCGTTCTCTTATCTCGATCTCTATCTCTCTCTCTCTCTCATCTTGATTCAGAAGGATTCCATCGCCCTCACTGTTTGTATCGATGGATTCGCTGGGAGGGAAAGAGATGGAGTTTGCCTGGTTTCTCCGGAGCCTGGGTTTCAACGATCTAGGTTCCCGGGGTTAAAGGCTCATGAGTTTAAGGTTACAATTTTGGTCCTTGGGGTTTAAAAAAATGGTAAAATAAATAAAAATGTTAAAAAGACAAATTTACCCTCGTGTGCGTCTCACGTGGGGGGCGTTAACAGCAGGAAATAGACGGTCGTTGCCTTTAGGGACCAAATCCAACACAAAATGCATACGTGGAGGGTTTATTTGCCATTTTTGAAGTTTAGGGACCAATTCCGTAACAAACGTCAAACGTTAGGGACCAAATCTGTAATTTACTCTAAAAATAAATAATTAAATTATTACTAAAATCAATATATACGATTAGAAAGTTTACTACAATCAATATTTGAAAACTTATAAGTTTATTACAATTAATTTAATAATATGTATAAAAAAAGAAAAAAAAATTAAAATCAAACTAAATACATAAATGAAATAAAATTAGAATCAATTATATTAACTTTTTTTTAAGAAATATTAGTTGATGGAATGTACATTATATAAATTAAAAAACAATATTCTATAAATTAAAAATAATAAAAAAAAGTTATTACGATTATTAATATATATAAAGATCGTTTCATTTTTTAAATTTACATTAAAATCAACTATGTACATAAACGAAATAAAATTAGAATAAATTCTTTTATTTTTTTAACAAACTTAAAATCAAACTATGTTCTCTTGGTAATTTTACTTGCAAAACTATGTTCAATATCCAACTATCTAAATCTATTCATTTCTACTTATCGATAAATTTAAGTTTTTTTTATTACCGTTTTTAATTTCTAAGGTTTTATTGCTTTATTGTTTATATTTGATTGGAAATGTAATATGTAAATGTGTATTATACTAAACTTTTTGTTCTTTTTCTAGCAAGAAAATCACGAGTGACGACGGAAAAAAGAACTGTCCACTTTCTTCAAAATAAACGGATTTAGTATATGAAACCTTACAAGTGTGGCTATGAGGACCATTGACATATATATGGTTAATCTACAACCTATCCATCTTCTCTTACATCCTCTAAAGTTCTTACTTGATCCATCTCTCAATTTCTTCTTCTGTATTGGGTTTTACTTTTTATGTTCATGATATGTTTTTTTATTTATGTTTAAATCTTGGTGGGTTACCTATTGATTGCTCAAAAGTTCACAGTTGATTAACGATAAAACAATATTGTTTGAATAGCTTTTTTTTTCCTTTCGATTTTCAAACAATTTATAATAGTCAAACATTTTTCAGTATTATTGTGGATTTCATGAATTTCATTTAAAACAATCATATATCGTAGTTATTTTATGTTGCTTCTTTCTCATGTTAAACTCAATTGTTACGAAGTTTGGCTATACTTCATTACCTCGATCATGTTCATCAAAGTGTACCTAAAGTTCTTCATCGACATTTTCCTTAAGGCTTTTTACTTATGTTGGGCTTTTTCGGGATTCTACCGTTTGAGTTGTATCAATCTGATATAATTTGAATTCAACTTTGAATAATGAGGTTTGTCATATTTTATATCATTTTTGGTTTCTTAATACTTGGTTTTTGTCTTTTTTTATTTGAAGCGGTTGACAATTTCAAGACATTGTTATTTTATTTTTCCTCATAGGGAAATGTTTTGTTTTGTTCCATGTTTATACTTATATCAATAACCACAATTGTAAGCAACATAAATGTTACATCTCAATTAAAAGTGGTCATTAATACAAAACAAATGATTACTACAGATGAATCTCAAACTATTCGTAACATCAAATGTTTATCAACATACGTAAATTAATCACTTAAGGAAATTCATTGGTTGTTTTAGATTATATCTCTTTAATTGTTTACCCGAGAAATTACGATTTATTTTAACTCGATCAAGTATACCGCGCATCGCGCGGGTCACACACTGATTCAATTAAAGAGAGTTTCCTTTTGGTCAAAATAAAATGAAAGGGGTTTAGGGTTGTTTAAAAAAAGTCTCTTTTTTAATGATTTCGAAATCCTTTGAATGATTTTGTATTTTGGGCCTTCTTTAACTATTTAGTGTGTTTATTTCATTTTAAATACTTACCAAACAATCATATTTCATTTTACACTATATCATACGAGTCTCTTAATCATTCTAACCACTTAATCATTCTAACCACTTAATCATTCTGCACCAAACCATTCAGCAATTACCAAACAACCCCTAAAATTTTATTTTGTTTTTTTTAACGACAAGCAAAAGTATATTAAAAACAGAAGAAGAGGAACAACAACAACAACAACAACAACAACAACAACAACAACAACAACAACAAAACAAAGCTTGCGAGAAGCAAGCCTAAGGGACAAAACCAACCCGAAAGTCACAGAACACGCAACAACCCACCCACCCACCCTAAAGCTACACAACCCTCAAGGCCAAACCCCACAATCCACATCAGATCACTCGAAAAAGACAATCCCCAAGGAAAAAGATTCCCAGCAACGCCGAAAACCCATGAACCAACTCCACATACACTCTAAGCATCAAACGCATGACCACCGCACCGGTCCGCCTAAGAAAACGTAAACTCCTTACGACGCGTGGATATCCATTGGAACGATATTAATTGAACTTAAAAAAGGCGATCAATAGATTGAGAAGTATCTTTTGAGAAAACCTTGTTATTCCGATGTCTCCAACTAAGATACAAGGCTGTCCAAACTGATGCCTTCCAAAATGGACGATTCTTTTCCGAGAAAACTTGTGAATCCACTCCCGTAAGCAATTCATCAAGCGAAAGAGTTGATGTAATATCACGTCCCCACCATCGAAAAATATCCTTCCATAATTGCAACGCCAATGAGCATCCAACAAAGCAGTGATCCAAAGTTTCGATCTCAAGACTGCAACACAGACAAAGTAACGAGGGGATATCTATACCTTTATCTGATAAAGACGTCCTTACCGGGAGCCTTCCCCATCTTAGCCTCCAAACAAAAATGCACACCTTCCGCGAGATTATCGTACACCATTGAGTTGGAACAACATGAGCCGGAACCTGCAAAAGTTTTCCTTCGACTAACGATCGAAGTTCCTTGACCGAAAAGGAGCCATCCTTGCTAAGCCACCAAAACCAAGCGTCTTTTTCGAGATAGCTTCTAGAGGAGTTAACAATCAAAGACCCCAACTCCTCATACTCGCCCATAAGCCTCCCTCTAGGCTCCCGAGACCACCCCCATAACCTACCACAAGAATCCCCACTCCAAGACACCCAATATTTTTACAAAACATCCCTTTTTGTGTGTCCCTGTGATTAACGATTCAATCAAGTAAACAAATAAACACTACTATAATGCAAACCTGGTATTGATTAATCAAACGATTACAAGTGTTCTTGACAAGAAACCGATCTCTCTGTCTGCTTCTATCTCTCTCACGCAGCTCTCTATTTCTCTCTTGAACGGCCACACCAAATTAACAATTAATCTCCTAACCTAATTAACACAAAACTATTCTAATTTATACTTAGGCTAATTAGACTAATGGGCTTGGCTTGGCTTGGGCCCAACAACTAAAACAACTAATAACTTAATTTAAAAGACTAAAAATGTAAATACGAAAAACAAACTTTGACTATTATTACAAAGGACCCTAGACTATTTATTGAGACGACTTTTCCAGCTTTTGACTTCAGATTTTCATCTTCAGATAATTATGATCTTGAATCCAATAAAACTGTGCTTTAACAATCTCCCCCTTTGGATCAAGATCATTACTAAAAATATTTAGCAATTCAATCCTTCTCTTTAAGCTCAGAAGATGCAATCTCCCTCTTTGTCTTCAGAAAGTAGCAATCTTTCCAAACAATAAAATCTCTTGAAAAGAAATTATCTCCAGTTTCAGCTCGGAATGCTTCAGCAAATCATCTTCAAAGAAAAATTTCTTCAATTCAACATATCTTCAGAAATTCTTTCAATCTTTCAAAAACTTGTGTTCTCTCCATTTCTTGGTTGACATTTCTCCCCCTTTTTGATGAAAAGAGCAAATAGTTCATCAAAACTTTTCTCCAAGAAATGACTCCCACCACTGATCTTGCAAAACGAACCACTGATTAACCGTCAATTCATAAAGATGTGCATCCAGATCTTTGCAAATCCAGACAAAATAGAAAGGTAACACCTGAATCAACAAATGAACCAGTTAAAAATGTCTGTCAGTAACACGAAGTCACTGTGTGTAACTAATACACATTATAAAGGAGCTTTTATGATGTTCACTCCCCCAGGGATTCCATTCAATCATCGAAACACTACAAAGGCAATTTCTATGAATGTTATGACAAAGAAACAAATTCTTTGTGTGTTCGTGCAAGTGATGGAATAAATTAAGCATATGATGATTGCTTATAAGGCTCAAAAAGTATAAACCACTGATACAAGTAGTTAAACACAGACTCAATGTGCATGAGTGAAGTGTGAAGGTGGGGCAGACTTCCTTCTTTTCAATATCCAGATTTTCCAAATGAAAATCAGATAGCATATGTGCTGCGTCCCCTTTGAAAATGAAACATTTTCTTGTTGAGAAGAAAATGAGTAGATAGTGGGGTGAAGTCAAGAGTTGGCATGGGCTAGTTGCCTGTTTCAATAATGTTCACCAAAGAGATGTGAAGCATTAGAAATGTGGCTGCCCGGCTCAGAAAGTAGTTGGTGCAGAGTTTGATATTCTTTTACTCTGATCTCTCACCCTCTTTCTTTTAATCTTTAAGCTCACAGCTAACCAAACTCTCTTTTACAATTTCTCTCATCACACATCCCACACTCATTTCTTTTGACACCTTACACTCAATTACTAAGGATTAACTTCTTGGGTAGGAGACACTGGTTAACGTGAATCCATAGAAGTTCAGATAAGTCCTAGCACACTGATCCCATGTTATCCTATAAAGCATATGATGCTCAGATGGTTTAACTTTAGCAGTTAAAGTGCATAAATGAAGCAGAAAACATTTAAAATCACACTTCCAATTCAAGAAACTTGTTTGAGAATCGGGAAGTGGTTTGAACATTTAAGAACATGTTTTCTTATGATTGAAAGTTGTCCTTCTTTCAACCATAGATGAGATGAAGATAAAGAATTATACCTTTTGCGTGCAACATCTCACGAAGTCAAGCTTAAAGTCATAAAAATATGATCTTGTAAGCATCTCTCAATCTGCAAAAGTCTAAAGATCTAGTCAAAGTAACTTTATTCACTGAAAATGAAATGACATGAAGCAGTAAAACGATTAAAGTACGAGTTCTGATCAAAAGTAATCATAAGTCATAGCCATACTCCTTTGACTTGGACGCTCCCCCTAAAATCATGCATTACTAACAAGTTATCGGTAAACACAATGCATTTAAATATGCTCCCCCTCAAAATAATATTGATCATCAATGAAGAACATCTCACACTCCCCCTGAGATCATGAATAAACTATTAAAGAGCAGATATCTTGCGGAAATAATGATAAAGAAATGAAGAAAAGACACAATAAGAAACTTTAATAGGTAACCACCGATTAGGTCTTAAGATTTAGCATACCAAGCCTAGAGACAAGAAAATTGAATCTCTTTTCGTCTAAAGGTTTGGTGAACAAATCTGCAAGCTGAAAATCAGTTTTTACAAAGTAAAGTTCAATTGTTCCCTTTTCCACATAATCTTTTATAAAGTGATACCTGACATCTATGTGTTTCGTCTTAGTATGCTGAACAGGATTAGCTGTAATTGCAATAGCGCTCTTTGAGTCACAATAGATTGGGATTCTATTGAAGTGAAACCCATAGTCTCGCAGTTGTGTTCTCATCCACAAGACCTGAGAACAGCAGCTAGCAGCAACTACATATTCTGCTTCGGCCGTTGATGTGGAGACACATAATTGCTTCCTTGATGCCCAACTGACGAGTTTATCTCCAAGGAATTGTATATGACCCGAGGTGCTCTTCCTGTCTAACATGCAACCAGCATGATCTGCATCTGAATAAGCTGTTAGTTCAAAGCTAGTATCTTTAGGATACCACAGACCAAGATCTGCAGTCCCTTCAGATACCTGAAAATCCGCTTTACAGCAGACAAATGGGATTCTTTAGGATTGGCCTGATATCTAGCACATAAGCATGTAGAAAACATTATATCTGGCCTACTGGAAGTAAGGTACATTAAAGAACCTATCATCCCTCTATAAGTCCTAACATCAACAGCCTTTCCCGAAGGATCGGTGCCAATCTTAGTACCAGGTGCCATTGGGGTACCAATCGGTTTACAATTTTCCATTTTGAACTTCCGAAGAATATCCAGAATGTATTTAGATTGATTGATAAAAATTCCCGTTGAAAATTGTTCGACTTGCAATCCGAGAAAGAAATTCATCTCTCCCATCATACTCATCTGAAAACGTGACACCATGAGGTTTGCAAAATTCTTACAGTACTTAGGATTTGTAGAACCAAAAATAATATCATCCACATATATTTGAATAAGAATGATATCGCCTTTATCCTTTTTAATGAAAAGAGTGGTATCAACCGTACCTTTTGAAAAACCTGACTTGACCAAGAACTAAGATAGAATATCATACCAGGCGCGAGGAGCTTGTTTCAGTCCATAAAGAGCTTTACACAAGATGTAAACATGATTAGGCTTATCTGGGTTCACAAACCCTTCTGGCTGCGAGACGTAGACTTCCTCCTTGAGTACTCCATTCAGAAAAGCTGTCTTCACGTCCATTTGATAAACGGTGAAGTTCTTGTGGGCTGCGTAGGCTAAGAACATTTGAATTGCCTCTATACGAGCCACTGGAGCATAAGTCTCATCGTAGTCTATCCCTTCCTCTTGCCTATAACCCTTGGCAACAAGTCGTGCTTTGTTACGGATAACGGTACCATCTTCATCTTTCTTGTTTTTGAACACCCATTTCGTACCAATAATGGTTTTACCTTGAGGTTTGGGTACGAGTCTCCAGAATTTTAGTGCTTAAAACTGATTCAGCTTATCTTGCATCGCAGTTACCCAATATGAATCGTCAAGGGCCTCAGATACGCGAGTAAGCTCGATCTTGCTCAGAAAGGATTCATACATACATAGATTTGATGTTGCAGACCTAGTTTGTACCGGTTTTGAAGGATCTCCAATGATTTGATGTATCAGGTGCTCTTTGGTCCACTTATGTTCATGAGGGAGTGGATTAGATGTAGATTGATCATTGTCAACATCTAGGAAACCACTGTTATCTCCTTCAGATGGTTCAGACTGATTGGGGGTTTCAGTTGAAGTAGTAGTTGCAGAAGTTGCAGTAGGTACAGCTTGGTTAATCTGTTGATCAGTCCTTACAGTACATCCTACTGAGTCAGCTATGTCTGTCTCGTCGGTGTTGGTCACAACTTCAACTGTTGGAGTAGGCATTTGAACTGGAACTTCTTGCCGAATCGGGGAATTGGATTTAGTAGAGATATCGGAAGTGGTTGGATGAGTAGTCATCGAGTCTTCCATCCTGTCAACCACAACAGATTTAGGCACATTAGATACAAGAAATTCATCATAAAACAGTTCAAATAATAAATCCAAATCAGATAATTTAGAAGTAGACGATGAAGCGCCATCTGATTTGTTCTCTTGAGGTGCAGGTCCTGGACTGGTTGGCCCAGAAGCTAGTACTCCGGTAATTACGGGTTCTGAATTGATGTGCTCAGAAGCCATATCCTCATCGAATGTAACGTTGATGCTCTCTATCACAGTCTTCGACTTCTTCAAGTAAACACGATATGCAGTAGATGTAGAGGAATAACCAACAAAGATGCCCTCATCTGCCTTAGCACTGAACTTGTTCAGATCCTCTCAGTCGTTTAGAACATAGCACTTACACCCAAATATATGAAAATATTTGATTGTGGGTGTCCGGTTTTTGATCAACGCATACGGAGTCTTCTGAAATCGGCGGTGTATCATGGAGCGATTCTGAGTGTGACACGCAGTCGATACAACTTCAGCCCACAAAAATAAAGGTAATTCAGATTGGCTGAACATTGTCCGAGCGGCCTCGACAAGTGTACGATTTCGCCTTTCGACGACTCCATTCTGTTGAGGCGTGCGAGCAATAGAGTATTGATGTGATATCCCGACCGATTCGAGATATTCTTCAACTATTTTGTTCTTGAACTCTGTTCCGTTGTCAGTTCTTAGAATCTTGACTTGTTTATGCAGATTACTTGGGTCGTCTTCAGAAATGTAATGAAAACTTCGGGCGTCTCATCTTTAGACTGTAGAAACTTGACCCAAGTGTATCGCGTAAAGTCGTCCACGATAACTAACACGTACTTCTTTCCGCCTAAGCTTTGCGTTCTCATAGGACCACATAAATCCATATGTAACAACTCTAATGGAGAGCTGGTACTCGGTTCAGGCTTTGGTTTGTGTGGGGCTCTCTTCATCTTTCCCTTTTCACACGCTGCACACAAGTGTTCTCTTTCATACTTCAGCTCTGGAATTCCTTTCACTAGCTTTCCACTAACCAGCTTGTTGATATACCGAAAGTTGAGGTGAGAAAGCCGTCGATGCCATAACCAACTTTGTTGCATCGAAGCCTTTGATAGTAGACATACCTGATTGTCAGCCTGGACCTTTGACAAGTTGATGGTGTAGAGGTTTGACTTACGAGTGCCGACCAAGAGTTCTTTCCCTTCTTCAGTGTGTACTGAACATGTCTTGGCCTTGAAATTAACCTCTAAGTCTTTGTCGCAGAACTGGCCAATACTGAATAGGTTGTGCCCTAAGCCTTCAACGTAGCTCACCTTCTTAATCGTGAGATTTTCGTGTACAACATCACCATATCCCGGAATTGGTGAAAACTGATCATTTTCAAAACGAACTGTGCCGCAGTATTTGTCCGTATAATTAGACAACATACTCTTCTGCCCTGTCATATGTTTGGAACACCCGCTATCCAAATACCACATATGACGGGTCTGTACAAAACAAATTAGGAAAGAAGAGGTTTAGGTACCCATTTATAAATGGGACCTACAGTGTCAGTACATGATTTTGGCACCCATTTAAATTTGGGCCCGCTTTGTCTTTGAAATCCATAAGAATGATGAGAAGAATGAACGCGATAAGATGAAACATTATATGAACCAAACCAAACATCAGAATATCTACGAGAAACATAATCATATCCATCACAATTTAAAAACTTTTTATTAGATGGAGCTAACTGGAATAATTGCTTTATGGAATATTTCTTGCGAGAATCAACAATATTAGATTTAAAAGTAGCAACATTCACACTCAAATCATCTTTACTAGAAGTCTTTTTATTCAAATTAAAACTAGGACTAGATTTAGCTTTCTCGTCTATCTTGTGTTTCGGTATCCATGCTGACTTAACTCCAACCCTTTGCTTTCTCACATCTGAAACATTTGAAACTTTAGAGTTAGAATGATGAGAATCAAAAGAATGCTTCTTCTTTGGCTTACCCGTGGTGATCGGTTTCTGTGAATGCTGAGATTTTCTTTTCTTACCTTTCACATTCTTAGATTTCACAGAAACTGATTTATCAACTTTCGTTGATGTTTCACCCTTTTCAAACACACTGGGTAGACCGAAAGAATTAATAACACAAGATGAATGATCAGGAAGTTTGGTAGTAAAGTCAAACTGAGCAGCACATTCTTCAGAAACACCATCAGAGTTTAAGAAATTAAGCTCATTATCAAGAGAACCAGATCTGTCATCAGATTTTAAAGCCTTGGATGGTTTAGAAAACTCAGTATTCTTGAACACAGTAGAAAATACAGTTTGTTTTAAGTTCATCAAAATTCTTTCTTCTGTAAGAGTATTCTCGAGTTTAGAAATTTTACTTTCCAAAACTAGAGGAGGGACGTAAAGCTTACCTTCGATTTGCTTAGCCTCCGTTTCTTTTACAGAGTAGATATCAAAATAGTCATTTGAAAGAAAATTTGATTTATCAGAACTATAACTATTATTCAACCTCTCATAACGAAACGGAATTTGAACTTTAGTTGTGTTCTTTCTTTTAGCATATTCCTTGGCTTTATCCTCTTCAGACAGTTTAGTCCAGAAAACTTGAAGTTCAGGGTAATCAGGTGCCAGTGTCATAAATCCAAAATCATACAGAGCAGGCACTTCAGATATAACCTTTTTAAGACATTGTGGGTTCTCGTAACCGAGTCCCCACTTCTCTTTATCCTCTTTGGGTTTTAGAATATTAATGGTTTGTTCAGACTGACCCATAGTATATAATTTCTCTTCCAAAGCATTCACCTTTTCAAATAAAGATTTCTTTTCTTTTGAAGTCGAAGAATACATTTTAGAGAGCTCTTTAGACTTAAACTCACATTCTTTATACTTAGAAACAGTTTCAGATAACTCTTTATGAATTATAGTCTTCTCTTTAGCGCTAGTGTCTATATTTTTGTGTAAAGTTTCAATTAATACATTTTTCTCAGCAATATCATTACTAAGTTTATGTATAGATTGATTTTTCTCATTAATGACACCTTTCTCACGCTTCAGTTTAGACTCTAATTCTTGGAGTTTAGACATCATGGCATGCATTTGGTTCAAAAAATTAGATTCAGTTAAGTCACATACCTCTTCATTGTCTCCATCATCAGAATCAGCTTCAGGGTCTGATTGCTGCTTACCCATCAAGCACAGGTGTGCTGTCTCGTCCTTCTCTCCTTCTTCAGATTCTTGGTCTGAATGGTCGAGCCAGTATTCATCCTCAGCCATTAATGCTTGTCCAGCCTCTTGTTGCTTGGCTAGAAGCATCTTGTTCTTGTAATAATCAGAGTTCCAGACTTTAGGTTTTCGGCAGTTCTTGGCAAAGTGACCGAATTTGCCACAGTTGTAGCACTTTATCGGTTCATCCTGCTTGGGCTCTTCGGCTCTATCCTTCTTATTTTCTTCTGATCCCTTTTCTTCAACATTCTCCTTGTGTTTGTAGTTGTTTGGACCAGACGAGTACCTCTGACTGTTGGAGTTAGGCTTTTTATAATACTTCTTTTGGAAAGCCTTGGTTAACATTAGCATGCCTTCCTTCAGTTGATCACAATCGTCAGAGTCAGACTTTGCCTTACTATCAGCCTCTTCTGATTCAGATGCTATCATCTTCTTCTTCTTTGACTTCTTCTTGACCACAAGTGCAACTGGATCAGCAACTGCTTTATCCACCTTCTTCATCTTAGCCTTGATCTCATCCACCTCTTGCTTATTCTGTCTGAGGATTTCATACACTTCATGAAGTGGAATGTCGTTCAGATCTTTCAACTGCCTCATCTGTCTGGTGAATCTCTTCCACTCGGGCTGAAGGTTGCTTAGAAATTTCACATTCAGCTCAACTTGAGATTTGCTGATCTTGTTCTTGCTTAGCTCGTTCAACAATGTAACAAATCTGTCATAGGTGGCTTCAAGTGATTCTCCAGCTTTGGCTTTGAATTCTTCATAATTGTTCAAGCAGTTGGAAACTTTGAGTTGGTTGCCGACTTTTGATCCAATCATCATCTTCTCCAGCTGATCCCACATTTGCTTACCGGTAGCGTTGTAGCTGTCAATCTTGACATAGATTTCATTCGGTATGCCTTGGAGAATAAATGATCTTGCCAGCTTGTCACCCTTGTGTCTCTTCTTTTGTTCCTCCAAGTATTCACCAAGCGGTAATGGATACTCTCTATCTTCTTCTTCTCCATTTTCTCCAGCTACAGTGAGAAGCTTGGTTGGAGGAGTCATGATCCCTTCTTTTAGAGATTTCCTTATGTAATCTCCCAGGTCATTTCGATCGATGAAATCCAAGAATCTGTCCTTCCATTGCTCGTACTCCCCCTTGAAGAGTACTGGTGGCTTCACATCTGTTCCGATAGCAAGAGCTTCCCGATATGACATTCTTACTGATACTGATATAATTATACCAACGAACTGATAAGAAACTTGAACTGATCGTTAGTCCAGATAAAAACAAGTAGATACAGATTAATAATGAACAAGAAAATTTAGAGCAGAAAGATAGAAATGCGTCAAAAGGCAGTGGCACAAAAGAGATTTTGAGCTAAAAGAGTCTGGCGCAAAGATGGACCGTGTGAACTTGAAATCCTTGAGATTTGCGCGAGAAGAAGGTGGTGCAAAAAATAGTTTGCGTGAGACGAAGCTGGCGCAAAGGATTTTTTTTTCGACCGGGTTACTGTAGCGATCGGGATGAATAGTGGCCGATGAATAGTGACCGGATGAATAGTGACCGGGATGAATAGTGACCGGTATGAATAGTGACCGGTAAAGAAAATCGACCGGTAACATGCTACGACCGATACTTATCTACGACCGGTAGTTCAACCGAAGTTCGAGACCGGTAAGAAGTGTTGACCGGGTGACCGATATTGTGACAACCGGTAAGGCTTCGACCGGTATAGACTGTGAGTTATCCGGTCGACCGGTAAAGAGAATTGACCGGTATTAATCGGTCGACCGATATGGACTGAGTATTTGCCGGGCGACCGGTATGTTCTTGAGGATTGTCGACCCAGAAACAAAAAATCAACCCAGAAAACAAACTATAACTCGAATTATAATACCAAACTTTGCCAAAACGATCGATTAAACAACTAGAACAGATTGCTATCAATTAATTTCAATAAAAACCACTATGAGAGAGATTTGATTTATGAACCAGTGCGTCTCGAGAACGAACCCAGAACAGCAAAAATCACCAAATTGATAATCGAAATCGATGCAATATTCAAAACAATCAATACCCAGTCAAGATAATATGCTAATCAAACACAATCCAAACAATAATAACTTGAATGAACAATCACACAATAAATTTTTTTTGAATCTTTGACAGAAAAACAGAACCGAAAAAAAAATTTCAATTCAATCTGTCCTGCTCTGATACCAATTGTGTGTCCCTGTGATTAACGATTCAATCAAGTAAACAAATAAACACTACTATAATGCAAACCTGGTATTGATTAATCAAACGATTACAAGTGTTCTTGACAAGAAACCGATCTCTCTGTCTGCTTCTATCTCTCTCACGCAGCTCTCTATTTCTCTCTTGAACGGCCACACCAAATTAACAATTAATCTCCTAACCTAATTAACACAAAACTATTATAATTTATACTTAGTCTAATTAGACTAATGGGCTTGGCTTGGCTTGGGCCCAACAACTAAAACAACTAATAACTTAATTTAAAAGACTAAAAAGGTAAATACGAAAAACAAACTTTGACTATTATTACAAAGGACCCTAGACTATTTATTGAGACGACTTTTCCATCTTTTGACTTCAGATTTCCATCTTCAGATAATTATGATCTTGAATCCAATAAAACTGTGCTTTAACACTTTCCCTTTCGAGCCTAAATAAACGAGGAAACTTTTCACAGAGTCTAAAGTTTCCTATCCATTTGTCCAACCAGAAACGAGTGTCACCGGTCCCCAACCTTTTTCCCGAAAGAGTCCGAAAAGAGGATGCCACAATTCTCTAAGTCTTTGCCCACCCTTAAGATCCCACTCCACACTCCCAATGACCCGACCAGATGACTCGAGGTCCTAATGAATCCCAAGCCCCCATCATCCCCAAAAATACTTTTAACCACCGGAACCCAAAACACATCATCGGAAGTCTTGAAACGCCACAACTATTTCCCTAAAAGACTTCAATTAGCAGCCCAAAGGCTGCCTATACCCAACCCCCCGAAACAAAAGGAATTTAAAATTGTTTCCCACTTTATCCATGCATGCTTACGGATAGAATTAGATCCCCCTCAAAAAGAAATCTCGCCTCACACTCTCAAGAGACTGAATGACCCGAGAAGGCGAATGAAAAAGGTAGAAATAATATAGAGCAAGACTACCTAAAACTGATTTCACCAGCGTAAGACGATCACCTGAAGAAAGGAACCGGACTTTCCAAGAAGACAACTTACATTTGAACTTATCAACGATGGTATTCCAATTGCCGAATCTATTCTTATTGCTCCCAATCAGGAGCCCGAGATAGCTGAAGGGCAAGGTGCCAGAATCACTACCCATATCCAAGGCCTTAGACATTATGTCTCTATCCGAAACACCCACACCATATAATCTACTTTTATCCATATTTATTTTAAGGCCATAAGCTTATTGGAAACACTTGAGAATCCAAAAAATTCCTCAAATTTGCGGTGCTCCAATAAAAAAAAAAAATAGTCGTCAGAGAATTGGAGATGAGGGACGCATACCCCATTTTGACCAACCGAAACGCCATTGAAAACCCCTCTGTTTCGAGCCTCATGCATAATCAAATTAAGGCCCTCCACTGCAATAAGGAAGAGGAAGGGGGATAATGGGTCTCTTTGCCACACTCCCCCTTTACATATTGAATTCAAGCGTCGACGAGCCATTCACGAGAACAGAGACCGTTGAAGAGCTTAGACAAGCCCGAATCCACTTCACCCATTTCCCCCCAAATCTCATTTGAAGCATGATATCCTCAAGGTAATCCTAATTAATGCAATCGAAGGCTTTTTCAAAATCAACCTTTAGAAAATCCGATTTCCTAGCAAACTTTTTCGCAAAGGCTATGATGGAATCTACAATAAGCACCCCATCCAGAATAGATCTTCCTTCTACGAAGGCATTTTGCTCCACCCTGATAAGCTTATCGATGACATTCTTGAGCTTTTCCGCTAAGGTTTTTACTATTATTTTGTATAATCACCCAATTAAACTTATCGGTCTAAAATTACCGAAAGTAATAGGGTCCGATATTTTTGGGATCAAGGTTATGAAGGAAGAATTTCACCCTTTGTTGATAAATCCCGTTTCCCAGAACTGATCCATAACTTCCATAACCTCACCCTTGAGAATGTGCCAACACTTCTTAATGAATTTAAAGTTAAAACCATCTGGTCCCGGAGCTCTAGAAGATCCACATATCTTGATTTCATTCCAACCCTCTTGCTCCGAGAATTTGGCTTCAAGAAGATCAGCCTCTTCACTTGTTAATTGCTTGAATAGATCACTTCGAATCTTAGCTCTATTGAAAGTAGTCTCTTCAAATTTCGCCTTGAAATAAGCATGGGCCGCCTCTTTAATCTTTCTCGGATCCTCGCACCAAACACCGTCAACCATTACCCCAGAGAGATTACATCTACTGAATTTTCTTTTTAGCCCTACATGAAAAAACTTTGAGTTCTCGTCTCCTTCCAATACCCATTTTGATCTCAATTTTTGCCTTACAAACACCGATTTTTTAGATTCTAAATCAACCCATTTTGCACGAGCCACCTTCCAAGAAGAAATTTCCTCGTCTAAAATCCTTCTCTTTTCTGCTTCCAATTCTAACAGATATGCCAAATTCTTAGAATCGTCTAGGTCCTTGTCAACTCTCCCAAAGTTCACTTTACTCCAAAGCTTTAGATCTTCTTTCACCACTTTAAGTTTATCCCGAAAAACTTTATCCGGATCCGAAGAAGAAACCCGCTTTATCCAAGCCTTACTGACCACCCCCTATAAAGCCCGGGTGATCCATCCAAATGTCGAAAAGTTTGAACGGTTTGGGCCCGAAATCCATATCCATATTTTTAAGAGAATTGGACAATGGTCCGAAAATTTTCTCTCGAGGGCTACCTGTGACATCCGTCAAACCAAAACATTCAGGTTAGCAACTGAGTAGCATAATACATGTCTTAACATGTAGAAATAACTCATTATGACTTAATTATGATGGCTAAGGTTTTAGTTTCCTAAGAATCCCGACAGTGTGCTTAGAAAATCTTGTTACCGCGCGTAACCGTTTAAGCTGTCTTATAAAATGCCTATTGGAACAATTAACATTTAATTATATCAACAACAATAATAAGAGGGGTAAATATAAAATTTTACTTACCCAAATATAAATTCTAAACTTTAAATAATCAAACCAAAAAATTTAAGTAGATAAATGAGGATTTAACTACCTTTAATCAATCTTTTTATAAAAATTACATAATATATATATATATATATATATATACAATATTAATTAGCAAAAAAAAAGAAAAAAAAAAAGAAAAGAGGAAGCCAAAAATTCGGCCACCCCTCAACATTCCCAACACACTCATTTTTAAGTGCTCTATTCTCAAGTAACCCCTTCATTTGCTAACATCATTTCCCTCTTGTTCAAACACCCACCTCTCTCTCCCCCCTCTCTATTTTCTGGCCGATTTTATCCTAAAACCACCACAAAAATTCAAGCTTTGAAAGTAGACATCATCTCTAGTGTGGGTAAGTTCATTACCCTTGTGTTCTTCTTCATCTCCTTCATTTTTCTTGCAATTTCTTCTACTTTTTCTTCATCTTTCTTGAGTTTCTGAAAAATAGGACCTTCATGGGTCTTTAAATGGTAGATTAATCACCAATGACATGCTAAATGTCAAGCAAATGGTGATAATCCATGATCCATACAACTAGGACTCAAGAAAACGAAGTTTTGATTACATGCATGTGGATTTTTTTTTCTATAATCTTGGATGTTTGGGTTCATGCATGTGTTTATAAAGGTTAAAGGATGACTTTGGTCTAAAAATCTATGATAAAATGATGGTAAATAAGTGTATAAAACAAAGAATCAAACATATGAGTGAAAATAAAGAGCTAAGACACTCATTTTCCACGAATAAGCACTTTTAGTTTCTCGCAGATTACATGCATGAATTTCATCCGACCATATCTTGTAAAATACTTAGTAAAATGGCATGATTCTTCTTCTGGAGCCTTGTTTATTGAGTTATCTTTCAAACCCAAGTGGTTTCATGTAAAAACACGGAGATTTGACCCCTTGACCACTCATATTAAGTTAAGAGTGCAAAGAGAATATGACAGAATAAAATTTCTACTTTGATCAGTCATAACTCTCTTAATATTCCACTAAAATTCTTGATTTTTCTTCTGGAGCCTTGTTTATTGAGTTATCTTTCAAACCCAATGGTTTAATGTGAAAACACGGAGATTTGAGGTCTCAACCATTCAAACCAAGATGAGTGTGCAAGAAATCAGAATATGGCAGATTTGGACTTGCGACTTAAAATGGCCATAATTCCCTCATTTTGTAACCAAAAATGATGATTCTTTCTTGGAAGATAGATCTTTGAGTTAGCTTTAAAACCCAATTTGAATCACTGATAAATATTGAGATTTGACCCTCCAAATGGACGTGACAAAAAAAGTGTACAGGCTGCGTTGATAACTGTGACACTTAAACTTAAATGTAATGATTAAAATACCTAAACACCTCTAAAAATGGTGCTACTTATGTCATTCCCCAAGACATTAAATTAAAATATATAAAAATTTGGTTAAATAAATAATTTGGGAAAATACTTAATTATGACAATAAGTGAACCTAAATTTATGCCAACAGAAAAGTAAAAACTCTAGTTCAAGAAAAATAGATTTTTGGTTTATTAAAAGAATAAAAAGCATATAAGTTATAGATTTTGTTAAAACACCAAATAAAAATAATGTATACATGTATATATGATTGAAATCCTAATAAATAAGAGATTTATAAAAATTCGAACTTGGGTTAAAACATGATTCAAGGGATTGATTACTATATGTATAACACATAAATTTAATTATGTAACAGTAAAAGTCTACAAACTTTATAAAATCAACAATTTTCATGTAATCAGCAACGCAAAATAATACTTAAACCGAGTAACTAACACTTAAGGAATTTTATAATATATGAGGATCTAAACAATTCTTTAGCCCTAAGAGTTAGTCCCAAATCTGATAGTGTGTTTCACTTCCATAGGAAGGACCTAGAACCGGGCAATTGAGCAACCGTGCGGCAACTCTTGGAATCTTTGTTGAATATTGTGAGTATTCACAGCCCCTTTTTACTATTTTGTTACAATTTGGGGAAAAGCATGATATTGAATTGCAATTTGGATGATTTATGCTATGAAATTCTTGAACCTTGAATTTAATTGTTTGCGCACTATGGTATCTATACTTTATGTTGTTCTTGAGTTTTAAATGAAAAAGTACCTACTAGTTAGGCACTACCTATTAACTCTTTACGAGCCGATGGTATTTGTGGGTAGCGCTATTTGGATTGACAACCCCACTTTTAGCTGACGAGCTAGAAGTGCACTTTACCAATAACAATAATGTTCTTACACATGTGGAATTATTTCACCGCAGAGGTAAGATGTGAAAAATAAGGGGCGTTGGTTTGTCGGGAGGTTTGGTAGTGGCTCAATGTCATGGCATCACAGTATACTTTATGCCTCGTGCAAATACTCGAGCAACCGGTTACTTAAACTTCGTGTGAACAAAGGTTTACAATAACGAGTTGTCAGGATCGAATTCTTAACAAGAAATAATTCTTAGAAACAATATCAAAGAAGTTTGCGGAATAACACTTTGATATTCAATGAAACAGTAAATCAATACAGTAAATATAAAGAATAAACTGTAAACTTGTATTGAATGCTTTGAAGTTACAAGATTACACACTCAACCTCAATATTGATGAACAGGCTCACCAATACGAATTCTACTTCTCTAGAATTAGGATCTATGCCTTGAGGTTGATTTTCTCTCTAGAACTAACACTTAGAATTAATGAATTAATTTTTACACTACTCTATCAAATCTATACATATACTGAATACAAAGATAATTACAATAAATAAAATATCTTCAGTATATCTTCCATCATTATCTTCAAGCCTTCCATGAATATCTTGAGTCTTTCCAGCTGTCATCCTTTCCATTCGGATCTTCAAGACATAAGCAACACTAACTATGCTCAGCAGCATTAATTCCTTCTAGCAGCATTAACTACCAAGCAGCACTAACCATTAGCAGTACTAACTAGCTAAGCAGTACTAACTTTGTTCAAGCAACACTAACTTTGACTAGCAGTATTAATTGTACTAGCAGTAGTAACACTCAACAGTATTAACCTTTAAGTCTTCTAGCAGTATTAACTTTGAACTACTAGCAGTATTAACCATACTTGATGAATTCTTCAGTTCCCAACAATCTCCCAACTTGACTTTTAGGAGAAGAAGTCAAGTTCTTTAGAATTAATCTTCAAGATTCTTTTCAAGATGCTCCCAAAACTTCATAATGGTCTACATTCCAGTGTTTGCATCCAATCCCAAACTTTGATTGATGGTTCTTTGAATCAAGTATTTAGCCATTTCTGAATCTGGAACACATCTTAACTTTTTCTTCAGCATGGCATGAAGCTTTAATCTGCTATGGTTGTATACTCTATCCACTAGAAAGTATTCAGTGTGATTTAAACCCAAAGTCATTGTATATACTCCACTAATTTCATATAGAGTCCAACTGTTGACTGACTTGAATACATTCTTGATCACATGCTCTACTTCATCAGGCTTGAACATCATACACAGATACTCCATTACCAGTTTTGTAATTGAAATCTCTGGAGCCTTCAGTATATCTGCATACAACTTCATTCCTATCTCAAACATCTCTTCAAGATCTGACCTAGAGCATGTTCTTACAATCTTTGCCCAAGTATTGAACACCTCATACTTTT
This sequence comes from Arctium minus, assembly GCA_954870635.1. NCBI lineage: Eukaryota > Viridiplantae > Streptophyta > Magnoliopsida > Asterales > Asteraceae > Arctium > Arctium minus. The sequence goes on from OX941095.1 coordinate 16,094,338, forward strand.
CATCCTTTCTTTTCAGCCTTATGTATTCCTTTCCATCCACTGTCAGTGTATCCCGGAGAATGACCTCAGGAGGCTTAACTCCTACAGGTTCTGCTGAAATTGGTTCAGGCACTTTGTCCATCACTATCATATACAAATTTACATCATCTGTGTTTGATGGATCTTTCTGTTTAGATGAATCAGGTGCCCCTTCTTCTTCAGCAACCTTCTCAGCCTCTCCTTCAGCTATTCTAGGCTTCTTGATTGACTTTCTCCTAGCCATCATCTTTGTTCTCTTTAAAGTCTTTAGACTTTCTCCCAGAGTGGTCTCTTTCTTAGGGGGTGTTTCTTGCTCATCTGGAAATGGCTTTTGACAATCAAAGTCATTACTTTCTTTCATCCTCTTCTCCATCTCCACCCTAGCAGTTTCATTTCCCTGAAGCTTTAACATCTCTGACTCATACAGCTCTTTGATCTTCTCAAAAGACATTTTGGAGAACATCTCCTTTTTGACTCCTACAGCACCTTTGAGAAATATAATCATCTTGTTTCTCTCTTGGGTACCTAGGAATGTCCTTGAGGGTTTTCTCTTCTTTGTAGCTGCTTTTACTACCACTGATTTCTTCATAGTTGCAGCTTTCTTCTGTGCAATTTCAGTTGCCAGACTCAGTTGATAAGCTTCATTCAGTTCAGCAGCTAGAGCTTTTGCCATCTCCCTGTCCTTTTCCATATGAACTCTTTCTTCCTCTTCAATGTCATCTTGCATCTTTCTAGCTAGGGCTTCATCTGATTCAACCAACCTTTGCTTTTTGATTGGTTGATCAGATTCCACCATCTTTGCTTTTCCTTTGTCTTTGCTCATTGCCTTCTTACTGTTATCTTTCTTGATCACTTCACCTTGATCTTTGATGATTACTCCTTTGGTCTTTGAAGTGACCTTGGGAGTATCATTCTTGGCTTTAAGTAAGGTTTCTGCAATCTCAAGATCTGTTAATACTTCTTTCACTGTTTCTGCTGCTTTATTTATGTCAGCAGTAGTAACTGTTTCTGCTGCTTCTTGTGTTTCTATTGGCACTGAATCTCTTTGTGTTTCTGCTTCCTGCTCCCCCTCAACATCAAATTTCTCTCCATCAAGCTCCCCCTCTCTTGTGGCTTCTTCCATGTTGATCTCCCCCTTTTTGGGAGCATCATTCTCAGTGTTCCTTCTCCTTAGTTGGAATTGCTTTCTCTTCTTCCTCTGTACCAGACTGATCACCATCTTCTTCAGCTTAGCAATCTGTACTTGTTGTGACAGAATGACCAACTTCATTTCTTCAATCTCTTTACCTTGTTTGAGAACATCTTGATTGATGTTCCCCATTGTTTCCATCAATTCGTAGTACGTATATCTGTCCTCACCCTCCCCAGAAGTGTTACCCTCCTTTGAAGGATCATTGGATCTTTTAGTAGTGGAAGTCTTCTGCCTAGCAGAAGCACTATCCACCCCCGTGGTTTCTTGGCACCAGGGACCTTCGAATGACTGCTCATTCAAAGTTGCCATGGGGGAGGTCTTATTTATGTTACCACTTTCCTCCTCTGTGCTAGCAGGAGTAGTGGCAGCCTCATCACCCATATGCTCTTCCTCCTCCTCAGAGAGCACCTCCTTTGGGTTGGGAGACACCCTTGTGGATTCCCTTTGAATATTCTCTACTGGAGAATGCTCCAATAGAGGGCTTAAAGGCTTGGGGGATGATGGTACAAGAAGGGAAGGAGCCTTCTTTACCTGTTTCCTCTTGTAAGTTTGGGTGATAGGAGAGGTTGGTTTTTCAAGAAGGGACTGGGGAATAGATTTTGAGAGGGAAGGTTGGGATTGGCTAGCAGTAGGATGGTCTAATGGGGGCCTTGACCCTGCTGCCATACCTTCATTGGTTTGGGACACCACCATCATTGTAGAGAACAATGGGGTGTCAACTCCTTCTGAGTCCCCAGCAGATCTTCTCATATTTGAGAAAACCTTGCCTTTGGGGGGTTTAGGTACATATACCCCAACAGGTTGAGGTATATCCGTCAATTCATGAGTAATAACTTCTTAAACAAACCTGGGGTACATAAAGAAGCTCTTTTTGTTTCCCATGTTTGAGACAAGATCACTGAAAATCATTTTAGAAAAGTTATACTTTCTGGCAGTGGCCAAGCACACCAAAGCATAAGCAATAGTGCTGCTGAACTCACTCCATCCAGTAGTCTTTTTGGAGATACAGTGCATAAGAGTATGGACAAAGAAACTCCATTGGGGTGAAAATTTGGCTTTAGAGAATTTGAAAACACCCAATGGGCCTCCATACCCCATTCTTGTAAGATTGGAAAACAGTTCATCGTTTGGGATAGAAGTTATACCAGAGGCATCGTCTAGGCGTAGACTGATGCGAATAACCTCTTCAGTAACTGTTAGTGGCTTTTCACAGATCCTTGTCTTGATCATTTGCACACCATTCTCAGCAACAATGGTGGCATTAGCCCAGAACTGCCTTTGATGCTCAATATAGATTGTAGGAGATACAGTAAGAGCATGAGCAATATGGCTTGACTTGAGGAAATCCACAATCTGATGAAATCCTGCAGCTTGCTTTGGCTTTTGTAGCATCGCGATCTCATTGTGCTCGTCGATGAATGCCATGGATGCCATTGATCTTAGTAAACAATATGCCTGAAAGCTTCGAACTTGAGAGAGAAAGGGTTTAGAGCGCAAGTGAACAGTATGCAAAGAGTCGTTATGAACTTTTAGGCGGGCAAAGAGTATTTATAGTATTCGGAACATAAGCAGTATTAACCTAGAGCAGTATTAACTGCTAGCAGTATTAACCACTAGCAGCACTCACTACTAGCAGTATTAACTGAAAGCAATATTGACTACTAGCAGTATTAACTGAAAGCAGTATTAACTGAAAGCAGTATTAACTAACTAGCAGTATTAACTGAAAGCAGTATTAACTACTAGCAGTATTAACTAACTAGCAGTATTAACTAACTAGCAGTATTAACTGAAAGCAGTATTAACTACTAGCAGTATTAACTAACTAGCAGTATTAACTGAGAGCAGTATTAACTACTAGCAGTATTAACTACTAGCAGTATTAACTAACTTACTCCTTTAAACTTGCGAAACACTGAGTACTGCTATGCATATCCTGGAAAAGAAGATTAGTAACACCAAAAATAAAAATATACAGGTATAAAACCACTTTTTGAGAAGGGGCTTATTCAGAGTTGATCATTCCCACACTAGTTACCAAGAAAGTGAATCTACCCACATCAAAGGCTTTAGTGAATAGATCAGCAAACTGATTATCAGTGTGAACTTTTACAACTTGAATAAGTTTCTTTTCATTACAGTCTCTTATGAAGTGATACCTGATCTCAATGTGCTTTGTCTTAGAGTGCTTGACAGGATTATTCACAATGCTGATAGCACTGCTATTATCAATAAAAATGGGAGTGTGTAGAAAAGTTACCTCATAGTCCAACATTTGATTCTGAATCCATAAGACTTGAGAACAGCAACTTGCAGCTGCTATGTACTCTGCCTTTGTTGTAGATGTGGACACTGTGGTTTGTTTCTTGCACTGCCATGAAACTAGTCTAGCACCCAAAAACTGACATCCTCCAGAAGTAGATTTTCTGTCCAAGTTTGCCCCACCTAGATCACTGTCTGAGTATGCTATTAGGTCAAAGGGTGAGTCATGAGGATACCAAAGTCCCAATCTGGGTTGCCCTTTGAGATATCTGAATATCCTCTTAACAGCTTGAAAGTGAGATTGCTTTGGCCTAACTTGGAATCTTGCACACACACAGACTGGAAACATTATATCTGGCCTTGATGCTGTGAGATACATGAGAGAGCCAATCATGGATCTATAATGATGCACATCCATATCCTCCCCCTCAAGATCTGCTGTTATCTGCTTGTGTGTTTCCATAGGTGTGCTGGCAGGTTTTGACTCTGAGAAACCAAACTTGGTTAGAATGTCCTGCACATACTTGGATTGACAGATGAAGATGCCATCTGACTTCTGTTGAACTTGGAGTCCAAGGAAGAAAGTAAGTTCCCCCATGGAACTCATTTTGAACCTTTGATGCATTAGATCCTCAAACTCCTTGCACATGTTGTCTCTTGTAGATCCAAAGATAATGTCATCAACATAAATTTGGACCAGCAAGATATCCTTCTTCTTTCTCTTGATAAATAGAGTTTTATCAATGACTCCTCTTTCAAAGTCATTTTCCAAGAGATAGGATGACAGAGTGTCATACCATGCTCTTGGAGCTTGATGCAGTCCATAAAGAGCTTTCTTCAATTTGTATACCCTGTCTGGATAGCTTGGGTTTTCAAACCCTGGTGGTTGACAGACATATACCTCTTCTTCAATTGATCCATAGAGAAAAGCACTTTTTACATCCATTTGAAGACTTTGAAGTTCATGTAAGAAGCATAGGCTAGGAATAATCTGATTGCTTCTATCCTAGCCACAGGTGCAAAAACTTCTTCATAATCTATACCTTCTTCTTGAGTATATCCTTGAGCCACCAGCCTTGCTTTGTTCCTTATGACAATACCTCTTTCATCTCTCTTGTTTCTGAAAATCCACTTTGTGCCAATTGCTCTGTGACCTTTAGGAAGATCTACTAAATCCCATACATCTTGTAGCTTGAATTGTAACAGTTCTTCTTGCATTGCTTCTATCCAGCTAGATTCTTTCATAGCATCATGTGCCTTTTTAGGCTCAAGCTGGGATAGAAAACAAGAAAGCACTGTATGCTGTTGATCTTGCATTTCTTGAAGTCTACTTTGATGTCTAGTCATCATAGGAGAAGAGATATCTCCTATTACCAGCTGTGGAGGATGATTCTTTTGTTACAATAATGGGCTTGGAAATATTTTTGCTAGAATCAATACTGTTTTTAGAAGTACTCACTGCCTTAGCAGCACTTGCATGCTTAGCAGTACTAACCTTGTTAGCAGTAGTAACTGTGTTAGCAACAGTAACTGTGTTGGCAGTATTAACCTTTGAAGAGGTACTAACAGTATTAGCAGCATTAATATTTTCAGCAGTACTAACACAGGTAGCAGTAATAACCATGTTAGCAGTACTAACAATTTTAGTGCTTCTAACCCTGTCATCAATACTAACAGTTTCAGTGCTTCTAGGCACCCACATTTTGACACTTTCTTTTAAAATCTTTTTCTTCATGGGGCCTTTCCTTTCATCATGTTTCTTTATCACATGTTTCTTTCCCGCCTTCCTATAACCAACAGGTTTTTGCACAAATCATTGAAAGTTCATCTGTTGGTTAATAGGGTTAAAGTAACAATACTTAGCCAAATGATTTAACTTGCCACATATGAAACAAGGTTTTGGTCTATTGATTTTATTCAGATCAACTCCTTGTTTCTGAGCCCATTGATTATTCCAGTTTCTTTGATTTCCTCTTTTTAAACCAGAATTTGGGCTCTTGGCTTTACTGCAATCACACTGTTTACAAGATCCAGGATTCACAACTGTGGTTTGTTTGTAATGGACCTTGTTATCCTTTCCTTTTGTCTGCTCTATCTCCTTGGACTTGACCCAGATTTTCCCACATCCCTCATTGGTGATAATATTGTTTTCTAATGGTATCTTTTTACTCACATCATTATCCCTATACTCACTGGCTTCTTTCTTAGTTAAATCCTTAATTACTACTTCATCCAAAGGATCTATCTTAAATTCTTTCTCAGATAAGTCCTTTTTCTCCTTGGTTTCTAACAAGTCTGAAGTAGGAGGGATATAATTGTTATTGTAAGGAGGAGGTGTATTGTTGTATCCAATACCAGGCTTCATCTTGTCATGAATCTGAGCCTTTAGAAGAGAATCCATTGCTTTTGAAGCATATGAAAACTTTTCTATGTCAAGTTTAACATTAGACAGTTCCTCTTTCAACCTATCACTCTCTTCTAAGGATTTAGACAGTTTGGTCTCTAACTCATTCTTTTCCCACTTCCAATAGTTTGTGTCATAAAAGTGTTGAAGTTCATTAGCTTGAAATCCTTTGATTTGCTCTTCAAATCTCTCTACTATCAACACATACTCTCTTCTGTCCTTTTCTAATCTTTTGAGGTCATCACACATACTCTGATTGTGATCCCTGTATCTTGTGACAGTGTCAATGCAAGATTTAGTATAAAGATTAGAAATTACCTCAGAGGGAAGATCAGACACTTCTGCCATAAGAGCTTGATTCTGAATGGCTTCCTCAGCTTGATCACTCCAGTCAAATCCCATTCCTTGTTGAGAAACAAGGGCTTGAGCAGGATTTTTGTTTTGATTGTAGCCTACATTCTGAGCTTGTTGGTGGTTGTTGTTTGGAACAACACTCCTGCATTCTCTAGCAAAGTGTCCTTTCATGTGACACTTATAACATTCCACCTTAGTCTTGTCAAAACCAGCTCCATCTTCTCTTCTTTGAGAGAAGTTATTCCTTCCTGTTCTTTTAAAGAACTTCTTCACCCTCATTGATAACATAGCCATCTGCCATTTAATATCCATCTCCTCCAGGTCATCAGGGTGAATTTGATCCAGATCATCATTAATCAAAGAATTGCTGCTATGACTGGACAAAAAGGCTTCAAAGATAGTTTCAGTGCCTTTTTCTGAACTTACTCCACTGGCAGTACTAACTGCTTCAGGGTTGGCAGTAGTATCAGTGGATGCTGAGAGAAGTGCAGCATTGTGAATATAACCAGAGGGCTTCTTCTTGGTTTCTACCTCAGTTTCAAAAACTCTTAGATCATTGTATAGATCATCAAGTTCTTTCTCTTCCAGATTGTCACTCTGTCTATATGAGACAGTGTACATAGTCCATTCATCCCCAAGAGATCTGAGGAACTTTCTGTTGATATCATCTTATTCCATCTTTACTCCTACAGTAGCCAGTTCACCTATGAGTTTGTTGAACCTATCAAAAGTTTGAGTCATAGACTCATTCTTTGAGGAAGTGAAGTTCTCATACTGCTGCTTTAGAACATCTCTTTGATTTCTTTTGATGCTTTTAGTTCCAGCAAATCTTTTCTCTAGAGCATTCCAGAGAATCTGAGCAACAGTGCAGTTGCAAAATTGATGCTGATATTCATTGGGGATGGCCAAGAGCAGAGTGCTCAAGGCCTTCATCTCTGTCTGTCTGATCTTCCTCTCACCATCTGTCTTTGGTGGAGGTCTTTTCCCATCTGCTCCTATCCTTCCAGCTTCAGAAGGACCATTCTCAATGATATCCCACATTGAGTAGTCAGTGAGAAGAATATATTGTCTGATTCTGATCTTCCACATGTCAAGCTCACTGGGTTTGAGCATTGGAACCTTAGAGACCAAACTACTGCTTGATTCTGTAAGATTTTCCATGATGAATAGATGTTTCTGAGAGAGTTTGGCTCTGATACCACTTGTCAGGATCGAATTCTTAACAAGAAATAATTCTCAGAAACAATATCAAAGAAGTTTGCGGAATAACACTTTGATATTCAATGAAACAGTAAATCAACACAGTAAATATAAAGAATAAACTGTAAACTTGTATTGAATGCTTTGAAGTTACAAGATTACACACTCAACCTCAATATTGATGAACAGGCTCACCAATACGAATTCTACTTCTCTAGAATTAGGATCTATGCCTTGAGGTTGATTTTCTCTCTAGAACTAACACTTAGAATTAATGAATTAATTTTTACACTACTCTATCAAATCTATACATATACTGAATACAAAGATAATTACAATAAATAAAATATCTTCAGTATATCTTCCATCATTATCTTCAAGCCTTCCAGGAATATCTTGAGTCTTTCCAGCTGTCATCCTTTCCATTCGGATCTTCAAGACATAAGCAACACTAACTATGCTCAGCAACATTAATTCCTTCTAGCAGCATTAACTACCAAGCAGCACTAACCATTAGCAGTACTAACTAGCTAAGCAGTACTAACTTTGTTCAAGCAGCACTAACTTTGACTAGCAATATTAATTGTACTAGCAGTAGTAACACTCAGCAGTATTAACCTTTAAGTCTTCTAGCAGTAGTAACTTTGAACTACTAGCAGTATTAACCATACTTGATGAATTCTTCAGTTCCCAACACGAGTTCTGCATACAAATTTACTTTTTGTGCATACGAAAACCTGTGGACTCACTAACTCATTGTAGTTGACCCTTTTTCTTTTTATCATGCTTTCAGGTGTAACACCCGTAATTTCGGTAAGTATAGGAACACCCAGACATTTCTGTACCTTGTGTTTGGTGGGATTCATGTTGGGAAAACACTACTAAAAGTTCCAAAGAGTGTCGATGTTGGGAACTGAAGATTTGTCTAAGTGATTACTACTGCAAGGTGTTTGTCAGGATCGAATTCTTAACAAGAATTAATTCTCAGAAACAATATCAAAGAAGTTTGCGGAATAACACTTTGATATTCAATCAAACAGTAAATCAATACAAAAAAATATGAAGAACAAACTGTAAACTTGTATTTAATGCTTTGAAGTTACAAGATTACTCACTCAACCTCAATATTGATGAACAGGCTCACCAATACGAATTCTACTTCTCTAGAATTAGGATCTATGCCTTGAGGTTGATTCTCTCTAAAAGAATGAAAACTGAAAATTAAATTATTATTCTAAACTATACAATATATACTGAATACAAAGATAATTACAATAAATAAAATATCTTCAGTATATCTCCTATGTATATCTCTAAGCTTCCATGTATATCCTTTCATACGAATCTTCATCATATAAGCAGTATTAATCTTCAGCAGCATTAACTTTCTTCTAGCAGCATTAACTACTAAGCAGTACTAACCACTAGCAGTACTAACTAGCTAAGCAGTACTAACTTTGTTCAAGAAACACTAACTTTGACTAGCAGTAGTAATAATACTAGCAGTAGTAACACTCAGCAGTATTAACCTTTATGTCTTCTAGCAGTATTAACTCTGAACCAGCAGTATTAACCATACTTGATGAATTCTTCAGTTCCCAACAATCTCCCCCTAACTTGACTTTAAGGGAAAGAAGTCAAGTTCTTCAGATCTTCTTCAAGATGCTCCCAAAACTCCATTATGGTCTAAATTCCTGTGTTTGCATCCAATCCCAAACTCTGATTGATGGTTCTTTGAATCAAGTATTTAGCCATTTCTGAATCTGGAACACACCTTAACTTTTTGTTCAACATGGCATGTAGCTTCAATCTGCTATGATTATACACTCTATCCACTAGGAAGTATTCAGTGTGATTTAAATCCAAAGTCACTGTATATACTCCACTAATTTCATATAGAGTCCAACTGTTTACTGATTTGAAGACATCCTTGATCAAGTGCTTTACTTCTTCAGGTTTGAACATCATACACAAATACTCTATCACCAGTTTTGTAATTGAAATCCCTGGAGCTTTCAACTGATCTGCATACAACTTCATCCCTATATCAAACATTTCTTCAATATCAGACCTTGAGCATGTTCTGACAATTTTAGCCCAAGCACTGTAGACTTCATACTTTTCATCTTTTCTCTTCAGTCTGATATACTTCTTGCCATCTACTTCCAAAACATCCCAGTGAATGACTTCAGGAGGTTTAACTCCTACAGGTTCTGCTGCAATTGGTTCAGGCACTTTGTCCATCACAACCATGTACATCTTGACATCCTCAGTACTTGCAGGTTCTTTCATTGTAGATGACTCAAGTGCCTCTTCTTCTTCAGCAACCTTTTCAGCCTCTTCTTCCACTAATCTAGGCTTCTTTGTAGGCTTTCTCCTGGCAATCATCTTTGTTCTTTTTAAAGTCCTTAGACTTTCACCAATTGTTGTTTCCTTCTCTGGAGTTTCTTGCTCATCAGGGAATGGTTTTTGTAAGAAATCATTGCTTTCTTTCATTCTTTTCTCCATTTCAACCCTTGCAAGATCATCCCCTTGAAGCTTTATCATCTCAGCATCATACATCTTCTTGAGCTTCTCAAAAGACATCTTTGAAAACATCTCTACCTTGACACCTACTGTACCCTTGAGGAAAGTAATCATTTTCTTTCTCTCTTGAGCACCCAGGTATGTCTTTGAAGGTTGTCTTTTCCTTGTAGCCATTTTGATCTTTTCAGGCTTCCTCAAAGATGTGGCTTTCTGCTTGGCTTGTTCTGTTGCTAAGCTTTGTTGATAGGCTTTGTTTAACTCTGCAGCCATTGCTTTAGCTATCTCTCTATCCTTTTGCACTTGCATGGTTTCTGCTTCTTCAAATTCAGCCTGTATCTTCCTAGCTAGAGCTTCATCTGATTCAATCAGCTTCTGCTTTTTCATTGGTTTATCAGATTCAACTAGCTTTGCCTTACCTTTATCTTTACCCATCTCCTTCTCAATGCTAGAGTTCTTTGCTGCATCACCTCTTTCTTTTATGACAACTCCTTTGGCCTTTGAGGTGACCTTGGGAGTATCATGTTTTGCTTTGATGAGTGTTTCTGCAACCTCAAGCTCTGTAAGGACCTCTTTTACTGTTTCTGCTGCTTCTTTCAGCTCAGCAGTATTAACCATTTCTGCTGCTTTAGTTGAACTGGCAGTATTAATGGTTTCTGCTGCTGGCTCTGTTTCTGCTGCTTGCTCATTCTCCCCCTCAACATCATGTTTTTCCTCTTGCTCCCCCTTAGCTTTGGCATCAGCTTCTGACTCCCCCTTTTTGGGAGCATCAGTCACTGGTTTCCTCCTTCTGAGCACAAATTGTTTCTTCTTCCTTTGCAGAATCAGTTTCCTTACCATTTGCTTCAACTTGATGATTTGTTCTTGTTGTGACAGAACTATGAGTTTAAGCTCTTCTATATCTTTGCCCTGTTTGAGTACATCCATGTTGATGTTGCCCATTGCCTCCATCAATTCATCATAGTTATATCTGTCCTCACCTTCTCCAGGAGTGTTACCCCCTATTGAAGGATCATTGGATCTTTTAGTAGTGGAAGTCTTCTGCCTAGCAGAAGCACTATCCACCCCTGTGGTTTCTTGGCACCAGGGACCTTCAAATGATTGCTCATTCAAAGTTGCCATGGGGGAGGTCTTATTGATGTTACCACTTTCCTCCTCTGTGCTAGCAGGAGTAGTGGCAGCCTCATCACCCATATGCTCTACCTCCTCCTCAGAGAGCACCTCCTTTGGGTTGGGAGACACCCTTGTGGTTTCCCTTTGGATATTCTCTAGGGGAGAATTCTCCCTTAGAGGGCTTATAGGCTTAGTGGGTAATGGTACAAGAAGAGAAGGAGCCTTCTTTACCTGTTTTCTCTTGTAGGTTTGGGTGATGGGAGAGGTTGGTTTTTCAAGAAGGGACTGGGGAATTGATTTTGAGAGGGAAGGTTGGGCTTGGCTAGCAGTGGGTTGGTCTAATGGGGGCCTTGACCCTGCTGCCATACCTTCATTGGTTTGGGACACCACCATCATTGTAGAGAACAATGGGGTGTCAACTCCTTCAGAGTCCCCAGCAGATCTTCTCATATTTGAGAAAACCTTGCCTTTGGGGGGTTTAGGTACATATACCCCAACAGGTTGAGGTATATCCGTCAATTGATTAGTAATAACTTCTTGAACAAACCTGGGATACATAAAGAAGCTCTTTTTGTTTCCCATGTTTGAGACAAGATCATTGAAAATCATTTTAGAAAAATTGTACTTTCTGGCAGTGGCCAAGCACACCAAAGCATAAGCAATTGTGCTGCTGAACTCACTCCATCCAGTAGTCTTTTTGGATATGCAATGCATAAGAGTATGGACAAAGAAACGCCATTGGGGTGAGAATTTTGCTTTAGAAAATTTGAAAACACCCAATGGGCCTCCGTACCCCATTCTTGTAAGATTTGAAAACAGTTCATCATTTGGGATAGAAGTTATACCAGATGCATCGTCTAGACGTAGACTGATGCGAATAACTTCTTCAGTAACTGTAAGTGATTGATCACAGATTCTTGTCTTGATCATTTGCACACCATTTTCCACAACAATGGTTGCATTAGCCCAGAACTGCCTTTGGTGCTCAATGTAGATTGTAGGGGATACAGTAAGAGCATGAGCAATGTGGCTTGACTTGAGGAAATTCACAATCTGATGAAATCCTGAAGCTTGCTTTGGCTTTTGTAGCATCGCAATCTCGTTGTGCTCGTCGATGAACGTCATGGATGCCATTGATCTTAGTGAAAACTTGCCTGAGAACTTCGAACTTGAGAGAGAAAAGGTTTTGAGCGCAAGAGAACAGTATGCAAAGAGTCGTTATGAACTTTTAGGCGGGCAAAAAGTATTTATAGTATTCGGAATATAAGCAGTATTAACCTAGAGCAGTATTAACTACTAGCAGTAGTAACGGCTAGCAGTATTAACTAACTAGCAGTATTAACTGAAAGCAGTATTAACTACTAGCAGTAGTAACGGCTAGCAGTATTAACTAACTAGCAGTATTAACTGAAAGCAGTATTAACCACTAGCAGTATTAACTGAAAGCAGTATTAACCACAAGCAGTATTAATTGAAAGCAGTATTAACCACTAGCAGTATTAACTGAAAGCAGTATTAACCACGAGCAGTATTAACTGAAAGCAGTATTAACCACTAGCAGTATTAACTATACTTACTCCTTTTAAACTTGCTAAATACTGAGTACTGCTATGCATATCCTGAAAAAGAAGATTAGTAACACCAAGAATAAAAATATACAGGTATAAAACCACTTTTTGAGAAGAAGATTATTCAGAGTTTATCATTCCCACACTTGTTACCAAGAAAGTGAATCTACCCACATCAAAAGCTTTAGTGAATAGATCAGCAAACTGATTATCAGTGTGAACTTTGACAACTTGAATAAGTTTCTTTTCATTACAATCTCTTATAAAGTGATACCTGATTTCAATGTGCTTTGTCTTTGAGTGCTTGACTGGATTATTTACAATGCTAATAGCACTGCTGTTGTTAATAAAGATTGGAGTGTGTAGAAAGGTTACCCCATAATCCAACATTTGATTCTGAATCCATAAGACTTGAGAACAGCAACTTGCAGCTGCTATGTACTCTGCCTCTGTTGTAGATGTGGATACTGTGGTTTGTTTCTTGCACTGCCATGAGACTAGTCTAGCACCCAAAAACTGACATCCTCCAGAAGTAGATTTTCTGTCCAAGTTTGCCCCACCTAGATCACTGTCTGAGTATGCTATTAGGTCAAAAGGTGAGTTATGAGGATACCAAAGTCCCAATCTGGGTTGCCCTTTGAGATATCTGAATATCCTCTTAACAGCTTGAAAGTGAGATTGCTTTGGCCTAACTTGAAATCTTGCACATACACAGACTGGAAACATTATATCTGGCCTTGATGCTGTGAGATACATGAGAGAGCCAATCATGGATCTATAATGATGCACATCCATATCCTCTCCCTCAAGATCTGCTATGATCTGCTTGTGTGTTTCCATAGGTGTGCTGGCAGGTTTTGATTCTGAGAAACCAAACTTGGTTAGAATATCCTGCACATACTTGGATTGACATATGAAAATGCCATCTGACTTCTGTTGAACTTGGAGTCCAAGGAAGAAAGTAAGTTCCCCCATGGAACTCATTTTGAACCTTTGATGCATTAAATCCTCAAACTCCTTGCACATGTTGTTTCTTGTAGAACCAAAAATAATGTCGTCAACATATATTTGGACCAGCAAGATATCCTTCTTCTTTCTTTTGATAAATAGAGTCTTATCAATGACTCCTCTTTCAAAGTCATTTTCCAAGAGATAGGATGACAGAGTGTCATACCATGCTCTTGGGGCTTGATGTAGTCCATAAAGTGCTTTCTTTAATTTGTATACCCTGTCTGGATAGCTTGGGTTTTCAAACCCTGGTGGTTGACAAACATATACTTCTTCTTCAATTGATCCATAGAGAAAAGCACTTTTTACATCCATTTGGTAGACTTTGAAGTTCATGTAAGAAGCATAGACTAGAAATAGTCTGATTGCTTCTATCCTAGCCACAGGTGCAAAAACTTCTTCGTAATCTATACCCTCTTCTTGAGTATAGCCTTGTGCCACCAGCCTTGCTTTGTTCCTTATGACAATACCTCTTTCATCTCTCTTGTTTCTGAAAATCCACTTTGTGCCAATTGCTCTGTGACCTTTAAGAAGGTCTACTAGATCCCATACATCTTGTAGCTTGAACTGTAACAGTTCTTCTTGCATTGCTTCTATCCAGCTAGATTCTTTCATAGCATCATGTGCCTTTTTAGGCTCAAGCTGGGATAAAAAGCAAGAAAGGACTGTATGCTGTTGATCTTTCATTTCTTGAAGCCTGCTTTGATGTCTAGTCATCATAGGAGAAGAGATATCTCCTATTACCAGCTGTGGAGGATGATTCTTTTGAACTCTTGTGTTATGACTAGGTTCTTCATTCAGGCCAGCCTCTAGATTAGAGTCATGCAATTCAACTGAAGTGTTTTCAGATGTCACTTCTGATTCTTGAGTCTCCTCATCTCTAGTGTCTTCTTCACTCTGACTTGGTTCAGTAAATGATTCCTTTTCACAGTCTTCATTTACTGTGGGTATGGGAAAAATCACAGATTTAGATATACTTTCTTGAACTTGTGTGATCTCTGATTCTCCACTACCTGTTCCTGTATACTCATTACTGAAACCAAAAGAGTTAGTTAGTGAGTCAATGTCAAATAGCCACTGAGGTCCAGACCCAACAGGATTTGGTGTGTTCTCATTGCATTTGACATTGTCACTTTCTTCAATTATTCTAGAAGAAGAGTTAAAAACTCTGTAGGCCTTACTCTGAGATGAATATCCAACAAGAAATCCATCATCTGCTTTGCTATCAAACTTACCTAAGTGAGATTTGGTATTTAGAATTGTACAAGGACACCCAAAAGGTTTAAAGAAACCAATAAAAGGTTTTCTTTTATTTAAAAGCTCATATGGGGTCTTGTTCTTTTGCTTGACTATTAGAACTCTGTTTTGGACATAACAAGCAGTATTAACTGCTTCAGCCCAGAAGGTAATTGGCAATTTTGAATCAGCCAACAGAGATCTAGCAGCCTCTATTAGTGTCCTATTTCTCCTTTCAGCAACACCATTCTGTTGAGGAGTCCTAGGAGCACTATATTGTCTCTCAATACCTTTTTCTTCACAAAAGGTGTTGAGATCATGATTTTTAAACTCAGTTCCATTATCTGATCTAATGACTTTTACTCTTTGATTAGTTTGGTTTTCAATTCTTAGAATAAAGGATTTGATAAGACCACTTGTTTCATCCTTAGTCCTTAGAAAATATACCCAAGTAAATCTGGAGTAATCATCAACAATAACCAAGCAGTAAGATTTCTTGCCTATACTCATAACATTTGTAGGACCAAACAGATCCATATGCAATAACTGGAGACAAGAAGAAACAGAATTTAACTCTTTGGTCTTATGAGAAGTTTTGTGTTGTTTGCCTTTAAGACAAGCAACACAATGATCATCACATGAAAAGACTTTTGAAGGTAAACCTCTTACAAGGTTATTTTTAACAAGATTGTTCATAGTCTTGAAATTCATGTGACACATCCTTCTGTGCCAAAGGGAGGATTCATCTACAGAAGCTTTTGAAACAAGACAATTTAAAGATGAATCACTATCAACATTGTCCAAATCAAGACAGTAAACATTGTCCTTCCTCGGAGTTCTAAGTAGTATCATGCTTTCATCAACTACCTTGAACCCTGGAGCAAGAATCATACACTCAGAATTAGTAAATAATATACTATGTTGTTTGTCACAAACCTGTGATACACTTAACAGGTTGTACTTTAATTGATCAACATAGTAGACATCCTCAAATGTCATCTTACCTTTGGTGACATTACCTTTTCCACTTATCTTACCACCAGTAAGATTGTCTCCAAATGCAACATGTCCTCCATTAATTTGCTTGAAATCCTGAAGGCATGACATGTTGCCAGTCATGTGCCTAGAGCAACCACTATCAACATGCCATATGCTCTTTCCCTTGAGCTGTTGGTTGCCCTGCACATTAAATAAATCAATTAGTATGATTGGGGACCCAAGCAAAAGTGGTCTTGGGTCTCCCTTTCTCATCAAAGTATTTACATTCCTTTTTAATGAGGTTTTTAAACTCAGAGCACTCTTTATTAGAGTACTTTGTCAATATGATTGGCTTAGCAGAATCAACACTAGAAGCAGTACTAACCTTAGAAGTACTAACAGAGTTAGCAGTACTAACAGGTGTAGCAGTACTAACAGGTTTAGCAGTACTAACCTTGTTAGCAGCATTAACATTGTTAGCAGTAGTATTACTTCTAGCAGCACTATCATTGTCAGCAACACTATTTGTGGTAGCAGTACTAACAGTTTTAGTGCTTTTAGGAATCCACATATTGACACTTTCTTTAACAGAATACTTTTTCTTCATGTGGCTTTTAGTTTTAACAGTTTTCTTAGCCATATGGTTCTTTTCAATTTTCTTATAACCAAAGGGTTTTTGCATGGATCTTTGGAAATTCATCCTTTGTTTCATAGGATTGAAATAACAGAATTTTGCAAGATGATTCAATTTGCCACAGATAAAACAAGGTTTTGGTCTATTGATTTTACTCAGATCAACCCCTTGTTTTTGTGCCCACTGGTTATTCCAGTTTCTTTGATTTCCCCTCTTTTTGTCCTGTTTTTGGGGCTCATTCTTCTTACATGCACACTGTTTGCAAGGACCTGGATTCACAACTGTGGTCTGTTTGTAGTAAACCTTACCAGACTTTCCCTCTGTCTTCTCCATGTCCTTGGATTTGATCCAAGCCCTTCCACAATCATCATTGGTGATAATGTTATTTTCTAGAGGAATCTCACCACTCACCTTGTTCTCCTTACTCTTGCCAACCTCTTTCTCAGTCTTATCCTCAACAATTACCTCATCTAAGGGATCTATTTCAGTGGCTCCCTCAGGCAAGTCCTTCCTATCTTTGGTGTCTAACAGGTCTGAAGTAGGAGGAATGTAATTGTTGTTATATGGTGGAGGTGTTGCATTGTACCCAATTCCTCTTCTCAGCTTATCATGAATCTGATTTTGTAGTAAAGAGTCCATTGCTTTAGAAGCATTGGAAAACTTTTCTACATCAAGCTTAACCTTGGTTAACTCCTCTTTCAGTTTTTCACTCTCCTCTTTAGATTTGGTCAGTTTAAGTTCTAAATCCTTTTTCTCCCACTGCCAGTAATTGGTGTCATATGAGTGTTGTAGTTCATTGGCTTGAAAACCTTTGATCTGATCTTCAAATCTCTCTACAATCCTTACATAGTCTTTTATATCTTTTTCTAATCTCTTAAGGTCATCACTCATCTTCTGATTGTGATCCCTGTACCTTTTAACAGTGTCTATGCAAGTTTTAGAACAGAGATTAGAACTTACCTCAGATGGGAGATCAGATACTTTAGCCATAAGAGCTTGATTCTGAATAGTTTCTTCTGCTTGATCACTCCAATCAAACCCCATTCCTTGTTGAGAAACAAGGGCTTGAGCAGAGTTTCTGTTGTTATTGAAGCTTCCAGATTGAGCTTGTTGATGGTTGTTGTTGTGAGACATTCCACTTCTGCATTCTCTAGCAAAATGTCCCTTCAGATGGCATTTGTAGCATTCTACCTTTGATTTATCAAACCCTGCTCCATCTTCTCTTCTTTGGGAGAAGTTGTTTCTTCCAGTCCTCTTTATAAACTTCTTAACCCTCATGGAGAGCATGGCCATCTGCCATTTAATATCCATCTCTTCCAGATCATCAGGATGGAGTTGTTCTAAGTCATCATTGATCAAAGAGGAATTTCCATGATTAGAAAGAAAAGCTTCAAACACAGAATCAGTGCCTTTATCTTGATTTGATCCATTAGCAGCATTAACTGATTCAGGGTTAGCAGTAGAATCAATTGATGCTGATAGGAGTGCAGCATTATGAACATATCCAGAAGGCTTCTTCTTTGCCTCCACCTCAGCTTCAAATACTCTAAGATCATTGTACAGATCATCAAGTTCTTTTTCTTCCAACTGATCATTCTGTCTGAATGACACAGTGTACATGGTCCATTCATCTCCAAGGGACCTTAAGAACTTTCTGTTCACATCATCTTGATCAATCTGTACTCCCATAGTAGCTAGTTCACCAATTAGTTTATTAAACCTGTCAAAAGTTTGAGTCATGGACTCATTCTTAGTTGAGATGAAGTTTTCATACTGTTGCTTTAAGATTGCCTTTTGATTTCTCTTGGTACTTTTGGTACCTGAGAATCTCTTCTCTAGAGCATTCCAGAGCATCTGTGCATCAGTGCAATTGCAGAATTGGTGTTGATACTCATTTGGAATGGCCAAGAGCAGTGTGCTCAAGGCTTTCATCTCTGTCTGCCTTGTCTTCCTGTCTCCATCTGTCTTTGGAGGGGTTCTTTTGCCATCTTCACCAATCTTTCCTTCATCAGATGGGCCATTCTCAATGATGTCCCACATAGAGTAATCTGTGAGGAGAATATATTGCTTGATTCTGATCTTCCACATGTCAAATTCATTGGATCTGAGCATTGGAACTTTTGAGACCAAAGTACTGCTTGATTCTGTAAGATTTTCCATGATGAATAACTGTTTCTAAGAGAGTTTAGCTCTGATACCACTTGTCAGGATCGAATTCTTAACAAGAATTAATTCTCAGAAACAATATCAAAGAAGTTTGCGGAATAACACTTTGATATTCAATCAAACAGTAAATCAATACAAAAAAATATGAAGAACAAACTGTAAACTTGTATTTAATGCTTTGAAGTTACAAGATTACTCACTCAACCTCAATATTGATGAACAGGCTCACCAATACGAATTCTACTTCTCTAGAATTAGGATCTATGCCTTGAGGTTGATTCTCTCTAAAAGAATGAAAACTGAAAATTAAATTATTATTCTAAACTATACAATATATACTGAATACAAAGATAATTACAATAAATAAAATATCTTCAGTATATCTCCTATGTATATCTCTAAGCTTCCATGTATATCCTTTCATACGAATCTTCATCATATAAGCAATATTAATCTTCAGCAGCATTAACTTTCTTCTAGCAGCATTAACTACTAAGCAGTACTAACCACTAGCAGTACTAACTAGCTAAGCAGTACTAACTTTGTTCAAGCAACACTAACTTTGACTAGCAGTAGTAATAATACTAGCAGTAGTAACACTCAGCAGTATTAACCTTTATGTCTTCTAGCAGTATTAACTCTGAACCAGCAGTATTAACCATACTTGATGAATTCTTCAGTTCCCAACAGTGTTGGATCATAAATTGTATTCAAGATTAAAGTTAAAGTTAAGGGTTTAAACTGCAATTGTGCTAAAGTTAATTAGAGGGTTTATTATGTAATAAGTTAATAGTTATTAAGCTATTGGGCCCAAGCCCATTAGAAAGCCCGTTAAGCTTTTAGCTAAGCCCGTTAGGCCTAAAGCCTGGGTATTTAATGTTTTGGTTTATTAGATTTTAGGAAAGAATCCTCATATTTACAATAATCATATTATAGTGAGGTGAAGGTTTCTCTGTAATCCAAGGGTATCAAGAACACTCAAGGTTTAACAGTTTATACAAGGGATTGGTATGTTACTCTGATTTATATATCTCTTGATTATTATTGTGTTGCTTGATTACTTGATTGATTGTTTACCAACTAGATTAAACTGGGATAACAATCATAAGATATAAAAAAGGGGGAAAAGATACAAAAAGGGAGAATACAATCTGAAGATCTGAAGATATTCAAATTTTCAAAGATTTTAAAGATTTGAAGATTGTTTAAAGATATCAAGTTTTGAAGCGATCAATGACATATCTGAAGAAAAGTGAAGACAAGTGAAAGACCCGAAGACAATTGCAATTTTTTTTTTAATCTTGAATCCAAAGGGGGAGATTGTTGGATCATAAATTGTATTCAAGATTAAAGTTAAAGTTAAGGGTTTAAACTGCAATTGTGCTAAAGTTAATTAGAGGGTTTATTATGTAATAAGTTAATAGTTATTAAGCTATTGGGCCCAAGCCCATTAGAAAGCCCGTTAAGCTTTTAGCTAAGCCCGTTAGGCCTAAAGCCTGGGTATTTAATGTTTTGGTTTATTAGATTTTAGGAAAGAATCCTCATATTTACAATAATCATATTATAGTGAGGTGAAGGTTTCTCTGTAATCCAAGGGTATCAAGAACACTCAAGGTTTAACAGTTTATACAAGGGATTGGTATGTTACTCTGATTTATATATCTCTTGATTATTATTGTGTTGCTTGATTACTTGATTGATTGTTTACCAACTAGATTAAACTGGGATAACAATCATAAGATATAAAAAAGGGGGAAAAGATACAAAAAGGGAGAATACAATCTGAAGATCTGAAGATATTCAAATTTTCAAAGATTTTAAAGATTTGAAGATTGTTTAAAGATATCAAGTTTTGAAGCGATCAATGACATATCTGAAGAAAAGTGAAGACAAGTGAAAGACCCGAAGACAATTGCAATTTTTTTTTTAATCTTGAATCCAAAGGGGGAGATTGTTGGATCATAAATTGTATTCAAGATTAAAGTTAAAGTTAAGGGTTTAAACTGCAATTGTGCTAAAGTTAATTAGAGGGTTTATTATGTAATAAGTTAATAGTTATTAAGCTATTGGGCCCAAGCCCATTAGAAAGCCCGTTAAGCTTTTAGCTAAGCCCGTTAGGCCTAAAGCCTGGGTATTTAATGTTTTGGTTTATTAGATTTTAGGAAAGAATCCTCATATTTACAATAATCATATTATAGTGAGGTGAAGGTTTCTCTGTAATCCAAGGGTATCAAGAACACTCAAGGTTTAACAATTTATACAAGGGATTGGTATGTTACTCTGATTTATATATCTCTTGATTATTATTGTGTTGCTTGATTACTTGATTGATTGTTTACCAACTAGATAAAACTGGGATAACAATTGGTATCAGAGCCAAAAGAATCAAATTTTTTTACTATTCATCGAAAATCACTGTTCATCGAAAATCACTGTTCATCGAGTTACTATTCATTGCGAGTACTGTTCATCCGATTTCATGCATTAATGTTCTTATTGGTTTAAAAGTTGATCTGATTAGTTGAGATTCATGCTTCTGAATGCTATCTGATTAATTAATCGCATTATAGATCATAAAGTGGTTGAATTGTTGGTTTAATTGTGTTTATCGGTCGAATTAATTTTCTGGGTTTGGTTTCGGTCTAATACCAGTTATTCATCGTGTTCTTCGGTCATTCATCGTGTTTATCGATATTATTGTTTGACCGATACCTATTCGACCTTAGCTTTCGACCGAGTGTTTGTAAACACCGGTCCTTACTTCGACCGAATAGTTGTGATCTCCGGTCATTCCTTCGACCGGACCTTAGTATTCCCCGGTCTTTCCTTCGACCGGATAGGAGTATCGACTGGACCTTAGTGGTTTCCGGTCTAGTATTCGACCGATACTTTGTTACATCGGTCTTCGCCTTTCGACCGGATAATTGTTTCTCCGGTCTTCCCATTTGACCGGGTAATTGTTTCTCCGGTCTTCCCATTCGACCGGATACTTGTTACTCCGGTCTTGCCATTCGACCGGGTACTTGCATACTCCGGTCTTTGCTTCGACCGGTACAGTTCATTCCCCGGTCGATTTTTGCAAACTGTGATAGGGTATCTAATTGTCAAATTTTTTTTCTCTAGGGACCCCCGTGCCAAGTCTGCGAAGGGGGACAAAAGTTTTGTGCTTGATCAAAATCTTCCTAATTTCATTCTTCAGTATTATTGTTTGTGGTTAATACTGATTAAAAGGACTGCATTTTATTATTTTTGGAAATTTATTTTTCTGAAAATTTTTGAGTGTGATTTTTATTTTGATTCTAACGATCTCATCTAGTTGTTGTCTTGGTACAGAAAAGTTTGATTACTAACCATACAGCCAGGATGTCGAATCAGCTAAATATGTCTGAAGGTTATAGCCATGATTTTAACAACATGACTCTATCTGAAGTAAGAGAAAAGGCTAAACAACCTGCTGGACGGTTATCAACATCATCTCGCATGATTGATGAGTATGACAAAGAAGAAAAAATGCTCAAAGCTGAAAACAAGGATTTACAGATTCAGAACTCATGTCTTCTTATTCAGATCAATGCTTTAAAAGAAAATTCAAAAGATTCTGATTCTTTAATTAACTTTGCAGGAATAATTGAGTCAAAAGAAAAAGAGATCTTCGATCTTCAAGCAAAGTTGAAAAAATCTGAGTCAAGCTCAACATGGTCAAAGAAGGAACTAATGCAAAAAGAGCTAGATCAATTGAGAAGAAGAACAAACATTGCGAGTGAGACATCTGAAGGACTTAGAACGATAAATTCTCAATTATGTGCGGACAGAGATAAGTTTAAAGATAAAGTTCTCAGTCTTGAGGTTGAGATCGATAAGCTAAAAGAAGAGGCAACCCAAGACAGAGACAATTCAAAAGCTCAAGATGAATTGTTAAAGATTGAGAAAGAGAGAAAAGAATTTGCCAAGAAATTCTCTGACTTCTCCAGAAAAGCCTTTGAAGAGAAGAAAGCATTAGAACTTAGATGTGTTAAACTTTCTCAACAAGTTTCAGACTTTGAGAAGGTTATCATTATTGAAAGAGAAAAGGCTGAGAATGAGAAGAGGAAAGATGAGCTGAAGAAAGCAAATACAGACTTTTTGGAAGAAAAAAAGATATTTGAGACGGAGATAGCCAAGCTGACAGGAAAGCTAGCTGAATTGTCAACAAACATCATGAAGGAGACGAATGCAAAATCTGAGTTGCATAAGAAGTTTGATCTGATTGAAAAGGAAAGAAACAGTTTGTCTTCAAAGATAAAGGAACTTGAAGAGATCGTATTCAAGGTGAAGTTGACTGAGCACAAGACGCCAGAGTCCATAGCTCAATCACCAAGAGACGATCTAGCTGATTCAGATAGTTCATTAAAAACAGCTTCAAGTTCACATTTTTCAAATGCTTTCTATAATCCTTTCTATGATTTAGATGATTGTCTTACTTCTAAATCTACTGATCAGATTCATCCTTCTAACCTTTTCTATGACAAAAATGTTGATGGTTCAGGTAACTTCAAGAAGACCAAGTCTCAAAAGAAAAGCTTCTGGAGAAGGGATGATGAGAAAGAAAGAGGAAACTGGATTTGGAGAGTTAAAGGATCTCCAGAGAAGAAGAAAGAAGAATCATTTGTGCATATATCAAATGCTAAAAGAAACTATGCTACAAAAGGTAAAACTTTTGGCAAACCTGATCTAGTTTACACTATCAATCAATTGATCAGGTTAGCACAAAAGAAAATTAGTTGTCCCTACTGTGGCTCAAATGATTTTGTAAGAAAAGATTACGTTAATAACTGGTATGGTTCTTACTTCATATCTCCCACTAGAACTGCAACTAACCCATTAGGACCCAAATACCAGTGGGTACCAAAAGCTAAATCTGTGTTGCAGGCACTCAATGTTTAAGGGGGAGAAAGAACAATGGCTTTTGAACAACACAGTTCAAAACCCGGACTTCATTGTTAAAAAGATGGCTTCTAAGTAAATCAGCTTAGAACCCGTACTTCAACGGAGTATGGCTTCTAATCACATCGGATTAGAACGCGCACTTCAGTGCTCTATCTATTTTTTATATGCTTTATTTCCTTATTAACTTATAAAAAAAAAAAAAAAACCCTATAGTGATTTAAGGGGGAGAATATCTGTGATATTAACAGATTTTTGGATACTTAAATGCTTATCTGACCGTGTGTTCTTAAAGATAAATACTTGCGTTTTATCTTGTCAATATACTTTGTCAAGTATTCATACACATAACGGTTCAGAACATTCTATTTGCCTTTGTTATTAACATGTATCAAAAGTTAAATCTTTCTATGGTAATACTCACGTTAGTTGTATTCACTGTTGATTGAATCAAACGTCATTTCATGTGCTTTCATTGAAAATATGTTTATATATTGTTCATATAAACAACATTCGTTTTTGATTCTTCAGCATAGTATTCTTCATGACAAATCGTCTATAAGCTTAATTGAAAACTCCTTAAGAGCTTAAATCGTCAAACTCTTTTAGTTTGAGGGGGAGAATTGCATCGTCAAACATCCTCTGTTTTGACATCTCCGAATATTTTATTCTTCATGTAACAAGTGGTATTTGTGCTTACAAAACTCTTGTTGAACAACATGTATTTTTAGGATAATACATGGGATTCAGTGTGTGAGCTTAACAGAACTTCCATGGATTCACGATAACCAGTGTTTCCTACCCAGGAAGTATTCCCTGAGTGATTGAGGGGAGAAGGGTCAAAAGAATTGAGTGATGGTGTGTGAAGAGGTAAAATGAAAAAGAGAGATTGGTTAGACGTGAGCATTAAAAGAAAGAGGGTGAGAGAACAGAGTAAAAGAATATTAAACTCTGCACCAAACTACTTTCTGAGTCGGGCAGCCACATAATCTGATTGGATCACATTCTTTGGTGACCATCATTGAAATAGGCAACTAGCCCATGCCATCTCTTGCATACAACCCCACCAGCTACTCATTCTTTTCTCAAAAAGAGAATGTTTCACATTTTCTAGGGATGCAGCACATACGCTATTGGTTCTTCATTTGGAAGATACTAATATTAAAAAAGAAGGAAAGTTGCCCCACCTTCGCACCCTTTCTCATGCACATTGAGTCTTTGTATAATTTGTTGCTGTCTCAACAAGTTTACATACTTTGAGCCTAAATTGAAAAGCAATCATCTATGCTTAATTTCTTTCATACACATGCACGAACACACAGAAATTTGTTTTCTGTCAGAACGTTCATAGATAACCATGTGTTATTCGATGATTGAATGGAAGACCTGGGGAGTCTACATCAAACCAGCTCCATATATAGTAACTTTGTGTTACTCAATAACTTTGTGTAACTGACAGGCATTCTAACTGAGTCATTTGTTGATTCAGGGTTACACTTATTAACTGTTTGAGTTTGAAAAGATTCGAATGGTTACTACTTTCTATTTTAATCTGAAAAGATTGAGATAATCACTCTTTCCATCTGGGTAGACTGTTCTTATTTCATACAGGGCTCGTTACATGATAAAGACTGTGCTTACGTGATCATACACGATGGGGGAGATTGTCTTGAAAAGGGGGAGATTGTTTTGCCAAGTTTTGATGATGTTGATTCTCACCACTCATCAAAAAGGGGGAGAAGATATAAAAAAGGGGGAAAAGATACAAAAAGGGAGAATACAATCTGAAGATCTGAAGATATTCAAATTTTCAAAGATTTTAAAGATTTGAAGATTGTTTAAAGATATCAAGTTTTGAAGTTTTGAAGCGATCAATGACATATCTGAAGAAAAGTGAAGACAAGTGAAAGACCCGAAGACAATTGCAATTTTTTTTTTAATCTTGAATCCAAAGGGGGAGATTGTTGGATCATAAATTGTATTCAAGATTAAAGTTAAAGTTAAGGGTTTAAACTGCAATTGTGCTAAAGTTAATTAGAGGGTTTATTATGTAATAAGTTAATAGTTATTAAGCTATTGGGCCCAAGCCCATTAGAAAGCCCGTTAAGCTTTTAGCTAAGCCCGTTAGGCCTAAAGCCTGGGTATTTAATGTTTTGGTTTATTAGATTTTAGGAAAGAATCCTCATATTTACAATAATCATATTATAGTGAGGTGAAGGTTTCTCTGTAATCCAAGGGTATCAAGAACACTCAAGGTTTAACAGTTTATACAAGGGATTGGTATGTTACTCTGATTTATATATCTCTTGATTATTATTGTGTTGCTTGATTACTTGATTGATTGTTTACCAACTAGATAAAACTGGGATAACACAAGGCTTTCAAGATTACTACTGCTAGTAGAATTAATACTGCTTAAAGAGTTAGTGCTGTTACTTGAATAGTTAGTACTGCTTGGAGAGTTAGTACTGCTGATTAGTTAATGCTGTTGGTGAATATTAGTACTGCTCAGAGTGTTAATACTGCTATGACTTAATACTGCTTATATGATAATCAAGATATGCGCAGATCAAGGTTGAAGATAATCATGGAAGGTTGAAGATAATTATGGAAGAATATACTGAAGATCTTTTATGTAATTATCTTGTATTTTATCTTTGTTTATATAGTATAGAATAGTTTGATAGACGAGTAATTTCAATTCTAAGTTTTTGTTCTGAGAGAGAATTAACCTCAAGGTTTACAATCCTAGTTCTAGAGAAGTAGAATTCGTCTTGGTGAGCCTGTTCATCAAGATTGAGGTTTTGTGTGAAAGCTTGTAACTTTAATCATTCAATAAAGTTTACAAGTTGTGATTTATATTTTACTGTTACATTGATAGTTTGAATATTAAAGTGTTTTTCCGCAACTCCTTTAATATTGTTTCTGAGTTTCATTATTCTTGTTAAGAATCAGATCCTGACAAGTGGTATCAGAGCTAGTATTCTCAGAAACCTTCATTCATCATGGACAACACAGTTGAATCAACCAGTACTCTTGTTTCAAAGGTTCCCATGCTCAAACCTAATGAGTTTGACATGTGGAAAATTAGGATCAAACAGTACATCCTCCTTACAGACTTTTCTATGTGGGACATTGTTGAGAATGGTCCCTCTGCTGAAGGTAAAATTGGGCAAGATGGAAGAAGACCACCTCCAAAAACTGATGCTGAGAAGAAAGTGAGACAATTGGAGATGAAAGCCTTAAGCATCCTGCTTTTGGCCATCCCTAATGAGTATCAACATCAGTTTCATCACTGCACTGATGCTCAGATTCTATGGAATGCTTTAGAGAAGAGATTTGCTGGCACCAAGAGCACTAAGAGGAATCAAAGGGATATTCTCAAGCAGCAATATGAGAAATTTACATCTTCAAAGAATGAGTCTATGACTCAAAGTTTTAATAGATTCAATAAGTTAATTGGTGAGTTGGCTACTGTTGGAGTTCAGATGGAACAAGATGATGTCAACCGAAAGTTCCTCAGATCTCTTGGAGATGAATGGACCATGTACACTGTCTCTTTCAGACAGAATGACATGTTGGAAGAAAAGGAACTGGATGATCTGTATAATGATCTGGGAGTGTTTGAATCTGAGGTGGAAGCAAAGAAGAAGCCTACTGGATATGTTCATAATGCTGCACTCCTATCAGCATCAACTGATTCTACTGCTAACCCTGAATTAGTTAATGCTGCCAGTGGAGTAAATCAAGAAAAAGGCAATGAATCTGTTTTTGAAGCCTTTCTTTCCAGCCATGGTAACTCTTCTTTAGTCAATGATGACTTGGAATAGCTTCATCCTGATGATCTTGAAGAGATGGATATTAAATGGCAGATGGCCATGCTTTCTATGAGGGTGAAGAAGTTCATCAAAAGGACTGGGAGGAACAACTTCTCCCAAAGAAGAGAAGATGGAGCAGGCTTTGATAAGTCAAAGGTGGAGTGCTACAAGTGTCACATGAAATGACACTTTGCCAGGGAATGCAGAAGTGGAATGTCTCAAAACAACCACCAACAAACTCAGACTGGAAGCTTCAACCAGAACAGAAACTCTGCTCAAGCTCTTGTTTCTCAACAAGGAATGGGGTTTGACTGGATTGATCAAGCAGAAGAGGCCATTCAAAATCAAGCTCTCATGGCAGAGGTATCTGATCTCCCAACTGAGGTACTTTCTAATCTCTGTTCTCAAACTTGCATAGACACTGTTAAAAGGTACAGGGATCACAACCAGAGTATGAGTGATGACCTTAAGAGGTTAGAAAAGGATAGAAAAGACTATGTGAAAATTGTTGAAAGGTTTGAGGAACAAATTAAAGGGTTTCAAGCCAATGAACTTCAACACACATATGATACAAATTACTGGAAGTGGGAGAAGAATGATCTAGAAATCCAACTGACAAAGTCTAAAGAGGAGAATGAAAAGTTGAGAGGAGAACTAGACAAGGTTAAGCTAGATGTGGAAAAGTTTTCATATGCTTCTAAAGCCATGGATTCAATTCTAAAGGTCCAAATCCATGATAAGCTTAAACCAGGAATTGGGTACAATAACACACCACCACCATACAACAACAACTACATCCCTCCTAAATCAGACTTGCTAGAGACCAAGGATAGGAAGGACTTGCATGAGGGAGCCACTAAGATAGATCCTTTAGATGAAGTAGTTGTTGAGGACAAGACTGAGAAAGAAGCTGGTAAGAGTAAGGATAACACTGTGAGTGTTGAGATTCCCTTAGAAAATAACATTCTTACCAATGAGGATGGTGGAAGGGATTGGGTCAAATCTGATGGTGTAAAGAAGACTGAGGGAAAGTCTAAAAAGGTCCATTACAAGAAGACTACAGTTGTGAATCCTGTTCCTTGCAAACAGTGTGCAGGTAATAAATCTGAGCCCCTAAAACATGAGAAAAGGAGGGGAAATCAAAGAAATTGGAATAATCAGTAGGCTCAGAAACAAGGAGTTGATCTGAGTAGAATCATCAGACCAAAACCTTGTTTCATATGTGGCAAAATGAACCATCTTGCCAAGCACTGTTATTTTAATCCTATTAACCAAAGGATAAACTTTCAAAGATCTATGCAAAAACCCTTTGGTTATAGGAAGAATGAAAGGAACCATGTGGGTAGGAAACATGTTAAATCTAAAAGTCACATGAAGAAAAAGACTTTAAAAGAGAGTGTCAAGATGTGGGTTCCCAAAAGCACTAAAACTGTTACTACTGCTACCACAAATAGTGCTGCTGACAAAGATAGTGCTGCCAGAAGCAATACTACTGCTATCAATGTTAGTGCTGCTGAGAGTATTAGTACTTCTAAAACTAACATTGTTAGTACTTCTTCAAATGTTAATACTGCTAACTCTGTTAGTGCTTCTAACAAGATTAGTACTGCTAAACCTGTTAGTGCTGCTAACTCTGTTAGTACTTCTAAAATTAGTACTGCTTCTAGTGTTTGTGCTTCTAGACCAATCATTCTGACAAAGTACTCCAGTCAAGAGGATTCTAAATTTAAAAATCTCATCAAAAAAGAGTGTAAGTATTTTGATGAGAAAGGGAGGCCCAAGACCACTTTGGCTTGGGTTCCCAGTCAATACTAATTGATTTATCTAATGTGCAGGGCAACCAGCAGCTCAAGGGAAAGAGCATTTGGCATGTTGATAGTGGTTGCTCTAGGCACATGACAGGGAACATGGCTTGCCTGAAGAATTTCAAGAAAATTGATGAAGGGCATGTTGCCTTTGGTAATACTCCAGATGGAGGTAAGATTAGTGGTAAGGGTGATGTAACAAAAGGTAAGATGACCTTTGAAGATGTTTTCTATGTTGAGCAGTTAAAATACAACCTGTTAAGTGTATCACAGGTTTGTGACAAAAAGCATAGTATATTATTCACTGATTCAGAATGCATTATACTTGCTCCTGGATTCAAGGTAGTTGATGAAAAGATGATACTACTAAGAACTCCTAGAAAAGATAATGTCTATTGTTTGGATATGGAAAATGTTTCAAATGATTCATCTCTAAACTGTCTTGTTTCAAAAGCCTCTTTGGATGAATCATCACTTTGGCACAGAAGGATGTGTCACATGAACTTTAAAACAATGAATAAACTTGTTAAAAACAACCTTGTAAGAGGTCTGCCTTCAAAAGTCTTTTCATGTGATGATCATTGTGTTGCGTGTCTAAAAGGCAAACAACACAAAACTTCTCATAAGTCCAAAGAGTTGAACACAATTTCTTCTTCTCTTCAGTTGTTGCATATGGATCTGTTTGGTCCTACAAATGTTATGAGTATAGGTAAGAAATCATACTGCTTAGTTATTGTTGATGATTATTCTAGATTTACTTGGGTATATTTTCTAAGGACTAAGAATGAGACAAGTGGACTGATCAAATCCTTTATTCTAAGAATTGAAAACCAAACAAATCAAAAGGTAAAAGTCATTAGGTCAGATAATGGTACTGAATTTAAAAATCTTGACCTAAACACCTTTTGTGAGGAAAAAGGAATTGAGAGACAATACAGTGCTCCTAGGACTCCACAACAAAATGGTGTTGCTGAGAGAAGGAATAGGACACTGATTGAGGCCGCTAGATCTCTGTTAGCTGATTCAAAACTTCCAATTACTTTCTGGGCTGAAGCAGTTAATACTGCTTGCTATGTCCAAAACAGAGTTCTAGTAGTCAAGCCTACGAACAAGACACCATATGAGCTTTTAAATAAAAGTAAACCATTTATTGGATTTTTCAAACCTTTTGGGTGTCCTTGTACCATTCTTAATACCAAAACTCACTTAGGAAAGTTTGATAGCAAAGCAGATGATGGGTTTCTTGTTGGTTACTCATCTTAGAGTAAGGCCTACAGAGTTTTTAATTCTTCTTCTAGAATAATTGAGGAAAGTGACAATGTCAAATGCAATGAGAACACACCAAATCCTATTGGTTCAGGTCCTCAGTGTCTATTTGACATTGATTCACTAACTAACTCTTTAGGTTTCAGTAGTGATGATCATGCAGGATCAGGAAGTAGAGGATCAAGGGATGAACAAGTACATAAAATTATTCCTCAGTCTGTGATATTTCCAATACCTTCAATGGACCCTGTTGAAATCTGTGAAAAGGAAACTGTTACTGAACCAATTCAAAGTGAAGAAGAAAGAAGAGATGAGGAGAATTCAGGGCATGAAGAGCCAGAAGTAGCTGATGAGATCCCCTCAGCTGACTTAAATAATTCCAATTTAGATGTGGGAATTAATGAAGAACCTAGTCTTCAGACAAGAACTCAGAAGAATCATCCTCCTGAGCTGGTAATAGGAGACATCACTTATCCTATGATGACTAGGAATCAAAGCAGACTTCAAGATTTGTAGGATCAACAGCATACAGTACTCTCTTGCTTTCTATCCCAGATTGAGCCTAAGAAGGCTTATGAAGCAATGAAAGATTCAAGTTGGATAGAAGCCATGCAAGAAGAGTTCCTACAGTTCAAATTGCAAGATGTTTGGGACTTGGTGGACCTTCCAAAAGGTCATAGAGCAATTGGCACTAGGTGGATTTTCAGAAATAAAAAGGATGAGAGAGGAATAGTAATCAGGAACAAAGCAAGGCTAGTGGCACAAGGGTACACTCAAGACGAAGGCATAGACTATG
Source organism: Arctium minus (assembly GCA_954870635.1). Taxonomy (NCBI): domain Eukaryota; kingdom Viridiplantae; phylum Streptophyta; class Magnoliopsida; order Asterales; family Asteraceae; genus Arctium; species Arctium minus. Next base: position 16,125,602 of record OX941095.1, read on the forward strand.
AGGAAGTTTTTGCTCCAGTTGCAAGGGTAGAGGCAATTAGGCTGTTTCTAGCCTATGCCTCATATATGAAGTTCAAGATATATCAGATGGATGTGAAGAGTGCCTTTCTATATGGAACAATTGATGAAGAAGTATATGTCTATCAGCCCCCTGGATTTGAGAATCCATCATATCCTGACAGAGTATACAAACTTAAGAAAGCACTCTATGGTCTACATCAAGCCCCAAGAGCATGGTATGGTACTCTGTCTACCTATCTCTTGGAAAATGGGTTTGAAAGGGGAATCATTGACAAGACCCTTTTCATTAAAAGAAGTAAGAAGGACATCCTAATTGTTCAGATCTATGTGGATGACATCATATTTGGATCCACAAAAGATCAGATGTGTAGAGACTTTGAAGAGTTGATGCACAAGAGCTTCAAAATGAGTTCAATGGGTGAACTCACCTTCTTCCTTGGACTTCAAGTGAAACAGCAGAAAGATGGGATTTTCATCAGTCAATCAAAGTATGTGAAAGACATCCTAGATAAGTATGGTTTATCAGACTCAAAGCCAACAAGCACACCAATGGAAACACACAAACAGATCACTACCGATCTTGAGGGGGAGGATGTTGATGTACATCTTTATAGATCAATGATTGGATCTCTCATGTATCTCACAGCCTCAAGACCAGATATCATGTTTCCAGTGTGTGTGTGTGCCAGATTCCAAGTCAAGACAAAGCAGTCACATCTTCAAGCTGGTAAGAGGATTTTCAGATACTTAAGAGGGCAACCTAGATTAGGTCTTTAGTATCCTTATGAATCTTCTTTTGACTTGATTGCATATTCAGACAGTGACTTAGGTGGTGCTAATATGGATAGAAAGTCTACTTCAGGGGGATGTCAGCTTTTGGGTGCAAGACTAGTATCTTGGCAGTGTAAGAAGCAAACCTCAGTGTCCTTATCCACAACAGAAGCTGAGTACATTGTTGCTGCAAGTTGCTGCTCTCTGGTTCTATGGATTCAGAATCAAATGTTGGACTATGGGGTAACCTTCCTTCACACTCCAATCTTCATTGACAATAGCAGTGCTATTAGCATTGTTAACAATCCAGTCAAGCACTTCAAAACAAAGCACATTGAAATCAGGTATCACTTTATTAGAGACTGTGATGAAAAGAAGCTTATTCAAGTTGCTAAAGTTCATACTGATAACCAATTTGCTGATCTATTCACTAAAGCTTTTGATGTGGGTAGATTCACTTTCTTAGTCACAAGTGTGGGCATGATCAACTCTGAATGAGCTCATGTTTAATAAGTGTTTGTATACCTGTTATTTGTTTATTTGTTTGGTGCTACTAATTATCTTTCTCAGGAAGTTTATTGCCCTGCTCAGACTAAAACAAGCTTCAACAGTGTAAGTTTTTTTAATGCTACCAGTGCAAAGTTATTACTACAGGTTCATTATTACTACTGCTAGTCTGAGTTACTACTTCAGGTATGGGTTAATACTGCTAATTAGTTAATACTGCTAGTTAGTTAATACTGCTTTCAGTTAATATTGCTAGTTAGTACATACTGCTTTCCGTTAATACTGCCAGTTAGTTAATACTGCTTTCAGTTAATACTGCTCTCAGTTAATACTGCTCTCAGTTAATACTGCCAGTGGGTTAGTACTGCTTTAACTGAAAATAGGGTTAATAATGCTTCTTTCCCGAATCATATAAATACCCTCTTTGCCCGCCTAAAAGCTCACAACGACTCTTTGAATACTGTTCATCTTCTCTCTAAATCTTTTCTCTCAAGTAACCTGTGTGTTTCAGTCAAGTATCCTCAAGACCGATGGCATCCATGGCGTTTATTGATGAACACAATGAGATCGCAATGCTTCTAAAGCCGAAGCAGGCTGATGGATTCCATCAAATAGTTGATTTTCTCAAGACCAGTCATATAGCGTATGCTCTTACTGTGTCACCACCAATCTTCATCGAGCACCAGAAGCAATTTTGGACCAATGCCACCGCTGTTACTGAAAACGGTGTGCAGATTATCAAGAGAAGGGTGTGTGACAAACCCTTGATAGTCACTGAAGAGGTCATTCGCATCAGTCTACGACTAGACGATGCCTCAGGTATTACCTCTATCCCGAATGAGGATTTGTTTTCCAATCTTACAAGAATGGGGTATGAAGGCCAAATGGGTGTTTTCAAATTTTACAAAGCTAACTTTTCTCCCCAATGGCGTTTCTTTGTTCATACTCTTATGCACTGTATTTCTAGAAAAACTACTGGATGGAGTCAGTTCAGTAGTACCATTGCTTATGCTTTGGTCTGCTTGTCCACTTCCCGAAAGTATAATTTCTCAAAAATGATTTTCAATGACCTTGTGTCAAACTTGGAGAATAAAAAGAGTTTCTATATGTATCCAAGATTTGTCCAGGCAGTTATCACCACTGAATTGACGGATATACCTCAGTTTAATGAGGTATATGTACCTAAAATCCCTAAGGGCAAGGTCTTTTCAAATATAAAAAGATCTGCCAAGGACTCGGAAGGAGTTGACACCCCATTGTTCTCTACAATGATGGTGGTATCCCACAACCAAGAAGGTATGGCATCAGGGTCAAGGCCCTCACTAGACCATCCCACTGAGAGCCAAACCCAACCTTCAACCACTATATCACTTCCTCAGTCTCTTGTTCTTAAGCCAACACCAGTTTTAACCAAAACTTATACTAAGAGAAAGGTACACAAGGCTCCTTCCCTTGTTGTACCTCCTACAAACCCAGAACCTCAAAGCCCTCTAATGGAGCATTCTCCATTAGAGAATATCAATAGGGAAACCACTGGGGTGTCTCCCAACCCCAAGGAGGTGCTCACTGAGGAGATGCATGAGCATGTGGGTGAGAAGGCTGCCACTACTCCTGCTAGCACAGAGGAGGCCAGTGGTAACATCACTAAGACCTTCCCCATGGCAACTTTGGGTGAGCAATCATCCAAAGGTCCTGGGTGCCAAGAAACCAAGAGAATAGGTGGTGCTTCAGCATGGCTGGAGATCCCTATTAAACATTCCAATGATCCATCAAAAGCGGGTAACACTCCTGGAGAAGGTGAGGATAGATATGACTACCATGAATTGATTTCTGCCATGTCCAAAATGGCAACTGAACTGGATACTCAAAAGAAGGTTGTCAATGAACTCAAGAAAGTCATCATCAACCAACAAGAAGAGATTAGCAGCTTAAAGAAGTTGGTTCAGAAGGTGGTTCAAAAGAAGAAGAAGCAAAGGTTTGTTCTCAGAAGAAGGAACCCAGTGGATGATGCTCCCAAAAAGGGGGAGTCAGAAGCTGAGGTCAACTTGGAGAGGGAGATACATGGAGTTGAGGGGGAGTTTAATGTACAATCAGAAACAGGGTTTGTGTTTGAAGAAGCAGCAGTAACAGAGAAAGCAGCAGAAACAGTTAATGCTGCTAAAGCAAACATAGCAGCAGAAACAGTTAATGCTGCTGAAGCAAACATAGCAGTAGAAACAGTTAATGCTGCTGAAATAAATGAAGCAACATAAATTGTTCAAGAAGTATTAACTGACCTCATTAGCAGAAATTTGGAAGAAATTGAGATAGCTGAAGCACTAATAAAGGCTAAACATGATACTCCTAAGGTCACTTCAAAGGCCAAAGGAGTTGTCATCAAAGAAAAGGGTGAGGTGATCAAGAAAGCAAGTGTTGAGAAGGTAGCAAGCAAGGACAAAGGCAAAGCCAAGATAGTGGAATCTGACCAACCACTTAAAAAGCAAAAGTTGATTGAGTCAGATGAAGCTTTAGCTAAGAAGATTCAAGCAGAACTTGAGAAAGCAGAAAGAGTTCAAGTGGAGAAAGATAGGGAGATGGCAAGAGCTCTAGCTGGAGAGCTTAATGAAGTATATCAACAGAGCTTGGCAATAGAGATAGCACAGAAGAAAGCTGCAACTCTAAAGAAGCCTGTGATGATCAAAATGGTTGCAAAGAAGAGGCAACCTTCAAAGACCTACCTTGGCACTCAAGAGAGAAAGAAGATGACCACTTTCCTTAAAGGTGCTGTGGGAGTCAAAAAGGAGATGTTCTCAAAGATGTCATTTGAACAAATCAAAGGGTTGTATGATACAGAGATGACTAAGCTACAAGGGAATGACCAAGCAAGAGTTGAAGTGGAAAAGAGGATGAAAGAGAGGCATGACCTTCTAATAGAAAAACCTTTTCCTGATGATCAAGAAACTCTAAAGAAGGAGGCTACTCTAGGTGAAAGTTTGAAGACTTTGAAAAGTTAAAAATGATGGCAAGAAGAAAACTTGTTATGAAACCTAGAGTGGATGAGAAAGAAACTGAGAAAGAACAAAAGGTAGCTGAAGAAGAATGGGCACCTAAGTCTGATGAACAAAAAACTCAAACTCAGGAAGAACCATCCAGTACTTATGATGTAAATATGTACATGATGGTGATGGAGAAAGTACCTGAGCCTATATCAGTTGAACCAGTTGGTGTCAAGCCTCCTGAGATTATTCACTGGGATACCATGGAAGTAGATGGAAAGGAGTATATCAGGCTTAAGAGGAAGGATGAAAAGTTTGAAGTGTATCCTACTTGGGCCAAGATAGTAAGAGTATGCTCCAGATCTGATTTAGAGAAATGTTTGAGGTGGGGATGAAACTATATGCTGATAAGCTGAAAGCTCCAGGGATACCAGTTACAAAGCTTGTGATAGAATATCTTTGCATGTTGTTCAAGCCAGAGGAAGTTCAGCATGTTATCAGAAATGTTTTCAAAACCATCAACAACTGGACTCTGTATGAAAGAAGTGGAGTATATGCACTGGCTATGGATACAAGTCACTTTGAATACTTCCTAGTGGATAGACTTTACAACCATAGCAGGTTAAAGCTGCATGCTATGTTAAAGAAAAAGTTAGGTTGTGCACCAGATTCTGCAATGGCAAGGTACTTGATTCATAGGATTATTAATCAAAGTTTGGGGCTGAATCCTGATATAGGTTTTTGAGCAATAGAGTTTTGGGAGCATCTGAAGAACTTGACTTATTTTCTCTAAAAAGTCAAGTTAGGGGGAGATTGTTGGGAACTGAAGATTTGTCTAAGTGATTACTACTGCAAGGCTTTCAAGATTACTACTGCTAGTAGAATTAATACTGCTTAAAGAGTTAGTGCTGCTACTTGAATAGTTAGTACTGCTTGGAGAGTTAGTACTGCTAGTAGTTAGTACTGCTGATTAGTTAATGCTGTTGGTGAATATTAGTACTGCTCAGAGTGTTAATACTGCTATGACTTAATACTGCTTATATGATAATCAAGATATGCGCAGATCAAGGTTGAAGATAATCATGGAAGGTTGAAGATAATTATGGAAGAATATACTGAAGATCTTTTATGTAATTATCTTGTATTTTATCTTTGTTTATATAGTATAGAATAGTTTGATAGACGAGTAATTTCAATTCTAAGTTTTTGTTCTGAGAGAGAATTAACCTCAAGGTTTACAATCCTAGTTCTAGAGAAGTAGAATTCGTCTTGGTGAGCCTGTTCATCAAGATTGAGGTTTTGTGTGAAAGCTTGTAACTTTAATCATTCAATAAAGTTTACAAGTTGTGATTTATATTTTACTGTTACATTGATAGTTTGAATATTAAAGTGTTTTTCCGCAACTCCTTTAATATTGTTTCTGAGTTTCATTATTCTTGTTAAGAATCAGATCCTGACAAGTGGTATCAGAGCTAGTATTCTCAGAAACCTTCATTCATCATGGACAACACAGTTGAATCAACCAGTACTCTTGTTTCAAAGGTTCCCATGCTCAAACCTAATGAGTTTGACATGTGGAAAATTAGGATCAAACAGTACATCCTCCTTACAGACTTTTCTATGTGGGACATTGTTGAGAATGGTCCCTCTGCTGAAGGTAAAATTGGGCAAGATGGAAGAAGACCACCTCCAAAAACTGATGCTGAGAAGAAAGTGAGACAATTGGAAGAATTTTGCTCATGGATTCGGATTTATTCAAGAAAGCTCAAGTTAGGGTAAAATCTAGATTTAGCCTAAATCTAGCAAGGTAAGTTCAAGTTGATTTGTGAAAACGGTGTACATGTAAAAATGTTTATTTTAAAGTGTTTGTGTTTTACATTAAATTGTTAACTGCTGATAAGTTTTGGTTACTTCGATATATTTAACTTTACAAACTTATGTAACACCCATCTTTGTGATTTTTGGGCATTAGACAAATAAATCATTTTGATATGTTTCCTTGATGATATAATTTATAAATGAAGGTCATTTTATATAATTGTCCATTTGGTGCATACGATTTTATAAACCGTTAGAAAATGTATATCATTGTACTATGAGTCATTTTGGCAACATGAAGAGGGCAAGTTCATTTAGAGAACGTTTTGTTTCAACCAATGAAAAGTTTTGGGTTAATTACCTTTTTGGTTGTGGTGTTTGCATAATTGTTGGTCAAACGTATTTCGATGTCTCTACCGGCTTTCATTGGATATTTACGTAAACTGTTGGGTCGTTGGCTCGATTTTGACTAAATGGAGTCATGAGGACATTTGTCCGGTTTAAAAACAGTTGTGGAATTTTGGAGTATGATGGCGATTATTGCATTCCATTTGGGAGTTACATGTTTTGGGTGCTTTGGTCATTCAATTGGAGTCATGTAATGTTAGACAGTGTTGTAATGGATCCATAGGCATGTAAGTCTATCTATTTTGTAAGGCCTGAGAGTTTGGTTACAATTATTGACCACTTGGGTTCGCTAGTGAGTAAGCAATAGGTGGCGCGATGCTGCTGAGTTGAAACTCGTCTAGACTGGATAGGCACCCATGTCCGTAAGTCCTTGGGGTGGAACTCGACGGAGTATGGCGAGAGGCATAAACGGGCTGAGGATTGTGATGTCTGGCATGGCATGGGAACTAGGTCCGGGATATGTGGTGAAATCCAGTAACATCACGGGTGACCCCATTCACGTGTTCTCGTCACCCAAGATGGAAACGGGTCTCCCCCGTCGTCGTCCATTAGCATTTTAAATGTTAACGTCATACTTTATTATCGTTGGTTTTGTGGTCGACGGTAAATGATGGTCTTAATATTGGGTTTCCCCCACGTATATTAAGGTTTGAATGAAATACGTCATCTCCACGTTTCGATATTTGATTTCGTCCCATTTTATGGTTGCATGAGTTTTGGGTCTAATGTCCATGTTCACGGCGATATTTATTTATATGGGTTTTCATCTATGGTTTTTATGAGTTGTGTGTAATGTTCCACCCGTGTTGGGTATTTCGAGATATAACATTTTACCCGCGTTTTATAAAATTGGGAGTTCTCTCTATATTCTCATTTTGAGCAAGTTTTGGGTTAAATCTAAATTTACGAAAGAACGTTTTATATTGGGATTTTTGCCATTAAAACACTTTGGTTTGGTTAACGGTTAACTCGGTGTCTCTTTCGTTTAAAATGCATAATTATTAGTAAACGAGTCGTTTTCATAAGTGAAACATATCATATTGAAGTATTATGATTTTAATTGTATCATTCCTTTTTAAACGGTTAATTTATTTATGTTGAAAACTCTTGAGCTCACTAGGCGTTAAGCCTAACCTTTTTATTTGTCGGCATGTGCATCAGGTTCCAATTGGGGGTTTGGTTCTAGCAATGCTATGAATGTATGTGCTTTAGTTTTCACAAGTGTAAGTAATTGGTGAAGTCTTCCGCAGTTTGGAGACAGCGACTATTATTGGGTTTTAGTAGCACCCGCCTTTGTTATAGACTATGTGTTGAGAATAAATTGTGTGTGTAGAGGTTAAACCTTAAATTGTGATTGTATATGCATCATTTATTGATGTATTTAGAAAATTTATATTAGTTGTTATTTCAAGAATTGAGGGTGTTACAAGTTGGTATCAGAGCTTAAGTTTGAGAGAATTAGGTATTGATTTTTGGATGCCTAGACTAAAACTAGCATTCTTTTAGGTGATTGAAAATGAAATTGCACATTAGGTACCCTAAGATATGATATTTTGGAATTGACTGAGTTGCTAGAAACGGGAAACTTTTCGAGGATCGCAAGGATGATCATGTACAGTACATTCATAATGTCACCTGGCTACTGTTATGATGAACCTACGTGTTACGTGTGTATACTTGAATTGCCTTGTATGGTGACCGTTGGGGTAGTGAGGAAGTTTCTAGGTGAGTAGTTGAAAGAAGAGCGGATGTTTATAGAATTGTCATATTGGAGTGATGGTTAAGCATGCCCAATGCAACCAGTTGACCATTTTGGGTCAAAGTCATTGGTTGACTTAGAAACATAAGCTTATTGATTTGAATCTATTTTAAGGAGAGATCTTAAGTTGATCAAATTTGGGTGATTGTTGTTTTAAGATGTTTGATGCTTCCGGATGACAATAGTATGTCGGGAAATTGAGAAGCGTAATCCTAAGATGTGAGTGCCGACCAAATTCATGCACTAAATTTATTTTCTAAAAGGAGTTTGCATAAATTGTTTCTCATGTTCTCGAAACATAAAGTGAGCTATATTATAAAGTCCTGGTAAAACATTTAGCACTCATTAGATTTTAAACCGTGAGCTTAAACATGCATGAAATTGTTTTGTTGCACGTGGTTGCAAATATTTTATTGAAAATCTCTTTATCCCCGTTTCGTGTCAAACACTATTTATGAATCTTGTAATATCCGTGTTTTAATATTATTTGGGGTATTGGGTAAGTAACTGTGGAATTTTTGACCTTGACATTGGATCTCCTCCACGTATGGTAAGGTTTTAAAGGAAGAGTTGTTCCCATGTTTTTTTAGTCGGAATTTTCTTGGGAATTTTAGTCTGTATGAGTCGTGTTGAATTTTATGGAATATTGTTTTGCGACGTTTTGGGCGCGTGAGTGTACTTCGAAATGCGTGGGTTTTAACTTTATTGTGTGTAAATTTACGAGCTTTTGGGCGTCGTGCCTCATGTTAGTGTTGTTGAAAAAGGGTCGTTTTATCTTACGTTGTGGTCTTGAGATTTTAACATTTTTAGATTATTTGTCTCCTTATGCTCTTATGTCGGGAAATGAAAATTGTGACGTCGTTTGATTTTAACGTTAGTGAGTTTTATGAAAATTCAGTCGGGTCTTACGGCGTTTTATTTTATGACAGTTTGAGTCGCGTAATAAAAGTAAATTTTGGAACGTGTATACATGCATTATTGTGTGCGTTAATTTATAAGTTTGGTTAATAGATGTCATCCCGACGTGTTGTTTTGGGGAAGTTTCATTTTCATGTAATTTATCTTTGGGCTTTATTCAAGTGTCCATTGTTGCATTGTAATTGTATTTGGATTAAATTATACTGTTGGTGTGAGTAAACGTATAAAAGATTTATGTTGCTTCAAATAGAGCTGTTGATCTAAACGTGCTTCAATTGTTGACTTTGCTGTCATAAGTTTTCCACAATGCATGAAATGAATTTTCGGTTTGCATGTCGTTGTAGTTACTGCTTTGGGTAATTGTGTTTTATCTGTGCGACCCAAAATTTGAACTTGATTTAAAAATTTATTTACGTTTCTATTGCGTTGCTAACTTTGGGAAATAAACGGACGTATATGGGCCTTGTTGGGGATTTTATCTTCCGACGTTTGTGTTTTTAAAGGAAAAGATTTTAAAGTTGAAGTGATGAAATTCTCTTTTGGGAGTTGTACAAACTTTTATTGCACATGTTATAGTGCGGAAAATTATTTTCATATGCATGATATAAATTGATGCATGCTAGGACCATGGTGGTCCCTTTGAAAAAGTTTTGTTGTGTACCCTTGTTTAATATTATTGTTAGCGTGAGTAACGATTAAATGTTTTTTCTTTTTATAAGTGTGGTGTTTATTGGCACTTCGCGAATTTATAGAGTAAACAGTAGTGGTTTGCACACGTATGATAAATTTTTATAAAACTTTTGCGTTTAAAAGTTTTACAAAATTCCAAATTGGCATACTAGTCGGAAAACCTTGAACTCATTAGGGCTACAGGTTTAAAACCCTATATGGAAAAGAGTAGTATTTAGAGACTAGAGGAGTCCTCGGGATTTGAAGCGTCGGAAGGTCCGACTTATGGTCAGCTTTGAATGTTGGGTTTCAGTTTTGAATCTGTGCACGTTTGAATAGTTGAGGTATCAGATTTATATATTACCCCCATATATAAGCAATGATCTTTCTCTTCGGTAAATCCTTGGGTTGAGCCTTGTGCGATTGCCTGACTGCGGATTAGTTTTGAATTGGTGGGTTGATATTGACAACATGTTATGTGTTGGTAGTGTACTACCTTTATGAGTATTTGGGAATATTGAGGACGTTATAGTTTGGTCGTAAAGAGGTATGATCAGAGTTCTCAATTCCATATTAGGTTTTCACTTTAAATCTTTTGAGAATTGGCTCAGTGCAAGTCGACTTGTCCGTTTGAGGCCAGTGATCTTTAGAATGTTTGGAAATATCCCGTTGGATAATGAAGAATGTTAGCCTCACGGTGGTGGAATTTAAAGGAAGATTAGAGGATGGTAATTAAGTATCGATGTGTATAAGTTTCCCTAATATGGTAAATATCTTATTGATGGAATGTTTTAGGTTGGGAGTAGATTGGGGTTGAGTGATAGTCAGATCTACTTTAACCAGTTACCCGGAGAGCATATTGGCACGCCTCGGAAGGACGGTCTTGGAGCATTAAAAATTTAGAAGATTCCATGAAGGTTGATGTCGAACTTTGGTTTGGGTCCAGAAGTATGTTGAGCTGAGGTGAATTGGCCAGTGTGAAGTTGAGGTCACAAACTACTCTTGAGGTAGTAAGAGTCACCCAAGGTTGGGAGACAACCGTAGTCTTGTGAGTAAAGACTACTTTAGTGAGTTAAGTGTTCACTCGGACATAAGTGTAACGTGCCCAAGGGGACGGTTGTCGTGGGTATCGGCATAAGGATTATGGTAGTGGTTCTGGAATATGGATTAAGGACAATATATCCTGCGGGCAATGTTTTGTTGAAATCTAGATTTCGAGGACGAAATCTCTTTTAAGGTTGGGAGGATTGTAACACCCGTAATTTTCGGTAAGTATAGGGGCACCCAGGCGTTTCTGTACCTTGTGTTTGGTGGGATTCATGATGGGAAAACACTACTAAAAGTTCCAAAGAGTGTCGAGGGCCTTAGTGTCGAAAAAGATCGGATTTTCGGGCTTCGGGGAGTCTGGGTGAAAGTGACAGCGAAAGTGACATGTGTCACAATCGCGTGTCACTCTCGCAGAGGGCCTTATGGCCACGGTACACTCTCCGCGAGAGTGTCCGACGAAAGTGACACATGTGACTCTCGCCATGTCACTCTCACCAACGGGCTGCAGGAGGATTTAATGCCTTTTTCCAATCCTTTCTCATTTCCCACTTTCACCTACCAAAAACCCTCACTTTCTCTCTCGTTTTTCTCTCACTAAATGCAAACCCTAAGCTCTTCTAAAACCTCTAATACTTGGATTTCAAGAAGCTAAACCATCATCTCATCCAAGAATTGTCAACCTAGAAGTTCAAGGTCAACGTTGCTACTATTTTGAGAGTTTCTTGGTTTCTAAAGTTTACCAACACCAACCATTGTAAGTTCATCCCCTCCATTTATGAGCTTCTTTATGAGTTATAATCACTCCATGGATGATTTCCTAGTATTATGTTTCTTCAATTTCGGTTTGCAAGATTTTGGAAGATTTAGGTCAAAATTAGGGTTTTGATCAAAATAGAGATTTTGATGTAAAATAATTTGGGGAAAGATTCTAGATGGTTGAATATGGTTATTTACGGTTGAAAATTTGTGGATCTAGGTTGTTGGAAGAATTTTGCACATGGATTCGGATTTCTGCAAGAAAGCTCAAGTTGGGGTAAAATCTAGATTTAGCCTAAATCTAGCAAGGTGAGTTCAAGTTGATTTGTGAAAACGGTGTACATGTCAAAATGTTTATTTTAAAGTGTTTGTGTTTTACATTAAATTGTTAATTTCTGATAAGTTTTGGTTACTTGGATATATTTAACTTTACAAACTCATGTAACACCCACTTTTGTGATTTTTGTGCATTAGACAAATAAATTATTTTGATATGTTTTCTTGATGATATAATTTATAAATGAAGGTCATTTTATATAATTGTCCATTTGATGCATACGATTTTATAAACCGTTAGAAAATGTATATCATTGTACTATGAGTCATTTTGGCAACATGAAGAGGGCAAGTTCATTTGGAGAACGTTTTGTTTCAACCAATGAAAAGTTTTAGGTTAATTACCTTTTTGGTTGTGGTGTTTGCATAATTGTTTGTCAAACGTATTCGATGTCTCTACCGGCTTTCATTGGATATTTATGTAAACTGTTGGGTCGTTGGCTCGGTTTTGACTAAATGGAGTCTTGAGGACATTTGTCCGGTTTAAAAACAGTTGTGGAATTTTGGAGTATGATGGCGATTATTGCATGCCATTTGGGAATTACATGTTTTGGGTGCTTTGGTCATTCAATTAGAGTCTTGTAATGTTAGACAGTGTTGTAATGGATCCATATGCACGTAAGTCTATCTGTTTTGTAAGGCCTGAGAGTTTGGTTACAATTATTGACCGCTTGGGTTCGCTAGCGAGTAGGCAATAGGTGGCGCGATGCTGCTGAGTTGAAACTCGTCTAGACTAGATAGGCACCCATGTCCGTAAGTCCTTGGGGTGGAACTCGACGGAGTATGGCGGGAGGCATAAACGGGCTGAGGATTGTGATGTCTGGCATGGCATGGGAACTAGGTCCGGGATATGTGGGGAAATCCAGTAACATCACGGGTGACCCCATTTACGTGTTCTCGTCACCCAAGATGGAAACGGGTCTCCCCCGTCGTCGTCAATTAGCATTTTAAATGTTAACGTCATACTTTATTAACGTTGGTTGTGTGGTCGACGGTAAATGATGGCCTTAATATTGGGTTTCCCCCACGTATATTAAGGTTTGAATGAAATACGTAATCTCCACGTTTCGGTATTTGATTTCGTCCCATTTTATGGTTGCATGAGTTTTGGGTCTAATGTCCGTGTTCACGGCGATATTTATTTATATGGGTTTTCATCTATGGTTTTTATGAGTTGTGTGTAATGTTCCACCCGTGTTGGGTATTTCGAGATATAACATTTTACCCGCGTTTTATAAAATTGGGAGTTCTCTTTATATTCTCATTTTGAGCAAGTTTTGGGTTAAATCTAAATTTACGAAAGAACGTTTTATATTGGGATTTTTGCCATTAAAACACTTTGGTTTGGTTAACGGTTAACTCGGTGTCTCTTTCGTTTAAAATGCATAATTATTAGTAAACGAGTCGTTTTCATAAGTGAAACATATCATATTGAAGTATTATGATTTTAATTGTATCATTCCTTTTTAAACGGTTAATTTATTTATGTTGAAAACTCTTGAGCTCACTAGGCGTTAAGCCTAACCTTTTTATTTGTCGGCATGTGCATCAGGTTCCAATTGGGGGTTTGGTTCTAGCAATGCTATGAATGTATGTGCTTTAGTTTTCACAAGTGTAAGTAATTGGTGAAGTCTTCCTTAGTTTTGAGATAGCGACTATTATTGGGTTTTAGTAGCACCCGTCTTTGTTATAGACTGTGTGTAGAGAATAAATTGTGTGTGTAGAGGTTAAACCTTAAATTGTGATTGTATATGAATCATTTATTGATGTATTTAGAAAATTTTAAATTAGTTGTTATTTCCAGAAGTGAGGGTGTTACATCAGGTACTAATAAGTAAGTGAAGGCATGTAGGGTGCACATATTGTGTGACGACATCAACATCAAGAACTTTAAACCTCTTTTGTTAATTTTTGTATCTGTCGTTTATTTGGGAACAATTTGGTTATGACTTTGTATTGCAGTATTTTGTACTACTTTATTAAATGTTGTGGTTGGTGTTGTCTATTACTTCATGCTATGAAGCCTTGTGTTGTCATATTTCGTGTTTTCGCTTTAGCGGGGTGTGACATATTTGGTATCAGAGCCTAAGGTTATAGTGAATGCCGGTTTTCTTATGGGAACCTCAAACTATAACAAATATATATATATATATATATATATATATATATATATATATAATTTCAAAACGTTTTTTGAAATCATTTTCAAAATCTGAAGTATATTGCTAGTATAACTAAGTTGAGTGTCACATTATTATACCTCAATTAGACAAAGCCTGATCACCTATGTTTAATTTAGGTATGTATAATGGGGGACTTGGATTGATAATAATAGAAGTATAAGAAAAATTTACTACTTAAACATGGAAAGCATGATTTTTGTGTGTGCCTGCATAAACATTGTATATCTTAGGCACTTACAATAGCACACTTAGTAATTAAGCCTGTTACTATCGCAGTTCATCATGTCGTCCTCGTCTACACCCACTGAGTACTCTGCCGACGCCTCTGGCTATGTTACTAGTCGACCTAGGAGAGAACCACCGACTGTTGAGGAGGAAGACCCATCTGAGGGCAGTGACGAAGCAACCAGTGAGACCCCCACCAGATCCCCTACATCGATATTACCTCCACCCGCACCTCAACCGGCACCCGTAATCCCTCAACTAGCACCACGAGGACCGAATATTATGGTTACTGCCAGGAAGAGTGTTCCCCTACCCATAAGGGTGACTTTTACAGAACCACTGAGGACTGAGGGCAAGACATCCCGACAACGGGCACAGAGCGAGGATCCACAAGTGGTGACCAGGGTTCCAGCGAGACACGCTCAGGGCATGACCCCCGGAGTGGGCAGATGGGTCCAGGACATGGCACTAGAGTTACACAGTCACCGATCTAGGTTGGATCGTCAACATTATGTCCTGGGCAATCTGACGAAGATTTTGGACTTACACAACCGACAAATGATTAGAGCTATGGAGACCGCCGTCGCTGCTAGGAGGGATGTCAGGATGCTATACATGTGTTTGCTGCTGGGAGTACTCGTGATGATGTTGTTAGGACTGCTTTACTGGGGGATGATGCATTAGGGATAGTTGTGAAGAAACGGTTCCAAGAAAGTGGCGTTAGTGAAAGAACTTTTTGACTACTTTTGATGGTTAAACTTGGAAACTTATTTTGATGACATGTAGCCAACTATTTAGAACTCTAATTACTTGGTGTCTTTTGGGGAAATCATTTTGTTGTTTATCAAACTTATGCGATTATTGAACCTGTGATTGTTTGAACCAAGTGTTTTAAATGCATGATTATGAAGTTACCGTACGTTGCTATATTTATGTGCTTGAATGATTGTTGTAGACATATGCCGTATGATATTCATAACCTAGTTGAGTAGAACTTGCACCAAAAATATGACCAAATTCCTATTTGAAACTATGCGTTAGAACTATGCCTCCAAGAAGAGAAAACCCCGAGGTCGTGCGACTTGTGTCAGAGCAACTCATCGCGGCACTTCCGAACATTGTTAGTCAAGTGGCAACGGGTCTGAACGCTAATCAGGGAAACAACTCAGGAGCAACTGAAAACAGGGAATGCACGTACAAAGCTTTTAGGGCCTGCAACCCTAAGGAATTCCATGGAACTAAAGGAGCTATTGGATTACTGACAAGGATTGAGAGTATGGAGTCCGTTCTCCACATCAGCAAGTGCACTGAAGGGAACAAGGTAGAGTTTGTTGCTTGTCTGCTGCAAGGCCGAGCATTAACCTGGTGGAACACAATGTACAAACCCATGGACGGGAAGCTGCTAACAACCTTACGTGGGAAGAGTTTAAAAAGCTACTCAAGGGAGAGTATTGCCCAATAAGTGAAGTCCAGAAGTTGGAAGTGGAACTATGGAATCATGAAATGGTGGGAAGGGACATAGACTCCTACACCGCTCGTTTCCATGAGCTAGGAAAGTTGGTGCCACATCTAGTAACGCCCGAGGAGAACCGAATCGACAAATACGTCTGGGGTTTAGCTCCTGAAATTCGTGGGGATGTTACCTCGGCAAACCCAACAACACTCCAAGATGAGGTGAACCTAGCAACTAGGTTCACCAACAATGCCATCCGGTCGGGAATGTTAGTGAATGACAAAGCCAAAGGTAAGAGGAAGATGGAGGAACCCTCGAAAAAGAAATCTGGCGGGAAGTCTGGTAAGAACCAAAAGGTGATGGGAAACTTTGGGGTCCAGACCCAAATGGTGGAGAAAGGAAAGGGAACCTACCTTAGGTGTGATAAGTGCAACAACCGCCATGGTGGGAAATGCATCATTTGTCTCAAATGTAATAAGGGAGTCCATTTCGCCAAGGATTGCAGAAGTGGAGGAAGACGAACATGTCACGAGTGTGGAAGCCCAGACCATCTTCAGAACACATGTCCGAAACTGAACCGAGGACCAAACGTTAATCAAGCACGACCAGCCAATCAGGGGAACCAAGGAGGCCAGGCTCGAGGCCGAGTATTTGAGATTGGGGCAGATGAAGCAAGGCAAAACTCGAACGTGGTCATAGGTACGTTTCTCCTAAATAGTCATTATGCATCAGTATTATTTGATTCTGAAGCGGATAGGAGCTTTGTATCGCTAAAGTGTAGGCTGAAAATTAATTTGAAACCCCAAAAGTTGAAACAGGTCTACGCTATTGAATTTGCAAATGGGCAGGAAGTTAAGGTCATGGACATAATTACGGGTTGTACCTTAAACTTAGCTAATAAGAACTTTAGTATAGACCTCATTCCAATTGAGCTAGGGAGCTTCGACATAGTCGTGGGCATCGATTGGCTATCCAAAAATCGAGTTGAAATATGCTGTTTCGAAAAGATCATCCGATTTCCGCTGCCAGAAGGTGAAACACTCGTCGTGCACGGAGAGAAGTCTGGAAAGAATTTTAAGATAGTGACGTGTATGAAGATGCAGAAGTACTTGAAAAAGGAAGGCATCGCGTTTTTGGCTCACGTTATAGATAAGGAAATCGAAGAGAAACGCATTCAGGATTTTCCTGTAGTTCGGGATTTTCCCGAGGTGTTCCCGGATGAGCTACCAGGACCACCCCCGTCGAGACAAGTCGAATTCCACATCGATTTAATTCCTGGAGCTGCACCTGTGGCTAAATCACCATATCGATTGGCCCAATCGGGAATGTAGGACTTGTCAGGACAACTCCAGGTGTTGCTCGACAAAGGATTCATAAGACCTAACTCTTCACTGTAATATCCGGATCCGAAATTTTATTAATTTTGGAAGTTGGGTGAAAAGTTAAGCGAGACTCAAAGTTCAGGGGGTTTATTGAAACATTGGTTAGATATAAAATGACCTCAGATATTTGTTTTCATAATCTTATAATGATTTTTGGAGACAGACTTAGAGAGAAAGAGAGGAAGCAGAGTGAATCAAGGAGAAAGAGAAAGAGATTGAGGAAATCGATCAGTTTTTGGTCAAATAGAGGTATGATTCTAGCTTAATACTTCTATCTGCATGTTATATTCGGTAAATAGTCTTGTTATTCAAGCTTTTAACCGTATATTCGATCGATTTATAAGATTTGATGTTCTGGGTTCTTCTGTAAAAAGTAACCTACTCTGTATGAATATCGGACCGGAACGAAGGTTTTGACCGGTAAAGGTATCGGTAGACCGGTAAAGTGTAGTCGACCGGTAGGTTGTAAGGCCCGGTAAGGGTATTTGACCGATATAATGTCAACCGGGACCAAGGTCGACCGGTATATTGTTGATGACCGATAGTTTGTTGTTGATCGGTAGTTTGTTGTTGATCGGTAGTTTGTTGTGGACCGGTATTAGGCTTTACTCGACCGGTATTGCTCGACCGGTATTGATCGACTGGTGTAGTGACCGACCGGTATAATGTTAATCGGTCCTAAGAGTATTGATCAGAGTGGTTTCGACCGGGATAATAGCAGTAGATTGTATTTGATGAGTTTTTAGAAAGAACGAGTGTTAGTTGCAAGTTAGCTTACCTTTGTTTTAATACCATCGTGGGTGGTGTTAATCAGTAGAAGTCAGAGTTAATCAAGAAGAATCAAAGGTGAGTCTTTCAAACTAAATCTTTTATGATCTTGTCAGTTATTTGATAAATGTGGATTTTATAAACTGCACGTTTATAGTATTGAAAGTTATGCAGAATTATTGAAAAAGGTTGATTTAATCAGTTTTGCATATTTATGCTCAGTTAATATAAACTTGTTTTATATATAGTCAGGACTAAGTGTATGCATACATTTGAGTCAGAAGTCTGACCTAAGTTGGGAAGTGTGACCCACCTGCTCGTACCGGGGAGTGTGGCCTTTTTATGCCATTAGGGTGTGTCCCTAAAATAAGGCAGTGCGAGACAGACATACCGTCTTTGACGGAAATGTTGGTCAGTAGCTTAAGGTACGCTTGCGAAGCGTATAAGTGGTCAGTGATGGCCAGTAGATTGAGTTATGCCTGCGAAGCATAAAGTATTTTAACTTTTGATTAAAAGAGCAGGTTATGTTTTTGAGATATAAAGCTTTGTTTAAATGTTTTTAATTAATATTTGTGTTGATCCCAGTTATGCTGTTCTTTAACTTGATTTAACCTTTTACTACACACAGATTGATTAAATAGAGTGCGGAAGCGTTTACGATGTGTAGAAAAGATTGAACATGCAAGGTAGTAAACACACAAGTAATTAATGAACAGAAATTAAAGTATTATAAGAAGGTTACTCAAAGAACTGTTTCATTGATTACTGAAGAACACCAAGAACACGCACTGGTATGTGCAAATATGCTCAAGGATTATACAGACTGCTATGTTTTGTGTGTGTGCTCGTTTTCTTACTATTCCTAAACTCTAAGGTGCTGCTCCCTTAATATACAAGAAGGATGCACCCCTTAGTAAAAGACAAAAACTGACATTCCACATAAGGAATGCCAACTGTAAAGTAAACATCATGGGACGCCCATTACTTGATCATGCGGATCTTCGTACAGCAGGTTTCACGTGCTTGGCACGTGGTCTTGTGTTGAGCCATTCAACACAATTCCAACACTGAGCTCTAGAGGTTATCCTTCACAGAGGCTCTGTGATCTGAGTATCATTATCAGGTTTGTCCTCTGGCGCTTCTTCTGCGGAGTAGTCTTCTGAGCTATGTCTCTTCTACGGCGACTTTCGAGACAACAGGGGTTTCTATACTTAGCCTATTTTTCAACACTTCTAAACATGGTAGATGGAGCTAACAATCTCCCCCTAAGTGTTGAAAAATAAAAATTTGGAATTTGGAGCGATCACTAAGCTAGATACAAAAGAGGTGAAAGGAACTCAACCTCTGAATCTTGATTTTCATTCAAAATAAAATAATGCAGAAGGCAATTACATTTGACAGTGGATACAAAAAAAATTTACAAGACATCAGAGCCTATACTTTGGCGTCTGGGAAATCGTTGATCTTCTTTCCAAACCCACCTTCTTTCTTCAGTTCTCTGTAGTAGCACATGAAAAGGTCTCTGAAGTTTAAGGTTGAACATATGTTTGTCAGAAGGACATCTGTAGCTTCTGTGGGTACGAGTGGGGTGCCTCTGTGCTTGATAAGTAGATCTTGAATGAGCAGCAGAGATTCGGTTGAGTACTTTTGGCTTTCTATCCCCATGAATAATTTCTTTTCTCCTTTGGGGTTTAAGTACACAAAACCAAAAGAAGGTGAACTGTAGAACATCAACTTTTCTCTCATGACCCTCTTGATGGTGAGATGTGCTTCTTGGTATTCCTTCTTCCAGCCAAACTTATCCTCTGTCCATTTGAATAGCTCTGGAAGATCATGAGGATGAAGATTCGGTAGATCTGCGTCTGTGAAAGTCCATATTTCTTTATCTTCCCTTTTCACAGTGTATTCACTGAACCAGAAGTTCTTACACTTTGTGTGTCCAAGCTTGATTGCCACAACCTCTGAGATCTTGGCCATGTTGAATACTTTGGATTTTGGCTTGGCTTTATCTTTATAGAATCTCCTTCTCTCCTCTGATATGATTTCTTCTGAGAGTCTGACTGTTGGAAGATCTTGAGCTCCGCGACTGTAGAGGTATTTGTACACTTCTTCTTCGATGTTCTTCTTTGGGAGAACAGGGAAGGGTCTCCTTAGGCTATCAAAGCCTTGGATAACCTCTGCCACTCTATCCTTTGATGGTTTATCAAGTGGTTCCAGGATAGGGAGTTTAGACAGAGGTTGCAGATCAAAAGCCCAGTCTTCCTCTTCAGGTTTCACTCTTTTGAAAGCATCAAAAGATCTCTTTAGTAGTTTCTCAGAGGTGGGAGGGGACTTGACCTTCTTCAGAGGTTCTGTGGCTATTGCCTTGCCTTTGTCTTTGGCAGTTGGTGGGGATTCTGTGATTTGGATTATGGTGGGAGAGGGGGCTGCAGAGACCTTTTGTTTAGTTGTTCTATGTGGTTCAGGTTCTGAGCTCATAAAGACTTGGTTTAGGGGAGCTACTGATATTGGTGCTTCTTTTGTTGATTGCAGATTCTCCCCCTCATGAGGACCATGGCCGGATGCATCAGGATCTTGGTCGTCATGCCGTGCCCTCTTCTGTCCTGCTTGAGTCTGGCAAGTGACAGGTTCCTTCCTTTTCCTTCGCCTACAGAGGTTTTCATTGACATGTTTGGTGATCTTCTGTAGAACGTCCTCTGCAGACAATGACAGTGCGTTGATTTCCACATCAGACTTGAAACGAAATGTGGCTATGGTTTTCTTCAAATTTGCACCTACCTTCTGTCCTTGTTCATTGAAGTTGTATCGAAGAAGGTTGAGGTTGCCTAGAAACTGGTTTCCCATTGCTTCTAGGTCGGCTTTTGTGGCAAAGGCAGAGGGGTCAGGTGCAGAGGTTTATGCCTGTGAGTGGAAGGGGACCATAACACTGCGAGTTATGTCCCTTATTTCTTCTCGTAGCTTGGTCATTTCTGTCACTCCGGACTGAACTCCTTGGGCAACATATTTCGGGAATTCGTCGGTGCAGAAACTTTCCAGGGCAGAAGATGTTTTCTAAGGATTTGTTTCTTTTATTTCCAGTATAGGGATCAACATCATCGAACCCTATACCTCTTCTGCCAATTTGGGTGTTGACCTTTTCAGTGACTTTTTGAGCATCTTGATACTTTTTGATTTTAAGATCTCTGTCGTACAGATCTCGATGAAGATCTTCTCTTTCTTTTTGAAAAAAGTTTTTGAAGGAAATGGCATTTAAACGATCACTCTCACATTTCTTTAGCTCTTTGACCTTTTCTTTCAAAGCTTTGTCAAGATTTGAGATTTTCTCCTTGAAACCCCTTTTTGTTGAAATATGCTCAGAGGTAAGAGATTTGTTTTCAAGGTAAAGCTTGTCCTTCTCCTCTGTGAGAAGCCTAGTTTCTCTTTCAAAGAAGGCAAGCTTTTTCTCAAGATCCGAGCATGTATTTTTATAAGCTAGAAGATCATTTTGTATTTCAAGAAGCTTGTTTTCAAAGTCCGAGTTACAAGAATTAGAAGTGGATACCTCACTCTCATTGTCAGAAGAGTGGACTTCTGCCATTCTACAGAAGAGTGCGTTGTCTTCTTCATCATAGGATTCATCAGTTACAAGGTTCTCTTGTTCTGCCATTAGGGATCTCTGAGTGTAGTACTCTGATTTCTTTTTTTAGAAAGCAGCGTCTCTTGTGGGTTTCCCTTTGTTGGCAGAAGACCTACACTCTGCTGCATAGTGGCATGGTTTCCCGCATTTGAAGCAGCCTTCAGTTTGCTTTGGGAATTTGTCACTACCTCTGCCGTCTGACCTCTGTCCACTCCTCTCTTCTTGCCTTGGATCCTCAGACTTTTCTCTTTCATGTCTTCTTGCCTCACCATATCCTCTGCTTCTGTCATCTCTTTCTTCTCTCCCTCTGTACTCCGGCTTCTTTTTGAGACCACGATTGAATTGTCGGGTCATAAGTGCAAGTGTTTTGGCCAGAGCAGCCATGTCAATCTCCTCCTCAGAATCTTCTTCAATTTCACTCTCTGCTACAAGTACCTTCTTCTTCTTCTTCCTCTGTGCCTCCTCAGCTGCCTTTTCCTTCTTTCCCTTGTCTTTGCCTTCTGAGGCACTTCCTACAAGAGCTAGAGGACCTCCGACAGGGGTTGTTAGTTTGGAAATTCTGTTCTCTTGGCTAATCAGTGTTCCAAAGAGATCAGATATGGACCAAACATCAAGATCCAATGTAGCTTGCATGGACATGGTTAGATTAAGCCATTCATCATTCAGGCTCTGTAGAAATCTGACATTGTTTTCTTCGGAGGTTCTGTGGATCCCATACCTCTTACACTTGTTTATCAAAGAATTGTATCTATTGTAAGTGCTTTGAATGGATTCACCCGACAGAGCTTTGAATGCAAAATACTCATTTATGCATAAGGCCCTGTTGTTCTTGAGGGTTTTGGCACCACCCTCAAGTTGTTTCTCTAGCTCTAACCATAGGTCCTTTGAAGTTTCACATGAGTCAAGAGATTGAAAGATATCGTTTGGGATAGCCATTATGATTAGTCTTTTGGCTTTCTTTGCAAGCTCATGTTGTGCCTTTTCTTCTTCACTCCATTCAAGGACAGGTTTGGGGTGTTGATATTCAGGGATTTCAGGAGTATTGGCAGTGGCAGGAACACGAGGAACAGTTGTCATTGGGATGAAAGGAGGATTGTGAAGAAACTCAACCAGACCTGGATCCACACCTTCAAGGAAGTGTACCATCCTGATTTTCCATTGAGGATACTCATCTCTAATGAGAGTAGGAGGCTTTGATTGAGAGCCAGCACTGAAATAGTTAACAGCGTTTGCCATGATAGTTTTAGAGAGAAAAAGAGAGTATGATATGAACTAGGTAGAGTATGAACAGATGGCCAACCAACTAGCTTTGAATCTGCCTTTTAGTGAAAATGCACACCTGTACCTGTTTCTATACCAAACAGGTTGATATAGATTCAGAAAATAGATTGTAACTGTGAATGGAGTTTGGGACAAAGAACAGACTCAAACTACTACCTTGAATACTGGAAACAAGTATAGAACAGGAGCCTTTGATATTGAAAATCAAAGTCTTCTCTGATACCAATTGTTGATCCCAGTTATGCTGTTCTTTAACTTAATTTAACCTTTTACTACACACAGATTGATTAAATAGAGTGCGAAAGCGTTTACGATGTGTAGAAAAGATTGAACATGCAAGGTAGTAAACACACAAGTAATTAATGAACAGGAAGTAAAGAATTATACGAAGGTTACTCAAAGAACTGTTTCATTGATTACTGAAGAACACCAAGAACACGCACTGGTATGTGCAAATATGCTCAAGGATTATACAGACTGCTATGTTTTGTGTGTGTGCTCGTTTTCTTACTATTCCTAAACTCTAAGGTGCTGCTCCCTTAATATACAAGAAGGATGCACCTCTTAGTACAAGATAAAAATTGACATTCCACATAAGGAATGCCACCTGTAAAGTAAACATCGTGGGACGCCCATTACTTGATCATGCGGATCTTCGTACAGCGGGTTTCACGTGCTTGGCACGTGGTCTTGTCTTGAGCCATTCAACACAATTCCAACACTGACCTCCAGAGGTTATCCTTCACAGAGGCTCTGTGAGTGATCACAGAGGATCTGTGATCTGATTATCATTATCAGGTTTGTCCTCTGGCGCATCTTCTGCGGAGTAGTCTTCTGAGCTGTGTCTCTTCTACGGCGACTTTCGAGACAGCAGGGGTTTCTATACTTAGCCTATTTTTCAACACTTCTAAACATGGTAGATGGAGCTAACAATATGAACTGTTGTAGTAGAGATTGGAAGGGACTCACTAGACCATTGGTCTAACCCTCGCTCTTTCAAAATTATAATCCTGTTTCAGGTTATCGAAAAGTATCAAGTTCAGATAAGGGTAAGGAGAATATGTGATCTATTTCCGGGAGATAGAAGACTTCCTGCAATAGTTTACTTTTTGAACTCAGTTGTGTAATAAGAGATAGTTGTAAACCTTGTACTCTGTAATGTAAGCCTGGGGCAGTATTTTAGACAGAAATGTTATTTTATTGTATATATATAAATGTTCAGGTTGTTACAATTGGTATCAGAGCATTAGTTTAAGGGATCTAGGTGACCAGATGGGCCTAGACTTAAACTGAGAAAGTAGAAGGACAACTGAGTAGTAGGAAGACCGTAGGAAGATAACATTAAGGTAGTAAGGACTAGCATGTAAGGTAAATTTGGAATTCCATCTGGCCAGTGTAATTGTGAATTTACAAGTACATGCTTGTGCTTAAACTGCTGTAATGTGTAGCATGTTAGATTGAATATCTTATGTTTCTTCTTATCAGAAGTATGTCTGAGCGAGTGACAAGGAGTAGGTCTATGCTGAATCCTGAAATGGAGCCAGATAATGAAGTCATTACCGAAGAGCGAATGACTGCTGTCAACCCGACTGCTATCCAAGGAAAGAGTCGCGGTCGACCTAGAGGTAAGACAGTTCAGAAAGCAACTACTCAGGCAAGGGTTTCCAATGTGGGAACTCGAGGCGAGAAGACGAGTCGTGGTATTCGGCAAAATGAAAGTGTAGAGGTAAGAGTTGAGCAAGAAACTTCTAATCAAGAAAGTTCTTCTTCTGTGAGGGGTCGAAAGCAGACATGAAACCATGGTGGAGGTAGAACGCAAGGTTTTGTTACTCAAGAAACATTCACTGCAGAAATGGGAAAATTACAAGAAACGTTGAATGCTTTATTGACTCAGCGTACTAATGAAGTTTTGTCAAGTAAAGAAAAGAGTGAAGATAAAGTAGTGACTGAGGTATTAGAATCACCAGTAACTGGAGTGGGTAGTCACCCTCAGCCAAACCCCATTGTGTCAGTTAAAGTTGTAGCTGGGAAAGGATGTAGTTTTAAGGAGTTTGCTTCTTGCAAGCCTCCTACTTATAAAGGGGAATGTGATCCCGTGATAGCGTTAAGATGGGTAAAAGGTATGGAGCTAGCGTTTGATACTAGTAAGTGTGCGGAAGAAGATAAAGTAGTCTATGCTTTGTCAATGCTGAAAGATGAAGCGGTAATGTGGTGGGATGTGGAATCCGGAGGTCAAAGTTCGGTTGTAGCTAAAGAAATGGCTTGGGGTGAGTTTGTGAAAAGATTTAAAGCATAGTTCTTCCCTCTGGCGGCAGTTAAAAAGTTGGAAGAAGAGTTTCTGGGTTTAGAGCAAAAGAGGATGTCAGTTCGAGAATATACCACAAAGTTTATTGAAAAATCTCGATTTGCAGGAATTTATGTGCCTAATGAAGAAAGACGAGTAGAACGTTTCGTCTTTGGATTGAGAAGTGATATTCGAGAATTTGTCTCGAATAAGGAACCGTCTACTTTTCAAGTGGCAGTAAATGCAGCTGAAATGAGAGAGAAAGAAAAGAATAGGCAAGCTACAGAAAGAAGTGGAGATAAAAGAAAATGGGAAGGAATAGTTCGTGACTCCAAACCGTTTAAGTCTGCAAAGTTTGATCAGCGTTCTGTTAATAAGTTTGAAAGTATGCCCTGTAGCAAGTGTAACCGAAGGCATAAAGGAGAATGTAAGATTGATCAAGAGGGCTGTTATAAATGTGGGAAGATTGGGCATTTGGCTCGAGATTGCCAGAATTTAAGGTCTTGTTATCAGTGTGGATCTCCTGATCATATCAGGACTAATTTTCCACAGTTGAAAAAGGGATCGGTCGGAGGATATGTAGAAAAGGGAAGTGAGAAAAAGGTGGAGTCAGCTAAAGCGAGGGCTAGAGTTTTCAATATGTCAGCAGAAGAAACGGCGGAGATACCTGATGTAGTGACAGGTACTTTCTTTATAGATTCGAATTATGCAAAAGTATTGTTTGATTCAGGCGCAAATCGTTCGTTTGTGTCTCCAAATTTTGTGCATAAATTGAATGAGAAACCTAAGAATCTTAAGCATGAATTGAAAGTAGAAGTTGCTGATAATAGTCAAATCTTAGTGGAGGAAGTGTATGATGGGTGTAGTATTGTCATCAATGAGCAGTCATTTCCACTTCGACTGTACCCGATGGGTATGGGAGAATTTGATGTTATTGTGGGAATGGACTGGTTGGCGTCTAATGATGCTCATATAGTATGCAATAAGAAATTGATTCGTATAGCTCAGCCAGGAAAGGAAGAGATAGTAGTGTTTGGAGATCAGAGGGATAGAAAGTCATGCTTGATTTCTATGATTAAGGCTAAGAGATGTTTAGTAAAAGGGTGTGTGGGGTTCTTAGCTTATGTAATAGATGATAAGAAGGAAAAGAAAGGATTAGAGTCAGTTCCGGTAGTAAGTGAATATCCAGAAGTATTTCTGGAAGATTTAACCACTTTGCCTCCTGATCGGCAAGTGGAATTTCGTATTGATTTAGTACCCGGAGTAGCGCCGATTGCAAGAGCACCGTATAGACTGGCACCTGCAGAGATGAAAGAGATGATGACTCAACTGCAGGAGTTGTTAGACAAGGGGTTTATTCGCCCTAGTACCTTACCATGGGGAGCGCCAGTATTGTTTGTTAAGAAGAAAGACGGGTCTATGAGAATGTGCATAGATTACCGTGAGCTCAATAAGTTGACTATCAAAAATAAGTATCCGCTTCCCAGGATTGACGATCTTTTTGATCAACTTCAAGGAGCGAGTTACTTTTCGAAAATAGATCTACGATCTGGGTATCACCAGTTGAAGGTGAGGGAGGAGGATGTACCTAAGACTGCATTTCGTACGAGGTACGGACATTATGAGTTTCTAGTTATGCCATTTGGTTTGACCGATGCGCCAGCAGCTTTCATGGATCTGATGAATAGAGTATGTAGTCCGTTTTTAGATAAGTATGTCATAGTCTTTATAGATGATATACTAATCAATTCATGTTCTAAAGAAGATCATGAAACTCATTTGAGAGCGATTTTAGAATTGCTTAAATGCGAGAAATTGTACGCCAAGTTCTCAAAATGTGAATTTTGGCTGAAAGAAGTTCAGTTTCTAGGTTACGTGGTGTCAAAAGATGGGATTAAGGTTGATCCGGCTAAGATTGAAGCCATTAAAGGGTGGGAAGCACCGAAAACACCATCTGAAGTAAGAAGTTTTCTAGGATTGGCAGCTTATTATAGAAAGTTCATCCAGGACTTTTCAAGGATAGCTACGCCACTAACAACATTAACTAGAAAGAATGTCAAGTTCGTATGGGCGGAGGCTCAGAAAGAAGCGTTCGGTAAATTGAAAGAAAGTTTAAGTAGTGCTCTTGTCTTGTCTCTACCCAACGGAACGGAAGGATTCGTAATTTATAGCGATACTTCAAAGTTGGGTCTGGGATGTGTGTTAATGCAAGAAGGCAAGGTGATTGCTTATGCATCTCGTCAGCTGAAAGAACATGAAAAGAATTACCCAACGCACGATTTAGAGTTGGCAGCTGTAGTCTTTGCTTTGAAAATCTGGAGGCATTATCTGTATGGGATCAAGTGTCAGATTTACACAGATCACAAGAGCCTTCAATATCTTTTCAATCAGAAGGAGCTTAATATGAGGCAGCGTAGGTGGATGGAGCTATTAAGTGATTATGACTGTGATATTCTGTACCATCCAGGCAAGGCCAATGTGGTAGCAGATGCTCTAAGTCGTAAGGAGCATGGAGAAATAACAGAAGTTGTGGCACATCAAGTTGATGTTGTTTCTAATTTCTTAGAAGAAGTTATAAAGTATCAAGAAGAAGCAGCGTCAAAGGAAAATTTGAAAAGTGAAAGAATAGTAGGAATTGTTAACTCGTTATTAGTTGACAATCGTGGAGTAAAGTGTTTTAATAAGAGTGTATGGATTCCAAAAGTACGAGATCTGCGGCAGAAAGTGTTGGATGAAGCGCATAGATCCCGTTACTCAGTACATCCGGGAACCAACAAGATATATAGAGATCTGAAACAAAGATATTGGTGGCCAGGTTTAAAGAAAGATATTGCTCACTTCGTTGAACGATGCCTGACATGTTTAAAAGTTAAAGCTGAGCATCAGAGACCTTATGGGGAGCTTCAGTCGTTAGAAATTCCAGTTTGGAAGTGGGACGAGATTACAATGGATCTTGTTACTGGGTTACCGCGATCACCTAAGGGGCATGATGCCATTTGGGTGATAGTGGATAGACTCACAAAGTCAACTCACTTCCTACCGATCAAAGAGACGTACTCACTAGAGAACTTAGCTCGATTGTATATCGACGAGATAGTAACCAGACATGGAGTACCGTCGTCAATTGTGTTAGACAGAGATGCTCGTTTTACATAAGCTTTCTGGAGAAGTTTGCAAAGGGAATTAGGCTCTCAACTTAAGTTGAGTACGACCTATCATCCGCAAACTGATGGCCAGAGTGAGAGAACTATTCAGACATTGGAAGACATGCTTCGTGCATGTGTTATTGATTTCAAAGGTTCGTGGGAATTTCATTTGCCGTTGATTGAATTTTCCTTCAACAATAGTTATCAAGCTAGCATACAAGCGGCCCCGTTCGAAGCTTTGTATGGTCGTAAATGTAGAACACCTTTATGTTGGAATGAGGTGGGTGAAAGACAGCTAGAGGGACCAGAAATTGTACAGGTGACAGTTGATAAAGTCGAGCAGATTCGAGCAAGATTAAAGATTGCTCAAGATCGTCAGAAAATGTATGCTGATAAGCGAAGGAAACCGATAGAGTTTCAGATAGGAGACAAGGTAATGTTGAAAGTTTCGCCCTGGAAAGGGGTAGTCAGATTTGGAAAGAAAGGAAAGTTGAGACCAAGGTTTGTTGGACCATTTATCATCACGGGACGTGTTGGTGAAGTGGCTTACGAACTTGATCTACCAAATAGTTTGCGTGGGATTCATCCCACATTTCATATGTCAAACTTGAAGAAGTGTTTGGTAGAAATAGATGTAGTAGTTCCCTCAGAAGATATTCAGGTAGATGAAAAATTAAGTTATATTGAGGAGCCCGTAGCAATTACGGACCTCAAAGTAAAGAAGTTAAGAAACAAAGAGATCCGCTTAGTAAAGGTCCAGTGGAAATTTCACCAAGGACAAGAGTCCACGTGGGAAGTAGAGGCAGACATGAAATCTCAGTATCCCTATTTGTTTAGAGATAGAATTCCGATGACGTAATTCTCTTAAGGGGGGAAGATTGTAATATCCGGATCCGAAATTTTATTAATTTTGGAAGTTGGGTGAAAAGTTAAGGGAGACTCAAAGTTCAGGGGGTTTATTGAAACATTGGTTATATATAACCAATGACCTCAGATATTTTTTTTCATAATCTTATACTGATTTTTGGAGACCGACTTAGAGAGAAAGAGAGGAAGCAGAGTGAAGTAAGGAGAAAGAAAAAGAGATTGAGGAAATCGATCAGTTTTTGGTCAAATAGAGGTATGATTCTAGCTTAATACTTCTATCTGCATGTTATAGTCGGTAAATAGTCTTGTTATTCAAGCTTTTAACCGTATATTCGATCGATTTATAAGATTTGATGTTCTGGGTTATTTGTAAAAAGTAACCGACTCTGTATGAATATCGGACCGGAACGAAGGTTTTGACCGGTAAAGGTATCGGTCGACCGGTAAAGTGTAGTCGACCGATAGGTTGTAAGGCCTGGTAAGGGTATTTGACCGATATAATGTCAACCGGGACCAAGGTCGACTGGTATATTGTTGTTGACCGGTAGTTTGTTGTGGACCGGTATTAGTCTTTACTCGACCGATATTGCTCGATCGGTGTAGTGACCGACCGGTATAATGTTAATCGGTCCTAAGAGTATTGATCAAAGTGGTTTCGACCGGGATAATAGAAGTAGAATGTATTTGATGAGTTTTTAGAAAGAAAGAGTGTTAGTTGCAAGTTAGCTTACCTTTGTTTTGTTACCATCGTAGGTGGTGTTAATCAGTAGAAGTCAATTGTAACAACCTGAATATTTATATATATACAATAAAATAACATTTCTGTCTAAAATACTGCCCCAGGCTTACATTACAGAGTACAAGGTTTACGACTATCTCTTATTACACAACTGAGTTCAAAAAGTAAACTATTGCAGGAAGTCTTCTATCTCCTGGAAATGGATCACATCTTCTCCTTACCCTTATCTGAACTTGATACTTTTTGATAACTTGAAACAGGATTATAATTTTGAAAGAGCGAGGGTTAGACCAATGGTCTAGTGAGTCCCTTCCAATCTCTACTGCAACAGTTCAAATATTATTTAAAACATTTAAACAAAGATTTATAACTCAAAAACATATCCTGCTCTTTTAATCAAAAGTTAAAATACTTTATACTTTGCAGGCATAACTCAATCTACTGGCCATCACTGACAACATTTTACACTTCACAAGCGTACTTTAAGCTACTGACCAACATTTTCGTCAAAGACGGTATGTCTGTCTCGCACTGCCTTATTTTAGGGACACACCCTAATGGCATAAACGGGCCACACTCCCCGGTACGAGAAGGCGGGTCACACTTCCCGACTTAGGTCAGACTTCTGACACAAATGTATGCATACACCTAGTCCTGACTGTATATAAAACAAGTTTATATAACTGAGCATAAACATGCCAAACTGATTAAACCAATCTTTTGCAATAATTCTGCATAACTTTCAATACTATAAATGCGCAGAATATAAAACCCACATTTATCAAATAACTTCTAAAATCATAAAAGATTTAGTTTGAAAGACTCACGTCTGATTCTTCTTGATTAACTCTGACTTCTACTGATTAACACCACCTACGATGGTATTAAAAACAAAGGTAAGCTAACTTGCAACTAACACTCTTTCTTTCTAAAAACTCATCAAATACAATCTACTGCTATTTTACCGATCGACACCACTCTGATCAACACCTCTCTCAAGACCGATTAACATTATACCGGTTGGTTCACTACACCAATCGAACAATACCGGTCAACACTCCTTACCGGTCTAATACTCATACCGGTTGACTACCCTTATCGGTCGAATGATCTTACCGGTCGATACAACATACCGGTCCATCACAATATACCGGTCCATCACAATATATCGGTCGACTCGACTTTCGGTCAATATCATAGTTTAGGTCCTATACCGGTCGATGTTCATACTTAAGTCGGCGACTCAACAGTTCGAACCCAGAAAACTTCAGATCATTGAATCGATCAAATACACGGTTAAAATCTGGAATAACAAGACTATTTACCGAGTAATACATGCAGATAGAAGTATTAAACTAGAATCATACCTCTTTTTGACCAAAATGGATCGTTCCTCAAGATCTCTTTCTCTTTTTCTCTGCCTTCTTGCTTTGCTCTCTTTTCTCTCTAAGTCGATTTCAAAACAAGTATCAGTATGAGATATGAATCTCACTTTCATTGACTAAGGTTATTTATATAACCAATGTTTCAATAAACCCCCTGAACTTTGGGTCTCGCTTAACTTTTCACCCAACTTCCAAGATTAATAAAAATTTCGGATCCGGATATTTGTTAAAAGAGACTCAAAGTTCAGGGGGTTTATTGAAACATTGGTTATATATAACCAATGACCTCAGATATTTGTTTTCATAATCTTATACTGATTTTTGGAGACCGA
The DNA here is from genome assembly GCA_954870635.1 of Arctium minus. Classification (NCBI taxonomy): domain Eukaryota; kingdom Viridiplantae; phylum Streptophyta; class Magnoliopsida; order Asterales; family Asteraceae; genus Arctium; species Arctium minus. The sequence goes on from OX941095.1 coordinate 16,157,247, forward strand.
CTTAGAGAGAAAAAGAGGAAGCAGAGTGAAGCAAGGAGAAAGAGAAAGAGATTGAAGAAATCGATCAGTTTTTGGTCAAATAGAGGTATGATTCTAGCTTAATACTTCTATCTGCATGTTATAGTCGGTTATGCCTTACGGGCTAACAAACACACCAACTGTCTTCATGGACTTAATGAACAGGGTCTGTACACCGTACTTGGATAAGTTCGTGATCGTGTTCATAGATGATATACTAATTTATTCGCGAAGCAAGGAGGATCATGAACGACATCTAAAGTTGATACTAGAATAGCTCAAAGACCAGAAATTGTATGCAAAGTTCTCTAAATGCGAATTCTAGATTCGTGAGGTACATTTTCTTGGCCACGTGATTAATGAGAAGGGAATTCATGTAGATCCGGCAAAAATTGAGGCCATCAAGAAGTGGGAAGCCTCGAAGACTCCGACAGAAATTCGTCAATTTCTCGGTTTAGTAGGCTATTATCAGCGATCCATTGCGAATTTCTCAAAAATTGCGCAACCACTAACGGCATTAACCCAAAAGGATAAGAAGTTTATTTAGGGAGAGAAACAAGAAGAAACATTTCAAACGCTTAAGCATAGTTTATGTAATGCACCAATTTTGGCATTGCCAGAAGGCATGAAGAATTTCGTAGTCTACTGCGATGCATCACACCATGGCTTAGGGTGTGTGTTGATGCAAAAGGACAAGGTCATTGCATATGCTTCAAGGAAACTTAAAGTTCATGAGAAGAACTATACCATTCATGATCTAGAGTTAGGAGGCGTAGTGTTCGCACTCAAGATTTGGAGACATTATCTTTACGGCACGAAATGCACCGTCTACACCGATCATAAAAGCCTTCAACACATCCTTGATCAGAAGATGCTTTATATGAGGCAAAGAAGATGGGTTGAACTGCTTAGTGACTATGATTGTGAAATAAAGTACCACCCAGGCAAGGCTAATGTGGTAGCCGATATACTAAGCAGGAAGGAAAGGGTGAAACCGGCAAGGGTGCGAGCATTCGGTGCGATCGTTCAGACGAGTCTAATGACACGAATTCTTGGAGCTCAAGAAGAAGCATTGAAAGCAGAGAATTTGAAGGTCGAGACCCTACATCACTGGGAACATAGATTTGAAATAAAGTCAGATGGGGTACGTTACTTTGAAGACAAAGTTTGGATACCAAAGGTTAATGACCTACGATCAACAATTTTGGATGAAGCCCATCAATCAAGATATTCGATTCACCCAGGAGCTAATAAAATGTACAAAGATCTAAATGAATACTACTGGTGGCCGGGAATGAAGAAAGACATTGCCTTGTATGTAAACAAGTGCTTAACTTGTGCAAAAGTTAAGGTCGAACATCAGAAACCATCTGGTCTGTTACAGCAACCCGAGATTCCCCAATGGAAATGGGAACAAATAACTATGGATTTCGTAACCAAGTTACCCAGAACCGGAAAGGGGCACGACTCAATCTGGGTTATAGTGGATCGACTTACGAAATCTGCGCATTTCCTTCCTATTCGGGAAGACTACAAGATGGAAAAGCTTGCACAAATTTACATCAATGAAATCGTTACGCGTCATGGAGTGCCTATTTCCATCATCTCGGATAGAGATAGCCGTTTTACGTCACGATTTTGGCAATCACTCCAGAAAGCGTTGGGTACACGTTTGGACTTGAGCACTTCCTATCATCCTCAAACGGACGGTCAGATGGAAAGAACTATACAGTCGCTAGAAGATATGTTGCGTGCTTGTGTGATAGATTTTGGTGGAAGTTGGGATACTCACCTACCATTAGTTGAGTTCTCCTATAACAACAACTATCACACCAACATTCAGTGTGCACCGTATGAAGCCTTATATGGACGCACATGTAGATCCCCACTCAGTTGGTTGGAGATTGGCGACAGACAGTTGACTAGGCCCGACATTATACAAGAGATTACTGACAAGATCTCAATTATCAAGGATAGACTCAAGGCTGTAAGAGATCGTCAAAAGAGTTATGCAGATAACTTCCGAAAGCCATTAGAGTTCCAAGTGGGTGATAAAGTGCTTTTAAAGGTGTCACTTTGGAAAGGATTAGTATGTTTTGGAAAAAGAGGCAAACTGAGTCCGAGATATATTGGCCCGTTTGAAATAGTTGAAAGGATTGGTCCAGTAGCGTATAAACTTAAATTACCGCAAGAACTAAGTGCCATCCACGATACGTTCCATGTGTCAAACCTTAAGAAATGCTTAACTGATGAATCATTGGTTCTACCCCTAGAAGAGGTTCAGATCAACGATCAGTTACACTTCATAGAAGAACCAATTGAAATCCTTGACCGAGAAGTCAAACGACTAAGGGGTAGTAAGATTCCAATCTTAAAATTCCGTTGGAATTCGAGGCATGGACCTTAATATACATGGGAACGACAAGATTACATGAAACATAAGTACCCTCACCTAATTGCAAAGAAGCAGACCGGGAATGGCAATCATTGAATTTCGGGACAAAATTCTTCTATCAAGGGGAGACTGTGACATCCGTCAAACCAAAACATTCAGGTTAGCAACTGCGTAGCGTAATACATGTCTTAACATGTATAAACAACTCATTATGACTTAATTATGATGTCTAAGGTTTTAGTTTTCTAAGAATCCCGACAGTGTGCTTAGAAAATCTTGTTACCGAGCGTAACCTGTCAGGATCGAATTCTCAACAAGAATAAATTCTCAGAAACTAATATCAAAGGAGTTTGCGGAATAACACTTTGATATTCAATGAAACAATAAAACAAACAGTAAATATGATGAATAACTTGTAAAATTGTATTGAATGGTTTAAATCACAAGATTACACACACAACCTCAATCTTGAAGAACAGACTCTTTCAAGACGAATTCTACTTCTCTAGAATTAGGAACTTATGCCTTGAGGTTGATTCTCTCTCTAAAAAAAACAGAACTAATCTTTTTTGAAACTACTCTATCAATTCTATACATATACTGAACAAAAGATAATTACAATTAATAAAATATTTTCAGAATATCTTCCATGAATATCTTCAATCTATCCAGCTGTCATTCTTTTAATCTGGATCTTCATCTCATAAGCAGCACTAATCACCTTGGAAGTATTAAATCAAACTTGGCAGCATTAACTACTAAGCAGCACTAACTTCTAGCAGTACTAACTAGCTAAGCAGTACTAACTTTGTTCAAGCAGCACTAACTTTGACTAGCAGCATTAATTCTACTAGAAGCAGTAATACCTAGCAGTATTAAACTTGAATTCCTCTGGCAGTAGTAATTCTGTACTAGCAGCATTAAACACTTAAGCTTTTCTTCAGTTCCCAACAATCTCCCCCTAACTTGACTTTTAGAAAGAGAAGTCAAGTTCTTCAGATCTGATCTTCAAGATGCTTTCAACACCTCATAATCAGTTTCCCAAATTTGGATCTAGGCCCATACTTTGATTGATAGTTCTTCTCACCACAATTTTGGCCATTTCAGAATCCTTAGCACATACTAGCTTAGCTTTCAGCATCCCTTCAAGTTTCTGCTTGCTATGATCATATATTTTGTCAACTAGGTAGTATTCATGATAACATTTGTCAATTGTAATCATGTATACACCACAGTTTTCAAATAGCATCAAGTGAGTAATCTTCTTAAATCCATACTCATGATGAAGATCTTTAATTCTGTGAACCACCTTCTCTGGATCAAACATCATACATAAATATTCCATTGCCACTTTGAGAAGATTTTCTTCATTACCTTTCAACACAGGCTCATAGAGTTTCATCCCCACTTTATACATTTCTTCTATGTCTGCTCTTGAACAACCTCTGGTAACTCTCCCCCAGGTTGAAAATGCTTCAAATGAACCATCAACTCTTTTGATTCTGAAAAAGTCCTTTCCATTATCTCTTAGAATGTCCCAAAAGATGATCTCAGGAGCTTTCATGGAGATTGGAACAGCCTTAATGGGTTCTACTATAGTCATGTAAACATCCATATTCTCATCAGTTTGTTTATTTGACTGTTCTGGATTATGCACTGGTTCTGCTGCAGTTTCTTCTTTTTCCTCCACTCTTGGCCTTTTAGACTGCTTTTTGGAAGCAATTGTCTTCACCCTCTTTCCAGATTTAGCTTCTACATCAACATTTTCATGTTCTTTCTTCATCTCTTCAGCTTTGTCCTTTGAGGGTGTGGTCTCCTCAGGGAATGGTTGTTGAATATTGAGGTCATGCCTCTCCTTCATTCTTCTCTCAGCCTCTTCCCTTTGAGTTGAATCACCTTGAAGCTTTGCCATTTCTTTCTTGTATAACTCTTCAACCTGATTGTATGCCATATTTGTGAACATCTCCCCCTTGACTCCAATTGCACCTTTCAGGAAATTTATCATTTTTCTTCTTTCCTGATTGGCCAAAAAGGTCTTGGATGGTTGTCTTTTCTGCTTTTGAATTGGCATCTTTTTGACTTGAAGTTTCTTGGCCTGAGCTGCTTCTTTGATACTTTTCTGATACTCTGCATTTAGCTTTCTGGCCATGATCTTTGCAAGTTCTCTATCTGTCTCAGTTTGCAGCTGTTCCTCCTTTTCCATTTGATCTTGAAGCTGCTTTGCTATTTCCTCATCTAATTCAATCTGAGTCTTTTTCTTTGCAGACGGTTCAGCTTCAACCATCTTTTCCTTTCCTTTTCCCTTTGTATCCTTCAAGATTGCCTTTTCTTTTCCCTTCTTTGAGATCCCTTCTTCATTGATGACTACTCCCTTGGCCTTTTGACTAGCCTTAGGAGTATCATTTTTGGCTTTAACTAAAGTTTCTACAATCTCCATTTCCTCTATAGAGAGCCATGTTTCTGCTTCTTTTGCCTCAGCAGCATTAACTGTTTCTGCTGTTTCAGCAGCATTAATAGTTTCTGCTTCTTGGACAAAATCTGTTTCTGCTTCTATTCCATGCTCTGTCTCCCCCTCAACTTCAACTCTCTTTTCAGAAGACCTTTCTTTCTCTGTTTCTCCCTCTTGCTTCTCCCCCTTGTTGAAAGGATCTTGAACATTTGATCTCTTCTTGAGTACAAATTGTTTTCTCCTCTTCTTTTGTATCAACCTAGTCACCATTTTCTTTAACTTGGCTATCTGTACTTGTTGTGACAGGATTACCAGCTTCATTTCATCTATCTCTTTGCCCTGTTTAAGAACATCCATGTTGATGTTTCCCATGGTTTCCATCAATTCATCATAGTTATATCTGTCCTCACCTTCTCCAGGAGTGTGACCCCCTTTTGAATGATCATTGGATCTTTTATTAGTGGAAGCCTTCTGCCTAGCAGAAGAACTATCCACCCCCTTGGTTTCTTGGCACCGGGGTCCTTTGGTTGATTTCTCACCCAAAGTTGCAATGGGGAAGGTCTTAGGGATGTTACCACTGTCCTTCTCTGTGCTAGCAGAAGTAGTGGCAGCCTTCTCACCCATATGCTCTTCCATCTCCTTAGAGAGCACCTCCTGAGGGTTGGGAGACACCCTATTGGTTTCCCTTTGGATATTCTCTAAAGGAGAATTCTTCCTTAGAGGGCTAAAAGGCTGAGTGGGTGAGGGTACAAGAAGGGAAGGAGCCTTCTTTACCTGTTTCCTTTTGTAAGTTTAGGTAATAGGAGAAGTGGGCTTATGAAGTAGGGACTGTGGGATAGATATAGAGTGGGAAGGTTGGGTTTGACTAGCAGTGGGAATGTCTAATGAGGGCCTTGACCCTGTTGCCACACCTTCTTGTGGTTGGGACACCACCATCATTGTTGAGAACAATGGGGTGTCAACTCCTTCTGAGTCCCTAGCAGATCTTCTCATGTTTGAGAAAACCTTGCCTTTAGGGGGTTTAGGTACATATACCCCATCAAAGTGAGGTATGTCCGTCAACTCATTAGTAATAACTGCCTGAACAAACCTGGGATACATGAAGAAACTCTTCTTGTTGTCCAGATTTGAGACAAGATCATTGAAAATCATTTGAGAAAAGTTGTATTTTCTAGCAGTGGATAAACATACCAATGCATAGGCAATTGGACTGCTAAATTGGCTCCAGCCAGTTGTTTTCTTAGAAATACAATGCATCAAGGTATGAACAAAGAACCTCCATTGGGGTGAAAACTTAGCTTTGAAAAACTTGAAAATCCCCAATGGGCCTTCATACCCCATTCTGGTGAGGTTTGAAAACAAATCCTCATTTGGGATAGAAGAAATACCTAAAGCATCGTCTAGACGTAGACAGATGCGAATAGTCTCCTCAGTAACTGTCAAGGGTTTGTCACACACCCTTGTTTTGATGCATGTCACTCCATTTTCAGAGCTGGTAGTGGCATTGGCCCAGAATTGCCTCTGATGCTCTATGTAGACGGTAGGGGACACAGTGAGAGCATGAGCAATATGACTTGTCCTCAAAAAGTTGATTATCTGGTGAAAGCCTTCAGCTTGTTTTGGCTTTTGGAGCATGGCTATCTCGTTGTGTTCATCAATAAACGCCATTGAATCCATTGAACTTGAGTGTTCTTGCCTGAAAACTTGGTACTTGAGAGAAAAAGGTTAGAGCGCAAGTGAACAGTATGTAAAGAGTCGTTATGAACTTTTTAGGCGGGCAAAGGGTATTTATAGTATTCGGATTAAAAGCAGTATTAACCTTAAAAAAATAGTGAAAGCAGTATTAACAGAGAGCAGTATTAACCACTAAGAGTAGTATTAACCACTAGTAGTATTAACTAACTAGCAGTATTAACTGAGAGCAGTATTAACCACTAGCAGTACTAACTAACTAGCAGTATTAACTGAGAGCAGTATTAACCACTACCAGTATTAACTAAGAGCAGTATTAACCACTAGCAGTATTAACTAACTAGCAGTATTAACTGACAGCAGTATTAACCACTAGCAGCATTAACTGAGAGCAATATTAACCACTAGTAGTATTAACTAACTAGCAGTATTAACTGAGAGCAGTATTAACCACTAGCAGTATTAACTAACTAGCAGTACTAACTACTAGCACTATTAACTGTGCACTGGCAGTATTAATACTGTACTGGCAGTACTAATACTGTACTGGCAGTATTAACCATACTTACACTTTTAAGCTTGTGAAAAACTGAGTACTGTTATACATTTCCTGAGAAAGAAAGTTAGTAACACCAAGAATAAACTATAGACAGGTAGTAAACCACTTTTAGGAAGGTGCTTATTCAGAGTTGATCATTCCCACACTTGTTACCAAGAAAGTGAATCTACCCACATCAAAGGCTTTGGTGAATAGATCAGCAAACTGGTTATCAGTATGAACTTTTACAACTTGAATAAGTTTCTTTTCATTGCAGTCTCTTATAAAGTGATACCTGATCTCAATGTGCTTTGTCTTTGAGTGCTTGACAGGATTGTTAACAATGCTAATAGCACTGCTATTATCAATGAAGATTGGAGTGTGTAGAAAGGTTATCCCATAGTCCAGCATTTGATTCTGAATCCATAAGACTTGAGAACAACAACTTGCAGCTGCTATGTACTCTGCTTCTGTTGTAGATGTGGACATTGTGGTTTGTTTCTTACACTGCCATGAAACTAGTCTTGCACCCAGAAACTGGCATCCTCCAGAAGTAGATTTTCTGTCCAAATTTGCTCCACCTAAATCACTGTCTGAGTATGCAAGTAGGTCAAATGATGAGTCATGAGGATACCAAAGTCCCAATCTAGGTTGCCCTTTGAGATATCTGAATATCCTCTTAACAGCTTGAAAGTGTGATTGCTTTGGTCTAACTTGGAATCTTGCACATACACAGACTGGAAACATTATATCTGGCCTAGAGGCTGTAAGGTACATGAGAGAGACAATCCTGGATCTATAGTGATGCACATCCATATCCTCCCCCTCAAGATCTGCTGTTATCTGCTTGTGTGTCTCCATAGGTGTGCTGGTAGGCTTTGAATCTGAGAATCCAAACTTGGTTAGAATGTCCTGCACATACTTGGACTGACTGATAAAAATACCATCTGACTTCTGTTGGACTTGGAGTCCAAGGAAAAAGGTAAGTTCCCCCATGGAACTCATTTTGAATCTTTGATGCATTAGTTCCTCAAACTCCCTGCACATACTTTCTCTTGTGGATCCAAAGATGATATCATCCACATAGATTTGGACCAGCAAGATGTCCTTCTTCTTTCTCTTGATGAATTGAGTCTTATCAATGACTCCTCTTTCAAAGCCATTTTCCAAAAGATAGGATGACAGAGTGTCATACCATGCCCTTGGTGCTTGATGCAGTCCATAAAGTGGTTTCTTCAGTTTGTATACTTTGTCTGGATAGCTTGGGTTTTCAAACCCTGGTGGTTGACAGACATATACCTCTTCTTCAATTGAGCCATATAGAAATGCACTTTTTACATCCATTTGGTAGACTTTGAACTTCATATAATAAGCATAGGCCAGGAACAATCTGATTGCTTCTATCCTAGCCACTGGAGCAAATACTTCTTCATAATCTATTCCTTCTTCTTGTGTATACCCTTGTGCCACCAACCTTTCTTTGTTCTTTATTACTATCCCTCTTTCATCTCTCTTATTCCTGAAGACCCATTTTGTGCCTATAGCTCTTTGACCTTTAGGAAGGTCTACTAGATCCTAAACATCTTGCAGCTTGAATTGTAGCAGCTCTTCTTGTATAGCTTCTATCCAGCTGGACTCTTTCATAGCATCTTGAGCCTTCTTAGGCTCAAGTTGGGATAGAAAACAAGAAATCACTGTATGCTGTTGATCTTGCATATCTTGCAGCCTGCTTTGATGTCTAGTCATCATAGGACAAGAGATATCCCTTATTACCAGCTGAGGAGGATGATTCTTTTGTGTTCTTGATTGATGACTAGGTTCTTCATTGAGTTCCACCTCTAGATTGGAATCATTCAACTCAACTGAGGTGATTTCAGCAGCTCCTTCAGGTTCTTTATGTGCTTGACTCTCCTCATCTCTTCTTTCTTCTTCACTCTGATTTAGTTCAGTATATGGCTCCTTTTCACAGTCTTCAACATGATCCACTTTAGGTATGGAAAAAATCACAGACTGAGATATACTTTCTTGAACTTGTGTAGTCCCTGATCCTCCACTTCCTGAACCTTCATCATTATCACTACTGAAACCAAAAGAGTTAGTTAGTGAATCAATGTCAAACAGCCACTGAGGACCAGACCTAATAGGATTTGGTGTGTTCTCATTGCATTTGACATTGTCACTTTCTTCAATTATTCTAGAAGAAGAATTAAAAACTCTGTAGGCCTTACTCTGAGATGAGTAACCAACAAGAAATCCATCATCTGCCTTGCTATCAAACTTACCTAAGTGAGATTTGGTATTGAGAATTGTACAAGGACACCCAAAAGGTTTGAAAAATCCAATAAAGGGTTTTCTTTTATTTAAAAGCTCATATGGGGTCTTGTTCTTTGGTTTGACTACTAGTACTCTGTTTTGGATATAACAGACAGTATTAACTGCTTCAGCCCAGAAAGTAATTGGCAATTTAGAATCAGCCAACAGAGATCTAGCAGCCTCTATTAGTGTCCTATTCCTTCTCTCAGCAATTCCATTTTGTTGTGGAGTCCTAGGAGCACTATATTGTCTCTCAATTCCTTTTTCTTCACAAAAGGTGTTTAGGTCAATATTTTTAAATTCAGTTCCATTATTAGACCTAATGACTTTTACTTTTTGATTAGTTTGGTTTTCAATTCTTAGAATAAAAGATTTGATCAGTCCACTTGTCTCATCCTTAGTCCTTAGAAAATATACCCAAGTAAATCTAGATTAATCATCAACAATAACTAGGCAATATGATTTCTTCCCTATGCTCATAACATTTGTAGGGCCAAACAGATCCATATGCAATAACTGGAGACAAGAAGAAATTGAATTTAACTCTTTGGTCTTATGAGAAGTTTTGTGCTGTTTGCCTTTAAGACAAGCAACACAATGATCATCACATGAAAAGACTTTTGTTGGTAAACCTCTTACAAGATTCTTTTTAACAAGTTTGTTCATTGTCTTGAAATTCATGTGACACATTCTTCTGTGCCAAAGAGAGGATTCATCCACAGAAGCTTTTGAAACAAGACAGTTCAGGGATGAATCACTTGAAACATTGTCCATATCTAGACAATACACATTGTCCTTTCTTGGAGTTCTAAGTAGTATCATGCTTTCATCAACTACCTTGAACCCTGGAGCAAGGATCATACATTCTGTACTTGTAAATAATATACTATGTTGTTTGTCACAAACCTGTGATACAATTAACAGGTTGTACTTTAGCTGATCAACATAGTAGACATCGTCAAATGTCATCTTACCTTTTGTAACATTACCTTTCCCACTTATTTTACCACCTGTTAGATTGTCTCCAAATGCAACATGTCCTCCATTGATAGGCTTGAAATCCTGAAGGCATGACATGTTGCCTGTCATGTGCCTAGAGCAACCACTATCCACATGCCATATGCTCTTCCCCTTGAGCTGTTGGTTGCCCTGCACATATGATAAATCAGTTAGTATGGATTAGGAACCCAAGCCAAAGTGGTCTTGGGTACCCCTTTCTCATCAAAATATTTACATTCTTTCTTGACAAGATTTTTAAACTTTGACTCCTCATTACTGGAGTACTTTGTTACAATAATGGGTTAGGATTCATATTTGCTAGAAGCAGTACTGTTTTTAGAAGAACTAACTGCATTAGCAGCACTTGCATGCTTAGCAGTACTAACCTTGTTAGAAGTATTAACTGTTTTAGCAGCAGTAACTGTGTTAGTAGTAGTAACCTTTGAAGAAGTACTAACAGTGTTAGAAGCATTAAAATTCTCAGCAGTACTAACACTGTTAGCAGCAGTATTGCTATTAGCAGCACTATCCCTGTTAGCAGCACTAACATTTTTAGTGCTTCTAGGCACCCACATTTTAATACTTTCTCTTAAACACCTTTTCTGCATGTGGCCTTTGGTTTTAATAGATTTCTTAGCCACATGTTTCTTTCCAGCCTTCCTATAACCAACAGGTTTTTGCACAAATCTTTGAAAGTTCATCCTTTGGTTAATAGGATTAAAGAAACAATACTTAGCCAAATGATTTAGCTTGCCACATATGAAACAAGGTTTTGGTCTGATTATCTTACTCAGATCAACTCCTTGTTTCTGAGCCCATTGATTATTCCAGTTTCTTTGATTACCTCTCTTTGTACCAGAATTTGGGCTCTCAGTTTTATTGCAAGCACACTGTTTACAAGGGCTAGGGTTCACAACCGTGGTCTGTTTGTAATGGACTTTGTTAGCCTTTCCTTTGGTCTTCTCTATCTCTTTAGACTTGACCCAGATCCTTCCACCACCCTCATTGGTAACAATGTTGTTTTCTAAGGGTATCTCTTTACTCACATCATTGTTCCTCTTCTTACTGGCTTCTTTCTCAGTCATATCTTTAACAACTACCTCATCCAAAGGATCTATCTCAAAAGCTTTCTCAGACAAGTCCTTTTTCTCCTTGGTCTCTAACAGATCTGATGTAGGAGAGATATAGTTGTTGTTGTAAGGAGGGGGTGTGTTGTTGTATCCAACACCAGACTTCATCTTATCATGAATCTGAGCCTTTAGAAGAGAATCCATTGCTTTTGAAGCATATGAAAACTTTTCTATATCAAGCTTAACCTTATCTAATTCTTCTTTCAACCTATCATTCTCTTCTTTGGACTTAGACAGTTTGGTCTCTAACTCCTTCTTTTCCCACTTCCAGTTGTTTGTGTCATAAGAGTGTTGAAGTTCATTGGCTTGAAAGCCTTTGATTTGTTCTTCAAACCTCTCCACTATCAACACATAATCTCTTCTGTCCTTTTCTAATATTTTGAGGTCATCACACATGTTTTGGCTATGATCCCTGTACCTTTTGACAGTGTCTATGCAAGATTTAGTGTAAAGATTAGAAATTACCTCAGAAGGGAGATCAGACACCTCTGCCATAAGAGCTTGGTTCTGAATGGCTTCCTCAGCCTGGTCACTCCAGTCAAATCCCATTCCTTGTTGAGAAACAAGGGCTTGAGCAGAGTTCTTGTTTTGATTGAAACCACCATTCTGGGCTTGTTGGTGGTTGTTGTTTGGCACACCACTTCTGCACTCTTTAGCAAAGTGTCCCTTAATGTGGCACTTGTAACATTCCACCTTTGTTTTGTCAAAACTAGCTCCATATTCTCTTCTTTGAGAGAAGTTGTTCCTCCCAGTTCTTTTAATAAACTTCTTTACCCTCATAGATAACATGGCCATCTGCCATTTAATGTCCATCTCCTCCAGATCATCAGGGTGAAGTTGTTCCAGATCATCATTAATCAAAGAGTTGTTGCTGTGACTGGACAAAAAGGCTTCAAAGATAGTTTCAGTGCCTTTTTCTGAATTCACTCCATTGGCAGCACTAACTGCTTCAGGGTTGGCAGCAGTATCAGTAAATGCTGATAGAAGTGCAGCATTGTGAATGTACCTAGTGGGCTTTTTCTTGGCTTCTACCTCTGATTCAAATACTCTTAGATCATTATACAAATCATCTAGTTCCTTCTCTTCCAGATTGTCACTCTGTCTATATGAGACAATGTACATAGTCCATTCATCTCCAAGAGATCTGAGGAACTTCCTGTTGATATCATCTTGCTCCATCTTCACTCCAACAGTAGCCAATTCACCAATAAGCTTGTTGAACCTGTCAAAAGTTTTAGTCATAGACTCATTCTTTGAAGAAGTGAAGTTCTCATACTGCTGCTTCAGAACATCCCTTTGATTTCTTTTGATGCTTTTAGTTCCAGCAAATCTTTTCTCTAGAGCATTCCAGAGAATCTGAGCATCAGTGCAGTTGCAAAATTGATGCTGATATTCATTGGGGATGGCCAAGAGCAGAGTGCTTAAGGCCTTCATCTCTGTCTGTCTGATCTTCCTCTCACCATCTGTCTTTGGTGGAGGCCTTTTTCCATCTGGTCCAATCTTTCCTGCTTCAGAGGGTCCATTCTCAATGATGTCCCACATTGAGTAGTCTGTGAGAAGAATGTATTGCCTGATTCTGATCTTCCACATGTCAAACTCACTGGGTTTGAGCATTGGGACCTTAGAAACAAGAGTACTGTTTGATTCTGCAAAGTTTTCCATGATGAATGAATAGATGTTTCTGAGAGAACAAGCTTTGATACCACTTGTCAGGATCGAATTCTCAACAAGAATAAATTCTCAGAAACTAATATCAAAGGAGTTTGCGGAATAACACTTTGATATTCAATGAAACAATAAAACAAACAGTAAATATGATGAATAACTTGTAAACTTGTATTGAATGGTTTAAATCACAAGATTACACACACAACCTCAATCTTGAAGAACAGACTCTTTCAAGACGAATTCTACTTCTCTAGAATTAGGAACTTATGCCTTGAGGTTGATTCTCTCTCTAAAAAAAACAGAACTAATCTTTTTTGAAACTACTCTATCAATTCTATACATATACTGAACAAAAGATAATTACAATTAATAAAATATCTTCAGAATATCTTCCATAAATATCTTCAATCTATCCAACTGTCATTCTTTTAATCCGGATCTTCATCTCATAAGCAGCACTAATCACCTTGGAAGTATTAAATCAAACTTGGCAGCATTAACTACTAAGCAGCACTAACTTCTAGCAGTACTAACTAGCTAAGCAGTACTAACTTTGTTCAAGCAGCACTAACTTTGACTAGCAGCATTAATTCTACTAGAAGCAGTAATACCTAGCAGTATTAAACTTGAATTCCTCTGGCAGTAGTAATTCTGTACTAGCAGCATTAAACACTTAAGCTTTTCTTCAGTTACCAACATAACCGTTTAAGCTGTCTTATAAAATGCCGATTCTAACAATTAACATTTAATTATATCAACAATAATAATAAGAGGAATAAATATAAAATTTTACTTACCCAAATATAAATTCTAAACTTTAAATAATCAAACCAAAAAATTTAAGTAGATAAACCTTTAATCAATCTTTTTATTAAAAATACATAACATATATATATATATATATATATATATATATACAATGTTAATTAGCAAAAAAAAAAAAAAAAGAAAGAAAGAAAAGAGGAAGCCAAAAATTCGGCCACCCCTCTCCATTCCCAATACACTCATTATTAAGTGCTCTATTCTCAAGTAACCCCTTCATTTGCTACCATCATTTCCCTCTTGTTCAAACTCTCACCTCTCTCTCTCCCCCTCTCCATTTTATGGCCGATTTCAGCCCAAAACCACCACAAAAATTCAATCTTTGAAGGTAGACATCATCTCTAGTGTGGGTAAGTTCATTACCCTTGTATTCTTCTTCATCTCCTTCATTTTTCTTGCAATTCCTTCTACTTTTTCTTCATCTTTCTTGAGTTTCTGAAAAATAGGACCTTCATGGGTCTTTAAATGGTAGATTAATCACCAATGACATGCTAAATGTCAAGCAAATGGTGATAATCCATGATCCATACAACTAGGTCTCAAGAAAACGAAGTTTTGATTACATGCATCTAGATTTTTGTTTCTATAATCTGGGATGTTTGGGTTCATGCATGTGTTTATAAAGGTTATAGGATGACTTTGGTCTTAAAATCTATGATAAAATGATGGTAAATAACTGTATAAAACAAAGAATCAAACATATGAGTGAAAATAAAGAGCTAAGACACTCATTTTCCACGAATAGGCACTTTTATTTTCTAGCAGATTACATGGATGAACTTTATCTGACCATATCTTGTAAAATACTTAGTCAAATGGCATGATTCTTCTTCTGGAGCCTTTTATTGAGTTATCTTTCAAACCCAAGTGGTTTCATGTAAAAACACGGAGATTTGGCCCCTCGACCACTCATATTAAGTTAAGAGAGCAAAGAGAATCTGACATAATAAAATTTCTACTTTGATCAGTCATAACTCTCTTAATATTCCACTAAAATTCTTGATTTTTCTTCTGGAGCCTTTTTTATTGAGTTATCTTTCAAACCCAAGTGGTTTCATGTAAAAACACGGAGATTTGAGGTCTCAACCATTCAAACCAAGATGAGTGTGCAAGAAATCAAAATCTGGCAGATTTGGACTTGCGACTTAAAATGGCTATGACACCCTCATTTTGTAACCAAAAATGATGATTCTTTTCCGGAAGATATATCTTTGAGTTAACTTTAAAATTTGAATCACTGAAAAATATTGAGATTTGACCCTCCAAATGGACGTGACAAAAAGAGTGTGCAGGTTGCCTTGATAACTGTGACATTTAAACTTAAATGTAATGATTAAAATACCTAACCACCTCTAAAAAGGGTGCTACTTATGTCAAAAGTTCCCTAAGACATTAAATTAAAATATATAATAATTTTGTTAAATAAATAATTTGGGAAAATACTTAATTTTGACAATAAGTGAACCTAAATTTCTGCAGCAGAAAAGTAAAAACTCTAGTTCAAGAAAAATAGATTTTTGGTTTATTAAAAGAATAAAAGGCATATAAGTTATAGATTTTGTTAAAACACCAAATAAAAATAACGTACACATGTATATATGATTGAAATCCTAATAAATAAGAGATTTATAAAAATTCGAACTTGGGTTAAAACATGATTCAAGGGATTAATTACTATATGTATAACACAAAAATTTAATTATCTAACAGTAAAAGTCTACAAACTTTATAAAATCAATAATTTTCATGTAATCAACAATGCAAAATAATACTTAAACCAAGTAACTAACACTTAAGGTGCAACACCCTAAAAACCAGGGTAAATTTAAAACTGCGGAAACAGGAAAATTAAGCATCAACCATAGGTATAAACCTCTCAAAAAGGGAACTGTACTTAACCTATACAAAAATCAGAATACGGATAAGGAACCCAACAACAAACCAATCTAAACATATATTATCTAGATTACATAAGTTGTTGATCCAGAATCATCCAAAAAATGTGGGACTTAACAATGCCCAACAATCCAATACTAAACATCTCAAAAGCCCTCGGGATCAGTCCCGGCACTCAAACCCTTGGCAACCTGCCGCTAACGAGAACCTGAATACATATCATTTGAGAAAAAGTGTTAGGCTTATAAAGCCTAGTGAGAACATACAGTTTATACAAAATTAGAGATATAAACATTTGCATCCAAACGGAAATCTTTCAAACAAGCATTTCCAAGTTCACCATTGATAGGAACATAATCCATTAAAATAAGGTCATAAACCTTCTTTCCAGAACCTCACAATTTAATGCACATGTAGTTCTTCGTTTTGGTAACCATATAGAACCTCACAATTTAATGCACATGTAGTTCGATATTTGTTAACAGCCAGAACCTCACAATTTAATGCACATGTAGCTCGATATTTGTTAACAGCCAGAACCTCACAATTTAATGCACATGCAGCTCTACATTTATTAACGGCCAGAGCCTCACAATTTAATGCACATGTAGCTCTATATTTACTTTACATAAAAATGAGTTCATAAACATTTTTTTGCATAAGCTACATAATTAGCAAGTAAAACATCCTTTTACTTCAAATAAGATAGATTCCATCATTTTAGTCAAAAATGATCGGGAACCCTAAAATCTCCCAAAACTCAAGTTATATCAAATATGCAAAAAACTTAGATCTGAAACCATGGAGATATATAGGAGTTCCAAAAGGTAGCTTTTGATATGTATACAGTTTTTAAAATGATAGTAGGAACTCACCAAGCAGGTTTATACGAAAACCCGAAAAACCAGATAACGATCACGACGAATAGGTGAAGCTTTCTACACCGAAACCCCGAGCAATGCACTTAATACTAGCTATCAACGGAGCTTCAGAGATCGAAGAAACCAAAGAGAAAATTAGAGAGAGATAGAGATTTGAAGAGAGAGAGAGAAAAATCCAGAATGAAATATTTGTGGCTGACAACCCTTATGTCGGCCAGAGGGTTGTGCGGCTTACACCGCGGCCTTCAAGCCGCGGGAAAAGTCACGCGTGCCATAAAACTAGAATACTCTAGTGGGTCACGCGACTTAGCTCGCGGCTTACTAGCCGCGGCCTAGCCCACGCGTGTCAACAAATCTGGGAATCCTCCAGAGGGTTACGCGACTTACCTCGCAGCCTACAAGCCGTGGCATAGCCCGCATAACTCTCTGTTTCCCACAATTTCAACCAAAACCCAAACACTAACTCTCAGATCAAGACTCGGCGTTTACGATAAAAAGGTAAACGCAAGAATACAACGATTATATATAATGAAAATCCAGGGTGTTACTGTTGATCCAAACTCTCTCAGTGATTTGATAAAGACCCTCTTCTATACTTAGTGAAAATTACGTTTTAATATGTATTAGTGTTTCACCATCAGCGATCAGACTGAGTCTGTTCAGTTATCGCTGATAGTCTCTCTCATAAACATTTCTATGTATTAGTGTTTAACTATCAGTGATCAGACTGAGTCTGTTCAGTTATCACTGATAGTTTCTGAAGTAAACAGCCAACGTAATCCCTGAAGACAAGTCTCGCGTCAACATATGTTCATAGCTGAATCGAAGACGAAGCTGCTGAACAAAGAGAAGTCTACTAGTGACCTGATGCGGATATCAGTGAAGCAAAGACAACTCTACATATACGCGAAGGAACATGAGGAAAAGCTTCAGCGATAGCTGAATCTCTTTATCTCTGAAAGAAGAGATACTCAGCGATCAAAAGATCACAAAGCTTATGTCTCAAGTTTCCTTTTGTCTCTCCTTGCACAACTTAGTACGATGTGTCAGAACGGACATGTCTCTGCCACAATTCGTACAACACCTCTGTCATCTACACTGTTCATTGTCCGGCCGAAAGCATGTCTTCCAAAAGTCAGTCTTCCAAAGCCAATCAGTGAACGCCATGTGTAAAGTGCCCTGCCATGCATTTAATGCATAGGGTATAAATAGGAAGTTCACCCCTTCATCTGAGATGTGCTCAATCCTTGAACCCAATATAGAAACCCTTGTTTTCTATATCTCTTAATCCCCCATTCTCTGAATCTTGTGCAATCATCTTAGTGTTTCTTAAGTTTGTTTAGATTGAGTCTGTCTTAATCTTATTCCGCTACAAACTTGTAAATTGTATTTTGATTTATCAATAAACAATTTATTAAACTTTAATTTCTGTGTTTGTATTCAACCCCCCCCTTCTACAAACTTGTTAAGCACCTTCGGGACCAACAAGTGGTATCAGAGCAGTTTGTTTAATCTAATAAACAAGATCTTGCTGTATACTCTTCCTTGCTATTCTAAAATGGCACTAAACACAAACACAAACTACTATGATAATGGTTCACTTTCTAAACCTCCTCGATTTAGCAGAGATAACTTTTCTCTATGGAAAAATCGAATGATGCTATTTCTTGAAGGTGCGGATCCTACTATACCTGAATATATAGAAAACAGACCCTATGAACCTGTTAGAATTATAGCTGCGGTTCCCGCTACTGCCACCACTGAAGCTGTCCCTGAACGATATGTCGTTAAGGAAATAAGACAGTGGAGTGATGAAGATAAAAAGAAGGTAGGCATAGATGCAAGAGCAAAGACCATTATATCAATGGCTCTGCCTGATGAAGTTTTCCATTCCATCATGCATCTGAAAACTTCTAAAGAAATGTGGGAAACCATATGTGTTCAATATGAGGGCACCACTGAAATCCAAGAGACTCGAAAGATTAACTTGGTAAGACAGTATGAAAGTTTTATCGCTGGTAAGAATGAATCTCTTTCTGACGTTCATCAGCGGTTTAACTGCCTAATCATTGACCTAAGTACTGTTGGTAGGATCTATTCTAATTCTGAGGTGCTAACAAAATTCTTGGAAAGTCTTCCTGAAAGTTGGGACAGTTATTCAATATGTCTTAAGCTGACAAAAGACTTACATACTCTCTCTCTAAGCACTTTATATGGAATATTGCTCAACTATGAGCAATCTAATCTCCTGAAGAAGAATCTTGTAAAAGATTCTAAAGACTCCAAAAGCACTCATGTTGCTTTAGTCTCTTCAGAGATAGTTCCATCTCAGAGATCTACTCTCACCATCACTGAGTTAGATTCTGAATCTGAGGATCTATCAGACCCTGATCTTTCAGAGTTTGATGAGTCCTTAACACTCTTGACAAACTCTTTTAAGAGATTTGCAAGAAAGAGCAACTTCCGAAGAAGTAAACCTCTCTCTCTTACTGAAAAGCCAAAATCAACTCCGGTTGATAAGGCTACTGCCACTTGCTATAACTGCGAAAAGATTGGACATTTTGCTAGTGAGTGCAGGTCTAAAAAGGTCTTCAAAACTTCTACCTCAAGAAGATCCAGTGATGAAAAGTACCTAAAGCTGAAGAATAAATATCAAAAACTGAAAAGCTACAAGCGAAAAGGTAAAGGTCTCATCGCTGAAGAACATGACTGGGCTGAATCAGAAGAATCAAGTTCTGATGAAGAAGAAGTCGCTAATCTTTGCCTCATGGCTGAGATTAAAGAAGAAGTAGAAGAACCATCTGAACCTTCTATGAGCTACATATCATCTCAGGTATCTATCTCTACAAATCTCTCTCTGCCTGAAACTGAGAGAAGTCGCGTTGTTGATGTGCTGACGATTGACCTTTATAATGCTCTAAACGACAAAACTCAAGCTGAAAATAAAATTGTATATTTAACTCAAGAGCTAGAGAAATGTCATGAAAAGATCAGTGAACTAAATCTTTTAGAAGAAAAGTTGAAAGATCAAGTCATTATAAATGAAATCATCAGCATTGAACGCGAACAAGCCATCGCTGCTCTAAAAGCAGAAAAGTCTCATGTTGAAAAATGGTGCAAATCATCAACAAAAATCTCTGAGATAATAAATGCTCAAATTCCTGAAAGTGATAGAACTGGTCTTGGTTTTTGGAAACCACAGGATGTAACTAAAGAAGAAAGTTCCTCGCTTAAGTTTGGAACGTTTGTCACTTCTTTCTTTGACACTTCTTATAATCAATTCTATCCCTGTTCTTCTTCAAATCCCATCTCTGAGGAAAAATCCAAAGACACGAAGTCTACGGATAAAGGAAAGTCCATTCTCCCTCAGAAGGCAACCAGGAAAGCAAAGCTGAAAGTTCCTTCTAAACATTCAGCTAAGCAATCCTCTAGCTCTGTGATAGAAATTTTTGATCTATGTCCTCCGAAGCTAAAGATTGACCTTCGACCAACGAGATCTGAAGAAATGAAAATTCCTCCCATATCTCATGAGAAAAGCCTTCTCGGACCTGGTCCTGCTCATCTTAAACTTGCAAAACCTTCTACTGGTCCTAAATCCGTTTTCAAATACAGAAATTGTTATCACTGTGGTTTTACTGATCATATTGCAAGTAAATGTCCAAATGCCACCAAAGCTGATAAAACAGCTAAAGTGAAGAAATATACCACTAAGGTTAAGAAATTAACCAAAGTGAAGATTACCACTAAATCTAAATCTTCATCAGCTGTGAAGACTGCTGAACCTTCCTTATCCACTAACTCTGAAGGACCCATTGAAAAGTGGGTACCAAACAACGCTTAATCTTCTTTATGTGTGCAGGGATCAAAGGGCATCAGGTATCTCGATAGTGGATGTTCTCGTCATATGACTGGACAAAGAGACCTGCTCACTGAATACAAGGAAGAAAAAGGTCCCTCTGTGACCTTTGGTGGAAATGGAAAAGGATTTACCCGAGGGTTTGGTGTCCTCAGAAATGGGACAACTACCTTTCGAAGAGTCGCTTATGTAGATGGACTGAAGCACAACCTTCTAAGCATTAGTCAGCTATGTGACAAAGACTACGAAGTTCGCTTTTCTAAGAAAGCATGTTCAGTGGTAGATGAAAAAGGAAAACTTGCTCTCAGTGGTTATCGCAGAGAAAATGTCTATGTAATAGATATGGACTCTACTATCACTGAAAACTTATGTTTTCTCTCTAAGGCCTCTTCTAATGTCAATTGGCTATGGCATAAAAGGCTCTCTCATCTAAATTTCAAAACCCTGAATTCTCTCTCATCTAAGGAACTGGTTTCTGGTCTTCCTCAGCACTCATATGCTAAAGAATCTCTCTGCTCAGCATGTGAAAAAGGAAAACAAACAAAAGCTAGTTTCAAGTCGAAACAAGTTTCCTCAGTGACAAGTCCTCTTCAGCTCTTGCATATGGATCTGTTTGGCCCTGTCAACATCCAATCAATAGCTGGAAAGAAATATACGCTTGTCATTGTAGATGAATATTCTCGCTACACCTGGGTTATCTTTCTTCGCTGTAAGAGTGATACTCCAGAAGAACTAATATCTTTTGTGAAAAAGATGGAAGTGCTGAACAATCTTACTGTTCGTTCAATAAGAAGTGATCATGGAACTGAATTCAAAAATAGTTCCCTGAACAATTTCTTTGAGAACAAGGGAATCTCTCACAACTTCTCTTCAGTAAGAACTCCTCAACAAAACGGAGTCGCTGAAAGAAGAAACAGAACGATCATAGATGCTGCTAGATCAATGCTCAGCGATTCTCATCTCCCTACTCAATTTTGGGCAGAAGCTGTAAACACTGCATGTTTTACTCAAAACAGATCGCTGATAATAAAGCGATTTGGGAAGACAGCTTATGAACTTTTTCTTGGAAGGAAGCCTTCTATCAGCTTTCTTCATATCTTTGGTTGTCAGTGCTTTATCTTAAACAACAGAGATCAACTTGGAAAGTTCGACCCAAAAGCTGATGATGGAATATTTCTAGGATATTCCTCCATCTCCAAAGCCTACAGAGTCTTCAACAAGAGAAGACAAACCGTAGAAGAAACAATTCACGTCACTTTTGATGAAACTCGCTCAGCGAACTCTAAACCAATCGCTGACAATGAAGAGTTAAATGCTTGGATGCTTTCTCACTACAGAGAAACAGAACCTTTCTTCTCAAACCATCAGCATTCTGATCCTCCAACCGCTGATGATGATCCTAACATTATACATCCTACCGCTGAATCCACATCATGGGTCACAGTAGAACCTCTAAACACACTACTACCATCAAATCTGCCTTCGTCTGAAAACCTCTCTAGTGAATCTACTCAACAGTTAATCGCTGATGAACCTCAAACGTACTTATCAGTAAACATTCCAATTGTTGATCCAACCTCTGAGTTAAGCAATCATGCTCCTGCTCAGCGATGGACCAAAGATCACCCAATAGATCAAATTCTTGGTGATCTCGAAGCAGGTATTCAGACACGACGAAGCTCAGGTAATATCTGTCTCTGTGTAAATTTTCTCTCTTTAATAGAACCAAAGAAGACTGATGATGCCCTCAGAGATCCAAATTGGGTCAGCGCTATGCAAGAAGAGCTGACTGAATTTTCTCGAAACAAAGTTTGGAATCTCGTTCCTAGACCATCTGATAAAACTGTAATAGGCACCAAATGGGTGTTTAGAAATAAGTTAGATGAACATGGAACTGTAACCCGCAATAAGGCTAGACTTGTTGCTCAGGGATACAGACAAGAGGAAGGCATAGACTATGATGAAACCTTTTGCCCCTGTGGCCAGGCTCGAAGCAATTCGACTATTCTTAGCTTATGCAGTCTATAAAGACTTCATCGTTTATCAAATGGACGTAAAATCAGCGTTCCTAAATGGAAAGCTGAATGAAGAAGTCTATGTAGAACAACCACCAGGGTTTTATGACCCTAAGTATCCAAATTATGTTTATAAATTGGATAAGGCTCTCTATGGTCTAAAACAAGCCCCTCGTGCTTGGTATGACACTCTCTCATCTTTTCTTATCTCTGAAAATTTTGAACGTGGCAAAATTGATAAGACGTTATTTTTCAGAAAGATAAAAGGTCATATAATTCTTGTACAAATATATGTTGATGACATAGTATTTGGTTCTACTAACCCATCTCTGTGTACTCGCTTCGCTGAAAGAATGAAGAAAGAATATAAAATGAGTATGATGGGTGAGCTGACATATTTTCTTGGTCTTCAGATTAAACAATCTAACAAAGGTACTTTTATCTGCCAAGGTAAGTATGTTAAAGATATGCTGAAGAAGTTTGATCTCACACAAACTTCAGCGATGAAAACTCCTATGGCACCACCCCTGACACTTAACAAAGATCCTTCTGGAAAACCTGTTAATGTCACTGCCTATAGAGGAATGATAGGCTCCCTGCTGTATCTTACAGCGAGCCGACCTGACATTATGTACTCTACTTGTTTATGTGCACGCTATCAATCTGAACCCAAGGAATCCCATCTGATCGCTGTAAAGCGAATTTTCAGATATCTGAAAGGAAATCCTAACCTCGGTCTTTGGTATCCCAAAGACTCAGGGTTCGATCTAACTGGTTATTCTGATAGTGATTTTGCAGGCTGTAAACTCGACAGAAAGAGTACCACTGATGGATGTCAACTCCTGGGAGGAAAGCTGGTAAGCTGGACAAGCAAGAAGCAAAATTCTATGTCCACTTCCACAGCTGAAGCATTCACGTAGCCGCTGGAAGCTGTTGTTCTCAAATCTTGTGGATGAGAAATCAACTATTAGATTATGACCTTCAGCTGTCAAAGATTCCTATCTATTGCGACAGTACTAGTGCTATCGCTATAGCAAATAATCCAGTGCTACATTCAAAGACGAAACACATAGAGATCAGATATCACTTTATCAGAGATCATGTGATAAATGGTGATATTGAACTTCACTTTATCCTTACTGAATTTCAGCTTGCTGATTTATTCACCAAACCTCTTGATGAGACAAGGTTCAACTTTCTCATCAGTGAGCTTGGAATGCTGAACCTCGAAGAATAATTCTTCAGCGTTCATGTATTGGGTCAATAATCAAAAAGTTCCCCTTTCATCATTCTCTGATAAACATTCTGACTCTCAGGTATGTTCTCTCCTTTCCCTCAACTGAATCTTAACTCAGTTAAGATGTTTTTCTTCAAAATATAAACTTTAATCACTGAACTTTCTTCAAATGATTAAAAGCTTTTTGAAAAATACATTAATCACTGATATTTCTAGTCAGTGATCCTTTAAAAGGAAAATCTATCCCTATCTTTACAATCAGGGATACTTTCAAAAAGGAAAATCTATCGCTGACTTTTCTTCAGTGATAATTTCAAAACGGAAAAATGAACAGTCTCTCTCTTCTATGACGTCATTTAAACCGACAATCCATGACATGTTTTTTTTCTGACACGTTCGTCCGTTGCTCTTCTATCCAATCAACTTCGTGGGACGTGTCCATGTCATGATGAGCATTTGTTTTCCCGCTTCTCTCACATTCTCTCTCCTTTTTCTCTCTCTTCGTATAAAAGGAAAGAATGCCTCATTCTTTTTGGCTTACGCTTTCTAATCTTACAAAGCAAGAAATACTCTCTCTCTCTCAAGAACACTCAAGCAAGTAAACCCAGAATATTGAATCTGCAACTCTTCTTTTTCAAAATAAACAGGTTTATTTCATGTTTATGTGCATTGTTCGTATGTTTTCTATTCTTTTTAAAATCCTACTCGTTCTTGTTCTTCATGGATTTTATAAAACGTTTTTTTAAAAAACTAAAGATCATTCTTTCTGATTTTATGTTTTTTTTTAAATAAAAACCTTTTGATTTTTAAAGTGTTCTTCATTCTTTCTACCCAGAACACTATTTTTCTATTCCTAAAAATAACTTGATATTTTTCCAGTTTCCCTTCTTCTATGGAAACTGGTAATCATATTATTTTTAATCATAATCATTTCTTCTATCATGTTTCTTTCAATAGAAGAAATGACAAAGTCTGAGATTGTCGCTTCCAAGACAGTTAAATTCACCATCACTGAAGATGAGATTACGAAAAGTAATCATTTGGCAAGACTCGACTTCCAAGCTGACAAATACCCACATCTGGTGGAAGCTGCAGAATTTCTCAAACAGTCATGTATAGCTTACGCGATCACTGTGGATCCTAAGCCTTCCAAGACTCTACTCCAGCAGTTCTGGTTCACTGCTGATGCAACTGAACTCACCAACAAGAAAGGTGAACGAGTCCCAGCTATCTCTTTCAGCACGGACTTGGGGCCAGGGAGCATGACCGCTCTTAGCCTCAGGAAATCTTTAAGATTCCTTGACAAACCAAAGAGTGGGTTCGACGCACTCCCCACTGATGATGAGCTGATATCATTTCTGGACGCAATGGGCTATTGTTGGGAAAACAAACCGAGATCTTCTATTCCCAACAAGAAGCTCACCAAGATCGTCAAAGCTCAGATGCCCTCACAACTGAACTTTATCTTCTCGCATATAATTCAGTGCATGAGCGGGAAGAGTGGTTCGCTGGATCAAGCCAGCAAAACACAACTGCAGATGGCCTACTCCGTTATCGCTGGTCAAAACTTTGACTACGCTACAGCAATCTTTGAAGACCTGAGGTCGAGATTAGAGAAGCGTGAACGAGATCCCAAGATCTCGTACGTACGTTTCATATGTGCGTACATCAAGTTCCTCTATCCCAACACCTATCCCACCAAAGATGATGGCACTTTTGCCAGGGTAGGTCAACGATCACTGGAGGTAAAGCCACTCGCTGACGAGGTAAGTATCTCTCTCCTTCGCTCTCGTCTCTCTCTCCATTCTTCTTCATCTTCAGCGACCACGTAGACGGGTCCTTCGTCTGCTATCCCTGTCGCTACCACTACTTCTAAACGACCATCCTCTAGTCCGATTGGTCCTTCCAAAAAGGCCAAAAAGACTAAGGAAAGTACACCCTCTAGTACTATACCTGAGGGAGCTTCTCAACAAGCTACCTTAGATGCATTTGTGGGTCTTTCCTCCACAACTCCAGCAGTCACTCAACCTGTCGTGTCAGCGATTTCGATCGCTGTCAAAACATCAGTAACCCCACCTACTATCTTACTCGCTGAGATGTCCCCCAACCCTACTTCTATCCCCAAAACTCTTCCCTTTTCTACTCATTTGGTCTCTGAACCCGCCACCTCTTCTTTACCTATAGGACCTGAACATCAAACTTTTGAGGAATCTATGCAGTTCTACAAAATGTTTGATACGTCAGGTACACCTATAATCCTAAACACTTCTTTCCCCACCTCTCCAAATAAGCCCGTATCTGAACTAACATTATTTTCAGGTCCTAGTTTGGCGTCTGTTGACACGCATGTCAACAGTCTAGGAGAAAAGGTGGACGCTCTCACCAACACCGTCAACAACACCACAAGCGCTGTCAATCAGGCTGGTGAGGAGCTGAAGAAGTTGATCACGAGCAACTCTTCTAAGGCTGAGACCTCCCATCTTTCGGCTGTTCACCAACAAGTCGTCCAACTCAAAGAGTCCTCTCAACTCTTTCAGGGGCGATTTGATTCTCTTACGGCTGAAGTTCGGGGTCTCTCTTCAAAAGTTGACCTCTGCGCGTCCCTTCTTCAGCAAGCTCTACAGAAAGTAAATGCACCAGCTCCAGCGCTGCCTCCCTCCTTCACTGAGGATGATCAAACAAACCTGAATGTCGCTGTGGAATTCATCCATGATGCCATGTGCGACTTCCCTGCGGTTGAAGACCGGGTCAAGCATCTGGAGGCTGGCGTCCAAATGCTAAAAGCTTCAACAGCTACTCCAGCAGCTGAGCATCTTCCCCTTACCGCTGATAATGACAAAGTGGGGGAGAAAGATCTGAATGAAGAAATTACTATCGCTGCTGCTAGGGACACTAAGACTCCAAAGGAGAAGGTAACTGAACCTTCATTCTCGGTTCCTCTCTTCGAAGATAGTGTTGAGGAACTTGAGGATGAAGAGGAACAAGAAGATCCAGATCTTGAAGATCAAGAAAAGGATCAACCCTCCGATGACGACGACGATGATGATGAAGACCATTCTCTGTGGTTCTCCAAACCGAGCGTTGCATCAGGGACAACTTCGCAAGAGGTTGTCAAAGCAGGGGTGAGAGGTGAAACATCTTCAGGCGCTCCTTCTCAAAGCAAGAACAAGGAACAAATCGCTGAAGAAAGCCTGAGGACTGGATCACAATCTGAGGGGGAGCAACCTTCTCAGGTATGTCTTTCAATAGTATAACTCTCTTACCCTTTCCAAACACCACTCTCTTTCTAGCCTTTATCTCTCTCTTTTTCAAAATATACACTTATCCCTTCTTCATTTTTTATCCAGACAGTTCTCACCCCTGCTTAAGGGTTCTGAACTACAAATAATTCCAGCTACTATCGCTGAAGAAATAATCCCAATCTCTATCGCTGAGATTGATGAAGAAGAAGAAGAATATTCCCTGGTCCATCCAAGAAGGCCCTCTCAACCATCTCATTGGTCAGAGGAAGTGGTGAAGAAAAGAGTTGAAATGATCGCTCAACTAGAAAGTCAAAGGCTGAAAGTCCCTCTTCAAACATCCACAGAGCTCGACTTCCTCACTGAAGCCGAAAGAGAAGAATCTGCCAAAGCTGAGAAGCTGATCGCTGAATGCATACAAGATGCCCAGCTCGCTTTAAAGATTCAATCTTCTCAAGTCAAGGACAAAAAGCTGAAAAGCAAGCCTGTGGAAGTTCAAGCTGCACTGCTGAAAGAAATTGAAGAGGAACGCTCCAAAGAACAAGAGATCAACGATAGGTCTATCGAATGGTGCAAACAGAAGATGGATTATCGTTCTGATCTTCTTCCAATATCAGTCGTGACTATCTCTGGTCGCAAGAAGAAGGATCAACTCTCAGTGTCCATGGAGATTACCAGAGAGGATGGAACCCAAAAAGCTATGTACGTATCCAAACTTGAGAGCTTCGGATTTACGGAATGGTTAGAGTTCTGGGATGCGCTGAAGAAATCCAAATCTACATACAGAGGCTACGTTGAAGGACTTCTTGAAGCCCTCATAAATAGAGTCACTTCTGTACTGAAGCTGCCATCTCCTCTTCCTCCCAAATCTTTGAAACTCAAGAGAAGAATTGGGTCCTCCTCCTCTGAAGACGTCGCCATCATCAGGAATGAAACTTCTATCAAATTTTCAAGAGATGCACTGTTTGGTCCTCCTCCCGATCTTTCAGTTCTGGATCTATCTCTGCCTCCTGGCGGACCATATGCTGCAGGACAAGTTCTTGAAGAACCTTTTGGAATCTTCTTCAGAGATGACGAGGAACAACTCAGATTTCAAAGGGTCTCTAAAATCCCTATCTGTCCCCTCGCTCTTCTCAAGGATCTCATGTGCCTATGGTGTACTCTCTCTCCTGCTGCTGAGCCAATCATAGTTATCATCTGCAAAGAATCTTTAGAGCGAAGGCAAAAAGGAGAAGTAATACCTGAGTATTTGATCAATCCTCCTAAACCCTCTTTAGATAGCTGATAGATTAGTCTTCTTTCTTGTAATTTATTAGTTTAACTTACAGTAGTTAGTACATCACTTGTACTTGTAATTTTCATACCTTGTAATTCTTTTCTTGGTTTAATGAAAATTTCAGTGAAGTACTTAACTCCATCAGTGCTGTAAAAGATCCCTTAAAATAGTAATTGGGACATGTATGTTACGAGTCCTGATTATTCCATCATTTTGAATCATAAAGTAATTTTCTTCAGTTACTTTGTCATTATCAAATAGGGGGAGATTGTTGATCCAAACTCTCTCAGTGATTTGATAAAGACCCTCTTCTATACTTAGTGAAAATTACGTTTTTATATGTATTAGTATTTCACCATCAGCGATCAGACTGAGTCTGTTCAGTTATCGCTGATAGTCTCTCTCATAAACATTTCTATGTATTAGTGTTTCACTATCAGTGATCAGACTGAGTCTGTTCAGTTATCACTGATAGTTTCTGAAGTAAAAAGCCAACGTAATCCCTGAAGACAAGTCTCGCGTCAACATATGTTCATAGCTGAATCGAAGACGAAGCTGCTGAACAAAGAGAAGTCTACTAGTGACCTGATGCGGATATCAGTGAATCAAAGACAACTCTACATATACGCAAAGGAACATGAGAAAAAGCTTCAGCGATTGCTGAATCTCTTTATCTCTGAAAGAAGAGATACTCAGCGATCAAAAGATCACAAAGCTTATGTCTCAAGTTTCCTTTTGTCTCTCCTTGCACAACTTAGTACGATGTGTCAGAACGGACATGTCTCTGCCACAATTCGTACAACACCTCTGTCATCTACACTGTTCATTGTCCGGCCGAAATCATGTCTTCCAAAAGTCAGTCTTCCAAAGCCAATCAGTGAACGCCACGTGTAAAGTGCCCTGCCATGCATTTAATGCATAGGGTATAAATAGGAAGTTCACCCCTTCATCTGAGATGTGCTCAATCCTTGAACCCAATATAGAAACCCTTGTTTTCTATATCTCTTAATCCCCCATTCTCTGAATTTCTTGTGCAATCATCTTAGTGTTTCTTAAGTTTGTTTAGATTGAGTCTGTCTTAATCTTATTCCGCAACAAACTTGTAAATTGTATTTTGATTTATCAATAAACAATTTCTTAAACTTTAATTTCTGTGTTTGTATTCAACCCCCCCCCCCTTCTACAAACTTGTTAAGCACCTTCGGGACCAACAGTTACAATCCTCCCCAACTTGGGAATGATTTCGTCCCCGAAATCCCAACTATATAAAGAGATGAGGATATCTTCGCTTCATATCCTCCTCAGCTTCCCACGTCACGTTGTCTCCCCTATGATGCTTCCACTGCACGTTGACCATAGTAACTTCTTTGCGACGCAACTTCTTAGACTTTCTCTCTAAGATAGCGTCAGGCTCTTCTATACAACGGTTACCCTCGTCTACTGTTAATTCGGAGAGAGGGATGACGCTTTCCTCTTCCGCCAAACACTTCCGAAGGTAACAAATATGAAACGTGTTGTGTATTCTGCTCAACTCTGGTGGCAGTTCCAATTGATAGGCTTGCAAACCCACCCGCTTGAGCACTTTGAAAGGTCCGAGGAAACGGGGAATCAACTTCCCACGCTTTCCGAACCGTATTATGCCCTTCCACGGCGATATCTTCAGCAACACACGGTCGCCCACTTGGAATTCCATCGGTCGTCTCTTTTTATCGGCATAACTCTTCTGCCGATCCTGAGACGCTTTCAATCTTTCACGAATGCTCTTGACCTTGTCGGCCATCTCTTGCACGATTTCAGGTCCGGCGAACTGCTTCTCTCCCGCTTCAAGCCAACACACGGGAGTTCGCACTTTCGCCCGAACAACGCCTCAAAAGGTGTCATTCCAATACTCGAGTGGTAGCTATTATTGTAAGCAAACTCCACCAAAGGCAGGTGCGAGTCCCAACTACCCCCGAAATCGATGACACAAGACCTCAACATATCTTCTAACGTCTGGATCGTTCTCTCGCTTTGTCGTCGGTCTGTGGATGGTAAGCCGTACTCAACTTAACTCCTGTACCTAGCTCTTTCTGAAACCCATCCCAAAAGTTCGAAGTGAACCGACTGTCGCGATCTGACACGATCGACAAAGGTATTCCATGTCTCGAGACCACTTCATCGATATAAAGTTTTGCTAATTTATCCATCGGTAAAGTCTCGCGCATAGCCAAGAAGTGAGCGCTCTTTGTCAATCTATCAACTACCACCCAAATGGTATCGTGACCTCGAAGAGTTTTAGGCAACATAGTCACGAAATCCATGGTGATATGCTCCCACTTCCACTCGGGAATCTCTAAAGACTGAAGACTCCCATATGGTCGTTGATGTTCAGCCTTAACTTGCGAGCACGTAACACAACGCTCCACATACCGCGCCACATCAAGTTTCATTACCGGCCACCAATAGTGTTGCTTCAAGTCCCTGTACATCTTCGTACTTCCCGGATGAATGGAATACTTGGACTTGTGAGCATATTCAAGTAGCAGATCACGGTTACATCCAATCTTGGGTACCCACACACGACCGATAAACAGTTTTACCCCACGGCTATCTTCCGTTAGGAGTAAACGTTGCTTCGTCATGATTTCCTCTTTGATATTTTCTTCCAACAAGGCTTCGATCTGCGATGCCTTGATATTTTCAACAAGGGTGGATACTAACTCGATTCTCGAACAGGTAGCCTGAATACTTCCGCTAAAGTCTTTCCGACTTAACGCATCGGCTACCACGTTTGCCTTCCCGGGATGGTAAAGCAACTCACAGTCATAATCTTTAAGCAATTCAAGCCACCGCCGTTGTCTCATATTCAACTCTTTCTGATCAAAGACATACTTCTGGCTCTTATGATCTGTGTAGAGTGTACACTTCGTGCCATAGAAATAATGTCGCCAAAGCTTCAAGGCGAACACTACTGCTGCTAACTCCAATCTTGGTTTGTTGTTGGGATCCTTATCCGTATTCTGATTTTTGTATAGGTTAAGTACAGTTCCCCTTTTTGGGAGGTTTATACCTATGGTTGATGCTTAATTTTACTGTTTCCGTAGTTTTAAATTTACCCTGGTTTTTAGGGTGTTACACGTTGGTATCAGAGCCTCACAATTTAATGCACATGTAGCTCTATATTTACTTTACTTAGTAACCTCCAAATAATATCAGTCGACTCAAAACCTAGGGATCCACTAGTAATAGTCCAGACTGTCACAACATCATTCGTGACCAACCATATATAACCATATGGTATACAAAACATTTTATAAACAAAATGTCTTTTCAAGTTCAACTTCTGGTAAGTATGAGAATCATAAAAATGAGTTCATAAACATTCTTTTGCATAAGCTACATAATCAACAAGTAAAACATCCTTTTACTTCAAATAAGATAGAATCCATCATTTTAGTCAAAAATGATCGAGAACCCTAAAATCTCCCAAAACTCAAGTTATATCAAATATGCAGAAAACTTAGATCTGAAACCATGGAGATATATAGGAGTTCCCAAAGGTAGCTTTTGATATGTATACAGTTTTTAAAATGATAGTAGGAACTCACCAAGTAGGTTTATACGAAAACCCGAAAAACCAGATAATGATCACGACGAATAGGTGAAGCTTTCTACACCGAAACCCCGAGCAATGCACTTAATACTAGCTATCAACGGAGCTTCAGAGATCGAAGAAACCAAAGAGAAACTTAGAGAGAGAGAGATTTGAAGAGAGAGAGAGAGAAATCCAGAATGAGATATTTGTGGCTGACAACCCTTAAGTCGGCTAGAGGGTTGTGCGGCTTACACCGCGGCCTTCAAGCCGCAGGAAAAGTCGCACATGCCATAAAACTGGAATACTCCAGTGGGTCACACGACTTAGCTCGCGGCTTACTAGCCGCGGCCTAGCCCGCGTGTGTCAACAAATCTGGGAATCCTCCAGAGGGTTATGCGACTTACCTCGCGGCCTACAAGCCGCGGCATAGCCCGCGTAACTCTCTGTTTCCCACAATTTCAACCAAAACCCAAACACTAACTCTCACTTCAAGACTCGGCGTTTACGACAAAAAGGTAAACGCAAGAATACAATGATTATATATAATGAAAATCCAGGGTGTTACATAAGGCATTTTATAAGATATGTTGATCTAAGCAATGCTTTAGCCTAAGAGTTAGGTCCAAATCTGATAGTGTGTTTCACTTCCATAGGAAGGACCTAGAACCGGACAATTGATCAACAGTGCGACAACTCTTGGAATCTTTGTTGAATATTGTGAGTATTCACAACCCCTTTTTACTATTTTGTTACAATTTGGGGAAAAGCATGATATTGAATTGCAATCTGGTTGATTTATGCTATGAAATTCTTGAACCTTGAATTTAATTGTTTGCGCACTATGGTATCTATACTTTATGATGTGCTTGAGTTTTAAATGAAAAAGTCCCTACTAGTTAGACACTACCTATTAACTCTTTACGGGCCGATGGTATTTGTGGGTAGCGCTATTTGGATTGACAACCCCACTTTTAGCTGAAGAGCTAGTAGTGCACTTTACAAATAACAATAATGGTCTTACACATGTGGAATTATTTCACCACTGAGGTAAGACGTGGAAAATAAGGGGCGTTGGTTTGTCAGAAGGTTTGGTAGTGGCTCAATGTCATGGCATCATAATATACTGTATACCTCATCCAAATACTCGAACAACCGGTTACTTAAACTTCGTGTGAACAAACGTTTCATAATAACGAGTTCTACATACAAATTTACTTTTTGTGCATACGAAAACCTGTGAACTCACCAACTCATTGTAGTTGACCCTTTTTCTTTTTATCATGCTTTTCAGGTACTAATAAGTAAGTGAAGGCATGTAGGGTGCATATTGTGTGACGACATCAACATCAAGAACTTTAAACTCCTTTTGTTAATTTTTGTATCTATCGTTTATTTGGGAACAATTTGGTTATGACTTTGTATTGCAGTATTTTGTACTACTTTATTAAATGTTGTGGTTGCTGTTGTCTATTACTTCATGCTATGAAACCTTGTCCTGTCATATCTCGTGTTTTCGCTTTAGCGGGGTGTGACACTACCATATATTGGTTAGCCCAGATAGAACGAAAACCACGGTCTAACTTGCTGAATTTAGTACCATCCTCACTAATCCTAGTGAACCTTCTTCCCCAAGCGGCAAATCAAACTGTCTTTTAAAATCATTAAAGTCCTCCGACGATCTCTGATTAATTAGAGTATTAAGCCTCTCATCAATATGTCTCACCTCGTTAAAATCCTCAAACACTCACCAAGAAGCAGGAACCGAACCAAGAATTGTAAAGAGGGTTTGCCACAAGGTAGATTACTTGTCTACCTCTTGAGGGACATAAACATTTAGCAAGCCGAAGGATTGTGTAAGAATTTAAGAAAGAACTTAAATCTTTTATCACTTTTAATTAGTGTTGATTTAATTGTTTAGTTAAGTCCTAAAATAACTAATTAATTAGCTTAGAAGAGATTTTTCAATTGATCTTCAATTATGATTGATCTAAGGGTGGAGATTCATTTTTGTCTTTATCACGATAACTATATTCTTACAGAAAACCAACTCATCACTCAATGTATTAAAGTTCAATTTTTTTTTAAATGTATACCTATTTTCACTACTAACATATTGATTTTGGAACATTTGATAAGTTTATATCATTTTTCATTATAATTATTTAGGGGCCGTTTACTTAGCGTTTATCGGTAATAGTCAACACTTTCACTTAATTTACCGGGTAAAGGGATTACCAAAAAAATTGTGTAAATATTGACTGGGGTAGATTTGACTCATGTAAGTGTTGATAAAAATTATTGTTTACCTGTTGCTATGTATTAAGTGTTGACCGAGTAAAAATGACGGTTATACTTTTTTGTTGGAGTAATTATTGACCGTAAATTATTTTCTACTAAATGTTTTATAAATATATATTTTTATTAGTATTGATTTATTGTTTGTAATGAATCTTATAATATTTTTATATTTACATTATTATAATATTTTATATTCACATTATTATAGTATTTTAAGTTAAAAAAGGAGAAGAAATGTAATAAGAAGTAGGGGTGCTCAAAACGACCAACCCGATCAACTCAACCCGAAAAAAATCAACCCTACGTAACCCGACATATAATCAATATGAAATTAGGACAACCCGAATCAGTTGGATTGATATTGGGTTAGGTCCAAAGTAATCCGACCAACCCGATAAAAGTTTTAGCGACTTCTCTAAAATTATTTATATTTCTCTTTAATATGTATAAGTTACTAAAAACAATTCGGCATAACGAGCAATAAAACTTATAAGAGAATATTATTGGAAAGTTACATGTAATACTAAAATATTTGATGAACTCGTATATTCTCTTGATTGGTTGATCGTATTTTGAACAAAGAGTTTCTTATTTTTATGTTTTCAGTGTTGTTTTTACTTTGTTCAAACACAACCTGTTAGATCATAAATATGTTGGATACAAGATCACAGAAGTCTGAAGACTGAAAGTCAAAGCTGAAGTCAACTCTCCGCATGAAAGTCAAAGTCAAAGTGAGTGTAATAAAAGTCAAAGTCAACATTGTATTTTTCTATTTTCTAGTGTTGTAAGAGTTTTAATGTTCTGCGCGTTTTCATGTAGTAGTAGCTTGCGCGTTTCTTTGTTAGTATAAACTAGAAGTGTACTCGCGCAATGCCGCTAGATACATCACGATTTTAACGTTTCATTTTATTTTCTATTTTTTTGTCGATTTACATTACGATTTTGGTTGGTTGTGAGAGATTGATAATGATTTTTTTATATAAATTTGTTTAATTTAGGCTTAATAATATAATGTAATTTATTTTGGTTTAATAATATAATTTTTTTTTATAAAATATTCTGTTAGATTTTTTAATTATATTTTATATTTTTATATTTAAAATTTGATTTTTATTCTAAATTTAATTATGCTGAGAGTTATTTTAGGGGAGTTAAAGTGGGAAATGATTTTAGGAGAGTTAAAATGGTTAGAGATAATGATTGAAAATTAATAAATAACATTAAGTGTAGTACATACAACTTTAATGGTTGTTTTTTAAGTAATTAACATTAAATAGCTGTACATTAAGCTTTAAGACTTGTTTTTAAGAGTTTTTTATGCCATCTTTATAATATAGTATAGATAGGTTTTGTTGTGCGTGTAATCTTGTAACAACAGAGATAGCATCGTGAGAGTTTCAATTAGAGAGAGAAAGTGTATTGAGCGTACTTTGTAATTGAATTCAATTGTGAAATAAATAGTGAGATTTGATGGAATCATTTGTCATCTATTGATCGCATTGTTATCTGGGAATAACAATTGGTATCAGAGCAAATCTTAATTCAGAAAACAAAGGATCGAATTCGAAATTTCTTGATTGATTTTGGATGAACTCGCTATTCACTGTTCAAATTTAAATTTTGAGTTCTAGTGATGTATTTGATCTGATTTTGATATCATTGTAGTCGATTTTAAGTATATAACAGATTTCGTTTGTGTTACATAGGCTAATTCACACTTACTAGGGTGAATTTTTGAATTTTTCTTGATTTGTTTGTTCGAAGTTTAATACGTACTGCTTTTAGAATCAAATTGTAATTTTCAGTGATTTTAATTGTAATTGATTGATCATAAACTGTTCGAGATGTATTATTGAACAAGTCTGCAAAGTTTCAGATCAATTGAAGAAGGTTTGAATCAATTGTAGTTGAAAATTCGAGTTTTTGAAACGGACAAGTGAAGAACTCGCTAGATCTGAGTTTCGCGCTAGTGAAGAACTCGCAAAGATTTGGGTTTAGTGTGTAAAGTGTAGAACTCGCAAAGCATCTAAGAGAAGTGTTCTGCGTGAAGTCCAAGAACTCGCTAATAGTGTCGTGCGGGAAGCTAAAACTCGCACATCACAAGGTGTGAGTTTACACTTCTCATTCGAAGAGTTGTGCGCGAAGTGGTATCTGCGAGAAGGGTTTGTCGTGCGCGTTTGTATTATGTGCGAAGTTTCTTTGTCAAAAATTTTCTAAGTCTAAAACTCGCAAGCCCTGGTCTTGCGTGTTTGCATTTAGCGAGAACCATATTTTTTGAAATTTTTCTAAGTCTCGATCTCGCAAACTTTAGCGAGAAGTGTAAAACTCGCACATAGTTGTGTGCGTAAAGCTCTAGAACTCGAACATAGTGGTGTGCGAGAACTACGAACTCGCATAAGCTTGGTGCACGAACCTTGGTTCATGCAGGCCTTGTCGTGCGCGAAGTTCAGTTCACGCAACCCTTGGTGTGCACGTTTCTGAAACTCGCACATAGAGTTTTGCGCAAAGTTTCTTTATTTCAGTCTTGTGCATGTTCTGTCCTTAGTGAATATTTCTGATATTATCTGAAATTTAACTGAGTTTGATTTTTGCAGATCAAGTGTGTTTTTCTGAATTTTGGCAATCAGTAAGCAGTGTAGATCAAGATGACTTCCAGAGATGCTCTCTCAATTGGCACTGATGTCAAACCTCCTGTTCTATTCAAGGGAGAATACGAACAGTGAAAGGACCATTTTCATGATTTTGTTGACCGACAATCAAATGGAGAGAATATTTGGTTATCGATTATAGAAGGTCCTATGAAATTTCCTACTGAAGAGATTCCTGATGAGGATAATGAATCAGATGATGATAGAGTTCAGAAGACAAAGATTGTTAAAAAGAATATTTCTCGGTTTACTGAAGAGGAAAAGAACCGATACAAAACAGACAAACAAGCCAGATCTCTACTTTTACAAAGCGTACCTAATGAAGTCTACATCAAAATAGACAGCTACAACGAAACTGCCAAATCAATGTGGGATCAGCTACAGAAGACGATGATGGGTTCCAAGGTGGGAAATCAAATGAAAGTGGCAAACTGTATAAACAGTTATGAAGAATTTAAGGCTAAGGAAAATGAGAGCCTTGAAGATACTTATGATCGATTTGTGCTTCTATTGAATGAACTTTCCAAGAATAAAGTTACAAAGAAGCAGATTGAGAACAATGTCAAATTTCTGAGTATTCTTCAACCTGAATGGAAGAAGCATACTCGAAGGATGAAACAGATGAAGGATTTAAGTGAGATACCTCTTCATGAAGTGTATGAGACTTTGCGGCAAAATGAGGAAGAGGTCGAAGAGAAAAGGGCTGAGAAAAAGAAGACTGAGAAAGTGTCAGATCCTATTGCCTTAGTAGCAGGAGAGAAAGAAAAAGAGAAGAAAGAGAAGAAAAAGAAGAAGAAGATAGTAATTCCCAGTTCGGATTCTGAGTCTGATTTGGATAGTGATGATGGTGAAAATCTCAAGCAGGCTATGTTTATACTGACCCGAGCTTTTCAGAAAAAGTTCTACAAGAAACCGGGGTCAAATTCTCAGAGATATTCTTCTTCTGGATCAAAGAACTACGAATACAAGGAAAGAGTTGAAGGTAGGAGATTCGAGGAGAAGAGATTTGGAGATAGAAAGCCTGAAAAGAAATAGAGATATGTGAATGAATATGGATCTGAGAAAAAGACTGAAGAGCTGATTAAGTGCTACAATTGTGGGAAGGTTGGCCATTTTGCAAAAGATTGTCGAAAGCCAATTGTCAGGAATGTTGAATACTACAAGCAGAAGATGTTGCATGCAACACAAAAGGAAGCTGGGAGAGCCCTGATGGCGGAAGACGAATTTTGGCTAGACCATTCTGAGGATGAACAAGAAGAGACATCACACATGTGCATGATGGGCAAAGAGGTGAAAGATGCTGATTCTGAAGACGAGACATCTGATGAGGTAATGAACTTATCTGAATCTGATTTTATGACCAAAATGGAAACCATGATGGTCGAACTTCAAGATCTTCAAAAGAAGCTGAAAAAGAAAAAGTGCAGAGTTGAGAAGAAAAATCAGAAGATCTTTGACCTTAACAAAGAAGTTATTGAAAACAAAGATCTGATTGATTCTCTTCGCAAATCTGTTTATGTTTTTAAAAATGAAAAAGATCGTTTTGAAAGTAAGATTTCTGATTTTGAATCTAAATTGTCTAAGTCTGATTTAGAAAAGCAAGAATGTGTACTAAAAGCCTACAAATTGCAGGTAGAAAACAAGAGCTTAACAAAGAAGGTAAATGGTTTGGAAGCTAAATTGTAGACACGAGGACAAACAGATCAAACCATTTTTCTAAACACCCCTAATGAGGACATTGATGTTAAAGAAAAGTGGGGTCTCGGTTACGAAAACCCTCACTATCTTAAGAAAGCCATCAGAAAACAACAAACTTTATATAACTTTAATTTTTTGAATGCTGCTGCTGAATATCCTCATTTGAAACCCAAATTTGTTACCAAATCTTCTGATGAGGTTGAGGTGAAAGAAGATGATAAAAGACAGAATTTAAAGAAAATGCAACTACCATTCTGTTATCAAAGACTGAATGATAGTTATAAATCAGATAAACCAAGATCTCTTTCAAATGATTATTTTGGTAGCTATTCTATTTCTGAGATGGAGGCAAAACCTGTTAAAGCTAAGATTTATGTTCCTCCACTCATTTTAGAAAGCAAAATAATCGAGCTTGAAAATATTTTATCTGATGAAAGAATATTGGCTGATATTGAACAAAATGTATTTACTACTGTTTTAAAGAACACCGCTTTAAATGTTGAATCTAAAAAGTGTTCTAAATCTTCTATAGCACCTCATACTTCTGAAGTTGATATTGATGACTTATTTGCGTCTGCAAATGATTTTTTAAATTCTGATGTAGGGTGTGTAAACGAGATTGATATGTTTGACTTCAATGCTCCACTTCCAGATCATTCTACTTTTGTCATTAATGGTCAAGCTTTACCTAGTGTGCATGAAGTTGGTGAATCATCAACTAAGGTTGGTGAATCAGTTTCTGTGAATGCTGATTACTATGCTAAAGGTAAGAAGCAAAAGAAACGGTGCTCACAGAAACATACTAACACTGGTAAGCTTACAAAAAGACAATCTCAGAAATTTGATTTTCCTAACAGATCTAAATCTTGTGTTTCAGTGAAAATTAAAAGATCTGAAGAACGAAAGGAATGGCGACCAAAGAGAAAGATCGATGAGAGTTCTGAATCATCTCCTGATATAGATTGTAATAGATATACTAGTAGTTTTTCTGATGTAGTTGGTAGTGTTGCTTCTAATAAATAAAACCTTGTAATTCCTTACAAGCGATATTCAATAAAGCAATTACTCCGATTATCTCATTCTACTACTAAGTCATCTACTTATACACGGAATGATTTTAGTTCTCACCGATTTTCTGATGATTGGATTGGTACTTATCATGTTTGTTCTTATAAGCCATATGTTTCACAAGTTTTTCAAAAAGTCAGAGGTTCCATTTATAAATGGATACCAAAATCATGTGCTAAACTAAAAGTACCCGTTTTTCAATGGGTACCTAAATCTGTTATTCCTAATTTCTCTTATGCAGACCCGTCATATGTGGTACTTGGATAGCGGGTGTTCCAAGCATATGACTGGGCAAAAGGATTTATTGTCTAATTATACAGAGAAATTCTGCGGAAATGTTCATTTTGGAAATGACCAATTTTCACCGATTCATGGATATGGTGACGTGATACAAGAGTATGTAACGATAACGAAGGTGAGTTACGTAGAAGGATTAGGGCATAACCTATTCAGTATTGGCCAGTTCTGCGACAAAGGATTAGAGGTAAATTTCAAAGCCAAGAGTTGCTCGATGCGTACTGAAGATGGCAAAGAACTCTTGGTCGGCACTCGAAAGTCCAACCTCTACACGATAAATTTGTCAAAGGTCCAGACTGAGAATCAGTTTTGCTTAATGACAAAAGCCTCGATGCAGCAAAGTTGATTTTGGCACCGAAGGTTGTCACACCTGAATTTTCGATACATAAACAAGTTGGTCAAAGGCAGATTGGTGAAAGGTCTTCCTGAGCTTCGATATGAAAAAGAACATCTGTGTGCAACATGTGAAAAGGGTAAAATGAAGAGGGCAACTCACAAGCCTAAGCCCGAACCGAGTACAAGTTCTACACTTGAGTTGTTACACATGGATTTGTGTGGTCCGATGAGAACTCAAAGCATAGGAGGAGAGAAGTATGTTTTGGTGATAGTGGACGATTATTCACGTTACACATGGGTAAAGTTTCTAAGGACAAAAGATGAGACGTCTGAAGTACTCATCAACTTTTTGAAGACTACCTAAGTGAACTTACAGAAGACAGTAAAGTTTCTAAGGACTGATAACGACACAGAGTTTAAGAACAAAACTGTTGAAGATTATCTCGAATCTGTCGGGATAACACATCAATTCTCTGTTGCTCGAACGCAGAACAGAATGGACTAGTCGAACGACGCAATCGAACGATAGTCGAGGCCGCTCGTACTATACTCAGCCAGTTAAATTTACCTCTATTTCTGTGGGCATAAGCTGTCTCTACTACATGTTATACGCAGAATAGATCCATTATTCACAGACGGTTTGGTAAAACTCTTTATTCATTGATTAATAATCGTACACCAAGTATTAAGCATTTCATATTTTTGGTTGCAGGTGTTTTGTGCTTAATGATAGAGAGAACTTGAATAAGTTTTAACGAAAGGCTGAAGAAGGAATCTTCATTGGATATTCCCAGACATCTGTTCATATAGGATATACATGAAGATCTCAAAGACTGTTATCGAAAGCGTTAATGTCACATTTGATGAGGAAGTGGCTTATGAACAACACAGTTCAGAACCCGTACTTACCGGAGTGTTAGCTTCTGGACAATTCAGTCCAAAACCTGTATCTAAAGAAACTAATTCGGATAAAGCTTCAACTTCTACATCTCATTTATCTGAATTAGATTTTGTTTGAATTTTTCTATGATGAGTTTCTAGGATCAAACTTCCTAAATCTGTTGTGGTTGATAGGTCTGAAGATTCAACGACTAATCATCCAACCACTTCGGACGTATCTATTGAACTAGTTCCCCCGGTTCATAAAAAAGCTCTAGTACAAACAGTTACTCCTACGGTTGAAGTTGCACCTGAACATGATGAACCAGATGTTAGTACTTCAGTTGGTTGCACTGTAATGGATAATTAACAAACTGCACAAGCTGACCCAACTGAAACGTCTGTACAAGAGACTTCAACTGCACCCCCAAACAATGCTGAACAAGAAGCTGATAGTGGATACTTAGATGATTTGTATGATCAATCTACATCG
Source organism: Arctium minus (assembly GCA_954870635.1). Classification (NCBI taxonomy): domain Eukaryota; kingdom Viridiplantae; phylum Streptophyta; class Magnoliopsida; order Asterales; family Asteraceae; genus Arctium; species Arctium minus. The sequence goes on from OX941095.1 coordinate 16,198,962, forward strand.
AATCCACTTCCTCACGAACACAAGTGGACTAAAGAGCACCCGATAAGCCAAATTATTAGAGATATATAAAAACCGGTGCAAACTAAGTCTGCAACATTAAACATGTGTCAGAGCAACTTGTGTCAGAGCAACTCATTGTGGCACATCCGAACATCGTTAGTCAAGTGGCAGCGGGTCTGAACGCTAATCAGGGAAACAACTCAGGAGCAACTGAAAACAGGGAATGCACGTACAAAGCTTTTAGGGCCTGCAACCCTAAGGAATTCCATGGAACTGAAGGAGCTATTGGATTTCTGACATGGATTGAGAGTATGGAGTCCGTTCTCCACATCAGCAAGTGCACTGAAGGGAACAAGGTAGAGTTTGTTTCCTGTCTTCTGCAAGGCCGAGCATTAACCTGGTGGAACACAATGTACAAACCCATGGACGGGAAGCTGCTAACAACCTTATGTGGGAAGAGTTTAAAAAGCTACTCAAGGGAGAGTATTGCCCAATAAGTGAAGTACAGAAGTTGGAAGTGGAACTATGGAATCATGAAATGGTGGGAAGGGACATAGACTCCTACACCGCTCGTTTCCATGAGCTAGCAAAGTTGGTGCCACATCTAGTAACGCCCGAGGAGAACCGAATCGACAAATACGTCTGGGGTTTAGCTCCTGAAATTCGTGGGGATGTTACCTCGGCAAACCCAACAACACTCCAAGATGAGGTGAACCTAGCAACTAGGTTCACCAACAATGCCATCCGGTCGGGAATGTTAGTGAATGACAAAGCCAAAGGTAAGAGGAAGATGGAGGAACCCTCGAAAAAGAAATCTGGCGGGAAGTCTGGTAAGAACCAAAAGGTGATGGGAAACTTTGGGGTCCAGACCCAAATGGTGGAGAAAGGCAAGGGAACCTACCTTAGGTGTGATAAGTGCAACAACCGCCTCGGTGGGAAAGGCATCATTTGTCTCAAATGTAATAAGGGAGGCCATTTCGCCAAGGATTGCAGAAGTGGAGGAAGACGAACATGTCACGAGTGTGGAAGCCCAGACCATCTTCAGAACACATGCCCGAAACTGAACCGAGGACCAAACATTAATCAAGCACGACCAGCCAATCAGGGGAACCAAGGAGGCCAGGCTCGAGGCCTAGTATTTGAGATTGGGGCAGATGAAGCAAGGCAAAACTCGAACGTGGTCATACGTACGTTTCTCCTAAATAGTCATTATCCATTAGTATTATTTGATTCTGGAGCGGATAGAAGCTTTGTATCACTAAAGTTTAGGCCGAAAATTAATTTGAAACCCCAAAAGTTGAAAGAGGTCTATGCTATTGAATTTGCAAATGGGTAGAAAGTTAAGGCCAGGGACATAATTACGGGTTGTACCTTAAACTTAGCTAATAAGAACTTTAGTATAGACCTCATTCCAATTGAGCTAGGGAGCTTCGACATAGTCGTGGGCATCGATTGGCTATCCAAAAACCGAGTTGAAATATGCTGTTTCGAAAAGATCATCCGATTTCCGCTGCCAGAAGGTGAAACACTCGTCGTGCACGGAGAGAAGTCTGGAAAGAATTTTAAGATAGTGACGTGTATGAAGATGCAGAAGTACTTGAAAAAGGAAGGCAATGCGTTTTTGGCTCACATTATAGATAAGGAAATCGAAGAGAAACGCATTCAGGATTTTCCTGTAGTTCGGAATTTTCCCGAGGTGTTCCCGGATGAGCTACCAGGACTACCCCCGTCGAGACAAGTCGAATTCCACACCGATTTAATTCCTGGAGCTGCACCTGTGGCTAAATCACCATATCGATTGGCCCAATCGGAAATGTAGGACTTGTCAGGACAACTCCAGGAGCTGCTCGACAAAGGATTCATAAGACCTAACTCTTCAGCATGGGGAGCCCCAGTTCTTTTTATTAAAAAGAAATATGGATCCTTGCAGATGTGCATCGATTATAGAGAACTCAATATGTTAACCATCAAAAACTGATACCCTCTTCCTCGAATCGACGACCTGTTCGACCAACTCCAAGGTGCTACTTATTTTTCAAAAATTGATCTTCGATCTGGATATCATCAAATGAGGGTCCGTGAGGAGGATATTCCCAAGACAGAGTTTAGGACTCGTTATGGCCATTACGAGTTCCTGGTTATGCCTTTCGGGCTAACAAACGCACCAACTGTCTTCATGGACTTAATGAACAGGGTCTGTAGACCGTACTTGGATAAGTTCGTGATCGTGTTCATAGATGATATACTAATTTATTCGCGAAGCAAGGAGGACCATGAAAGACATCTAAAGTTGATACTAGAATAGCTCAAAGACCAGAAATTGTATGCAAAGTTCTCCAAATGCGAATTCTAGATTCGTGAGGTACATTTTCTTGGCCACGTGATTAATGAGAAGGGAATTCATGTAGATCTGGCAAAAATTGAGGCCATCAAGAAGTGGGAAGCCTCGAAGACCCCGACAGAAATTCGTCAATTTCTCGGTTTAGCAGGCTATTATCAGCGATCCATTGCGAATTTCTCAAAAATTGCGCAACCACTAACGGCATTAACCCAAAAGGATAAGAAGTTTATTTGGGGAGAGAAATAAGAAGAAGCATTCCAAACGCTTAAGCATAGTTTATGTAATGCACCAATTTTGGCATTGCCAGAAGGCATGAAGAATTTCATAGTCTACTACGATGCATCACACCAAGGCTTAGGGTGTGTGTTGATGCAAAAAGACAAGGTCATTGCATATGCTTCAAGGAAACTTAAAGTTCATGAGAAGAACTATACCATTCATGATCTAGAGTTAGGAGGCGTAGTGTTCGCACTCAAGATTTGGAGACATTATCTTTACGGTACGAAATGCACCGTCTACACCGACCATAAAATCCTTCAACACATCCTTGATCAGAAGACGCTTTATATGAGGCAAAGAAGATGGGTTGAACTGCTTAGTGACTATGATTGTGAAATAAAGTACCACCCAGGCAAGGCTAATGTGGTAGCCCACACACTAAGCAGGAAGGAAAGGGTGAAACCGTCAAGGGTGCGAGCATTGGGTGTGATCGTTCAGACGAGTCTAAAGACACGAATTCTTGGAGCTCAAGAAGAAGCATTGAAAGCAGAGAATTTGAAGGTCGAGACCCTACATCACTGGGAACATAGATTTGAAATAAAGTCAGATGGGGTACGTTACTTTGAAGACAAAGTTTGGATACCAAAGGTTAATGACCTACGATCAACAATTTTGGATGAAGCCCATCAATCAAGATATTCGATTCACCCAGGAGCTAATAAAATGTACAAAGATCTAAATGAATACTACTGGTGGCCGGGAATGAAGAAAGACATTGCCTTGTATGTAAACAAGTGCTTAACTTGTGCAAAAGTTAAGGTCGAACATCAGAAACCATCTGGTCTGTTACAGCAACCCGAGATTCCCCAATGGAAATGGGAACAAATAACTATGGATTTCGTAACCAAGTTACCCAGAACCGGAAAGGGGCACGACTCAATCTGGGTTATAGTGGATCGACTTACGAAATCTGCGCATTTCCTTCCTATTCGGGAAGACTACAAGATGGAAAAGCTTGCACAAATTTACATCAATGAAATCGTTACGCGTCATGGAGTGCCTATTTCCATCATCTCGGATAGAGATAGCCGTTTTACGTCACGATTTTGGCAATCACTCCAGAAAGCGTTGGGTACACGTTTGGACTTGAGCACTTCCTATAATCCTCAAATGGACGGTCAGATGGAAAGAACTATACAGTCGCTAGAAGATATGTTGCGTGCATGTGTGATAGATTTTGGTGGAAGTTGGGATACTCACCTACCATTAGTTGAGTTCTCCTATAACAACAACTATCACACCAACATTCAGTGTGCACCGTATGAAGCCTTATATGGACGCACATGTAGATCCCCACTCAGTTGGTTGGAGATTGGCGACAGACAGTTGACTAGGCCCGACATTATACAAGAGACTATTGACAAGATCTCAATTATCTAGGATAGACTCAAGGCTGCAAGAGATCGTCAAAAGAGTTATGCAGATAACTGCCGAAAGCCATTAGAGTTCCAAGTGGGTGATAAAGTGCTTCTAAAGGTGTCACCTTGGAAAGGATTAGTACGTTTTGGAAAAAGAGGCAAACTGAGTCCGAGATATATTGGCCCGTTTGAAATAGTTGAAAGGATTGGTCCAGTAGCGTATAAACTTAAATTACCACAAGAACTAAGTGCCATCCACGATACGTTCCATGTGTCAAACCTTAAGAAATGCTTAACTTATGAATCATTGGTTCTACCCCTAGAAGAGGTTCAGATCAACGATCAGTTATACTTCATAGAAGAACCAATTGAAATCCTTGACCGAGAAGTCAAACGACTAAGGGGTAGTAAGATTCCGATCTTAAAATTTCATTGGAATTCGAGGCATGGACCTGAATATACATGGGAACGACAAGATTACATGAAACATAAGTACCCTCACCTAATTGCAAAGAAGCAGACCGGGAATGGTAATCATTGAATTTCGGGACAAAATTCTTCTATCAAGGGGAGATTGTGACATCCGTCAAACCAAAACATTCAGGTTAGCAACTGAGTAGCGTAATACATGTCTTAACATGAAGAAACAACTCATTATGACTTAATTATGATGGCTAAGGTTTTAGTTTCCTAAGAATCCCGACAGTGTGCTTAGAAAATCTTGTTACCGAGCGTAACCGTTTAAGTTGTCTTATAAAATGCCGATTGGAACAATTAACATTTAATTATATCCACAATAATAATAAGAGGAGTAAATATAAAATTTTACTTACCCAAATATAAATTCTAAACTTTAAATAATCAAACCAAAAAATTTAAGTAGATAAATAAGGATTTAACTACCTTTAATCAATCTTTTTATAAAAAATAAATAACATATATATATATATATATATATATATATATACAATATTAATTAGCAAAAAAAAAAGAAAGAAAGAAAGAAAGAAAAGAGGAAGCCAAAAATTCGGCCACCCCTCTCCATTCCCAATACACTTATTATTAAGTGCTCTATTCTCAAGTAACTCCTTCATTTGCTACCATCATTTCCCTCTTGTTCAAACTCTCACCTCTCTCTCTCCCCCTCTCCATTTTCTGGCCGATTTCAGCCCAAAACCACCACAAAAATTCAAGCTTTGAAGGTAGACATCATCTCTAGTGTGGGTAAGTTTATTACCCTTGTATTCTTCTTCATCTTCATTTTTCTTGCAATTTCTTCTACTTTTTCTTCATCTTTCTTGAGTTTCTGAAAAATAGGACCTTCATGGGTCTTTAAATGGTAGATTAATCACCAATGACATGCTAAATGTCAAGCAAATGGTGATAATCCATGATCCATACAACTAGGACTCAAGAAAGCGAAGTTTTGATTACATGCATGTGGATTTTTTTTCTATAATCTGGGATTTTTGGGTTCATGCATGTGTTTATAAAGGTTATAGGATAACTTTGGTCTTAAAATCTATGATAAAATGATGGTAAATAACTGTATAAAACAAAGAATCAAACATATGAGTGAAAATAAAGAGCTAAGACACTCATTTTCCACGAATAGGCACTTTTATTTTCTAGCAGATTACATGGATGAACTTGATCTGACCATATCTTGTAAAATACTTAGTCAAATGGCATGATTCTTCTTCTGAAGCCTTTTATTGAGTTATCTTTCAAACCCAAGTGGTTTCACGTAAAAACACGGAGACTTGGCCCCTCGACCACTCATTTTAAGTTTAGAGAGCAAAGAGAATCTGACATAATAAAATTTTTACTTTGATCAGTCATAACTCTCTTAATATTCCACTAAAATTCTTGATTTTTCTTCTGGAGCCTTTTTTATTGAGTTATCTTTCAAACCCAAGTGGTTTCATGTAAAAACACGGAGATTTGATGTAAGACTCAGTTTAAAAAAAAATTGTAATTATTCTTACCCAAATTGAACCGTAATTAAAAATAACAACCAATAACCAATGATAGTTGAGGGATGAAACCCGTAAATTAACTAACCTTCTATTAATTAATTATTATATATATTACATATATATATATATATATATTACGTAGAAGAGCTTTATATATATATATAAGATTAAAAAAAATAAACTACAAGAAACCATCTATCGTCTTCTTTAATCAGTGTTGACCGCCATAACTCTCTACCTAACTCCAACTTCTCTCTAAAAATTCTCTCAATCCGTAGAAGAAATCAACGAAAAAATTATATATTCGGAATCTATGCGACAAACCCTTCTTAGAGGTATAAATTTCTTCTTATGTTATTTAAGTTGGTAAGTTTGGGTAGTTGAAGTTGGTTGGTAGATTATGACATGTTATTGCAAAGTTATGATCATTTACATGTATAGGAATGTTTCTTTTTGTCAAAATTACAAACGCGTAAAGTTTAGAATCAAAATGGTGATATTTATATCTAGATGTTTAACCGCACACCAAGTGATCGGTTTAATGTCTAAGAGAATATAATTTTGTGATTAAGCTTAGGATAATAAGCTGAGTTTTAGGTTGTGCGATTAATAATAATTGATGGTTTAAATAGGCAATCGATCGGGTTAATCTTCGTCGTGAGTATCGGTTAATCACATGATGCGTCTCAATTTGGTTAAGGTATGGATTTCATTTCTTTTGAATCGTGGGCAACTATTTGTTGTAGTTGACCCTTCCGAAAGGTGGTTCACCGCCTTGTGGTTGATCAACCGAATGTGATCAACAAATGTGAAGTTATACACACACATACACATTGCTTTTGGTTTATTGAATCAATTATTTGAACATTTTGATGTTTTATTAAAATGTGTCTCGTATGAGATTGTTTATGAAAAATGTGAAGTATATAGATTATAATTTCTGTGATCGCCACTTGGGTAAGTGGCACATGTTTTGTTTTCATTGATTTTCGAATAACCCAATAAATTGGCACATTATTTGGGATGCTTTCTATGGCGGCTTTGTTGTCATGGCATCCTGCTGATGATGGTCCACCAGAGTTAAGCCTATGTGGCTTACGTGAACCCACTCTAGGGGGACTTAGCTAACTTTGTTAGCTCCAGGGCGGATGAATCGATTCTAGAACTTTACCCACAGAATATGTGACCATGGTTAAATTCACGGGGGACTTGTTGTGTGTGCCCGCATGCCGACCCAGTTCGTGTGGCTGATCACCCCACGAACACGACTGGAATTGACGGACTTTATTTATATTACGTTTTGAAGTTAAAGTGTGAAATGTTCTTGAGATTATTGCTTTTGATTATATTACCAAACGTTTCTCTGGATTTAAATGAACTATGAACTTCAGTCTCAAAGAACTTTCTTCGAATCAAATTTTTATGTCTTCCGCTTCGTTATCGATGTTTTCATCATTATTTACGAACTTATATTATAATCCATTCGCTGAGTTATGTGCTCAGCCGTGTTTTTGTTTTCTGACACGGCAGGTACGAAGTGGCGTTTACGGGGACGGGACTTGAGATCGAGCGTGAAATTTTGGAGTTCTTAGAATCGCATTATTATATAAACATTCTATGTTTATAAACACTTTTTGAAGTGTAAGATTTTGGATTGTAATATATGTTTGGAGTTTATTAGTAGCTCTGATTTAGTTGTGTAATTATGTTAAGTCCCGTATGTGACATCACCCGTTCCGGACCACGGGGATGGGGGATGTTACAAATATGGTATCAGAGCATAGGTTACGACTTGTAGATTAAATATGTTTGACCTGTAAGAATTGGGTAGACATTAGAATGGGTAGACTAGAATTTAATTCTATTTGCTGATTTTCAATCCGTAACTGTTTTGAATTCCGATCTTGATCTTGTTCTGTGTTAGAATGTCGAGACGTGGTCGCCCACGCAAATCCAGATGTTAACCTGAGGGTAACCCAAACCCCAATCCAGTGAGGGGTACAAGTGAGCCTAATATTGCTGATGTGGTTCGTCTGACCATGTCTAGTGTGATGTCTGGTTATGCTTTGTTTGATACAGGGGCAACACGCTCTGTTGTTTCTGAACAATTAGAATCCCGGTTAAAACCTTATGAACAAACAACCGAATTTCCAGTCGTGATATATACCCCAATGGGTGGTTTAATCTGTGTGTTTACTCGATTTTCGAACTGTCCATTGCTTATTGGAGACCGCATACGGGAGGTCACTCTACTTCCAATGCATATGTCCCACTTTCAATTAATAATGGGTATGGACTAGTTGTCACACCACCGTGCAACTATAGACTGTAACACCAAACAAATATTGTTTGGGAATACTGACAAACCGAAGGCAATCTTCCAGGGAGGTACTTCAAAAGAAGATGTTAGCGCTTTAACCTCTATTACTGTGAAATAGTATACATAGCAAAGTAACAAAGGTTTTCTGGCCTTGTTACAAGATCCCGAACATGTATTCCCTACTTCTGCACTCGTACCTGTTGTTTCCGAATATCTTGATGTGTTTCTCGATGATCTACCGGGTATACCACCAGTCCAGGAAGTTGAATTTACCATCGATCTAGTCCCGGGAGATTCTCCTATTTCCAAGGCTCCCTATCGAATGAATCCAACTGAAATGAAGGAACTCAAAACTCAACTCGATGATCTATTGAAGAAAGGTTTCATTCGACCCAGTGTCTCACTCTGGGGAGCTCTGGTTCTCGATGTCAAAAAGAAAGACGGTCTAATGCGTCTTTGTATTGATTACCGGGAGCTTAATAAAGTAACGATCCGTAACAAGTATCCGTTGCCGAGAATCGACGATCTGTTCTATCAATTACAAGGGGCACGATACTTTTCCAAAATTGATCTTTGGTCTGGGTACCATCAACTTCGTATCCGAGATTGTGATATTCCGAAAACCGTATTCATAACTCGCTATGGACACTACGAATTCTTAGTAATTCCTTTCGGGCTAACTAATTCTCCAGCGGTCTTTATGGATCTTATGAATCGAGTTTTCAAACATTATCTCGACGACTTTGTTATCGTCTTTATTGATGACATATTGATATACTCGAAGTCAAGAGAGCAACATGATCAACATCTTCACATTGTTTGGGAAACTTTTCGAACGAAAAAGTTATACGCAAAACGTTCCAAGTATGAATTTTGGCTTGATCAAGTGTCTTTCCTCGGACATGTAATATCTGCGGAAGGTGTCAAAGTCGATCCAACGAAAATTGAAACCGTCACTAAATGGCCTCGACCTACGAACGTATCTGTAGTTCATGGTTTTATGGGTCTGGCTGGTTATTATAGACGATTCGTTGAAGGATTTTCTAAAATATCACTATCGTTAACTCGATTACTCCGAAAAGGAGTCAAATTTAATTGGGCTTCCGAACAAGAATCTAGTTTCGAGGAACTGAAAAATCGACTCGTTACCGCGCCTGTTCTTGTATTATCATTTGGCATCGACGGTTTTCAAGTTTACAGTGATGCTTCAAAGAAAGGTCTCGGATGATTTCTTATGCAAAAAGGAAGAGTAATTGCATATGCATCATGTCAATTAAAGCCCTATGAGGTCAATTATCCAACTCACAATCTCGAATTGGCTGCAGTTATCTTCGCACTCAAAATTTGGCGTCATTATTTGTACGGTGGGACATGTGAAGTTTTCACCGACCATAAGAGCCTAAAATATATATTTACTCAAAAAAAAGTTAAATATGCGCCAGCAAAGGTGACTCGAAATTCTAAAGGATTATGATGTTGATATACAGTATCATCCGGGTAAGGCTAATGTAGTCGCCGACGCCTTAAATCGTAAAACCGTGGAACAGGTTTTTTCTTTACTTGTTCCTACAGAGTTGGCTTTGGAGATTGAACGGTTCGGACTGAAAATCTATCCGAGTTAACAAACGGAAATTCTATCGAACCTAATGGTAGAACCGACTCTAATTTCTCGGGAAAAAAGAAGCCTAACAAGACGACGGTGAATTGTGGGCGAACTTCCATCAAGCAAAAGAGAATGTTAATTCGGAATTCAGGATCGATGATGATCATGTATTGTGGTTTCAGGATCATCTTTGTGTTCCAAATAACTCGGAGCTTAAAGATCAGATTCTGACCGAAGCTCATAAATCTATGTTTTCCGTTCACCCGGGTACAACAAAAATGTATCGCGACTTACAGAACCATTACTGGTGGGTTGGAATGAAGCTAGATATTGCCAATTTTGTAGCTCGTTGTCTCACTTGTCAACATGTTAAAAGTGAACATCAACGTCCGGGTGGTCTTCTCCAATCGATGAACATCCCGGTATGAAAATGGGAACACGTAACTATGGATTTTGTAGTCGGACTACCCCGCACGATCTTGAAACATGATGCAATTTGGGTAGTGGTTGACCGACTGACAAAATCGGCTCATTTTCTTCCTATCCGACAAACATGGTCAATTGATAAATTGACAGAAGTATTCCAACGTGAGATTGTACGTCTCCATGGCACTCCTGTATCGATTACCTCCGATCGAGACCCACGCTTTACATCTCGATTTTGGGAAGATTTACATAAAGCTTGGGTCACACGTTTGAATTTTAGTACAGCCTTTCATCCGCAAACTGATGGGCAATCTGAACGTACGATTCAAACATTGGAGGATATACTCCGAGCATGGGCGTTGAAATGACATGGAAGTTGGGATATTTACTTGTACCTGATCGAGTTCTCCTATAATAATAGTTGGCAGTCGAGTATCGGCATAGCCCCGTATGAAGCACTTTATGGCTGAAAATGTCAACCACCGAATTGCTGGAATAAAGTTGGAGAACGTATTCTCGAAGGTCCAGAATTGGTACAAGTTACTACCGAGAAGGTCGAAATTGCACGTCAAATGATGAAAGAGGCTCAGGCTCGTCAAAAGAGTTACGCCGACAAGCGACGTCGACCTATGAGTTCCAACCGGGAGATAAAGGTTTCTTAAAGGTTTCCCAACTCGTGGCATCAGACGTTTTGGTCTCAAAAGGAAAGTTGAGTCCGAGATATATTGGTCCCTTCGAAATTCTAGAAAGGGTTGGAGTTGTGTCTTATCGATTAACTTTACCCCCACAATTATCTCACGTACAAAACGTATTCATGTCTCTTCACTCCGAGGGTGACACTATCATCCCTTACACGCCATTGAACATCCTTTGGAAGACATAGAACCTGATCTTTCTTATCGCGAGGAACCTGAATCGATTATTGATTGTGATGAGAGAGGTACACGAAATAGAGTGATTCCTTTCGTAAAAGTTCTATGGAAAAATCATTCTGAACGTGAGGCGACGTGGGAAACTGAGGAGCACATGCGACGAGAGTACCCCGAGTTCTTTAATCAATATAAGTTTCCTGTCTAAATTCGATTTCGGGGACGAAATCTATTTTAAGGGAGGGAATAATTGTAAGACTCAGTTTAAAAAAAATTGTAATTATTCTTACCCAAATTGAATCGTAATTAAAAATAGCAACCAATAACCAATGATAGTTGAGGGATGAATCCCGTAAATTAACTAACCTTCTATTAATTAATTAATTATTATATATATTACACATATATATACATATATTACGTAGAAGAGCTTTATATATATATATATATATAAGATTAAAAAAAATAAACTACAAGAAACCATCTATCGTCTTCTTTAATCAGTGTTGACCGCCATAACTCTCTCTCTAACTCCAACTTCTCTCTAAAAATTCTCTCAATCCGTAGAAGAAATCAACGAAAAAATTATATATTCAGAATCTATGCGACAAACCCTTCTTAGAGGTATAAATTTCTTCTTATGTTATTTAAGTTGGTAAGTTTGGGTAGTTGAAGTTGGTTGGTAGATTATGACATGTTATTGCAAAGTTATGATCATTTACATGTATAGGAATGTTTCTTTTTGTCAAAATTACAAACGCGTAAAGTTTAGAATCAAAATGGTGATATTTATATCTAGATGTTTAACCGCACACCAAGTGATCGGTTTAATGTCTAAGAGAATATAATTTTGTGATTAAGCTTAGGATAATAAGCTGAGTTTTAGGTTGTGCGATTAATAATAATTGATGGTTTAAATAGGCAATCGATCGGGTTAATCTTCGTCGTGAGTATCGGTTAATCACATGATGCGTCTCAATTTGGTTAAGGTATGGATTTCATTTCTTTTGAATCGTGGGCAACTATTTGTTGTAGTTGACCCTTCCGAAAGGTGGTTTACCGCCTTGTGGTTGATCAACCGAATGTGATCAACAAATGTGAAGTTATACACACACATACACATTGATTTTGGTTTATTGAATCAATTATTTGAACATTTTGATGTTTTATTAAAATGTGTCTCGTATGAGATTGTTTATGAAAAATGTGAAGTATATAGATTATAATTTCTGTGATCGCCATTTGGGTAAGTGGCACATGTTTTGTTTTCATTGATTTTCGAATAACCCAATAAATGGGCACATTATTTGGGATGCTTTCTATGGCGGCTTTGTTGTCATGGCGTCCTGCAGATGATGGTCCACCAGAGTTAAGCCTATGTGGCTTACGTGAACCCACTCTGGGGGACTTAGCTGACTTTGTTGGCTCCAGGGCGGATGAATCGATTCTAGAACTTTACCCACAGAATATGTGACCGTGGTTAAATTCACGGGGGACTCGTTGTGTGTGCCCGCATGCCGACCCAGTTCGTGTGGCTGATCACCCCACGAACACGACTGGAATTGACAGACTTTATTTATATTACGTTTTGAAGTTAAAGTGTGAAATGTTCTTGAGATTATTGCTTTTGATTATATTACCAAACGATTCTCTGGATTTAAATGAACTATGAACTTCAGTCTCAAAGAACTTTCTTCGAATCGAATTTTTATGTCTTCCTCTTCGTTATCGATGTTTTCATCATTATTTACGAACTTATATTATAATCCATTCGCTGAGTTATGTGCTCAGCCATGTTTTTGTTTTCTGACACGGCAGGTACGAAGTGGCGTTTACGGGGACGGGACTTGAGATCGAGCGTGAAATTTTGGAGTTCTTAGAATTGCATTATTATATAAACAGTCTAAGTTTATAAACACTTTTTGAAGTGTAAGATTTTGGATTGTAATATATGTTTGGAGTTTATTAGTAGCTCTGATTTAGTTGTGTAATTATGTTAAGTCCCGTATGTGACATCACCCGTTCCGGACCACGGGGACGGGGGATGTTACATTTGAGGTCTCAACCTTTCAAACCAAGATGAGTGTGCAAGAAATCAGAATCTGGCAGATTTGGACTTGCGACTTAAAATGGCCATAACACCCACATTTTGTAACCAAAAATGATGATTCTTTTCAGGAAGATAAATCTTTGAGTTAACTTTAAAATTAGAATCACTGAAAAATATTGAGATTTGACCCTCCAAATGGACGTGACAAAAAGAGTGTGCAGGTTGCCTTGATAACTGTGACACTTAAACTTAAATGTAAAGATTAAAATACCTAACCACCTCTAAAAATGGTGCTACTTATGTCAAAAGTTCCCTAAGACATTAAATTAAAATATATAATAATTTTGTTAAATAAATAATTTGGGAAAATACTTAATTATGACAATAAGTGAACCTAAATTTCTGCCAGCAGAAAAGTAAAAACTCTAGTTCAAGAAAAATAGATTTTTGGTTTATTAAAAGAATAAAAGGCATATAAGTTATATATTTTGTTAAAACACCAAATAAAAATAACGTACACATGTATATATGATTGAAATCCTAATAAATAAGAGATTTATAAAAATTCGAACTTGGGTTAAAACATGATTCAAGGGATTAATTACTATATGTATAACACAAAAATTTAATTATGTAACAGTAAAAGTCTACAAACTTTATAAAATCAATAATTTTCATGTAATCAGCAATGCAAAATAATACTTAAACCAAGGAACTAACACTTAAGGCATTTTATAAGATATGATGATCTAAGCAATGCTTTAGCCCTAAGAGTTAGGTCTAAATCTGATAGTGTGTTTCACTTCCATAGGAAGGACCTAGAACCGGACAATTGATCAACAGTGCGGCAACTCTTGGAATCTTTGTTGAATATTGTGAGTATTCACAGCCCCTTTTTACTATTTTGTTACAATTTGGGGAAAAGCATGATATTGAATTGCAATCTGGTTGATTTATGCTATGAAATTCTTGAACCTTGAATTTAATTGTTTACACACTATGGTATCTATACATTATGACGTGCTTGAGTTATAAATGAAAAAGTCCCCACTAGTTAGACACTACCTATTAACTCTTTACGGGCCGATGGTATTTGTGGGTAGCGCTATTTGGATTGACAACCCCACTTTTAGCTGAAGAGCTAGAAGTGCACTTTACCAATAACAATAATGGTCTTACACATGTGGAATTATTTCACCACTGAGGTAAGACGTGGAAAATAAGGGGCGTTGGTTTGTCGGAAGGTTTGGTAGTGGCTCAATGTCATGGCATCATAGTATACTGTATACCTCGTCCAAATACTCGAACAACCGGTTACTTAAACTTCGTGTGAACAAACGTTTCACAATAACGAGTTCTACATACAAATTTACTTTTTGTGCATACGAAAACCTGTGAACTCACCAACTCATTGTAGTTGACCCTTTTTCTTTTTATCATGCTTTTCAGGTACTAATAAGTAAGTGAAGGAATGTAGGGTGCATATTGTGTGACGACATCAACATCAAGAACTTTAAACTTCTTTTGTTAATTTTTGTATCTATCGTTTATTTGGGAACGAATTGGTTATGACTTTGTATTGCAGTATTTTGTACTACTTTATTAAATGTTGTGGTTGTTGTTGTCTATTACTTCATGCTATAAAATCCTCGTTAAAATCCTCTCATCAATATGTCTAACCTCGTTAAAATCCTCAAACACTCACCAAGAAGCAGGAACCGAACCAAGAATTGTAAAGAGGGTTTGCCACAAGGTAGATTACTTGTCTACCTCTTGAGGGACATAAACATTTAGCAAGCCGAAGGATTGTGTAAGAATTTAAGAAAGAACTTAAATCTTTTATCACTTTTAATTAGTGTTGATTTAATTGTTTAGTTAAGCCCTAAAATAACTAATTAATTAGCTTAGAAGAGATTTTTTAATTGATCTTCAATTATGATTGATCTAAGGGTGGAGATTCATTTTTGTCTTTATCACGATAACTATATTCTTACAGAAAACCAACTCATCACTCAATGTATTAAAGTTCAATTTTTTTTAAATGTATACCTGAGTGTTCCAGATTCTAGTTTCTATTCAATAACAATCAAACAAACAAGATTAAAACACAATGAATTACCTGTTTGATTACTTTGATTTTCACAAGATTACACTTTCTCTCTCTAGAACTCTTTCTCTCTCTAAAACTGTATTCTCTCTCAAATCTCAATTCTTACAATACGTACATTCTGAATTACAAGAACAAAAACTATTTATACTACCACCTAATACAAGGAAACAAATATAAAAACAAATACAACTAAGTTTGACTTATTACAAAATAGACTTTGACTTTTAATGAGATTTGACTTTAGCAGCTTTGACTTTCTCAACTTTGACCTTCAGTATTATTGATCTTGTATCCAACAGATTTATGCTTTAACAATCTCCTCCTTTGGATTCAAGATCACTGTTGAAAAATCTAGCAATTCAGTCTTCACTTTAAGCTCTGTCAATACAATCTCCCCTTTTTCTTTAATTGTATTCTTTCCAAAATTTTCTTCAATCAATGAACAATCTCTTCAAAACTTTCACAGAAAAACTTTCAGTCTTTGGAAAGAAATTATCTTCAGAATCAGCTCGAATTGCTTTAGCAGAAAATCTTCAAAGAAAATTTCCTCAAATTTTCCGAAATTCTTTGATCTTCTTTAAATCTTTCCTTTGAACTTTCTGACTTGAACATTTCAGAAAATCAACTCACAAATCTTTATCAGATCTTGATATCATCTCCCACAAACTTCAAAACTTTAATATTTCTTGATACCATCTCCCCCTTTTTGATGATTTGAGCATCTATATCATCAAAACTTTTCTCCAAGAAATGTCATTGACCATTCTGATCTGTCACACTGAGCCTCTGATTCTGTCAATCCTCCAAGATAATCATCTAGATCTTTTCAAATCCAGAGAAATTAAGAACATGTAACTCCTGAATCAACAGATGAATCAGTTAAAATGCCTGTCAGTAACACAAAGTCACTGTGTGTAACGAATACACAATATAAAGGAGCTTTTTGATGTTCACTCCCCCAGGGCTTCCATCCAATCATCGAAATACCACAAAGGCAATTTCTATGAATGTTATGACAAAGAAACAAATTCTTTGTGTGCTCGTGCATGTGTAGAAAGAATTAAGCACAAACAATTGCTTTTCAATAAGGCTCAAAGTTGTGTAAACCACTGAGACAACAATAGATAAACACAGACTCAATGTGCATGATTGAAGTGCGAAGGTGGGGCAAACTTCCTTATTTTTCAATATCCAGATTTTCCAAATGAAAACCAGATAGATTATATGTTGCGTCCCCAGAAAATATGAAACATTTTATTTTTGAGAAGAAAATGAGTAGCTTGTGGGGTTTAGTCAAAAGTTGGCATGGGCTAGTTTCCTGTTTCAATAACGTTCACGAAGAAATGTGAAACATTAGTAATGTGGTTGCCCGGCTCAGAAAGTAGTTGGTGTTTACTCTGATCTCACACCCTCTTTCTTTTAATCATTAAGCGCACTACTAACCAAACTCTCTTTTCCATTTTACCTCATCGCACAACCCACACTCATTTCTTTTTGACTCCTCACACTCAATCTCTATGGATTAACTTCTTGGGTAGAAATCACTGGTTAACGTGATTCCATAGAAGTTCAGATAATTCCTAGCACAAAGAACCCATATTTCTTATAAAAGCATAATGTTGCTCAGATGATTTAACTATAACAGTTAAAGCTCATATACAAATGTCAGACGAATGTATGCTCATAAAATATAATCATGAAAATGTAAGCATTTTTAGACATTGAAATATTTTCAAACAAGTATACTGAATGAATGAACATGAATGCAAAAGACTTGTTTGAAAATCTGACATTGTATGAAAATGATCAGAAATGAAATGATATATCAATCAAAGCTTAAGGTCAAGAATAATGGATATTGTCTATATGAACCAAGATATAGACATTCTTGAAATGACGTTTTGAAATGAAATGACGCTCAAAATTCTTTAAAGTACAAGCGGGGTGTCTTACCATCGAAAAATATATGTTTCAATATGAGACATGGTAAGAACTATTTGAACAAGAAATCAAACCAGTGTGTGTGAATACTTGAAAGTATATGAAAAGACAATACACAAGTATTAATCTTTGGATAACACACGGTTTGTTTATCAATGAAGCACAAAAAAATAAAATGAAAACATTTAAAATCACACTTCCAAATTATAAAACCTATTTAAGAATTGGGAAGTGGTTTGAACATTTAAGAACATTTTTTTTCTATATCTGAAAGTTGTCCTTCTTTCAGATACATTTGAGATTAAGATAAGAAATTTACCTTTTCGCTCAATCTTAATACTCATAAAGTCAGCTGAAGTCAAAAATGATATGATCGTGTCATCCTCTCTCATCTGCATAAGTCTCAAAGTCTAGTCAAAAATTTATTCACAAAGATTTATTCTAAAATAAAAGACATAAAGCAGTAAAACAATTAAAGAACGAGTTCTGATCAGAAATAATCAGAAATCATAGTGTCTTACTCCTTTTGATATTATAAGCTCCCCCTAAAATCATGCATCACAAAAATTTGTCAGTTAAGTAAAATGCAGAAATCAGTTATGCTCCCCCTTAAAATAATGTAGATCATCTAAAATATTCTCTTACTCCCCCTGAGATCATGAGCAAACAATTAAAGTGCAGATATCCTTCAGACATAAAGATAAAGAAAATGATGAAAAATAACAATACGTAACTTTATTATGTAACAACCGATTATGTCTTAAGATTTAACATACCAAGCTTAGACACAAGAAAATTAAATCTCTTTTCATCTAAGGGTTTGGTAAATAAATCTGCAAGTTGATAATCTGTCTTTACAAAATAAAGTTCAATTGTTCCTTTTTCTACATTATCTTTTATAAAATGATACCTGACGTCAATGTGTTTGGTTTTCGTATGCTGGACAGGATTAGCAGATATCGCGATTGCACTCTTCTAGTCACAATAGATTGGAATTTTATCAAACTTGAATCCATAGTCTCGCAGCTGTGTTCGCATCCACAAGAGTTGAGAGCAGCAACTGGCAGCAGCTACATACTATGCTTCAGCAATCGATGTGGAAACGCATAATTGTTTCTTTGATACCCAGCTAACGAGCTTGTCTCCAAGAAATTGAACATGACCTGAAGTACTCTTTCTGTCCAACATGCAACCTGCATGATCTGCATCTGAGTAGGCAGTCAGTTGAAACCCAGTATCCTTAGGATACCACAGACCAAGGTCTACAGTCCCCTTTAGATATCTAAAAATCCGTTTGACAGTAGCCAAATGGTATTCTTTAGGAGCAGCCTGATATCTAGAACATAAACATGTTGAAAACATAATATCTGGCCTACTTGAAGTAAGATACATTAACGAACCAATCATACCTCTATAAGTCCTAACATCAACACTTTTACCCGAAGGATCAGTGCTAATTTTAGTACTTGGTGCCATCGGGGTTCCAATTGGTTTACAATTTTCCATTTTGTATTTCCGAAGAATATCCAAAATGTACTTAGATTGGTTAATGAAAATCCCCGTAGAAAACTGCTTAACTTGTAATCCGAGAAAGAAGTTCTTCTCTCCCATCATACTCATTTGAAAACGTGACACCATGAGGTTAGAAAAGTTTTTGCAAAATTTTGGATTTGTAGAACCAAATATTATATCATCAACATAAATCTGAATAAGAATAATATCATCTTTTTCTTTTTTGATGAATAAAGTGGTATCAATCTTACCTTTGGAGAAACCGGACTTGACCAAGAATTTAGATAAAACGTCATACCATGCTCGAGGTGCTTGTTTTAAACCATAGAGGGCTTTGTCCAAGATGTAGACATGATCTGGCTTATCTGGATTGACGAACCCTTCTGGTTGAGACACGTACACTTCCTCTTTAAGAATGCCATTCAGAAAGGCTGTTTTCACATCCATCTGAAAGACTGTGAAATTCTTATGAGCTGCGTAGGCTAGAAACATGCGGATTGCTTCTATACGCACTACTGGAGCATACGTCTCATTGTAGTCTATGCCTTCCTCTTGCCGGTAACCTTTGGCAACAAGTCTAGCTTTGTTCCTTATGACGATACCATCTTCATCCTTTTTATTCTTGAAAACCCATTTAGTTCCTATCACTGTTTTACCTTCTGGCTTAGGAACTAGTCTCCAAACCTTTAGGGCTTCAAACTGATTGATTTCTTCTTGCATGGCAGATACCCAGTCCGAATCAGCAAGAGCCTCTGATACTCGCGTTGGCTCAATCTTACTGAGGAATGAGTCATGCATACATTGATTAAGAGTCGCTGACCTCGTTTGTACAGGCTTGTTGAGATCTCCAATTACTTGATGTAATGGATGTTCTTTGGTCCAGCGATGCTCATGAGGGAGTGGAGTAGATACTGATTGAACATGATCATCATCTAGAAATCCACTATCAGAATCTTCAGTTTGAATAACAGGAGGGGGTTTTGCAATTGAAGTTTCAGGTGTAGAAGCATCAGTTGGAACAACAGACTGTGGCTGTTGATTAGACATGATATCACAGCCAACTGAAACAGTTACTTCTGGCTCAGCAGTTACTTGTACATCTTCAACTGTAGGAGTAATTGTAGGAATGTGAGTTTCTGACTGAACGGGGAATTCTTGTTCAGTTATGACTTCTGAAGTGACTGGATGATTGCAACTTGTGTCTTCAGACCTGTCAGTCACAATAGATTTAGGTATATTAGAACCTAGAACTCATCATAAAAGAATTCAAATAACAAACCTAAATCAGTTAAATGTGAAGTAGAAGTAGAAGCGTTATTCGAATTTGTCGCTGTAGAAACAGGTTCTGGACTGATCTGCCCAGAACCTAATACTCCAGTGATAACGGGTTCTGAACTAGTTTGATCAGAAGCCATCTATTCATCGAATGTGACATTAAAGCTTTCAACAATTGTATTTGACTTCTTCAGATAAACACGATATGCTGCCGATGTTGAAGAATAACCAATGAAGATACCCTCGTCCGCCTTAGCACTGAATTTATTCAGACTCTCTTTGTCGTTAAGCACAAAACATTTATACCCAAATATGTGAAAATACTTGATTGTTGGTGTTCTGTTGTTGATCAGCTCATATGGAGTCTTTTGAAAACGACGATGTATCATGGAACGATTTTGAGTATGGCATGCAGTCGACACAGCTTCTGCCCACAAGAATAGAGGTAAGTCCGATTGGCTAAGCATAGTCCGAGCGGCCTCGACTAGCGTCCGATTTCGCCTTTCGACTACTCCATTTTGTTCAGGCGTACGAGCAGCAGAGTACTGATGTGATATCCCGACCGATTCGAGATATTCTTCAATTATCTTGT
Source organism: Arctium minus (assembly GCA_954870635.1). Classification (NCBI taxonomy): domain Eukaryota; kingdom Viridiplantae; phylum Streptophyta; class Magnoliopsida; order Asterales; family Asteraceae; genus Arctium; species Arctium minus. Next base: position 16,219,617 of record OX941095.1, read on the forward strand.
TTTTGAACTCTGTGTCGTTGTCCGTTCGAAGAAACTTGCCTTGTCGCTGCATTTTCACCTGGGTCGTCTTTAAGAAAGTAATGAGAACTTTCGGCGTCTCATCTTTTGATCGAAGAAATTTGACCCACGTGTATCTTGAGTAATCGTCCACAATGACCAACACGTATTTCTTTCCTCCCAAACTCTGAGTTCTCATTGGACCACACAAATCCATATGTAACAATTCTAACGGAGAACTAGTGCTTGGTTCAGGCTTCGGTTTATGTGCGACTCTCTTCATCTTACCCTTTTCACATGCTGCGCATAAGTGTTCTCATTCATATTTCAGCTCAGGAAGTCCTTTGACCAATTTCCCACGAACAAGCTTGTTGATATAACAAAAGTTCAAATGAGATAAACGTCTGTGCCAGAGCCAACTTTGTTGCGTTGAAGCTTTTGTCATCAAGCATACTTGATTGTCAATCTGTACTTTGGAAAGATTGATGGTCTAGTGGTTTGTCTTTCGATGTCCACCTAAGAGTTCTGTGCCGTCTTCAGTACGAACTGAGCAACTCTTAGACTTGAAGTTGACCTCTAACCCTTTATCGCAGAATTGACCAATGCTGAATAAGTTGTGCCCTAAGCCTTCAACATAACTCACCTTACTTATCGTTATGTTGTCTTGAATGATGTCACCATATCCCAAGATTGGTGAAAGCTGATCGTTTCCAAATCTGACATTTCCACTGAATTTCTCTGTATAGTTAGACAATAAAGCTTTTTGCCCAGTCATATGCTTGGAACATCCACTGTCCAAGTACCACATATGCCGGGTCTGCAAGAGAAATCAGGAGACAATAACTTTAGGTACCCATTTAAAAACGGGTCCTAACAGATTAGTACAAGATTTTGGTATCCATTTGAAAATGGACCCTCTGTTCTTTTGAAAACCTTAAAAAATATTTGATCTTGAAGAATACACATGATAAGATCCGAACCAATCAGAAGAATTATGAGAGTAAGCAAAATCATTTCTCCGATAATGATAAGATGTAGTAGAAATAGGAGATAATTGAATCAATTGCTTTATTGAATATCGCTTTGTAAGAAGTTACATGGTTTTGTTTATTTGAAGAAAATTGATCAACTATATCAGTATCACTACTAACTGATCTATTACAAGAATTATCAGAAACTGATTCATCTTTCTCATCACCCTTCCTTTTTGGTCGCCATTCAGTTCGAGCTTTCGACCTTTTCTTGCTTATATCTGAAACAAAAGATTTAGATTTATTAGGAAAAGCAGATTTCTGAGACTGAGTTTTCTTTTGTGTACCAGTGTGTTTCTGTTTCTGTAATCACTGTTTCTTATGTTTCTTACCTTGAGAATAATAATCAACAATTATAGAAATCGATTCACCAACTTTAGTTGAAGATTTAGCAGTTTTAAGAACACTTGGTAACACATTTTCATTTATAAGACAAGTAGAATGATCAGGAAGAGAAGCATTGAAGTCAAACATATCAATTTCGTCTATACACCCATCATCAGAATTAAGAAAATCATTTGCAGACTCAAATAAGTCATCAAAATTATCAGACGAAGTTTGAGGTGCCTTAGAAACTTTAGAACACTTTGTAGATGTAGATTGAAAAATTGTGTTCTTTAATACAGTAGAAAATACACTTTGTTGAATATCAACCAAAAGTTTTTCATCAGATAAAACAATTTCCAACTCAACTATTTTGCTTTCAAGAATGAGTGGAGGAACATAAACCTTTGCAACTGCAGGTTTTGCCTTCAACTCAGAAACAGAATAGCTCGCAAAATAGTCATTTGAAAGAACTTTTGGTGTTTCTGAAAGATAACTATCATTTAACTTTGCATAGTTAAATGGTAATTGCATTTTCTTAACATTCATTCTATTTTCAGTTTCTTTGGCCTCAACTTCTTCCGGTAATTTGGTAACAAATTTGGGTTTTAAATGAGTATGTTTACCAGCACAAGCAAGAAAATCAAAATTATATAATGCTGGTTGTTTTCTGATGACTTTCTTTAAGTAATGGGGGTTTTTAAAACCAAGTCCCCATTTTTCCTTAATATCAGCCTCTTCATCAGGTACATTAAAAAAAATGGTTTGATCTGTTTGGCCTCTTGCGTAAAGTTTGGCTTCCAAACCATTTACCTTCTTATTCAAAAGCTTGTTTTCAACCTGCAGTTTATGAACAATTAGTGCAGATTCTTTCTTCTCAAACTCATATTTAGAAACTTTAACTTCAAAATCAGAAATCTTCTTTTCAAAACAATCTACTTGAGATTTAGAATCAGAAGAAGACTTGCGTAAAGAATCAATCAGATCTTTGTTCCCAATAACCGACTTATTGAGTTCAAATATCTTATTGTTTCTTTTAGCAACTCTGTCTTTTTCTTTCTTCAGTTTTAATTGAAGATCATTAAGCTCAACCATCATAGCTTCCATTTTGGTTACAAAATCTTTTTCAGTTAAGTTTAATACCTCATCAGCTGTCTCGTCATCTGATTCATCATACTTGACTTCTTTTCCCATGAGACAAAGATGAGTTGTTTCTTCTTTCTCTTCATCGTCACCTTCGGAATGATCGAGCCAAAATTCGTCCTCAGCCATTAAAGCTACTCCCACTTCTTGTTGTTTTGCCAATAGCAACTTGTTCTGATAGTACTGAGAATTACGAACTTTTGGCTTTCTACAATCTTTTGCAAAATGACCCATCTTGCCACAGTTGTAGCATTTGACTGAATCATTTTCTGGCTTTTCATCAACAGTGTAGTCATTCACATACTTCTTCCTGTCATAAGGTTTCTTCTCAACATATATGTTCTCTTCAATAACAATCAAACAAACAAGATTAAAACACAATGAATTACCTGTTTGATTACTTTGATTTTCACAAGATTACACTTTCTCTCTCTAGAACTCTTTCTCTCTCTAAAACCGTATTCTCTCTCAAATCTCAATTCTTACAATACGTACATTCTGAATTACAAGAACAAAAACTATTTATGCTACCACCTAATACAAGGAAACAAATATAAAAACAAATACAACTAAGTTTGACTTATTACAAAATAGACTTTGACTTTTAATGAGATTTGACTTTAGCAGCTTTGACTTTCTCAACTTTGACCTTCAGTATTATTGATCTTGTATCCAACAGATTTATGCTTTAACAATACCTATTTTCACTACTAACGTATAGATTTTGGAACATTTGATAAGTTTATATCATTTTTCGTTATAATTATTTAGGGGCCGTTTACTTAGCGTTTATCGGTAATAGTCAACACTTTCACTTAATTTACCGAGTAAAGGGATTACCAAAAAAATTGGGTAAATATTGACTGGGGTAGATTTGACTCATGTAAGTGTTGATAAAAATTATTGTTTACCTGTTGCTATGTATTAAGTGTTGACCGAGTAAAAATGACGATTATACTTTTTTGTTGGAGCAATTATTGACCGTAAATTATTTTCTACTAAATGTTTTATAAATATATATTTTTATTAGTATTGATTTATTGTTTGTAATTAATCTTATAATATTTTTATATTTACATTATTATAATATTTTATATTTACATTATTATAGTATTTTAAGTTAAAAAAGGAGAAGAAATGTAATAAGAAGTAGGGGTGCTCAAAACGACCAACCCGATCAACTCAACCCGAAAAAAATCAACCCTACGTAACCCGACATATAATCAATATGAAATTAGGACAACCCGAATCAGTTGGATTGATATTGGGTTAGGTCCAAAGTAATCCGACCAACCCGATAAAAGTTTTAGCGACTTCTCTAAAATTATTTATATTTCTCTTTAATATGTATAAGTTACTAAAAACAATTCGGCATAACGAGCAATAAAACTTATAAGAGAATATTATTGGAAAGTTACATGCAATACCAAAATATTTGATGAACTCGTATATTCTCTTGAATGGTTGATCGTATTTTGAACAAAGAGTTTCTTATTTTTATGTTTTCAGTGTTGTTTTTACTTTGTTCAAACACAACCTGTTAGATCATAAATATGTTGGATACAAGATCACAAAAGTCTGAAGACTGAAAGTCAAAGTTGAAGTCAACTCTCAGCATCAAAGTCAAAGTCAAAGTGAGTGTAATAAAAGTCAAAGTCAACATTGTATTTTTCTATTTTCTAGTGTTGTAAGAGTTTTAATGTTCTGCGCGTTTTCATGTAGTAGTAGCTTGCGCATTTCTTTGTTAGTATAAATAGGTTTTGTTGTGCGTGTAATCTTGTAACAACAGAGATATCATCATGAGAGTTTCAATTAGAGAGAGAAAGTGTATTGAGCGTACTTTGTAATTGAATTCAATTGTGAAATAAATAGTGAGATTTGATGGAATCATTTGTCATCTATTGATCGCATTGTTATCTGGGGATAACAATTGGTATCAGAGCAAATCTTAATTCAGAAAACAAAGGATCGAATTCGAAATTTCTTGATTGATTTTGGACGAACTCGCTATTCATTGTTCAAATTTAAATTTTGAGTTCTAGTGATGTATTTGATCTGATTTTGATATCATTGTAGTTGATTTTAAGTATATAATAGATTTCGTTTGTGTTACATAGGCTAATTCACACTTGTTAGGGTGAATTTTTGAATTTTTCTTGATTTGTTTGTTCGAAGTTTAATACGTACTTCTTTTAGAATCAAATTGTAATTTTCAGTGATTTTAATTGTAATTGATTGATCATAAACTGTTCGAGATGGATTATTGAACAAGTCTGCAAAGTTTCAGATCAATTGAAGAAGGTTTGAATCAATTGTAGTTGAAAATTCGAGTTTTTGAAACTGACAAGTGAAGAACTCGCTAGATCTGAGTTTCGCGCTAGTGAAGAACTCGCAAAGATTTGGGTTTAGTGTGTAAAGTGTAGAACTCGCAAAGCATCTAAGAGAAGTGTTTTGCGCGAAGTCCAAGAACTCGCTAATAGTATCGTGCGGGAAGCTAAAACTCGCACATCACAAGGTGCGAGTTTACACTTCTCATTCGAAGAGTTGTGTGCGAAGTGGTATCTGCGAGAAGTGTTTCTCGTGCGCGTTTGTATTTTGTGCGAAGTTTCTTTGTCAAAATTTTTCTAAGTCTAAAACTCGCAAGCCCTGGTCTTGCGTGTTTGCATTTAGCGAGAACCATATTTTTTGAAATTTTTCTAAGTCTCGATCTCGCAAGCTTTAGCGAGAAGTGTAAAACTCGCACATAGTTGTGTGCGTAAAGCTCTAGAACTCGCACATAGTGGTGTACGAGAACTACGAACTCGCATAAGCTTGGTGCACGAACCTTGGTTCACGCAATCCTTGTCGTGCACGAAGTTCAGTTCACGCAAGCCTTGGTGTGCGCGTTTTTGAAACTCGCACATAGAGTTTTACGCGAAGTTTCTTTATTTCAGTCTTGTGCGTGTTCTGTCCTTGGTGAATATTTCTGATATTATCTGAAATTTAACTGAGTTTGATTTTTGTAGATCAAGTGTGTTTTTCTGAATTTTGGGAATCAGTAAGTAGTGTAGATCAAGATGACTTCCAGAGACGCTCTCTCAATTGACACTGATGTCAAACCTCCTGTTCTATTCAAGGGAGAGAATACGAACATTGGAAGGACCGTTTTCATGATTTTGGTGATCGACAATCAAATGGAGAGAATATTTGGTTATCGATTATAGAAGGTCATATGAAATTTCCTACTGAAGAGATTCCTGATGAGGATAATGAATCAGATGATGATAGAGTTCAGAAGACAAAGATTGTTAAAAAGAATATTTCTCGGTTTACTGAAGAGGAAAAGAACCAATACAAAACAGACAAACAAGCCAAATCTCTACTTTTACAAAGCGTAACTAATGAAGTCTACATCAAAATAGACAACTACAACGAAACTGCCAAATCAATGTGGGATCAGCTACAGAAGATGATGATGGGTTCCAAGGTGGGAAATCAGATGAAAGTGGCAAACTGTATAAACAGTTATGAAAAATTTAAGGCTAAGGAAAATGAGAGCCTTGAAGATACTTATGATCGATTTGTGCTTCTATTGAATGAACTTTCCAAGAATAAAGTTACAAAGAAGCAGATTGAGAACAATGTCAAATTTCTCAATATTCTTCAACCTGAATGGAAGAAGCATACTCGAAGGATGAAACAGATGAAGGATTTAAGTGAGATACCTCTTCATGAAGTGTATGAGACTTTGCGACAAAATGAGGAAGAGGTGGAAGAGAAAAGGGCTGAGAAAAAGAAGACTGAGAATGTGTCAGATCCTATTGCCTTAGTAGCAGGAAAGAAAGAAAAAGAGAAGAAAGAGAAGAAGAATATAGTAATTCCTAGTTCGGATTCTAAGTCTGATTCGGATAGTGATGATGGTGAAAATCTCAAGCAGGCTATGTTACTACTGACCCGAGCTTTTCATAAAAAGTTCTACAAGAAACTGGGGTCAAATTCTCAGAGATATTCTTCTTCTGGATCAAAGAACTACGAATACAAGGGAAAGAGTTGAAGGTAGGAGATTCGAGGAGAAGAGATTTGGAGATAGAAAGCCTGAAAAGAAAAAGAGATATGTGAATGAATATGGATCTGAGAAAAAGACTGAAGAGCTGATTAAGTGCTACAATTGTGGGAAGGTTGGCCATTTTGCAAAAGATTGTCGAAAGCCAATTGTCAGGAATGCTGAATACTACAAGCAGAAGATGTTTCTTGCAACACAAAAGGAAGCTGGGAGAGCCCTGATGGCGGAAGACGAATTTTGGCTAGACCATTCTTAGGATGAACAAGAAGATACAGCACACATGTGCTTGATGGGCAAAGAGGTGAAAGATGCTGATTCTGAAGACGAGACATCTGATGAGGTAATGAACTTATCTGAATCTGATTTTATGACCAAAATGGAAACCATGATGGTCGAACTTCAAGATCTTCAAAAGAAGCTGAAAAAGGAAAAGTGCAGAGTTGAGAAGAAAAATCAAAAGATCTTTGACCTTAACAAAGCAGTTATTGAAAACAAAGATCTGATTGATTCTCTTCGCAAATTTGTTTCTGTTTTTAAAAATGAAAAAGATCGTTTTGAAAGTAAGATTTCTGATTTTAAATCTAAATTGTCTAAGTCTGATTTAGAAAACCAAGAATATGTACTAAAAGCCTACAAATTGCAGGTAGAAAACAAGAGCTTAACAAAGAAGGTAAATGGTTTGGAAGCTAAATTGTACACACGAGGACAAACAGATCAAATCATTTTTCGAAACACCCCTAATGAGGACATTGATGTTAAAGAAAAGTGGGGTCTCGGTTACGAAAACCCTCACTATCTTAAGATAGTCATCAGAAAACAACCAACTTTATATAACTTTAATTTTTTGAATGCTGCTGCTGAATATCCTCATTTGAAACCCAAATTTGTTACCAAATCTTCTGATGAGGTTGAGGTGAAAGAAGATGATAAAAGACAAAATTTAAAGAAAATGCAACTACCATTCTTTTATCAAAAGACTGAATGATAGTTATAGTTCAGATAAACCAAGATCTCTTTCAAATGATTATTTTGCTAGCTATTCTATTTCTGAGATGGAGACAAAACCAGTTAAAGCTAAGATTTATGTACCTCCACTCATTTTAGAAAGCAAAATAATCGAGCTTGAAAATATTTTATCTGATGAAAGAATATTGGCTGATATTGAACAAAATGTATTTACTACTGTTTTAAAGAACACCACTTTAAATGTTGAATCTAAAAAGTGTTCTAAATCTTCTACAACACCTCATACTTCTGAAGTTGATATTATTATTCCCAGATTCTAGTTTCTAAACACAAACAAATCAACAAACAAGATTTATGAATCAATTACCTGTTTGATTAATCTTTCAAATCCAACGATTACAACTTTCTCTCTCTAAAACTCTCTTTCTCTCTCTACAGATTTTCTCTCTCTCTCAGATTCTCAAACAGACAACTGAATACAAAGAATACAAGGTATTTATACATTGACATTATTACAAAAGACTTTGACTTTGATGAGAGTTGACTTTCTTCAGCATTGACTTTCTTGAACTTTGACCTTCAGTCTTCTTGATCTTGTATCCAACATATTTATGTTCTAACAATCTCCCCTTTGGATTCAAGATCATTATTGAAAGATCTAGCAACTCAGTCTTCACTTTAAGCTCTGTCAATACAATCTCCTCTTTTTCTTTGATGGTATTCTTTCCAAAACTGTCTTCAAACGATTAAAAATCTCCCCAAAACTTTCACAATAATACTTTCAGACTTTGGTAAGAAATTATCTTCAGAACCAGCTCGAATTGCTTTAGTAGATAATCTTCAAAGAAAAATTTCCTCAAATCTTCAGAAATTCTTTGATCTTCTTCAAATCTTCAAACTGAGCCGTTGATTCTGTGATCCGTGGCTAAGTATTCATCCAGATCTTTTCAAATCTAGACAAAATAAGAACATGTAACTCCTGAATCAACAAATGAATCAGTTAAAATGCCTGTCAGTAACACAAAGTCACTGTGTGTAACGAATACAAAATATAAAGGAGCTTTTTGATGTTCACTCCCCCAAGGCTTCCATCCAATCATCGAAACACCACAAAGGCAATTTCTATGAATGTAATGACAAGAAAACCAATTCCTTGTGTGTTCGTGCATTTGTAGAAAGAATTAAGCACGAATTATTGCTTTTAATAAGGCTCAACATTGTGTAAACCACTGAGACAACAGTAGATAAACACAGACTCAATGTGCATGATTGAAGTGCGAAGGTGGGGAAGACTTCCATCTTTTTCAATATCCAGATTTTCCAAATGAAAATCAGATAGATTATGTGTTGCGTCCCCAGAAAATATGAAACATTTTCTTTTTGAGAAGAAAATGAGTAGATGGTGGGGTTTTATGAAGAGTTGGCATGGGCTATTTGCCTGTTTCAATAATGTTCACGAAAGAATTGTGAATCATTAGTAATGTGGCTGCCCGGCTCAGAAAGTAGTTGGTGCAGAGTTTGATATTCTTTTACTCTGATCTCTCACCCTCTTTCTTTTTATTATTAAGCTCACATCTAACCAAACTCTCATTTCCATTTTACCTCATCACACAACCCACACTCATTTCTTTTTGACTCCTCACACTCAATCTCTAAGGATTAACTTATTGGGTAGAAATCACTGGTTAACGTGATTTCATAGAAGTTCAGTTAATTCCTAGCACAAAGAACCCATAATTTTCTAAAAGAACGTGTTGCTCATAATGATTTATCTTTATTAGTTAAAGCTCATATACAAATGTCAGATGAATGTATGCTCATAAAATATAATCATGAAGATTTGAGCATTTGAATCATTGAAGTATTTTCAAACAAGTATATTGAATGAATGAACATAAATGCAAAAGACTTGTTTGAAAATCTGACATTGTATGAAAATGATCAGAAATGAATGATAAATCAATTAAGGCTTATGGTCAAGAATAACGGATATAGTCTATATGAAACAAAAATATAGACATTCTTGAACTAAACGCTTCGAAATGAAAATACGCTCAAATTTCTTTGAAATATAAGCGGGGTGTCTTACCATCGAAAATATGTTTCAATATCAGACATGGTAAGAACAATGTGAACAAAAAGTCAAACCGGTATGTGTGAATACTTGAAAGTATAAATAAAAGACAATACACAAGTATTTATCTTTGGAAACACAAGGTTTGTAAGCATTTAAGCACAAATAAAATGAAAACATTTAAAATCACACTTCCAATTCATGAAAAACTGTTTGAGAATCGGGAAGTCGTTTGAACATTTAAGAATATGTTTTCTATATCTGAAAGTTGTCCTTCTTTCAGATACATTTGAGATTAAGATAAGAAATTTATCTTTTCGCTCAATCTTAATTCTCATGAAGTCAAGCTGAAGTCATAAAGATATCATCTTGTCAGCTTCTCTCATCCTGCATAAGTCTCAAAGTCTAGTCAAAGCAAATTTATTCACAAATTTATTTGAAAAAAAATAAAATACATAAAGCAATAAAACGTTGATTGTACGAGTTCTTATCCGAGATAATCAGAAATCATAGTCTTACTCCTTTTGACTTGACTAATATGCATGCTCCCCCTAAAATCAAGCATCATGAACAAAATTTGTCAGTTAAAGAAAAATGCAGAAATTAGTTATGCTCCCCCTCAAAAGAATAATGATCAACTTAAAGTGCATCTCACTCTCCCCCTGAGATCATGAGCAAACAATTAAAGTGCAGATATCTTTCAGAAATAATGATAAAGAAAATGATGAAAAATAACAATACTTAACTTTATTAGTAACAACTGATTATGTCTTAAGATTTAACATACCAAGCTTAGAGACAAGAAAATTAAATCTCTTTTCATCTAAGGGTTTGGTAAATAAATCTGCAAGTTGATAATCTGTTTTTACAAAATAAAGTTCAATTGTTCCTTTTTCTACATTATCTTTAATAAAATGATACCTGACGTCAATGTGTTTGGTTTTCGTATGTTGGACAGGATTAGTAGATATTGCGATTGCACTCTTCGAGTCACAATAGATTGGAATTTTGTCTAACTTGAATCCATAGTCTCATAGCTGTGTTCGCATCCACAGAACTTGAGAGCAGCAACTAGCAGCAACTACGTACTCTGCTTCAGCAGTCGATGTGGAAACGCATAATTGTTTCTTTGATGCCCATCTAACGAACTTGTCTCCAAGAAATTGAACGTGACCAGAAGTACTCTTTCTGTCCAACATGCAACCTGCATGATCTGCATCTAAATAGACAGTCAGTTGAAACCGTGTATCCTTAGGATACCACAAACCAAGATCTGCGGTGCCCTTTAGATATCTAAAAATCCGTTTGACAGCAGCCAAATGGGATTCTTTGGGAGCAACCTGATATCTACAACATAAACATGTTGGAAACATAATATCTGGCCTACTTGAAGTAAGATACATTAACGATCCTATCATACCTCTATAAATTCTAACATCAACACTTTTACCCGAAGGATCAGTGTTAATCTTAGTACCTGGTGCCATCGGGGTTCCAATTGGTTTACAATTTTCCATTTTGTACTTTCGAAGAATGTCTAAAATGTACTTAGATTGGTTAATGAAAATCCCCGTAGAAAACTGTTTAACTTGTAATCCGAGAAAGAAATTCATCTCTCCCATCATACTCATTTGAAAATGTGACACCATGAGGTTAGAAAAGTTTTTGCAAAATTTTGGATTAGTAGAACCAAATATTATATCATCAACATAAATCTGAATAAGAATAATATCAGCTTTTTCCTTTTTGATGAATAATAGTGGTATCAACGTTACCTTTAGAAAAACCGGACTTGACCAAGAATTTAGATAAAACGTCATACCATGCTCGAGGGGCTTGTTTCAAACCGTACAGGGCTTTGTCGAAGATGTAGACGTGATCTGGCTTCTCTGCATTGATGAACCCTTTTGGTTGAGACACATATACTTCCTCTTTAAAAATGCCATTCAGAAAGGCTGTTTTCACATCCATCTGAAAAACTGTGAAATTCTTATTAGCTGCGTAGGCTAGAAACAATGGGATTGCCTCTATATGCGCAACTGGAGCATACGTCTCATCGTAGTCTATGCCTTCCTCTTGCCGGTAACCTTTGGCAACAAGTCTAGCTTTGTTCTTTATGATGATACCATCTTCATCCTTTTTATTCTTGAATACCCATTTAGTTCCTATCACGGTTTTACCTTCTGGTTTTGGAACTAATCTCCAAACCTCTAGGGCTTCAAAATGATTGATCTCTTCTTGCATAGCAGATACCTAGTCCGAATCAGCAAGAGCCTCTGATACTCGCGTGGGTTCAATCTTACTGAGGAATGAGTCATTCATATATTGATTAAGAGTCGCTGACCTAGTTTGTACAGGCTTGTGAAGATCTCCAATTACTTGATGTAAAGGATGCTCTTTGGTCCAGCGATGCTCATGAGGGAGTGGAGTAGATACTGATTGAACATGATCATCATCTAGAAATCCACTATCAGACTCTTCAGTTTGAATAATAAGAGGGGGATTTGCAGTTGAAGTTTCAGGTGCAGAAGCATCAGTTGGAACAACAGACTCTAGCAGTTGAGTAGACAATGTATTACACCCAACTGAAACAGTTACTTCTGCTTAGCAGTTACTTGTACATCTTCAACTGTAGGAGTAGATGTTGAAATGTGAGTTTCTGACTAAACGGGGGATTCAAGTTCAGTTACAACTTCTGAAGTGATTGGATGATTGCAACTTGTGTCTTCAGACCTGTCAGTCACAACAGATTTGGGTACATTAGATCCTAGAAACTCATCATTAAAGAATTCAAATAACAAATCTAAATCAGATAAATGTGAAATTCAAGTAGAAGCGTTATTCGAATTATTCGCTGTAGAAGCAGGTTCTGGACTGATCTGTCCAGAAGCTAATACTCCAGTGATCACGGGTTCTGAACTGAGTTGTTCAGAAGCCATGTCTTCATCAAATGTTACATTGACGCTCTCGACAACTGTCTTTGACTTTTTCACATAAACACGATATGTTGTCGATGTTGAAGAATAACCAATGAAGATACCCTCGTCCGCCTTAGCACTGAATTTATTCAGACTCTCTCTGTCGTTAAGCACAAAACATTTACATCCAAATATGTGAAAATCCTTGATTGTTGGTGTTCTGTTGTTGATCAGCTCATATGGAGTCTTTTGAAAACGGGGGTGTATCATGGACCAATTTTGAGTATGACATGCAGTCGAGACAGCTTCTGCCCACAAAAATAGAGGTAGATCGGATTGACTAAGCATAGTATGAGCGGCCTCGACTAACGTCCGATTTCTCCTTTCGACTACTCCATTTTGTTCAGGCGTACGAGCAGCAGAGTAATGATGTGATATCTCGACGGATTCGAGATATATTCTTCAACTATCTTGTTTTTGAACTCTGTGTCGTTGTCCGTTCGAAGAAACTTGACTTGTCGCTGCATTTTCACCTAGGACGTCTTTAAGAAAGTAAGGAGAACTTCGGGCGTCTCATCTTTTGATCAAAGAAATTTGACCATGTGTATCTTGAGTAATCGTCCACAATGACCAACACATATTTCTTTCCACCCAAACTCTGAGTTCTCATTGGACCACACAAATCCATATGTAACAATTCTAACGGAGAACTAGTGCTTGGTTCAGGCTTCGGTTTATGCGGAGCTCTCTTCATCTTACCCTTCTCACATGCAACACATAAGTGTTCTTTCTCGTATTTCAGCTCAGGAAGTCCTTTTACCAATTTCCCACTAACCAGCTTGTTGATATAACGATAGTTCAGGTGTGATAAACGTCTGTGCCAGAGCCAACTTTGCTGAATTGAAGCTTTTGTCATTAAGCAAACGTGACTGTCATTCTGTACCTTTGAAAGATTGATGGTATAGAGGTTCGTCTTTCGATTTCTGACTAAGAGTTCATTGCCATCTTCCATACGAACCGAACATCTCTTAGCTTTTAAGTTGACCTCTAACCCTTTATCACAGAATTGACCAATGCTAAACAGGTTGTGCCCTAAGCCTTCGACATAACTCACCTTACTGATCGTTATGTTGTCTTGAATGATGTCACCATATCCTAAGATTGGTGAAAGCTGATCGTCTCCAAATCTGACATTTCCACTGAATTTCTCTGTATAATTAGACAATAAAGCTTTTTGCCCAGTCATATGCTTGGAACATCCACTGTCCAAGTACCACATATGTCGGGTCTGTAAGAGAAATCAGGAAACAATAGATTTAGGTACCCATTTAAAAACGGGTCCTAACAGATTAGTACAAGATTTTGGTATCCATTTGAAAATGGACCCTCTTTTCTTTTGAAAACCTTTAAAAATATTTGTTCTTGAAGAATAAACATGATAAGATCCAAACCAATCAGAAGAATTATGAGAATAAGCAAAATCATTTTTCCGATAATGATAAGATTTAGTAGTAATAGGAGATAATTGAATCAATTGCTTTATTGAATATCGCTTGTAAGAAGCAACACGCAAAGCTCGAACTCCACTTCTCGCATCGAAGAACATACGCAAAGCTCACTTTTCGCAACACTCTTGATCCGCAAAGCTCACTTCGCGCAACCCACTCGAAACGCAAAGCTCACTTTGCGCATCCAACTTGAAACGCAAAGTTCACTTTGCGCAACCCTCTTGAAACGCAAAGCTTACTTTGCGCATCTAACGTGATACGCAAACCTCACTTTGCGCATCCCGCTTGATACGCAAACCTTCATTTGCGAACGCAAACCTTGATACGCAAACCTTGATACGCAAACCTCTCTGCTCCAATCTAGACTGGAATTTTCTTCAAAATGACATCCAGAGAAGCCCTTGCAATAGGAACTGACACCAAGCCACCAGTTCTTTTTAAAGGAGAATACGAACAGTGGAAGGATCAGTTTCTGAATTTTATTGACAGACATGAAGTGGGTGAATTCATCAGGAAATCTATAGAAGAAGGGGTTATGAAACCATTTAAGACGACTCACTTGGTTGGAAATGTGCCAACTGAGGTTGACCTTAAGTTTCATGAGCTAGAAGATGATAATCTCAGAAGAGCTAAAGGCGATAGATTAGCTAAGTCATACATTCTACAAGGAATTCCAAATGAAATCTATGTAAAGATTGACAGCTACAAAGCTTCCAGCAAAGAAATGTGGGATCAACTCGAAAAGATGATGCTGGGTTCGAAGGTTGGGAATCAGCTAAAAATCTCTAACTGCCTAAATAATTATGAAGAATTTAGAGACAGGGTGGGAGAAACTTTAGAAGAAACCTATGATAGGTTTGTGACTTTGCTGAACGAACTTAGCAAGAACAAAGTCCACAAATCTCAAATTGAGTTGAACGTCAAATTCCTAAGTATTCTTCAACCGGAATGGAAAAGATTTGCTAGGCAGATGAAACAGATTAAAGATTTGAATGAGATTCCACTTCATGAGGTGTATGAAACCCTCAGACAAAATGAAGAAGAGGTGGATGAAATTCTAGATGAAAAAAGGCAGAAAGGAAAGACAGTTGAAGACACGGTTGCTCTTGTTGTCAGGAAGAAGAAAAACAAGACAATTGTGTATGAATCAGAAGAAGATGAAGGTTATGCAAACTCTGACATGGGTGAAAATGTACAACTGAAGCAAGCAATGATTCTGCTGTCAAATGCTTTTCAGAAAAAGTTCTACACGAAGCCAAGTTCAAACAGTCAGAGATATTCTTCTGGTCCTAACAACTACATCCACAAGGAATGGGTTGAAGGAAGTAGATACGAAGGAAAGAGATTTGAAGGGAAAAGAGCAGAGGAGAGGAAACCTGAAGAGAGAAGATTTCAGTCTGAAGGAAAGAGATTAGAGGAGAGGAAACCAGAAGAGAGAAAGTTTAAAGCTGAAGGATCCAATCAGACAGAACCACCTATGTGCTACAACTGTG
Source organism: Arctium minus (assembly GCA_954870635.1). Classification (NCBI taxonomy): domain Eukaryota; kingdom Viridiplantae; phylum Streptophyta; class Magnoliopsida; order Asterales; family Asteraceae; genus Arctium; species Arctium minus. Next base: position 16,235,113 of record OX941095.1, read on the forward strand.
GCAAATCAGGTCACTATGCCAGAGACTGCCGAAGACCAAAAGTCAGAAACTCCGATTATTACAAGAACAAGATGCTTCTTGCAAACCAACAGGAGGCTGGCAAGGTACTGATGGCTGAGGATGAATACTGGCTTGATCACTCAGATGATGAAGAAGAGGATGAAGAGAAAGATGAAGCCGTCAACATGTGCTTGATGGGAAATATAGAATCAGATGCTGAAGCTGATTCAGATAATGAAGAAGAGGAGGTATGTAATTTATCAGATTCAGATTTCATGAATAAAATGCATGCCATGAGTTTAAAACAAAAAGAGTTAGAATCTAATATTGAGCAAGAAAATGGTGTCATAATTGACAAAAACCAATTGATACAGGAACTTAGCAATGAAATTGCTGAGAAGAAAGTATGTGTTGAGATTTTACATAAAAATAATGACACCAACGCAAAGGAAAAGACAAGAATTCTTAAACAGAATTCTAACCTCAAGTCTCAACTGACAAAAAGTGGGATTGATTTATATGAGCTTACAAATTTGCATTCCTCTTGTACCAAAGAAAACATTTCTTTACTGAGTAAATTAAAAAGTTTGGAAGAGAAGTTATACAAAATGGGTCAAACTGAACAAACTATTCATCTGAACAAACCCAAAGAGGAAATAGAGAGATGGGGAATCGGTTATAAGAATCCTCACTGTCTACAAAAAGGGATGTCTGAAGTGCCAGCACTTTATGACCATCTTTCTATGAAACAAGCTCGAAGAATCCCTGAGTTTAAAACTTTCTGGACTAAACTGTCTGAAGAGAATAAAGCCAACGAAACTGAAAAATGTTTGAAATCATCTAAAGTTCATCTTCCATTTTATTATGCGAAGATGAATAATAGTTATAATGAAAATCCAATATATCAAAAGAAGAAAACTCTTTCAAGTGATTTCTTTCAAAGTTATTCTGAAAAAGAAATGGAGGCGAAGCCTAGTCAAGGTAAACTATATGTCCCTCCTCTCGTTTTAGAAAGTAAAAATTTCTGAACTCGAGAATTCTTTAAAAGATGAAAGACTTCTGATGAATATTGAGCAAAAAGTTTTTTCAACTGTGTTTTCAAATTCTGTTATTTCTAAGGCTTCAAACTCTAAGGATATGTTTGGTTTAGCAAATAAAGAGCTTGATTTTCTGAACTCTAACTGTGGTTTAGATGATTGTTCTGAACAATTTGACTTTATTGCAAAACTTCCTAACCATTCATCTTTTGTTAAGAAATCTTCAAGAGAAACCAGTATGCCTGTTAACAGTGCAAAATCAACGAAAGTTGATAACTCAGTATCTGTGAAAGCTAAAAATGCTAAAGGTAAGAATATATCTCAGCATTCACAGAAACCGAACACTACTTGTAATTCTAAAAAGAAGCATTCGCTTGTTGCTCAAAGGTCTAACTCACCAGTTTCACATGTTTCAGATCTGAACAAGCAAAGGCCAGAAGTAAATTCTCAATGGCAACCCAAACGGAAGCTTGACAAGACTGTTAAATCGTTTAGTAGTGTTAATTGTAATAAGACTTCGCTTAGTAAAGATGTTTTAATTGCTGATATTGTTGTTTTGAACTCAAAACTTGTTGTTTCTTGTAAACAATATACAATGAAGCAATTATTTCAGTTATCTTTATCTGCTAGAAAGTCTTCTATTTATGATAAACATGTTTCTATTTCTTGTCAAGATTCTGAAGATTGGTTTGGCAATTACCATGTGCATTCATCTCATACTAATTATTCACATGCATTTCAAAAGAAAAGAGGACCCAATTTGAAATGGGTACCAAAATCTTCTGCTAACACAGAAGGACCCAAATTCCCGTGGGTACCTAAGGCTAAATCTGTGTTGCAGGCACACAAAGCTTAAAGAGAAATCGACTTCTGATTATGTACAGATCAGGACTCGTTCTTCAAGTCAAAATAGGTGTTTTGAATAATGAAGTTCAAAACCCAAACATCAAAGTCAAAATAGGCTTTTGAACAAATCAGTTCAAGACCCGCACTTCGATAATCAAAGTGAATATTCCAATGTTGTCGTATGAATATCTAAATTTGTAATTTCTCTTATGCAGATCCGTCATATGTGGTACTTGGATAGCGGATGCTCCAAGCATATGACTGGACAAAAAGATATGTTGTCCAATTTTAAAGAGAAATATTGTGGATCAGTCAGATTCGGCAACGACCAGTTTTCTCCAATCATGGGATATGGTGATGTACAACATGACAATGTCACGATCAAGAAGGTGAGCTATGTAGAAGGCTTACGACACAACTTGTTCAGTATAGGCCAGTTTTGTGACAAAGACTTAGAGGTCAACTTCAAAGCCAAGAGATGTTCAGTTCACAATGAAGAAGGCGAAGAACTCTTGGTCGGTACTCGAGAATGAGACCTCTACACAACTAATTTATCAAATGTCCAGACTGACAAACAAGTTTGTCTACTGACGAAAGCCTCGATGCAACAAAGTTGGTTATGGCATCGAAGGCTCTCTCACCTCAACTTCAGGTACATCAACAATCTGGTCAGTGGAAAGCTCTTCAAAGGACTTCCAGAACTCAAATATGAAAGAGAACATCTTTGTGCAGCTTGTGAAAAGGGCAAGATGAAGAGGGCACCTCATAAACCAAAGCCTGAACCAAGTACAAGCGCTCTGTTAGAGTTATTGCGTATGGATCTATGCGGTCTGATGCGAACTCAGAGTCTAGGCGGAAAGAAGTACATACTCGTGATCATGGACGATTACTCGCGATACACATGGGTCAAGTTTCTACGTTCAAAGGATGAGACACCAGATGTCCTCATCACATTCCTAAAGACGACCCAGGTGAATCTGCAAAAACCGGTCAAGTTTCTACGAACAGACAACGGCACAGAGTTCAAGAACAATAAAGTTGAAGAATATCTCGAATCTGTCGGGATTTCATATCAATACTCTGTTGCTCGTACGCCTCAACAAAATGGAGTGGTCGAAAGAAGAAATCGAACGCTAGTCGAGGCTGCTCGTACTATGCTAAGTCAATCAGACTTACGTCTATTTTTGTGGGCAGAAGTTGTATCGACCGCGTGCTACACACAGAATCGCTCCATGGTACATCGAAGATTCAAGAAGACTCCTTATGCGTTAATCAACAACCGAACACCGACAATCAAATATTTCCATATATTTGGGTGTAAGTGTTTCGTTCTAAACGATAGGGAGAGTCTAAATAAGTTCAGTGCTAAGGTGGATGAAAGGATCAACGTCTCATTTGATGAAGAAATGGCTTCCGAACAACAACGTTCAGAACCCGTTATAACAGGAATACTAGCTTCTGGGCAACTCAGTCCAAAACCTGTGTCTCAACAGAATAAATCAGATGAAGCATCAACTTATACTAACCATTTATCTGATTTAGATTTATTATTTGAATTGTTTTATGATGAATTTCTTGGATCTAATGTAAAGAAATCTGTTGTGGTTGACAGGATGGAAGACTTAACGACTACTCATCCAACCAGTTCAGATGTTCCTATTGAATCCAACGCCCCGATTCAACAAGAGATTCCAATTCAAATGCCGACTCCAACAGTTGAAGAAGTGACAAATGATAAAGAGACATAAGTAGCTGAAACAGTAGGAGATACTATTTAGATCAATCTACAGCCAGATCAACCTGTACCTGCTGAGCCTTCTGAACCTGCCCCTTCAACTGAAATCATAATTCCTCCTGAACAAACAGAAGAAGGTACAAGTGGATTTGTAGATGATACAACCGACATACAATGATCTAATCCACTGCCTCATGAACATAAATGGACCAAAGAGCACCCGCTAAGCCATATTATTGGCGATCCATCAAAACCGGTGCAAACTAGGTCAACATCAATGAACATGTGCATGCATGACTCCTTTCTCAGCAAGTTCGAGCCAACACGTGTATCAGAGGCACTTGCTGATCCAGAATGGGTGATCTCAATGCAAGAAGAGCTGAATCAGTTCGATGCACTTCAAGTCTGGAGACTCGTACCAAAGCCTAAAAGTAAAACAATTATAGGTACGAAGTGGGTTTTCAAGATAAAGAAAGACGAAGATGGTACCGTTATCCGAAACAAGGCAAGATTAGTAGCCAAAGGATACAAACAAGAGGAAGGAATCGACTATGACGAGACATATGCTCCTGTGGCGCGATTAGAGGCAATCAGAATGTTTCTAGCCTACGCAACCCACAAGAACTTCACGGTGTTTCAAATGGACGTGAAGACAGCATTCCTGAATGGAATTCTGAAGGAGGAAGTCTACGTCTCTCAGCCAGAAGGTTTTGTCAATCAAGAGAAGCCGAATCACGTTTACATTCTCGACAAAGCACTCTACGGTCTGAAACAAGCACCTCGAGCCTTGTATGATGTCCTTTCCAATGTTCTAGTCAAGTCTGGTTTTTCAAAAGGAACGGTAGATACCACTTTGTTTATCAAAAAGGAAAAAGGCGATATCATTTTAATTCAAATCTATGTAGATGATATTATCTTTGGCTCTACAAATCCGAAGTACTATAAGAATTTGCAAACCTTATGGTGTCTAGATTTCAGATGAACATGATGGGAGAGATGCATTTCTTTCTCGGTTTACAAGTAAAACAATTTTCATCGGGTATTTTTATCAATCAATCAAAATACATTAGGGATATTCTTCGAAAGTTCCAAATGGAAAATTCAAAACTGATTGGTACCCCAATGGCACCAGGTACTAAGATTGGCACCGATCCTTCGGGAAAGGCTGTTGATGTTAGGACTTATCGAGGGATGATAGGTTCTTTAATGTATCTTACTTCAAGTAGGTCAGATATAATGTTCTCCACATGCTTATGTGCACGATATCAGACCAATCCTAAAGAAATCCATATGTCTGTTGTGAAGCGCATATTTAGGTATCTAAATGGCACTACAGATCTTGGTCTGTGGTATCCTAAAGATACTAGTTTTGAACTAACAGCCTACACAGATGCAGATCATGCAGGTTGTATGTTAGACAGGAAGAGCACGTCGGGACATGTACAGTTCCTCGGTGACAAGCTAGTTAGTTGGGCATCGAAGAAGCAACTTTGTGTTTCAACTTCCACGACTGAAGCAGAATATGTAGCTGCTGCTAGCTGCTGTTCTCAAGTCTTATGGATGAGAACTCAATTGTGCGACTACGGTTTCCACTTCAACAAGATCCCGATATACTGTGACTCCAAGAGCATCATCGCAATATCAGCGAATCCTGTTCAACACACCAGGACTAAGCATATAGATGTCAGGTATTATTTTATTAAAGATCATGTTGAAAAAGGAACAATTGAACTTTTCTTTGTAAAAACTGATTATCAACTTGCCAATTTGTTCACCAAACCCTTAGACGAAAAGAGGTTCAACTTTCTTGTCTCTAAGCTTGGTATGCTAAATCTAAAGATTTAATCAGTAGTTACCTATCAAAGTTTTCTAATTGTATACTTTTTCATCATTTTTTCATTTCCGCAAGATATCTGCACTTTTATATACTGTTCATGATCCAAGGGGGAGTATGAGAAGAAATTGACAAATGGTCAATCCTATTTTGAGGGGGAGCTCATGTGATTTCTACATTTACCTTTTATGTCAAATTTTTGTAATGCAAGATTTTAGGGGGAGCTCTTCAAGTCAAAGGAGTTTGGATATGACTTCTGATTATTTCATCAGAACTATACTTTAAAAAATTTTACTGCTTTTTGTCTTTTCAATTTAAGTGAATAAATTTTACTTTGACTTTGACTTAAGACTTTTGCAGAATTTTTGAGAGAAGCTTACAAGTTCATATGTTTATGACTTTAAGCTTAGCTTGATGAGATGGAAGATCATACGTAAAGGTATAATTCCAAATCTTCATCTCATATATGGTTGAAAGAAGGACAACTTTCAATCATAGAAAACATTGTTTTTAATGTTCAAACCACTTCCCGATTTTTTCAACAGATTTTATATTATGGAAGTGTGATTTTAAATGTTTTCAAAATCAATTTTGTGCTTTAACTGAAATAGTTAAACCAATCTGAGCATCACGTGCATCATAGGAAAACAAGAATCATTGTGCTAGGACTTAACACAACTTCAATGGAATCACCTTAACCAGTGATTTCTACCCACGAAGTTAATCCTTAGTGATTGAGTGTGAGAAGCGAAAAGAAATTAGTATGATTAGAGTGAGCAAAATGTTTAAAAGAAAAAGCGTGTGAGAACAGAGTTTAAAGAATATCACAACTCTGCACCAACTTTTTCTGAGTCGGGCAGCCACATTACTAGTGTTTCACAACTCTTTGGTGAACATTATTGAAACAGGCAACTAGCCCACGCCAACTCTTGATCAAACCTCACCAACTACTCATTTTCTTCTCAACAAGAAAGTGTTTCACATTTTTCAAAAAGGGGATGCAGCACATTTGCTATCTGATTTTCATTTGGAAAATCTGGATATTGAAAAGAAGGAAGTCTGCCCCACCTTCGCACTTCAATCATGCACATTGAGTCTGTGTTTAATTTACTGTTGTCTCAGTGGTTTACACAATTTCGAGCCAATAAGCAATCATCAAGTGCTTAATTCTTTCTATCACAAGCACAAACACACAAGGAATTTGTTTCTTTGTCATAACGTTTATAGAAATTACCTTTATGGTGTTTCGATGATTAAATGGAAGCTCTGGAGGAGTCAACATCAAACAACTCCTTTCCAATGTGTATTCGTTACATACAGTGACTTAGTGTTACTGACAGACATGTTAACTGATTCATTAGTTGATTCAGGTGTTACACGACTATTTTGTCTGGATTTGAAAAGATCTGGATGAATATCTTTTGAATTGACAGATCAGAGGCTCCAAGTGGTTGACATTTCTTACCTAAACTTTTGATGAAGTCGTTGCACTTTCCATCAAAAAGGGGGGAGAATGACTACACAAGAAATGGCAAAAATAACATGTTTCAAGAATCACGTCCAACATTGCATCTTCTGAGCTGAACAAGAAGACTGAATTGCAAAAATCATTTAAGTAATGATCTTGATCCAAAGGGGGAGATTGTTAGACCACAGTCTCATTGGATTCAAGATCATCCAAACTGAAGATCGCAATCTGAAGCTAAAGCCGAAACGTCGACTCTCGATATTAAAGTCTATGTCATTTGTAATAAATGTCAATGTAATTATTTGTTATTGTATTAGTTAAGTTAATATCTAGTTTTTTAGATATTAGGTAACTTAGTTAGTTATATTATTTAGTTAGAAATAATATCTAGATATTAAATCTAGATATTATGATAGTGTGTTAGACACACTTTAGATTAGATATTGTGTATCTCTCAACAACTCTCTAACAACCAGATATTATCAAGAACACAAAAACACACACTTAAAGGTGTAAATCAGAGAGAAAACAGAGAACACACAAAATAGCTTGAATCGATCAACCTTGTAACCATTTGTTATAATCAATACAGGTTGGTAATCTTATTGTGTTGTTTCTAAAAAGCTTGATATAAACATTGTTGGACACACAAGGTTTTGTTTATGTGAAGTAAGTTGTTCAACTACATCATTATCACTACTAATTGATCTATTACAAGAGTTATCAGAAACTGATTCAGCTATCTCATCATCCTTCCTTTTTGGTCGCCATTCGGTTCGAGCTTTCGACCTTTTCTTGCTTATATCTGAAACAAATGATTTAGATTTATTAGGAAAAGCAGATTTCTGAGATTGATTTTTCTTTTGTGTACCAGTGTATTTCTGTTTCTGTAATCGTTGTTTCTTATGTTTCTTACCTTGAGCATAGTAATTAGCAGTTACAGAAACTGATTCACTAACCTTAGTTGATGACTCATCAGTTTTAAGAACACTTGGTAACACTTTTCCATTTATAAGACAAGTAGAATGATCAGGAAGAGAAGCATTGAAGTCAAACATATCAATTTCTTCTATGCACCCATCATCAGAATTAAGAAAGTCATTTGCAGACTCAAATAAGTCATCAAAATTATCAGACGAAGTGTGAGGTGCCTTAGAAACTTTAGAACACTTTGTAGATGCAGATTGAAAAACCGTGTTCTTTAATACTGTAGAAAATACACTTTGTTGAATATCAACCAAATTTTTTTCATCAAATAAAACATTTTCAAGCTCAACTATTTTGCTTTCAAGAATGAGTGGAGGAACATAAACCTTTGCAATTGCAGGTTCTGCCTTCATCTCTGAAACAGAATAACTGGCAAAATAGTCGTTTGAAAGAACTTTTGATGTTTCTGAAAGATAACTATCATTTAACTTTGCATAGTTAAATGGTAGTTGCATTTTCTTAACAATCTTTCTATTTTCAGTTTCTTTGGCCTCAACTTCTTCTGGTAATTTGGTAACAAATTTGGGTTTTAAATGAGTATGTTTACCAGCACAAGCAAGAAAATCAAAATTATATAATGCTGGTTGTTTTCTGATGGCTTTCTTTAAGTAATAGGGGTTTTGAAAACCAAGTCCCCATTTTTCCTTAACATCAGCCTCTTCGTTAGGTGCATTGAGAAAAATGGTTGATCTGTTTGGCCTCTTGCATAGAGTTTGGCTTCCAGACCATTTACCTTCTTATTCAAAAGCTTGTTCTCAACCTGCAGTTTATGAACAGTTAGTGCAGATTCTTTCTTTTCAAACTCATACTTAGAAATTTTAACTTCAAAATCAGAAATCTTCTTTTCAAAACAATCTACTTGAAGTTTAGAATCAGACGCAGACTTGCGTAAAGAATCAATTAGATCTTTTGTAGATCCCAGTTTCAGTGCAATCAACAGATATATGAATAATGATGAACAAGATATTGACCACAGCAACTAGTTATATGATTAATATAAACTTCAAAGGGCTAAGGTTTACAGAGAGAATTTCTGATAATCGTATGTAAACCTAACAACTAGTAAACTGAATAATGAATCTCTAGTCAGATAAATGACAACAGAAATAACTTTAAATACATGGACTCGCAGGCCTAATGAGCTTATGGGCTTTAAGGCCCAACAAGCTTACAACTTTAATAACTTGTCATAATCTACCCTGAACTTCTATTTAACTAACAAAGTAGCCCTAACAATCTCCCCCTTTAAATAGAAGTTGATAGTCACGCCAGTTAGAAACAAAAATTTTCCGGAAACCAAAGCTGATCTCAAAATATCTGATTTGCGTTCTATACTCCAGTCGTTCTTCAATAACATTCAGTGCTTTAAGAACAAGTGCTTTGTATGAAAAATCCAGTAATTGAACTCCTTTTTCATCTTGACTCAGCGCACGCTTCAACTTGTCTTTCAAAAACATCAACGTACCATCACAAAATCTGGCAATCTGATCAAAACGGATAAAGCGTAGAACACCGTTATTGTTCACATATGACATACCAAACTCTGGAAACTTTATAACTGTGAATGCAGGTACATTTAGAGCATCAGACGGAACACTCAGATCAGGCTTGAACAGATTAATCTTCGGTTGATCACTTTCTAACCCAATCTGAAAATCTTCCACCGAAGCAAGTTTCATTGCGCACTTCATGTATCTTTTCACTGTTTCTAGTGCATCAATGACTTCTCCGGGTCTGACGGTTCTGGTCTTTAAGTCACGTAATATGTACAGCAGATCTTGTGGCTCCAGACATGGAAAATCAGCATCAGAAAAGCAGTATTGTTGACCATCTTCTCTAGTAACCATAAAGTCCGTATACTTAACCTTCATGAAGTAGGCAGGTATAATCTTATCAACTGATACAATCCTGAGCTTTGTCTTGGAGTACTTGTGCTGGAACTTTCTGTACACGAACACAAGTTCACGCTGTTTTTCTTTATTTTTCACTGACTGTAGACCATGGATAACGACTTCATCATACTTTCTGATCCAGTGGGCAAAGATCTTTTTCTGACTTTCTTCGAGGAAAGGAACTTTGATTCGGACTCTTTCCCACTTGGATGGACGAACTGGAGTAGTTCTAACTGGTTCTCTAACTGGTTCTCTAACTGGTGAAGCTGTAGGAGATCTCTCGGGAAAAACTGTAGAAGAAAAATCAGGGTGATTAACTGGATAGGTCAATAAAGGAATCACGGCAGAAGACTGATCATCTGGATGTAGTATTTCATCAATTTCTTCTTGCATAACCACCAGAGCTCTTTCAGTATTGGCATATTCTTCTGTCGTGTCCGTCACTTCATACGGATCTAGTATTATTGCCCAATCTTCAGGAACTATCGGAGAACCATCTTCAAATTCCTCAGGCTTTTCAACCGTCGGATAATCGTATAGTATCAAGTCTGTCACCGGTTCCCGTTCCTGTTCCTGTCTCTGTCCCTCTGTTCTTGTACCCGAACCCGTACCCTGTTCAACCTGTTCTGACTCCACTACATGTGTCTCCGGCTCAGATAGACGTTGGCGCTTCTCCCCCTCATGGTGATCAGGATCATCCTGATCATCATGTCGGCGCTTGAGCCGTTCTGCCTGGTTACGGCAGGTATCCTCCACTGCTGAAAGGCGTTCAGTCAAAACAGCTACGGTTTGCTGAAGTGACTGAAGCATAGCTTGCTGGATCTGGAAGGCTTCGGTAGAGACAGTAGGCTGGGGTGTAGGTGGAGTAGGTGTGGATGCTTGAGAACGAAGTAGAGATAGCAAATCGGCATCTTGGATGGGTTCGGTTTGAGATTGGGCTATAAGTTTGGCGAGAAGGATAGATTTGAGTTCAGGTATGGAAAGATCCGTGGCTGATAGAGAAGGTGGAATAGGTGTGGTCTCCGGCTCAATCGCAGGACCTTTGCCTTTGACCATTCGTTTGATGTTGTCCATCTCCTCCCTCATCATAGATTGGACAGCCTTTAGGGCGCCGTCCATGTATTCCCTTGAGACAAACTCATGTGGGGTAACTCCGGGGTCACTTAGACCTCCCGTTGTAGCTACGACTGTTGAAGTCGAGCCGCCTACGTTCACGGTTGGCGTGATGATAGCCGTGGTAGGACTTCCACCCAATCCTTGTAACCAACCCGAAGGTGGGTTTACTATGGATGTTCCGGCCGGGCCACTTAGGCTACCGGCGATAGCCGAAAAAGGAATCTGTGTCCTAGGAATGGCATGAATAACAAGTGGCTCTAGACTCCGTGCATGCAAAGAAGGCGAGAACGGGGGCAGCTGTTCTCTTGTTTCAATATCGGCACCCTCCAAGTGAGAGCCCGATAGCGTATGTGCTAAATCCCCGTGAGTTTGTGAAACCACCATCTGTTGAGAGATGGTGGAGTGGCTTGGTGGGGCGTGCAAGTGCGCCGCTAGGTCCACGGCGGCTTCTTCAATACCCAGTCCCAACACATGAGACTGGATAGCAGATGTGGCTACCTGGCTAGATGTGGCTGGGGGGGATACAACCGAAGATGGTTGTCCCATCACTCGTGTACTCTCAGAATGTAGCTTACTCCGCCTTTCCCTCACACAGCTCACCTCTTGATGTTCAACTAATACTCCCTCCGCTCTCCTTATCTCTCCGGATGGGGGCTGATTATCGTCACCATCAGAGTCAGAAGACTCTTCATTTGATGCCGATGTTGCTGTTTGGGTTTCCTCGGTATCTGAAGTGGCTGATGTTCCTTCAGTAGCAGCGACAGAAGAAGACTGAGCTTGAACGGCTTCAGAAACTGTTGCCTCTTCTGTCGTTTGAGTACCTGTTGTTGGTGGCGGAGAAGGTTGTCTCGAAAAACTCGGTTGGCTCGTTCCAACGGCACTGCCCACGCCAGATCCCCTTACAATAATAGCTCTCGACACACCCTGTCCGGAAGCCTCAGCTGTCCGGACGCTCCTGCCTTTCGTTTGTGGACGCGGACCCTCACGTCGCTCAGGTCTTGCTCCCTGGGCAGGTCCTGCCGGTCCTGGCCGGACCATAGGAGCTGGAATGTTGTGTGTGTGCCTATAAGCTATCACACTCAGTGCCGTGGGACGAACATGGTCTAGTACCCCGACTGGGATTTGTCGGGAGACAACACCTTCCGGATCAGCACGGGAGGGAATCTTGCGCGTTGGATGTTGTGGACACGTCGGGTGGGTAGAGCGGCGTTGTATCTCGGGATACAGGTTCATGTAGTTCCGGATAACGATCTGTAGGAACCGCATGAATGGAATGAAGTTTGATCTGCGAGATGCAGTAGAACGAACTCTCTGTATGAGTTCAAACCAGAGAAAGTCGGCAAAGTCCACGTGGCGATTGAAAGCCACCGCGTGAAAGATGCGAAGAATCGGGGCGCTCGTCTGATCAATGCCCTTCGTTATAGACGAAAGGCACCGATTAATGTATGTGAACAACGTATACCATATTGTTGATAGATGTTTGCGGTTGAAGGTTGATGGAATGCGAAGTTCTGCGCCGTAACCCAAAGAGAGAAGATCAGCGCACAGTGTAGCATCAGTGACCATGGGATCAAAGGTTTCGCGGCCGGCTACGGATCCGGCGGTCGGTAACCGAAGAAATTGACGGAAAAGATCACATGTGAGAAGCACTGGAGTGTGATCTATTCGTCCTTCAAGATGAAATCCTCCATCGGCCTCTAACGCATGGAGAGAATGCCAGAACTGCTGTAAGTATAGAATTGGTACGGTTGCAGTTTCCGTTAGAGCATAGGCGATTGGATGGCCCCTGAGTATCTCGATGATGACCTGATGTTGAATAGCAGGTTGGGTTACATCGAGATGGTAGTTATTGGCTGTAAGAGGAAGGAACTGATCCTCGGGAATCAGTTCCGCATCTGCGATTGGATCAATCGCTGGTGGCTGGTTTTGTGCCATTGTACCTGTGAAGAATGAATTGATTAGTACGCAGGTTTAGAATAAGATAATAGCCGTTGGAGTTATACAGTCATGATTTAAATCACAACGGATAGTAACTCCAAAAATTGGAAGAACACAACCCTATTCGAGAATTAGGGTCAGTCACCAAGGCACCAAGAAACTGCACCAGCACAAATAACCACCAAGATCACCTCATAAACAAGCTATTGAAAAGATATAACAATAAGCACATTAGAAATTGGATTCGACCGGATAAGATTGAACCGGGGTTCGACTAAGACCGGATAAGTGTATGATCGGAGTAGGCATTCGACCGGAGGTCAATTAGACCGGATAAATGTTCGATCGGATGAGGTGTTCGACCGGAGGTCAATAAGACCGGATAAATGTTCGATCGGATGAGGTCTACGACCGGAGGTCACTAAGACTGGAGACATGTTAAGACCGGGGTTAGGTGAAGACCGGAAATTAGTCGACCGGAGGAGCCATATGACCGGGGGTGCCTTCGACCGGGGGTGCCTTTGACCGGGGCGTAACCTAGATCGGAGTAAACCCCCGGAGAGTCGAAAGGATACCTTAGAGTCGTCGGAGACGACGCCGAAACACACCCAAACTGATAAACCAAAGGAGAATCGATCCAAAAACAGATTTAATCAACAAATAACCCAAAGAACAGCTACCTGATCGATGGAAGATTGAAGGGTCGAGGGTGTTCGGTCGAATAAGGGTTTCGGTCGAGTAGTCCGGGCGAGAGAGAGACGAAGATGAGGAGTGATTCTGAGGGTTTGATCGAATGAGGAAGATTCCCCTTCGACCGGGGTTCTTATACCCCGGAGGGTGTTGGGCTTGGGCCGGGGGGGGGGGTGGGACGGGTAGGCTATGGGCCGAAACAACCAAACAAACAAACCAAAACACAAAACAAAATTAAAAAAAAACAAACCTTAAAAAAAACTTTTTGGAGTTTTCGGAGATATATAAAACTACTTAAAAAATAATTTAAGGGGGAAAAAACTTAAAATAAAAGGACTTAAATAAAAAGACACGAGACCTAGCTCCCCCTCGAATGATTACCATGAGGAGGTCCAAACACAGAACCCTCTTACCTGCTCCCCCTCGAATAGAGGACCCGTGAGACTTACCAACCAACTGACGCTAGTGGTCCTCCTGAACACATTACCGGGTTGTGGATCCACCACCCAAACCACCTTGCACTTTTCAGCAAACAAGAGATAAACTGCACACATAATCACAGAAACAGACATACGAACACAAAAGAAACGGGAAAATACGAAATCTACTTTGTTGATACAGAAGTTCGTAACGGACACAGAGCTGAACGAGTAAAATGCAATATCCAAGGAGTGTGGATAAGAGCAACCAGAGACAAGGCACTGGTGCATTTGTCACAGTCATTCGTTATTGAATGAAACTCGTAGAGAGCTGCGAACGGATCAAACTTTCAGATTTAGCATACCTAGCTTGGACACAAGGTAATTAAATTGTTTTTCGTCCAAGGCTTTGGTAAATAGGTCTGCTAACTGATGCTCTGAATTAACAAAATAGAGTTCGATAGTACCTTTTTCCACGTGATCTTTTATAAAGTGATAACGCACGTCAATGTGCTTCGTCTTCGTGTGCTGGACGGGATTGCTTGATATAGCAATAGCGCTCTTCGAGTCGCAATAGATGGGAATCCTGGAGTAATTAAATCCATAATCTTTGAGCTGGGTGCGCATCTAGATGACTTGCGAGCAGCAACTGGCGGCTGCTACATACTCCGCCTCGGCGGTGGAGGTGGACACGCAGTTTTGCTTCTTGGAAGCCCAGCTTACAAGACGATCGCCCAAGAACTGAACATGACCCGACGTGCTCTTCCGGTCCAGCATGTTTCCAGCGTGGTCAGCGTCCGAGTAGGCTGTCAATTCAAAACCTGTCTCTTTTGGATACCACAAACCAAGATCAGCAGTACCTTTTAAATATCGAAAAATTCGCTTAACCGCAACTAAGTGAGACTCTTTAGGTTTCGACTGAAATCTTGCACACAAGAATGTCGAAAACATAATGTCAGGCCGACTAGCCGTCAAGTACATCAGAGAGCCAATCATACCTCTATAAATAGTAGCATTCACATCCTTACCGTCAGGATCGGAGTGAAGCTTTAGAGTAGTGGACATGGGGGTTTTCATAGATGAAGATTGTTCCATCTGGTATTTCCGAAGAATATCCGAGATGTACTTAGATTGATTAATGAAAATTCCTGATTGTAATTGTTTTACTTGGAGACCCAGGAAAAAATTCATTTGCCCCATCATGCTCATTTGAAAATGTTTACTCATTAAGGCAGAAAAGTTCTGACAATACTTGGGGTTCGTGGAGCCAAAGATTATATCATCAACATAAATTTGTACAAGAATGATATCATTCTTCTCTCTTTTAATAAATAAAGTGGTATCAATTTTACCTTTAGAGAATCCAGACTTGACTAAGAAGGATGATAGTGCATCATACCAGGCTCGTGGCGCTTGCTTAAGACCGTAGAGGGCCTTGTCAAGAAAGTAGACGTAATTCGGATTTTCAGTACTCACGAAGCCTTCGGGTTGCGAGACATAAACTTCCTCCTTGAGCACGCCATTGAGAAACGCGGATTTCACGTCCATTTGAAAGATGATGAAATTCTTGTGAGCGGCGTAGGCGAGGAACATGCGGATCGCTTCAATGCGGGCCACCGGTGCAAATGTCTCATCGTAATCAATTCCTTCTTGCTGGCGATATCCTTTAGCCACTAGACGCGCCTTGTTCCGAACAATGATGCCGTTTTCGTCCTTCTTGTTCTTAAAAATCCATTTAGTCCCGATCACGGTCTTGTTCTTAGGACGGGGAACTAGGCGCCATACTTTGAGGGTCTCAAACTGGTTGAGTTCCTCCTGCATAGCAATTACCCAGTCCGGATCAGTCAGTGCGTCAGAGACAGTGGAAGGTTCGATACGGCTGAGGAACGAGGAAAATAAGCAGTCATTGGCGGTGGTGGATCGAGTTTGAACTGGTGTGGAGGGATCACCAATGATCTGATGAAGAGGATGTGCTCGAGTCCATTTGGTAGTATGTGGATGTGGTTGATATGTCTGATGGGAGGTATCGGAATCCACAT
Organism: Arctium minus; assembly: GCA_954870635.1. Taxonomy (NCBI): domain Eukaryota; kingdom Viridiplantae; phylum Streptophyta; class Magnoliopsida; order Asterales; family Asteraceae; genus Arctium; species Arctium minus. The sequence continues at coordinate 16,251,114 of OX941095.1, forward strand.
GACCACCTGGGGGTAAATCCTGAACTGCCTCGAGGGATGATGGCTTGTGAGGTGTAAGCTTCGTAGTGGGAGTCGAACTAGGAGTAGAGGACGACTCAGCTGGAGATGAAACTATGGAATGTTCCGAGATTGCCGGAGAGGAAGCTTCGAGAACACCTTCGACAGAAGTCGGTGCAGGAAGTTGTACGGAAACATGAGTTGGTTCAGTAGCACCGTCATCAAGAGCTTGAGCAAGAGGGTGTCTATCACTTGAGCTCGGGGAAGCTTGATCATTGGCAGTAGAGGATGGAGCACCAGGCGAGGATGGACCACCCGAGTCGGTAGGGCCCGTGACTTGTGTCACTTCTGGTGCTTGAGCATTATTCCTGTCACATGACGTAGTATTAGACTTAACATTAAATAAGTCAGTATAAAAGAATTCAAACAGTAAATCCAAATCAGAAAGATGTGCTCTTGTCGCATGATGTGGATCCACTGGAGATTGTGTAGCCTCCGTACGAAATTGTCCAGAAGCTAACACACCAGTAAGCGCGGGTTCTGAACTGAGATGTTCAGAAACCATCTCAGGGGCCTCGTCAAAAGTCACGTTTACGCTTTCAACGACGGTCTTCGTCCGTTAGTTGTAGACACGATAGGCTTTTGCGTGCTGAGAGTAGCCGATGAACACTCCTTCATCCGCTTTGGGACTGAATTTGCCAAGATCATCCTTATCATTTAAGACAAAGCAGATGCATCCGAAGGCATGAAAGTAGTTGATGTTCGGAATACGTTTGTTGATGATCTCGTACGGAGTCTTGTTGAACCGCTTGTTAATGATAGACCGATTTTGAGTATAGCAAGCGGTAGCAACAGCTTCTGCCCAAAGAAATAGTGGTAGTTTGGAATGAGATAACATCGTGCGTGCTGCTTCGACTAGAGTTCTGTTTCGACGTTCTACCACTCCATTCTGCTGAGGAGTACGAGCAGCGGAGAAAGTATGCGAGATACCCACTGAAGTGAGATAAGTGGTGAGTAACTGATTCTTGAACTCAGTACCGTTGTCCGTCCTGATGGTTTGAACTACTTGGTTGAGACTGACTTGAATACTTTTCAGAAGAGAGATTATCAAGTCGGGAGTTTCATCCTTGGAACGGAGAAATCGGACCCAAGTGTAACGAGAGAAATCGTCAACCATCACCAGAACATACTTCTTGTGATTTATGCTTTGAACGCGCATCGGTCCACATAAGTCCATGTGGATTAGCTCAAGGGACCGAGAAGTACTCGGAACGGCTTTAGGCTTGTGAGACGCCTTTTTCATCTTCCCCTTTTCGCAGGCAGCGCACAGATGATCTTTTGCAAACTTGAGATCTGGCATACCTTTGACATGTCCCCCGAGCACCAACTTGTTGATGTTCTTGAAGTTCAAGTGCGAGAGACGACGATGCCATAGCCAACTTTGTTCAGTAGATGCTTTTGACAACAAACAGACTTCCTTGTCAGGTTTCAAGGACGAGAGGTCAATCGTATAGAGGTTGGTGCGTCGCGTTCCAGCAAGTATTTCTTTACCATCCTCAGTTCGAACGCTACACTGTTTAGCCTTGAAAGTAACCTCGAGATTCTTGTCGCAGAATTGACCGATACTGAAGAGATTGTGACCGAGACCTTCGACATAGGAGACTTTCTTGATCGTGATGTTATCTTTGACAATATCGCCGTAACCCCTGATGGGAGAGGAGTGATCATTCCCGAAACGTACATTCCCACATAACCTCTCGGTGAAGTTTGTGAGAAGCTCCCTTCTTCCGGTCATGTGTTTGGAGCAGCCTGAATCTAGATACCACACATGACCTTCCTGCAAAACAGGTTATTTCTTTTTAGGTACCCATTCGTAAATGGGTCCTTTGGGGTTAGATTTAACACCCGACTTAGAGACCCGTTTATAATTGGGTCTTTGTCTTTCACGGGAAACATGACTATGAGAATTATTAGTAGCAATATGATATGTACCAAACCAATCAGATGCATAACGGCTATCAACAAAATCATTTGATCCACAATGAGAACAACACAAACAATCATGCGACAGTTGAAGTAATTGCGGAATTGAATAAACTTTTAAAGGAAAAGTTCCATTACAATCAACTAAAGGTTTAGAAATAAACACATCATGGTTGTTATTGTTCTTTCTAGACTTTAACACTGGATCAACTAATTCTGATGTTGCCGAGCTCTCTTTTGACTTCTTAGCTACCCAAGCATATTTCACTTCTTTCCGCCGACCAAACGTATCTGAAATGCCGTTAAACCCATAGTCAGAGGATTTGAAATTTGACGAGTGTGACATTTGAGAGCGACCGTTCTTTTTCTTCTTCTGTGAACGCCGTTTAGATTTAGACTTGGAAGGTTTTGAAGAATTGTTTACAGAAGGTTTTCTCGAGGCAAATGTAGAACATTCACCTTTATAAAATTTAACCGGAGGCTCACATGACTCATTTAAAAAATCAACATGGCTAGGTAGAGAAGGATTAAAATCAAATTGGCTCAAAGTGCTATCTAAACACACCTCAGAATTCAAGAATGCGGAAAATTCAAGTTCCTCATCAGAAAGGACCTTATCACATGAGGACTTCAGAGCATTTGAAGAGTTTGTTGAGTGCAGATCATATGCGGAAGCATTTTTACAATCAGAACACTGATCTGATTTAAGACTTTGAGGCTCTTTTCCTTTATTTGAAATGATCGGTGACGAGTCACCCATAAAAGCTTTGAAGAAAGATGAGTCAGAAGAAGGATAAGAGTTTTCAGACAGAGACGATAACTCTCTTTGGAGAATGGAAGGCTGAGCATGAGAGTCAACCTTGTGAAGTTGCACTTTCAGATTATCTGCTGCCATAGCAGTCAGTTGTGAGTGCAACTTCTTTATTTCTGTCTGGTAATATTCTTTTTCTTCTTTCGACATAGTCTCCTTTTTGTTGGAACTGAGATACTCAATTTGAGATAAAAGACTTTGCTTTTCCTTTTGAAAATTTTCCCTTTCTAGTGCATACGATTCTTCTAGCTGAACAAGTTTCTTTTCTAAAAGCAGAGTTGGAACATAAACCTTGGGAGCTAGAGGTTCCTCCTCAGTTTTAACGGTTTTAGTATCTAGTTCAGCTTGAGAGTAATTATGGAAAAAATCGGATGACAGGAAACGGGGTTTGTCAGTATTATAAGAAGCATTTAAAGTATCATAAACAAAAGGAAATGTCCTTTTAGAAAGAACAGAGTTTTCTCTTCTCAACTTATCTTCAATGTCTTCCTCCTCAGTGGGTGTAGTCCAATGTATCTTATATTCAGGAAAGATTTTGTCTAATCCAAAAAATTCAGATGCATATAAAGTAGGAACTTTGGATAAAGCCTTGTTTAAATAATTAGGGTTATCGTACCCGATACCCGCATTTCCGTACTTTGGTTCTTTTGGTGCGATTAGCTTTAGCGTTTGATCAGATTGACCAAATTTATAAAGTTTCTTTTCAAGCTCTTCTAGCTGATTGGATAACCTTATGTTCTCATTTTTTTAAGCCACGTTTTGATTTAACAAATCAATTTTCTCGGACTCAGACATACGGAGCTTATCGGTCAGGTCATCTACTTTGGTCATTAGATTTTGTGACTCTGTTGAACACCTCACATTTTCTTCTCTTAGATTAGAAATAGTGCACATGTAGCTAGAGATTTCTAAGCTTTGATTTTCCATAAAGTCAGACTGCTTAGTGACACGGTTTTCCAGAGAAGAGATAAGTTGTTCTTTTTCTTTTAACAGAAGCTTGTAAGAGTCAAGTTTGTTCATAGATAGTTGCATCTGATCAAGTAAAGCTTCATGAAAAGGGGTACATACCTGGCAAGGAACATTGTTATCGTCTTCATCAGTAGCAGATGGTGATGAATGGTTGCCCATGAAGCACAGATGAGCTTCAGCATCCTCGGGTTCTTCATCCGACACTTGTAGCCAGTAATCGTCTTCAGCCATTAGAGCTTTACCAGCTTCCTTTTCTTTGGCAAGAAGCAGCTTGGCTCGGTAGTAGTCCGCGTTGCGCACAATTGGCTTGCGACAATCTCTGGCGAAATGACCTAACCGACCACAATTGTAACATTTGATCGGTTCGTCTTTAGGCTTTTCTTCATGTCTCTTGTCAGGCTTCTTACCAGCTTCAAAGCGACTGTTACCTTCAGACTTATCACGATGATCACGATGAGTAGAAACTCTTTGCTTATTGGAAGTCTTGGAGAAAAACTTCCTCTTTTGAAATGCTTGAGTGAGAAACACCATTGCTTCTTTCATCTTGGCAAGTTCTGGATCCGAATCGCTATCGGGATCTTCAGGTTCAGAATCACTCAGCACATGTTCTTTTCCAGATGATCGGCTGACGGATTTGCCTCTTCTCTCAGATACGAGTGCTATTTGATCAGTTGCTGGCTTTTCTTCTGCTTTCCCAATAAGTTCCATCACTTCCTCTTCGTCTTGGAGCAGCATTTCATACAGTTCGTGAAGGTACAGCTTCTCCAAGGTTTGAGTGTGGCGAATATGGGAGACGAACGGTTTCCACTCAGACTGTAAGTTGTTCATAAACTTTATGTTGTTTTCCGTGTTCGTCTTTGTGATCTTATTTTTCTGAAGATCATTTAGAAGCATATTAAACCTTTCGTAGGTTTCCGTCAGCGTTTCACCCTTTCGTGCTTTAAACCCATCATATCTGGTGATACAGTTTGTCACCTTTAGCTGGTTATTGATGTGGCTTCCCATCATCATCTTCTCTATTTGGTCCCACATCTTTTTCGATGAGTCCTTGAAACTATCTATACAAGCATAGATGTCATTCGGTAGACTTTGAAGAAGGTACGATTTTGCCAGCTTTTCTGCCTCGTACATATCCTTTTCTTCCTTAGTAAAATCACCAACAGATTTCCGAATCTGACGCTCTGGCCTTCCTTCAGCTGGGTTTCCCGGTACCACTTTCATTGGCCAATCTTGTGGACCCTCAGTCAGACATTTGTATATATCTTCATAGTTGGATTTTGCTTCTATGAAATTCATAAATCGGTCATGCCACTGAGGGTACTCTCCCCGAAAGAGCACCGGGGGCTTTTGGTCAGAACCGATGGCTAGAGCATCCCTTGAGTTCATCTTTACTTCTTAACTTAAGAGCACTGTAATGATCGTTAGGCAAGCAGAATGATCCAAATACAATAAAATAGAAGAAACACAGAAAACACTTGGTCTAATCAGAAAATCAGGTCAAACAATATCCGGTCGAAGGTATTCCCGGAGCAAGCAGGTATCCGGTCGAAGGACACGTCCGGGGATACACTTATCCGGTCGAATGATACGACCGGGGACACGCGTATCCGGTCGAAGGACACGACCGGAGGAACTCTAATTCGGTCGAATGGACAAGACCGGAGCACTCCTATTCGGTCGAATGGGTAAGACCGGGGAAACTCTATTCGGTCGAAGGAGTTTGACCGGAGCACAAGTGTCCGGTCGAAAGAGGAAGTCCTATTCGGTCGAAAGGACAAGACCGGGGCACAGGTGTCCGGTCTAATACTCAGGTCGAAAGACTTAAATTACGATAACCACAAAATAAGGATAAGATCGATTAACCCCGAAGAACCCGATGAGTTCGACCGAAGAACTCGAAGAGTTTCTGGGATTCGATCGAACCCAAACTCAGATCCTTCGATCCTTTGATCGAAGGAATTCAAAAAAAATATCAAACTAAACAATGACCGGATGAATCACTAAGACCTAATAACTAAGATCGAATTTTAACTTTCCAGAAACAGATTCGATCGGAAACAAAATTCCAGAAAAATAAACACTTCGATCGATAAACACCTTAACTCAGAAAGATCGAAGAACCCAATCTTAGACCGAAAACAAACAACCCAGATCACAAAAACTGATTATCAAATAAGGCACATATTAGCGATTAACACATAAACGAATGATTATAGGGTTTTAGACAAACCTTTTTCTGGATCAAACCTTTTGCCTATCAGCTCTGATACCAATTGTAGATCCCAGTTTCAGTGCAATCAACAGATATATGAATAATGATGAACAAGATATTGACCACAGCAACTAGTTATATGATTAATATAAACTTCAAAGGGCTAAGGTTTACAGAGAGAATTTCTGATAATCGTATGTAAACCTAACAACTAGTAAACTGAATAATGAATCTCTAGTCAGATAAATGACAACAGAAATAACTTTAAATACATGGGCTCGCAGGCCTAATGAGCTTATGGGCTTTAAGGCCCAACAAGCTTACAACTTTAATAACTTGTCATAATCTACCCTGAACTTCTATTTAACTAACAAAGTAGCCCTAACATCTTTGTTCCCAATAACAGACTTATTAAGCTCAAAGATCTTGTTGTTTCTTTTAGCAACTCTGTCTTTTTCTTTCTTCAGTTTTCCTTAAAGATCATTAAGATCAACCATCATAACTTCCTTTTTGGTTATAAAATCTTTTTCAGTTAAGTTTAATACCTCATCAGCTGTCTCGTCATCTGACTCATCATACTTCACTTCTTTTCCGATTAGACAGAGATGAGCAGTTTCTTCCTTCTCTTTGTCATCCTCTTGATCAGAATGATCCAACCAAAATTCGTCCTCAGCCATTAATGTTATGTCTGCTTCTTGTTGTTTGGCCAATAGCAGTTTGTTCTGATAATACTGGGAGTTTCGAACCTTTGGCTTTCTACAATCTTTAGCAAAATGTCCAATCTTGCCATAGTTGTAGCATTTTATTGGATCATTTGCTGGCTTTTCAGCAACAGTGTAATCATTCACAAACTTCTTCTTTTCTTCCGGCTTCCTTTCCAAATACCGGTTCTCTTCATGTCGCTTTCCTTCAACTCTTTCTCGGTGCTCATGGTTCTTAGAGCTGGATCAAGAATATATTTGTGAATTTGATCCCGGCTTCTTGTAGAATTTCTTTTGGAAAGCTCGGGTCAGTAAAAGCATTGCTTGTTTGAGACTTTCTCCATCATCACCATCTGATTCAGATTCTGATTTAGAACTTGTAAGAACTTTCTTCTTTTTCTTCTTCTCTTTCTTTTCTTTCTTCTTCTCTCCGGCCACCAATGCAATAGGATCGGGAACTTTTTCTGCCTTCTTTTTCTCAGCTCTTTTCTCTTCCACTTCTTCTTCATTTTGCCTTAGAGTCTCATAAAGCTCATGTAACGGAATGTCATTGAGATTCTTCATCTGTTTCATCCTACGTGAATGCTTTTTCCACTCTGGTTGTAGGATGCTCAGGAATTTGACATTGTTCTCAAGTTGCTTCTTTTTCACCTTATTCTTTGTCAGTTCATTTAGAAGCAAGACAAACCGTTCATAGGTGTCTTCCAAGCTTTCATTCTCTTTGGCTTTGAATTCTTCATAGCTATTGATGCAGTTAGCCACTTTCATCTGATTCCCTACTTTGGATCCCATCATCATTTTCTGCAACTGATCCCACATCTTCTTAGCATTTGCCTTGTAGCTGTCTATTTTAACATAGATGTCATTCGGGATACTTTGAAGAAGAAGAGATCTTGCTTGCTTATCAGCTTTATATCGGCTTTTCTGTTCCTATGAATATTGACCATACTCTACTGGAACTGTTTTCATCTTCTGTTCTCTTTCCTCAGTACCATCTTCACTATCAGATGAGTCATCATCATGTATTTGAACTGTGATTGGTACCATAGGACCTTCCATGATGGACAAAAGAATATTTTCTCCATTTGTGTGATGGTCCACAAAATCAAGGAATCTGTCTTTCCATTGTTCGTATTCTCCTTTGAACAGTACAGGAGGCTTGATATCAGTGCCAAGGGAAAGAGAATCTTTAGAAGTCATCTTGATTAAACCTGTTTGAAAAATATATGCAATAAGAAACTAGAACTGATCGTTAGTCCAAAATATGAAATCACAAAAATACAAGAAATCTTGAAATAGAAATTCATAAATTTTGATCACAATCAGAATTTTGTCCCCCTCCGCAGACTTAGCACGAGGGTCCCACTACCCGGTTAGCGGGTGGGGTCAAGGGGCAACGCACTTGCGGGGTCGAGGGGCAGCGCCCCTATAGAAAAAAAATTCACTATTAAAGGCCATATTACAGTTTTAAAAATTTCTCAGAAGAAAAAAAAATTCTAAGTAAACCAAGCTTTGCGCGACACTCTGAAGACGCAAACCACAACTTTGCGTGACACTCTAAATACGCAAACCACGCTTTGCGTGATGAACGTCTTACGCAAACCTCACTTTACGTGATGAACTTCTTGTGTGTCGAGTAGCTTTGCGTGATGAGAGACTAACGCAAACCTGACTTTGCGTGTCTAGTTACTTGCTCAAAGCTAACATTGCATGACAAGTTAGTAGCGCAAAGCTATCTTTGCGTGACATGTGAAATACGCAAACATGAACTTCTCTTAAACCACTGATTGCGCAAAGTAGACTTGTCAATCTGAACCCAAACTCCAGCTTTTCGTTTCACGTTGAATACGCAAAGCTCACTTTGCGTTAAACGTTGATTACGCAAATCTTAACTTGCGTTTCTCGTTGAATATGCAAACCTCAATAATGATCACTTGATGAATTTTCTCGATGAATCTTGCGCAAACCTCGGATGAACTTGCGCAAAGTTTGGATCTTGCGCAAACTTCAAAAATCTTTCAAATCTTCACCAAAAACCACTCTAGACCTCGAATTACAGTACGAAAATTTGACAATTTGCTCGCCTAAACATCTAGAACACAATTCTAACAACTAATTTCGATCAAATACACAAAACAATACAAATTGATTTGAATACAGTGCTCTCGACTCGTGAACTTCAAACTCAACAAAAACCAAATTCAAAGATCGATTACAGTGCAATTCTTGAAATTACCTATACGGACTCGATCGATTATGCTATATGAACAAGACCTAATCGATTACAACTTCAGATTCACACTAAAACTCAAAAATTGATCTGACATCGACGAACACAGTTTCGAAATTTCTGTATTTTCTTGATTTCGATCTGGATCTGCTCTGATACCAATTATTATTCCCAGATTCTAGTTTCTAAACACAAACAAATCAACAAACAAGATTTATGAATCAATTACCTGTTTGATTAATCTTTCAAATCCAACGATTACAACTTTCTCTCTCTAAAACTTTCTTTCTCTCTCTACAGATTTTCTCTCTCTCTCAGATTCTCAATCAGACAACTGAATACAACTCCTACTAGAATACAAAGAATACAAGGTATTTATACCCACATCTAAAAACAAGGAAACTAAAATACAAAAACAATACATTGACATTATTACAAAAGACTTTGACTTTGATGAGAGTTGACTTTCTTCAGCTTTGACTTTCTTGAACTTTGACCTTCAGTCTTCTTGATCTTTTATCCAACATATTTATGTTCTAACAGATATTGATGACTTATTTGCGTCTGCAAATGATTTTTTAAATTCTGATGAAGGGTGTGTAAATGAGATTGATATGTTTGACTTCAATGCTCCACTTCTAGATCATTCTACTTTTGTCATTAATGGTCAAGCTTTACCTAGTGTGCATGAAGTTGGTGAATCATCAACTAAGGTTGGTGAATCAGTTTCTGTGAATGCTGATTACTATGCTAAAGGTAAGAAGCAAAAGAAACGGCGCTCACAGAAACAGACTAACACTGGTAAGCTTACAAAAAGACAATCTCAGAAATCTGATTTTCCTAACAGATCTAAATCTTGTGTTTCAGTGAAAATTAAAAGATCTGAAGAAGGAAAGGAATGGCGACCAAAGAGGAAGATCGATGAGAGTTCTGAATCATCTCCTGATATAGATTGTAATAGATATAGTAGTAGTTTTTCTGATGTAGTTGGTAGTGTTGCTTCTAATAAACAAAACAAGCGATATTCAATAAAGCAATTACTCTGATTATCTCATTCTACTACTAAGTCATCTACTTATACGCGGAATGATTTTAGTTCTCACCGATTTTCTAATGATTGGATTGGTACTTATCATGTTTGTCTTTATAAGCCATATGTTTCACAAGTTTTTCAAAAAGTCAGAGGTTCCATTTATAAATGGATACCAAAATCATGTGCTAAACTGAAAGGACCCGTTTTTCAATGGGTACCTAAATCTGTTATTTCCTGATTTCTCTTATGCAGACCCGTCATATGTGGTACTTGGATAGCGGGTGTTCCAAGCATATGACTAGGCAAAAGGATTTATTGTCTAATTATATAGAGAAATTCTATAGAAATGTTCGTTTTGGAAATGACAAATTTTCCACGATTCATGGATATGGTGACGTGATACAAGAGTATGTAATGCAGACCCGTCATATGTGGTACTTGGATAGCGGGTGTTCCAAGCATATGACTGGGCAAAAGGATTTATTGTCTAATTATATAGAGAAATTCTATGGAAATGTTCGTTTTGGAAATGACAAATTTTCCACGATTCATGGATATGGTGACGTGATACAAGAGTATGTAATGCAGACCCGTCATATGTGGTACTTGGATAGCGGGTGTTCCAAGCATATGACTGGGCAAAAGGATTTATTGTCTAATTATATAGAGAAATTCTATGGAAATGTTCGTTTTGGAAATGACAAATTTTCCACGATTCATGGATATGGTGACGTGATACAAGAGTATGTAACAAATAATGAAAGTGAGTTACGTAGAAGGATTAGGGCATAACCTATTCAGTATTGGCCAGTTCTGCGACAAAGGATTAGAGGTAAATTTCAAAGCCAAGAGTTGCTCGGTGCGTACTAAAGATGGCAAAGAACTCTTGGTCGGCACTCTAAAGTCCAAGCTCTACACGATAAATTTGTCAAAGGTCCAGACTGAGAATCAGGTTTGCTTAATGAGAAAAGCCTCGATGCAGCAAAGTTGGCTTTGGCACCGAAGGTTGTCACACCTGAATTTTCGATACATAAACAAGTTGGTCAAAGGCAGATTGGTGAAAGGTCTTCATGAGCTTCGATATGAAAAAGAACATTTGTGTGCAACATGTGAAAAAGGTAAAATGAAGAGGGCAACTCACAAGCCTAAACCCGAACCGAGTACAAGTTCTACAATTGAGTTGTTACACATGGATTTGTGTGGTCCGATGAGAACTCAAAGCATAGGAGGAAAGAAGTATGTTTTGGTGATAGTGGACGATTATTCACGTTACACATGGGTAAAGTTTCTAAGGACTAAAGATGAGACATCTGAAGTACTCATCAACTTTTTGAAGACTACCTAAGTGAACTTACAGAAGACAGTAAAGTTTCTAAGGACTGATAGCGACACAGAGTTTAAGAACAAAACTGTTGAAGATTATCTCGAATCTGTCGGGATAACACATCAATTCTCTGCTGCTCGAACGCCAAAACATAATGGACTAGTCGAACGACGCAATCGAACGATAGTCGAGGCCGCTCGTACTATACTCAGCCAGTCAAATTTACCTCTATTTCTGTGGGCATAAGTTGTCTCTACTGCATGTTATACGCAGAATAGATCCATTATTCACAGACGGTTTGGTAAAACTCCTTATGCATTGATTAATAATCGTACACCAAGTATTAATCATTTCCTATTTTTGGTTGCAGGTGTTCTGTGCTTAATGATAGAGAGAACTTGAATAAGTTTTCACCAAAGGCTGAAGAAGGAATCTTCATTGGATATTCCCAGACATCTGCTGCATATAGGATATACATGAAGATCTCAAAGACTGTTATCGAAAGCGTTAATGTCACATTTGATGAGGAAGTGACTTCTGAACAACACAGTTCAGAACCCGTACTTACCGGAGTGTTAGCTTCTGGACAATTCAGTCCAGAACCTATATCTAAAGAGACTAATTCGGATAAAGCTTCAACTTCTACATCTCATTTATCTGAATTAGATTTGGTTTGAATTTTTCTATGATGAATTTCTAGGATCTAAACTTCCTAAATTTGTTGTGGTTGATAGGTCTGAAGATTCAACGACTAATCATCCAACCACTTCGGACATATCTATTGAACTAGTTCCCCCGGTTCAGAAAGAAGCTCTAGTTCAAATAGTTACTCCTACGGTTGAAGTTGCACCTGAACATGATGAACCAGAAGTTAGTACTTCAGTTGGTTGCACTGTAATGGATAATCAACAAACTGCACAAGCTGACCCAACTGAAACTTCTGTACAAGAGACTTCAATTGCACCCCCGAACAATGCTGAACAAGAAGCTGATAGTGGATACTTAGATGATTTGTATGATCAATCTACATCGAATCCACTTCCTCACGAACACAAGTGGACTAAAGAGCACCCGATAAGCCAAATAGGTCTGCAACAATAAACATGTGTATGCATGATTCCTTTCTGAGCAAGATAGAGCCTACTCGGGTATCTGAAGCTCTAGCTGACTCGGATTGGGTTACTGCCATGCAAGAGGAGCCAAATCAGTTTAATGCTTTGAAAGTCTGGAGACTTGTACCACGTCCTAAAGGAAAATATGTTATTGGTACAAAATGGGTATTCAAAAATAAGATGGATGAAGACGGTATCGTAAATAAAGCACGACTTGTCGCAAAAGGATATAGGCAAGAGGAGGGCATAGATTATGATGAGACTTACGCTCCAGTAGCATGTCTAGAAGCAATCCGTATGTTTCTAGCGTACGCTGCTCATAAAAACTTCACTGTCTACCAGATGGACGTGAAGACTGCCTTTCTGAACAACATTCTTAAGGTGGAAGTATATGTCTCACAACCTGAAGGCTTTGTGAATCCAGATAAACCAGATCATGTCTACATCTTGGATAAAGCACTTTATGGTCTTAAACAAGCGCCTTGAGCCTGGTATGATGTACTATCAAAGTTTTTGGTCAAGTCGGGCTTCAGTAAAGGTAAAATCGATACTACTTTATTCATGAAAAAGGAAAAGGTTGTTATTATTCTTATTCAAATATATGTGGATGACGTTATATTTGGCTCTACAAATTCTAAATTTTGTAAGAATTTTTCAAACCTCATGGTGTCCAGATTTCAAATGAGTATGATGGGAGAGATGAACTTCTTTCTCGGATTACAAGTAAAACAATTTTCTACGGGGATTTTTATAAATCAAGCAAAGTACATTTTTGATATTCTTCGGAAATTCAAAATGGAAACTTGTAAACCAATTGGTACCTCGATGGCACCAGGAACTAAGATCGGCATGGATCCTTCGGGAAAATCTGTCGATGTTAGAACCTATAGAGGAATGATTGGTTCTTTAATGTATTTAATTCAAGTAGGCTAGTTATTATGTTCTCTACATGTTTATGTGCAAGATATCAGGCTAATCCTAAAGAATCCCATATGTCTGCAGTAAAGCGCATATTTAGATATCTGAAGGGGACTGCAGATCTTGGTCTGTGGTATCCTAAAGATACTGGTTTTGAATTGACGGCTTACTCAAATGCAGATCATGCTGGATGTATGTTAGACAGGAAGAGCACATCGGGTCATATACAATTCCTTGGAGATAAACTCGTAAGTTGGGCATCGAAGAAACAACTTTGTGTTTCCACTTCAACGGCTGAGGCAGAGTATGTTGCTGCTGCAAGTTGCTGCTCTCAGGTGTTGTGGATGAGGATGCAACTGCGAGATTATGGCTTCAAATTCGACAAAATCCCAATTTACTGTGACTCTAAAAGCGCCATTTCCATATCCGCAAATCCTGTACAACATACAAAGACAAAACACATAGACGTTAGATATCATTTTATAAAAGACAATGTCGAAAAAGGTACAATAGAACTTTATTTTGTAAACACTGATTATCAGCTTGCTGATTTGTTTACCAAGCCTCTCGATGAAAAGAGATTTAATTTTCTTATCTCGAAACTTGGTATGCTTAATCTCAAGACATAATATGTGATTACCTATTAAAGTTTTTCTTATTGTTATTTTTCTTCATTTCTTTATCTTTATTCTGAAAAAGATATTTGCACTTTAATGTGTGTTCATGTTTTTAGGGGGAGTGAGAGAAGATAAAAAGATGATCTACATCCATTTGAGGGGGAGTTAACCATTATTGCATATATTTGTCACTGACATATTTTTCTAATGCTAAATGCAGGGGGAGTTAGAGAATAAGTAAGGAGTAAGAATTATGACTTCTGATTATTTCAGACCAGAACTCGTACATTCAATGTTTTCCTGCTTTATGTCATTTTATTTTTTCAATAAATGTTGTGAATAAAGTTGCTTTGACGGACTTTGTGACTGATGCAGATTGAGAGGATGCTTACAAGATCATATCTTTATGACTTTAAGTTGACTTCATGAGATCTAAGATGGATCGGAAAGGTTTATTCCTATTCTTAATCTCATATATGGTTGAAAGAAGGACAACTTTCAATCATAGAAAACATGTTTCTTAAATATTCAAATCACTTCTGATTCTTAAACGATTTCATGAATATAGAAGTGTGATTTTAAATGTTTTCATGATATTTGTGCTTTCATGATATATAAACCGTGTGTTTCCAAAGATTAATACTTGTGTATTATCTTGTCTATATATTGTCAAATATTCACACACACCGGTTTTATTTTTTGTTTAATTCGTTCTTACCATGTCTCTAAAATTGAAACAAATTTTTCGATGGTAAGACACCCCGATTGTTATTCAAAGTTTGAGCGTGATTTCATTTTTAAACGTTCTTTCAAGAATGTCTATATTTTTGTTTCGTATAGACAATATCAATTTATGTTGACTTAAGCCTTAATCGATAAATCATTCATATATTGATCTTTTTCATACAATGTCAGATTTTCGAACAAGTTTCTTGTATTCATTTCATTCATTCAATTTTCTTGTTTGAAAAGTCTTCAATGTTTAAAAATGCTCATATCTTCATGATTACATCTATGAGCATACATATATCTGACTTGTATTTCATATTTGTGCTTTAACTGATATATAGTTGAACCAATTTTGAGCAACAATGTGCTTTCATAGGAAAATATGGGTTCATTGTGTAGTACTTAAATGAAACTTCTATGGATTCACGTTAACCAGTGTTTCCTACCCAAGAAGTTAATCCTTAGTGATCGAGTGTGAGGAGTCAAAAAGAAATGAGTGTGGGTTGTGTGACGAGGTAAAATGTGAATGAGAGTTTGGTTAGAAGTGAGCTCAATGTTTAAAAAGAAAGAGGGTGAGAGATCAGAGTAAAAGAATATCAAACTCTGCACCAACTACTTTCTGAGTCGGGCAACCACATTACTATTGTTTCACAATTTTTCGTGAACATTATGGAAACATGCAACTAGCCCATGCCAACTCTTGATAAAAACCCCACCAGCCACTCATTTTCTTCTTTAAAAGAAAGTGTTTCATATTTTGTGGGGACACAACATATAATCTATTTGGTTTTCATTTGGAAAATTTGGATATTGAAAAAGAAGGACGTCTGCCCCACCTTCGCACTTCGATCATGCACATTGAGTCTGTGTTTAATTACTGTTGTCTCAGTGGTTTACACAATGTTGAGCCTTATAAAAAGCAATCATCATGTGTTTAATTCTTTCTAACACTTGCACGAACACACAAGTAATTTGTTTTCTTGTCATAACGTTCATAGAAATTATCCTTTGTGGTGTTTCGATGATTGAATGGAAGTCCTGGGGGAGTGAACATCAAAAAGCTCCTTTCCAATGTGTATTCGTTACACACAGTGACTTTGTGTTACTGACAGGCATATTAACTGATTCATTTGTTGATTCAGGTGTTACACTCTAGTTTGTCTGTATTTGAAAAGATCTAGATGAATATCTTTTTGGATCGATGGAGAATTAGAGGATTAGTTTAAAAGATCAGTGGTCAGATTATATCAAAGACATTTCTTGTTGAACAGTTTTGATGATCAATATGCTCTAATCATCAAAAAGGGGGAGAAGCTAAAGTTTACGAAATGTCTGGAAATTTGTATCAGTTATGGGGAGAAAGAATCAAGAAAAGTTTGTGTCTGAAATGTTATAGATGGGAGAAGATACAAGAAATGAGAGAGTTGATAAAGAAAAGTTCAGAGAATGAAAAAGATTAAAAGACTAAAAGAGAACAGTTCAAAGTTTTCTGAAGATGTGCTGAATTTTACAGAAATTTTCTTTGCTGAAATAGTCTGAGCTAAAATTGAAGATAATTTCTTTCTGAAGTTTGAAAGAGAGTTGGGATAATCTTTGAGAAGATTGTTGAAGAGTTTCTCTACCATCTTTGGGAGAGATTGTTATTTTGTTTGAGGAAATATTTTGGAAAGAATACTGAAGATTCTAAAGATTGCTAAAGTTGATTAAA
Organism: Arctium minus; assembly: GCA_954870635.1. Classification (NCBI taxonomy): domain Eukaryota; kingdom Viridiplantae; phylum Streptophyta; class Magnoliopsida; order Asterales; family Asteraceae; genus Arctium; species Arctium minus. The sequence goes on from OX941095.1 coordinate 16,267,458, forward strand.
GAGAGAAGATTATATTGCAAAATCTTTTTGAGATGATCTTGATCCAAAGGGGGAGATTGTTAGAGCATAAATATTTTAGATACAAGATCATAGAAGTCTGAAGACTGAAAGTCAAAGATGAAGTCAACTCTCAGCATCAAAGTCAAAGTCAGTGTAATAAAAGTCAAAGTCAACATTGTATTTTTCTATTTTCTAGTGTTGTAAGCGTTTTAATGTTCTACGCGTTTTCATGTAGTAGTAGCTTGCGCGTTTCTTTGTTGGTATAAATAGGTTTTGTTGTGCGTGTACTCTTGTAAGAACAGAGATAGAATCATGAGAGTTTCAATTAGAGAGAGAAAGTGTATTGAGCGTACTTTGTAATTGAATTCAATTGTGAAATAAATAGTGAGATTTGATGGAATCATTTGTCATATATTGATAGCATTGTTATCTGGGAATAACACAACCCAACCAAACCGACCAACCCGAACAGGTTAGGTTGGGTTGGGTTGGGTTGCACTTTTGTTTGGGTTGGGTTGGATTGAAAATTTTCAAACAGCCAACACTGGGTTGGATTGTTCAAATGCCTTCAACCCGATCAACCCAACCCGTGAGCACCCCTAATAGGAAGAATAACAGATTGAAAAAATACAACCCCTATTATATGTGCCCTAATTTTCCTCACGTAAACAATGAAAGTGACGAGCACTTAGGCAGTGAGGGTAAAGTGGGATAGTGACTCTAACTCTAGTAAGTAGTTCATTTATCTCTTACCAGATAAAGATGACGGTCAAATATGATATTAAGGTAAGAGGTATTAGGTCACAAATTCAAGCTAACATCAAGATTTGACAATTAAGAACAAAATCTAGAGAGAGAGAGAGAGAGAGTAGAGAGAGAAAGTCACAAGTCGCATATCTCACTTTAATGAATACATGTTACAAGAAACACTCAAGACATTATATATGGTCAAAGATCATATTCACTCACAAGGTAAACACTTTGACTTATACAAGACTTGACTATATTTTACTTTACAGACTTTGACTTTTCTACTTAAATCTTGGATACAACTATACACTAACATTCTTCCCCTTTGTATTCAAGATTTAAAAAAATTTGACATTAGTCATCAGCTCTTGATTCTTCAAACTTTAACTCTCACGGCTTTAAACTTTGTAGCTCAGACAATCTTTAATCTTTGATGCTTTGAAGAATCTTGAAAAGTCTTTCACAATGTCTTTGAAAAGTCATCAAGTCTTGAACAAAAACTTTAAAACTTTTGAAACTTCTTTGTGTCTTTGAAATTTTAAGGAATCTTTCAATGCTCGTATCTTCATCTCTGATTAGTCTTCGGAAAACAAACTTTCATCTGTCTTGAACTTGAAATTCCATAAATTATCTCCTCCATTTTGATAAACTTTCATCAATCTTTTACTTTTCTTCAGAAAGTCTTTCAAATTTTACTCAACCTTTCATATTTGACTTGAAAGTACTTGAATATCTCCCCCTTTTTCTTTAGAAAAATCTCTTCCTATTATGAGGTGAATCCTCTGACAATCTTTAAATTTTCACTTGACTTGAAAATCCATAATTTCTCCCCTTTTTGATGAGTTGTAAGCATCAAAATCATCAAAACCTTTTTCAATTCATTGTCTTTGAAAATTTATCTTCCTCTTTATGATCTACTAACATTCTCCCCCTTTATGATTTACTAACATTCTCCCCTATACACTAACAAGAGGTAGTTTTTTTCTTTGGTAAACAATTCATTACTTACCAAAGTAAGAGTCTCTTACTCAATAAGAGGTGATAATAGAAAAGAAATAGACCTTAAGATTTTAGTCCACTAAGGCACATTTTGATGAAAATAAGATGACTTATTTTTGGAGTAATTGTTTGGATGTACATAAACTACTTGGTTGATAAACTACTTGGAGTAGCTTATGATAAATGATAAACTTTTTGACACTTTTTTCCAATTATTACCCTCATTAACATTAACATTAATATTAATTATTATTATTATAAATAATATTAACTATTAATTATAAATAAATATTAATTATTCATAAATATTAATTTATAATAATTAAAAATTATTAATTAATTTTAATTATACAATAGATATTAATAATAATTGTTAATTACTTATAAATGTTATTAACTATACCAGTTATTTTTTTAATTATTATTCAATATATTTGGATATCAAAAAGCATATGTAACAATTCTAAAAATGTTTATGTAAGTTACATAAAATTAAATTTATACATAGAGTAAGTTTCATTTTTAGTCCTTGTGGTTGTCACACTATCAACTCTAGTCCCTTTTTTAAACTAATTATAATTTTGGTCACTGTAGTTGTCGATATGTTTCACTTTTGATCCTTCTGACTAACTTTTGTTAAAAAAAAGTAAAATACTAATTTAGTCCTTATGGTTTGTCAAAATAAATACCTTTTGTCCTTGCAGTTTTGAAATACAAGATAACCATCATAGTTTGCAAAAACGTCTAGGTTTGGCCCATCCTTTTAACGATCGTTAAAAAATTACGTTAGATGAAAAACATTTTAATATTACATAATATACTATATATAAAACTACACTATCTTATATATAGGGGTTAAATCATGTGGGAACCAAAAAAAGATTGAGAACCATGAGAACCGGTCTAAGACGTAATTTTGTTTTCATCCAATGGAACACCAAAAGCCTTATGGAAGTCTTCAACCCTTGGCGATACCGGAGTGGAAGTGGGAGCATATTACGATGGACTTCATCACAAAAGTACCAAAAACTTTAAGGGGTCACGATACGATTTGGGTAGTGGTCGACCGACTTACTAAGAGTGCACATTTCTTGGCAATGCGAGAGATGCTACCGATGGATAAATTGCCCAAACTTTACATTGGTGAAGTGGTGACAAGACATGGTGTCCCATTATCTATCGTCTCGGATCGGGATAGCCGATTTACTTCTAATTTCTGGGATGGTCTACAAAAGGAGTTGGGTACAAAAGTCAAGTTGAGCACGACCTACCACCCTCAGACGGACGGGTAAAGTGAGAGGACCATTCAAACACTTTAAAAAATTTTGAGGTCGTGTGTTATCGAATTTGGGGGAAGTTGGGATGGCCACTTACCTTTGGTGGAATTCGCCTACAATAATATCTACCACTCGAGCATTGGGATGGCACCGTTCGATGCCTTGTATGCTCGGAAATGTAGGACACCGGTGTGTTGGCTAGAGGCGGGAAAAATATAGTCCGTCGACCCGAAGATAGTGTAAGAGACCACATATATGGTGAAGGAAATATGAGGATGCTTGAAGGCGGCACAAGATCGGCAAAAGAGTTATGCGGTTAAAAAACGTCGACCGATAGGGTTTCAAGTGGGAGACCAGGTTATGCTGAAGGTGTCTCTTTGGAAGGGAATCATCCGATTTGGAAAGCTTGGGGAGCTAAGTCCCCGTTTCCTTGGGCCTTTCACCATTTTGGAGAGGATTGGGCTGCAAGCATATAAGCTAGATTTGCCCTCGAAAATGGATGGAATCCATCCAACCTTTCATGTATGCTACCTACGGAAGTGCCTAGCCGAGGAAGAGAGTGTCATTCCTTTGACGAAAATTCGTGTGGACAACAGAGATCGACGTATGGAAGAGTCAGAAGCAATCTTGGGGAGAAAGACGAAGAAACTATGGCACAAGGAAGTATTAATGGTAAAAGTTCAGTGGAAGCACCACTGAGGTTCAAACGTCACATGGGAAGCCGAAGAGGACATGAATAGGCGATATCCTAAATTGTTCTAATCAAGACGGGATTTCGAGGACAAAATCCTTTGTAACGAGGGGAGGATTGTAACACCGTGATATTAGGTAAGTCCACTTCCTTTTCATTCCATCATTTCTTGTGTCACTTTAAGGATCACTCGTATGATCAAGTCGGGTGATCACGGTTGCGTACTCAAACTTTAAGTTGGATCTTAAAAGCTTCCTAGCCTAGTATGTCGAAACGGGTCAAAGAAACCGAAGTTCTACTCACGAAAGAGAGTGAGTGCGACTATGACAGCGACTGTGCCATATGGGCACTATTGTTATGTCATAGTCTCTCATGGGGGACAACATGAGGTACCACCCCGACGACATTGCCATGCGAGATTGACATGGCATAGTTGCTCGAGGCAAGGTCGCGGTGGTCAGACAGAAGGGGCTGAGACCCCGGCGACATTGACATGTGATAATGCCAGGGCATAGTCGCCCGCGGTCCCATGGGATTTAATGCCCAGCTCGACCAATTCTTTCATTTCGGCACTAAATCAACTTCAAAGAACCGATTTTGAGAGCATTTATGGGCGATTTTCTTCTTCCTACACCCTCTCTTCATTAAATATAAATTTAGGGTTAGTTGGATCTTCAAGTTGAGTTCAAGAGTGTTGTTGGAGCATTTATTGAGGAGTTCAAAGTAAGACCAAGCCTTTCTATCTCAATACTTCATACTCACAACTTCTAGGGTTTGCGACTTTTCTAGGTTTTGGCATTAAAACCTAGATTGTGAGTTCTAAATCCCTTTTTGTTAAAACTACATACATGTTATTGAGTGTTTATTTATTGATTTAATTTACCTTTGGTAGCAATCCTCATTTTGACTAAATGTTCTATATTTTTACACAAGGGAAAGTTATGACATTTGAGTAAGGCTAAAGTGCTACACTTGGTTTACTTAAGATTTAAAAATCTCATTCATGACAAATATTGTTGTTTAAATCTCTCCAAAGAGATACCTAAATAATAAGATTTTGACCTAACATCATAGTTTGGGTTAAATGCTTGGTTCATTGACCAATATATGCTTACATCCTTGATATTGAACTTTATCACATATGAGTTTCTAGTTGTATGGCTTGGCTTTCTATGTGATAAATTGTATGCTTCTTTGGATGATTTTAGATATAATGGGTATATATGCAAGAGTTTCCATTTCGTTATATGTGGTATGTAAACCAAAGGTTGCCTATGATGTCATTAGGGATATGTCCCATGGAACTGTGTGTCGTATGGCCTAATTCGACTAATTGAATGAATCAAGTTGAGTGTTCACTAGGAGGACTTAGTATTGGGTGCCACTGTGCGGGTATGTGCCTAAACCCCCGCCATTTGGGGCAATGCCTTCGTTGTGACCCCGAATGTCTCGGGCCTTTTGGTGTCACTCATGGAAGTTGACACTAAGGTATCTCGACTCTTTGGGTGGAACTTGTTTGATGCTTTGGGTCTCTCCCATTGATTTTAAGTGTAATTCCGAAGTTGAATAAATCAATTATATATTTTATTGTTGGCGACGTGTATCTCAGGTTCTAGCAGCGGTGCCTATAAGAAAGCTTAGGCGGGTTCTAATGTGAGCTTGGGGGAACCGCTTTTGGTGCGCCATTATTGAGAAGACTAACTTGGATTAGAGACGACACCCTTTGGTAATATTATTTCTGCTTTAGAAACTAGATTAGTTAGTTGTCGTTTATTTCCATTAAATTACTTTTGTAATTAAACATGAGTTTATTATTCCCCAATTTTTGGTAGGCTCATTACATGACATTTTATATACCAATCCTTCCGTTTTATTGAAGTTTTTGTTTACTCCAATTTTTGGGGTGTTACAATATGAAACACATACTAACCTTATTTCACCACATGAAATAAATCACCATTTTCATAAATATGTTATTTCATCTAATGAAATCCAAAACATAAGTTCATGTATATCTTAAATCATCACATGAAATGAAACAAAAATTCATTAAAAAAATAATCAGAAAGCCCTTTCTCCCGTTCCGACAAACTTGGCCGTATTGTTGACTGGACCAGATCCAACTACAACAATCCTAATCGTTCCAACAACCGTGAGAATAATCCCTCGACTCTGCTTTTGATTTCACCACTGATAATTCTGTCTGCGGCAGTCTCAATGCTAACGAATATTCATATGGACAGATATATTTTAGGGTTTGTGTTCAACAAAGTAATTACATCTTGAAAACCCATCATACATCGTAAAATAGTAAAGAATAATTGAATACCTGACGGTGGTGAGACCAGAGTTACCACAAAAGACGCAATTAAGTGGAGTAGGGGTATCTCTATAAATCGTCTGATGAAGAGGAACACCTTTTGGATCACCGACGACAGCGTTAGGGGGGGGGGGATTGGCCGGATTGATTGGAATTATTTCCGACGTGGTATTGTGATTGTGGAGGTGTGTAAATAGGAGGAGGAACATAATAGTTGGGATTGTATGGGATCGCCATCACCGGTTCTTCATTCTTTTTCTCCATGGAAGGATCAATTACTCGGATCCAAGTTTGAGAACGCTTTTTTGGGGGTTTATCGAGTTGAATTGAATAAAATGGTGGTGGAGCTTTCAATAATGGAATTGGTGGTGGAAATTTTGTAGTATTTGGAGCGACGATGGAAGGTTTGAAGGCGGGGTTGGATTAAGGTTTTAGAGGAGGTTGGTTTGGGGATTTATGAAGTGGTGGGTATTTGGGAATTGGAATTGGGGGTTTGATGGAGGAGGGGGGTGTTGGCGGTGTGGGGAGGAGAGAAGAGATTAGGGTTTGTAATAGATGCAAAAATTGTCATTTTCGATCGGAGGTGATTTACAGGGTTGATTTATGGTGGTTCATATATTTACAGATGAAAAAAAAACTAATCAAAGATTGGGATGATGAAGAAGGGTGGGTGATGAATTAAAAGCTCAGGAATGCCTTTTCAATTTTAATTTTAATACATATTAAATCATCAAGTTGTAATTTATTTCAAAATTGCCATTGTGTTTAATATCCATAGATTAAAAACAATAAACGGCATAGATCGGTTTTTACGATTCACAATATTTTTTTGGTTCTCATTTGATTAAAGTCATATATATATATATATATATATATATATATATATATATATATATATATAACCACACACAATTATATACAGATTTATATACATATATATATATATATATAATCTTTTAAATATTAATGCTTTAAAAAAATTATTTATAAACTTATTTATTAATATTGACAACCATATCTATTATAATACATAATTCTTTTGTTTTGTTTTATTAAATAGTAGTTGTTAAAATAATGAATTACAATGAAAAGAATTTTGTTTCTTTTGTTAGTTTGATTTGATTTAGGATATATATATATATATATATACACCTTTTGTGAACAAAAATGAAAACTTGTAATTTTTTAAACAATATTTTTTTCAAAAAAATAATATTAACTTCTTTTTTTAGATGTTTTACATACAGATGAAATGAGAGATTTAAATATAGGTTTGCAAAATAAGAATTGAAACGAAATATATTACATTTTTCATGTAACATCTACAATATAATAATAATAATAATAAATACACATAAAACTGGAACACAAAGGTCTCATCACAACCACCAAATATAATATAATTTTTAGGGAATTTAATTAAAATACCTAAACATCAAAAATCAGTACCCAAAATGCCCAAAATCTTAAAGTTTTTGCCAAAATACCCAACAACCCCGTGTTTTTGGGCCGTGTAAATGGGAAAACGCGGGGTTGGTCGTGTATTCAAATAAAACGCGGGGAGAACACGAGGTCTCTAGACTTTGGTCCGCGTATGGTGAAAAAACACGGGGTTACCCCGCGTTTTAATGGTGTAATGCGGGGTTAGGGGCCACGTTTTTCTTGTTTTACACGGGGTTGGGAAATTAGGGTTTCAGGGTCTATTATTTCATGTGTTTTCAACTGTTTTTCACGTTTTTTTTGCATGATTTTACTGTTTTTTTCCACAATTTGGTCTGCTTGTCATACAATAATTGTACCATTGTCATTGAATTTGTGGTTCACATCCATCTTCTCCATTCAATCTTGTCTATAAAGATCAGTAAGATTGCATGCAAATTCGTTCATCACATCCACTTGAATTGCTTCATTTTTCATACTACTGAAAAAATGAGTTCATTTGTTGAAAGAGCTAGGCTCTATTTATGTTTCGATGGTCAATGGGTGCAAAACAACAATGAGTGGGATTATATTGCCTACACAAAGCGTGGTGTATATATTCCAATAATGCTTTCATATAAGAGGTTTATTGATTACACCATGGGAAAGTGTGGAATCGAAGATTCTGCTGCTTGCAAGTTGGTGTTCAGACGTGAAGATGGCTCACTGAAGGAGCTAACCAACGATGATGAAATCCTTGGTTTTATGCAACTTGCAGCCGATTCAGAAAGACCTCTAGAACTTTTTATGTTTGTCGCATCATTGATGTGCGATGATGAAGATGATGACAGAGGTGATGACGAAGATGATGACGGAGGTGATGAGGAAAGTGATGATGAAATCCATGTCGGTGGTAGTCAACTAGAGCCTGATTCTCAATTTCAGGCATCCTACGACACCACACTTTATTCTGATCATGCATATCGTCCTAAAGATTCTTGTCCCGATGTTGTTCCGGAGACGCAACTAGAAGAAGAAGAAACAGAAGAAGAAGACCCAAAAATACGGTTTGTTGGAGTTGCTGATGATGAAACCCATGTTTTCACAACTGGTATATCTGATCTGGACATATCAGATACCGATAATGATGAGGACGAAGAAGAAGAAACATATACCCCTAGCAATAAATCATTTGGTGAGTTAAACGATTATTTTGATATGCCCCCTTCCCTTCCTAACCCGTAGACCTATATACCAGCCTACCAACCCGCACCTTACAATCGCAGTACAAGTATACATAAAGGTCAACTATTTCATACAAAGGAAGAAATGACCATACAGCTCGGAATTAAGTTCTTGCAAGAGGGTTTCGTGTTTAGAGCGAAGAAATCCGACAAAACCAGATACGAGGCTGTCTGTGACCAAAGAAATTGTGAATGGCGTATGTCGGCGAAGTTCGTGGGCCCTATAGGAGGGTTGCTTGCCATTAGAAATCTAAACGACGTACACACTTGTTCGAGGATGCAACTGAATGCCAGCCACCGACAGGCCAACAAAAGGACTTTGAGCCACATACTGAAAGGCAAATTTCTTGACGCTAGTAGGGATTTCGGCCGAAGGACATCGTCAACGATATAAACCAGAATTACGTGGTCAACATTGGTTACCACCAAGGATGGCGTGCGTAATGCAAGGCACTACTATTGGTGAAAGGCACTCCAGAGGAGTCGTACGAATGACTCCCTACGTATTTATATAACTTGGAGTTGAAGAATCCGGGTACACGTACCAGAATAAAGAAGGATTCAAACGGACGTTTCGAGTTGTGTTCGTTGCACTTGGATGTGCAGTACGTATATTCGCACGTCGTATCTTTACATATTATAAATTATAACATTTACAAATAATAATCACGTACGTTTTTTGCAGATCCGGACGTTTTTGACAAATCTACTTCCTGTCCATGTAATAGACGTTGCCCATTTAAAGGGGCCTTACCTGGGTATGATGTTCTTTGCGGTTTCCATGGACGAAAATAACAACATTGTGCACTTGGCTTTCGGAGTAGGCAAGTCCGAGACGGGGGAGGAGTGGGGTTGGTTTCTGAACATGTTGAGAGAATGTATCGGAGCCCCGGAAGGGTTGGTGTTTATGTCCGACAGGGATCCTTTCATAAGCGCCGCAATTTCTGCCGTGTACCCCTCCACCCCTCACGCCCTATGTTGTCGACATTTAGAGATGAACGTGAAAATAGTGGACAAGCGTATTATAACAAACAAGACCACCTACTGGAAGGCATGCAAAACATATACGATTAGGTAGTTTGAGATCTACATGAATGCACTACGATATGAAGTAGATCGTGGAGCACAAGTTATGGACGATGCTGGTAAGGAGAGGTGGTCAAGGGCCTATTTTCCTACACAATGGTATAACATAATGACCTCCAAAAGTGTAGATTCGGTGAATGCACTGTCCCGTTTTGCACGCAGGTTACCGATTGTCGACCTTATGGAGTACTTCCGAGATTTTCAACAAGAGTGGTACAAACTTCGACGGCAAAAGGGAGGTTGATAAACTATGAAATCTTGAACTTATACGTTAGTTGTTTTTTTCGTGTTCTGTATAAATCGTAACACAATTAGCACATATTTTTAGATGAAAAGCGTAATGATCTCACACCAATGGCGGAGGAGATAATTCGCAGAAGGTCGGGAAAGTCTGCGACATGGACGGTAAGAGAGATTGGACATGGTAAGTTCCACGTTCGGGATATCCATTATTACGTAACTGTCGATATGGCCAACCGTGTTTGTGAATGTAATCAATGGCAATATTCTGGTTTATCATGCGGTCATGCCATCGCTGCTGCAAGGAATATGAATCGTAGAGATTGCAGCGATTTGGCTATATCTTACTACAAGTCCAATACTTACCGGTCAACATATCATGAGGTGATCTGTCCTGTTGGACCCCCTCAATCATGGGTTTTTCCACACGTCCCCTTTCCACCATGCTATCCACCGTTAATAACCAAGAGACGTGCGAGGAGACCAAGAAAGAATGATCGACGTCCATCTCGTGGTGAGGATCCGATACACAGAACATGTACTAGGTGTGGAACAGTAGGACATACTCGTGGTGAATGTCCAACTCCTGCCCCTTCAACCGTGCCCAGGAGTAGAGCTTCAAGTAGCCAAAGATTTCGCTCTCAGGGGCCATCGAACCTAGAACCACATGGAACCCTAAGGCATGATAGCATTGACCTTAACATTGACTTCCCTTGATTGTAACGACCTCATCTTGTATGCTAAGTGAACTAGTTTTTATGTTTATTGTTGATTTTATCTACCTTATCGTGGTTGTGAAATTATATTCTGTGTAAAAACTAGTTACACATTAAAGCATCTTTTTATTGAAATCAAAGAGAACGATAAGGTGCATCCATACAACATTAAAGCATCGATAACGTAAACATTAATGCAGAAAAGAAAACATTAAATCATCGTTATGGGTAGATTAACCACCCTTTGAGAAACCACCCTTTGAGAAACCTACTACGGGTAGATTTCCCGGATCCTCTAGATTCAGCCAGCCTTTTTCTTCATCTACTCCTCCATGTCGGTGTAGTTGTCTTTGATTTCTATCACTTCATATTCTAACTTTTTAATAACTTTTTGCTTCTCCCTAACATCGCGCTTCATCATCTCCATGAACTCCTTCTACTCTGCAATAATTGCCTCTTTCACTTTCTGCAATTCCATGTTGCGTAGCCACTTCCTGCTATATTTCGTATCTCCGTATTTGCCTCATCACATGACTCTTTCAACTTTACAGGTTGTACTTGAGACTTTGGTAGACTCAGTCCCTGGTTAGATTGATACCTAGGTGGTGATTCTCCCCCATAAGCAGTGTAGTATGCCTCTTGTGCATTGTCAAACTACTCCCACTCCTGAGGCGTAATTGGTGCATCGTAAGCAGTCATCCCAAATTGTGCCCATTCCTCCATTGTGTCTGGTACTCCCCAGTCAACCCTTGTAGCTCCATCATTTAATTGTTCGATGTAGGCGGAGCATGAAGTGCCAACCCCATTCGCTGACCTTTTCCACCTAGAGCGTGAACCTCCAACCATTAAGTTATGAAAATGTAGAGAATGTTTGTAAATGACGTGGAGGGTAGAAAGGATAGATAAATAGATGTGAATTAGTACTTCACCAAGAGAATCTATTTATAGTCCATGCGAAGATAGGTTCGTGGTCGTTTTTGTGCACATGGTCAAACGATTCCCCTGCAAAGCCTGAAACGATTCTTCTGTAAGGCCTGAAACGATTCTTCTGCAAGGCCTGAAACGATTCCCCTGCAAAGCCTGAAACGATTCCCCAGCAAAGCCTGAAACGATTCTTCTGCAAAGCCTGAAATGATTCATTTTTTGTTGAGCCAATTGCTCTTTGTGGCTATAAATACCCATGTTATATCAACTGTAAAATTCACAACATCAATACACCATTTTGATATCATAAGTCTCCTCTTTCACCAAACAAATGGTTGGAAATGCAACATCTTCAAACCCACCATCTTCACAAATAATGCCCTTGAGACTGAAAAAAGCGATAAAGAAAAGTGAAGCGGAGATTGAACAACTCACTGAAGAGTGGAAGGAAATGATGGCCAAGAAGAACGGACATTTGAGAAGGATCGACGCGGAGAAGGAGGAGGTAAGAAGGTTGAAGAGGGAGATAAAAGAGAAAGAAGACCATATTCGCTACGAAAACGTTCAAGTCAACAAGATTATGCAAGAGTTCGCAGTACTGCAAGCGCAGGTTACCCATAAACAAAATTGGATTGACCAATGTAAATCACTTTATCCTTAGGTGGTGCTTGTGTTTTTAGTTTCGTGTTTGGAGTTTCCTATGTTGGTAGTTTGTACCCGGAGTTTATGTGTTGTCGTTTTGTACTTGTACTTTCTATGCTTTTGTTTCATGAATAAAATCGTCTAATGTATTCTGTGGTTTGATGCGTTTATATTTTTATACTACTACAAAATTATAAATTGATAGAGTTAAAAAACAACCGGTACAAAGTGAACAAGACGACGCGAATCTGTAAGGCCTTTTACTCAAAAAAAATTTATTATATACATCGTGAACCTCGTTTAGGACTATGGGTAGATAAAAAAATAACGCTACGGACTATATAGTAAAAAATAGAAAACAACATAATCGTTTATCTGGACAGCCAACGAGTATAAGGTCTCCACCATGTAATCCCGCCATTCCCTGGCCACATATTCAGTTCCATCTGGTGCAACTATTGGGTGCAATTCTTCAATAAACTTCGATATGTTATGACACACCCACACACTGCAATCCCTAAGGGCCCCCGCCTGTTGTGGTGCATCAGTTTCATAGGTAACCTCCAATTTCTTGCTGGCTTTAATACGAGCCTGCGTGTCATGGATCTTCTTTAACAACTTCGGCAATTCTGTTTTGATGTTCTGAAGGCGGTCTTCCAAGGGCAAGGTGTACCTTTTTGCTAGTAAATTGTCATATATGACGATCTTCATTTCATTGAGGTACAAAACCCCGAGCACCCAATGTTTGTCTACAATGCATATGGGGATGTATACCTGAGATTTTACAATAACACACAAATAGTTAGTAACAAACAAGTTAAACAAAAGTTATGTAAATTAATTTCCATACCCTCTCGAGGCCCTTCCAATCTGGATTGTTTTTATGTCCCAGTCCATTGCACGTTTCGTACACATACCTGTATCCTTGGCCCGACAGGGTAAGCCACTCAAAAAAGTTGTTGTCCATCACCGCCCATCTCGCTTGTGTAGAGTGGGATTATTGGATCATTTTGACCCAAGCGTCGATGTGATATACACAAAATAGAGATTGTTAGACCTGTAATTAGAAATGTAGTTGTTTATATGACTATATTTAAATATTAACCAGATCCTCGAAATCCCCACTACCACCTACACCCAGCAGTTTCATGAAAAAACCGGCATCCATTTGAAGGTCACCATAAAATGGACAAAACAGGTGGGGTAGGTGATTATTGAAACATTTGTCCATGATTTGTGCCGCCGTAAGAAGCATCGATTACCCCGCTGAAGTCATCGTAGTGTTTCTCCCAACCTTTCCCTTTCCCTTTGCCTTCACCCTTGCCTTAGTTTTTTTCGGAGGGACTGGTGTGGTCGAAGGTTGTTGGATATATGGGGAACAAAATGTTGGCCCCGCATTAACGACCCGTCTCGCCCTCTCAAGTGCTACCCGCTCTGCCGCATTTATGGGAATGTCATCTTCTTCGAAGTGGTCTCTGATGATATCATCACCCATCGGAGTTCTCAGCCGCGGCTGGGTGGTGTCAACCCCAACCCCGACCCCATCGAATACGGGATGGAAGTTCCCAAAAAATCTTCCACCAAATCGCTAACGAGGGACGACCCCGACTCCATCATTTGGGGTCTGTAACAGTCTGCATCCGGCATCCCAAACTGGTGACGTAGGTCTTTATAAGAATTTTCAAACGTAATAACAAAAAGAGAACAATAATGAGCACTCGTCGTCACTTACATTTTGCTGGGATGATGGGGTCGTAAAAGGGGCAAATCCTCCCGCTGTCGCCTGTTTGTACCCTGGCGACGTGTAGGTGGGCGTCATACTTGTCATCCCAAACTGGTGACATAGATTATACTGAGCACTCTTAATAAGAATTTTCAAACGTAATAACAAAAATAGAACAATAATGAGCACTCGTCGTCACTTACATTTTGCTGGGATGATAGGGTCGAAAAAGGGGCAAATCCTCTCGCTGCCACATGCGTGTACCTAGGCGACGTGTAGGTGGGTGTCATACTTGCCATCCCAAAATGGTGACATAGATTATAATGAACACTCTTAATAAGATTTTTCAAACGTAATAACGAAACTAGAACTACAATGAGCACTTGTCGTAACTTACACTTTGCTGGAATGATGGGGTCGCAGATGCCACATGCGTGTACCCATGCATGTGCCCAGGCGACATGTAAGTGGGCGCCATACTCGTCGATACCTAATACAAGTATGGAACGTGATATCAATACACAAACCAATATACAAGTATGGGACATAATATCCCCAAATTAAGTTAAACACTAACGTGAGTGTGGCGAAGGTGTGCGGTGAGTGCCTCGAGCTCTCTTATGCGTCTGTCCATGGAGTCCATGTACTCCCACTTGTGTTGGTATGGGTCTAGACTAGGCACCCCATGATAGGAGGAGCTAGGGGGAGCCTGATATCTCGAGCTAGGGGGAGCATGATATCTTGCGCCATCATCATCGTCATCATTGTCATCGTGATCAGGATCTCTATGTCGGGACCTCTTTGTCGGTCGCCTGCCCGCCAAACTTTCAAAAAAGGTGACGCTCCGTTGAAACCAACTCGACTGCTGCTCAACATGAGTAGGCCTAAGTTCCGCGAGCGGCCCATGCCCAACCTAATAAAATTATAAGGCATATAAATCACAATTATTTTTTTAATTACTACAATTAAAAATATAGTAAGAGGGCGTACGTTCAAAACTGAGTTGAAGATCCCAATTCATGCAGACTTATTCGGGACAACATCTCGGTCCCAACTGGTTCCCCTAATCAACCTGTCGGAGCGCTTAGTGAAATTTTGAAGGCAGATAGGAAACATCTCCAGGATCCATACCTAGAATTACACAACATAAACAAGTACGTTAAACCGTAGCCAAAATAGAGATGAATTAATATTAATGTTGTTGTTTTGGTTCTTCTACATGCGTCTGGTGATGGCATAGTGGAGTCCTTTGTATGAGTGTCTCCAGATGTAGCTACCCCACGGATAGTTGTTAAACCTCTCGAAGTCATCGATGGTGCTAAGGACAGTAGAGGAAACCACCAGCCTTAGATCACGACCCATGAACATCACATCCGCCATGACCACCAAGCAAACACACAGCATCCTCATCGGATATCGCCTGCAGGCCATTTCTCATCGTCTGGACGACGGTTTTCAACGTCAAAAGACATGGTACAAGGTTGGGCCAAACCCAACTGACGAAGGACTCATCTGTTAAGGTAGGAAGGGAGGGTGTTGGTCCTAAAAGGAATCCTATTACAATACAAAACTCACGATGACCAAAGTGCATGAGATTCCCACACACGTTGAAATACATTTCATCCGGCTCTACACTCGCAACCTCGACCTCCAACTGTAAAAACATGTAGACTAGGATGGGGTCCTGCCCAATATTGGTAAGTTCGAGCCATGGCCCAAAAGATGTGCGGCCAAAAATTTGGTGTAAATTTTGTGCCCGTTCAGGTGGACACGCTGCAAAAGCATCTCTAGTTTCCTAGACAAAGGCAAGGCGACATTTGAACGACAGATCAGTGTAATCAAAATCATCCTACATAGTAATACAGAGATGTTGTCAATGCACCTACCTTATAACTAAGGAATAAAAGACAACGACTTATGGTTATATTTATTATTTGGGTTTTTTGGCAATGTTAAGGGTGTACATTTTGTTGATTTCGTCTATTGCTTAATTTAAGAAAAAAGAAACCACTCAATCTATTGGACTTCCAGGTAGTAGGGGAATCACGTGGATTTCTTAAATCCCTACAAACCTTAGGGCTATTTACACTCGTTTGACAAAATCCAAATCGATATGTTGTGATTAAAAGGCTTATGCTTATATTTATTATTTCGGATTTTTTCAATGTTAAGGGTGTACATTTTGTAATTTGGTAAATTTAAAAGTCCTCATTTGTAGTGTTAAGTCAGATTTAATAGTAATCATTGTATTTATAGGCTTGGTCTAATATTGTGTTTAGAGGCTTATTCAGTATTGTATTAGCCAAGGGTATTTAAGTCCCTTGTGGCTTTGTGTTTTGTAAGGAACTCACGCATATTCTCAATACATCATACTTTGCGCTTCAAACTCTCTCTCTCTCTACTTTCTCTCTCTAAAGATTTAGTTGATTTTGGGATTATCAATTGGTATCAGAGTTGTTCTAAATTTGAGAGAATTGAGAGAAATTTTTTCGAATTCCGAATTTGTGTTGAATCATAAAATTTGATCGATTTTCTTGATTTTTTCAAGAAAATCTCATTTTTTGATTTTTCATCAAAATTCGGACTGTTTTGTGAACAAATTTCTTTGTATTTTGGTTCGTTGGGTCCGATTTTACTAGTAGAACACTTTTGATTCACATCGATTTGCAATAAATTCTGATTTTAATCGTCAATTTTGAGATTTTTCAATTTTCTGGAAATACCGTTGAACGTACTGTGTGTTTTCAAGATTTCAAGATTTTGTGGTTTTAGATCGAATTATTTGATTCAAATTTGTTAGAAACCTGTTTTAGAACGTGTTTGTGTAAGGAAATTTCATCAAATTCTGTTTTGTAATCGAATTTGGAGGTTTTTCTTGTTTTTCATCGTTTTTGCGCCAGTTCATATGAGTTTGCGCCAGATCTTGATTTTGCGCGAGTTCATATGATTTTGCGCCAGTTCTTACTAACCTGGCGCTAGTTTATCTCAGGTTTTCAAGTTCAGAGTTCTCGCAAAAAGGTTCTTTTGCGCCATCTCTTCATCGAGCAAAGTCAAATTTGCTTCATCCTCATTTCGAGCAAAGTTAAAGTTTACGATAGAAGTTCTTCACGCAAAGAAAAGTTTTCGTCACCTTTGCATAGCGCAAGTAAAGTTTGCGTCACCTTTGTATATCGCAAGTAAAGTTTGCGCCACCTCTTACTCAAGCTTATAAAAGTTCTCGCCATATCATCTAACGCAAAACTCATTTTTGCATCATCTTCTGCTCAAGCAAAGTGAAAGTTCTCATCAACATCATCTCACGCAAATTTAAGTTTGCGCCAGCATGCTTCACGAAAATCTAAGTTTGCATACATTCCACACAAAGTGAAAGTTCTCGCCATCCTCAGTTCGCGCAATTCTAAGTTTCCGCCAGTCATTGCTCGCGCAAAACCTAGTTTGTGCCACCCACTGTTAGCGCGAATCATAGTTTGTGCCAGTTTTTCTGTGTTCAAGACTTAGCATTTTCTGAAGTATTTCATCTATGGATTCTGAAAAGTTTGCGTTTCAAGCTCAGTTCTACAAGAGTGATCTCATGATGTCATTGGGCACAGAAACTCGTCCTCCTGTTCTAGTTGATGAAAATGAGTTTACTCAGTAGCAAGATCGGTTTCTGAATTTCATCGAGCGTCAAAAGAATGGAGATGACATGATGAAGATTTTATCTAAAGGATCTTTTGTACAACCCACTCTGGCTAATGGATTATCAAAACCTACCAAGAGTATACACCCGATGAGTTGGTGCAATACAAAGCCGATCCTGATGTAAAGGCTAATCTGATGCTAGCTTTGCCAAATTCTATCTACAACAGGATTGATTGCTTCAAAAACAATCCTAAACTAATGTGGGCACAACTAGAGAAGATTATGCTTGGGTCTTCAGTTGCAACTCAACTTCGGCATACACGCTACATGAACAACTTTGAAGAATTTAAAGCCAAAGATGGGGAGTTGCTAAAAAGTACTTATGACATATTTTGTGCGGTGATAAATGATCTGAGAAAGATAAAAGTAGAAAAGACTGAGCTGGAAACCAATCTGAAGTTCCTCAATTATTTGAAATCAGAATGGAATAAATCTTGCCATCGCTTGAGGAATGATGTCAGGATTTCTACCATGCAAATCCAAGAGTTGTATGAGATCTTGCTGACAGATGAATGCATAGTTACAGAGAAGAAGGCCAAACTTGACAAGAAGAAAAAGAAAACAGTGGACACGGTTGCACTTCTAAGGAGCCGTCTGGCTAATCAAGCATTATCTGATAATGCTTAAGACGGGGCCACTGAAGATGATGGTAAGGCACTTCAGAAAGCGATGATTATTCTCTCTCAGCACTATCAGAAGAAGTTCCAACCTCGTTCCAGTTCCAACAATCTTCGCTTCAATTCTGGGTCTCAGAATGTCAAAGTGCCCGAGGCTAAGAAACCTGCTGCATGTTTCAACTGTGGAAAGTCGGGTCATCTTGCTAAGGAGTATCGAGTGAAGAAAGTTCGAGATTTGACTTATTATCGGAAGAAACTGGAACTAGTCGAAAAGAGAGAGAGTGGAACTGCTTTGCTAGATGAATAAATTTTTTGGCTAGATCACTCCGATGATGAAGCTGATAATGTTGAGACTGCTCATATGTGCTTCATCGGAGATGATTAGGGTGATGTTGATGATGAAGATTCCACTGATGAAGATGAGGTATTTTCTGAGTTTGATTTCAATTTTATTTCTTCTCAAATGAACATTATTATAACTGCTTTACATGATTTACGCTTGATGTTATTATCTGAAAAGCATTTAAATTCAGAAAAGTTAAATTTGATTGATAAATTACAAATTTCTTTGAAAGATGAAAAATCTATTTTGGCTCATACAAAAGACATCTTTCAAAAGAAATTAAATGATTTAGAAAAATCAAATATGACTTATCTTGATTCTTTGACTGAAATGACCAAATTAAAAGATAATTTTTCAGATAAAATAAATGAGTTGGAAGAAATATTATATCGAATGAATCAATCTGAACAAACTATTTATTTGAATAAACCGAGGAGTTATGAGTCTATAAAAGAAAAATGGGGACTTGGTTTTGAAAATCCTCATTGTTTAAACAATGCTATCGAAAAATCCCGTACTTTATATAAATACGATTATCTAACTCTTGCTAAATATGCTCCTCAATTTAAAATTGATTGGATGAATGAAAAGCATGCGTTAGAAATCGAAAATCAGAAATGGATGAATAATAAGAAAAAGGAAATTTCTTTTGTTTATACAAGCGAAAATGCCAAATATTTTCTTGACAAATCAAAGAAAGGTAGAAAAAGTTTAAATGATATATCTCCCATCAAGTCTTCAGTGTCTGATGATTATGTTGATATATATGCCACTAAATCTGATAAGGAAAATATCTCTTATGATTCTAAGAGATATACTCCTCCATTAGTTTTAGAAGGCAAAATCATTGACCTTGAAGATAAATGGAAGATCAAAATTTTCAAAGAGAAATTGAAACAGATGTAATTCTTTCATTCTTGACTTCAAGTCTTGAATAAAAATTAATTTCTCAAAAACAAGATTTACTTTCTGTTTCTGACCTTTCTTCTGATTTTCAAGTAAACAAAAAGGAATTTCTAAAATCTGAAAAATTTTCTCAAATTTTCTCTGACTCCGAGGAAAGTTCAGATTTATTGTCTGATCAGTTGAGTTTATTAGGTAAAATTGTTTCTTCTGATTCAAATCTTAAATCGAAAATTCTTGATGAATCTTTTACGCTAAATGATGATTATTATAAAACAAAGCGTAAAAGAAGAAGGTCAAAGAAGTCAAAGAAACAAGATACTGTTATTTCTGAAAATTCTAATTCTTCTGATTTGAATATTTCAGATAGGACTTTGAGCACTCATACAAGGCAGATATGGAGGGTCAAGCGGACATCGGATGAATCTGCGACTAGTGAGGATCAAATTGTAGACAAACTTTGTAGAAATGATTCATTTGCTTCTTGTAATAAAATTTTCAAATATTCAATAAAGCAAATGATTCACATTTCAAAAGATGTCCTCCTCTGGTTCAAGTTCAGAACATCATGCTTCGTCCTCTACTGATGATTCTGTTAATTCATCTAATTATTTCTCTCATGCTTTTTATGTTAAATCTAACAAATTTTTCCCCACAAGAACTGCAACTAACAAATATGAACCCAAATACGAGTGGGTTCCAAAACCAATCATTGTTTCTGAGTTGTAGCCACCTAATGTCAAGGGGGAGTAAGAGAAAGATGGCTTCTGAGTACATCAGCTCAGAACCGGTACTTCAATGGACATCGACTTCTATACATGTCAGTCTAGGACTCGTTCTTCAAAGAATTTAGCTTCTGACTAATGAGAAACTGTGAGTGCATCTCTTTAATTCCGCTGCATTTATTTCAGATAATGTTGTCATTCCAGTTTTCTCATATTTTTCAAGAATCTGAGCACGTTCAACTAACTCTTGAATTTGTACAACCCAAATCTTTCATTTGAGACACAAATTCATTATACATTATGTGGAATATAATATTATTGAATTTTATTTTGTTCCAACTAAATGTCAACTTGCCGAAATTTTTTTCAAAAGTTTTAGATGAAAACCGTTTTAATTTTCTGCTTTCAAAACTCGGCATGTTGAATTTAAAAGTTTAAATCTTTATAAATTTTATTCTATAAAGTAAAATATTTACAGATTTTCTTTCTTTTGAATAAAATGTGTGTCTAGGATAAATTTTCAAGTTGCTTTGTTTATATCGAAGTTTTATATGTTCAACTTTCAAGTCTTACAAAAGTCGAAAGGTCAGCAACATGTGAAAGTCCAAGATCTACCAAAACTTAGAGAGAGAAAGTAGAGAGGGAGATAGTTCGCCAAAAGTACACTGATATTCAATATGAGTTCCAAAAGTTACAAAACAAAGGCACCAAAGGGACTTAAATATCCAGGGCCAAAACTAATACAGAAACGCATAGTAAACACAGTTAAGACCTCTGATAATAAATACAATGATTACTATAAAATCAGTCTTAACAATCTCCCCCTTAGTAATCATTGGCGCTCTTCTCTTTGACGAAGTCGATTTAGCCCAAGCAAAACTTCTAAGTGTCTTAAAGTTGAACGGAAGATCAACCTCTCATTAATGATAGTCAATACTTTCTTGAGAAGTTAAATCTCTTCATTCTCGATCTGATACAGTTCACTTCTTGATTCCAAAAAGCTTCTTACAACGGTTTTTAAACGTTGCTCCAACTGTAGCTTGATCACCTTCAGGGTTCCATCCGAGTAATGATTGATCTCTTCAAATCTAAGGAAGCAGTTTTGACTTGAACCATTCTTGTAGATAACTCCATATGGATCTTGAAGAATGGTGAATAATGGATAAGAATCTAAGTTCGGCAAGCTACGGTCAGGTCTTTGAAGGTTTACCACTGGCTGAAAGCTTTCGACACCTATTTGAAAATCAAAAACTCTGTAAAATCTGATTTGGCGTCGAATGAATCTTTTAATCACGAACAATGCTTGAGAGATATCTTCAGTTCTGTGATAAAGATTCCTGAAATGATCATACAGAAATTCAATGTCATCAATGGATAGATCGTTAAAATCAGCCTCCGAGAAAGTATACAAGTTGCAGTCTCTTCTTTCCACTTTAAACATCGGATACCAGATATGTACAAACTTCTTTATAGAAACACTGATAATCCTAACAATCAGATGAGGAGAAGAAACCAGATGCTTTCCACGGCGCTGACATTTGATGAACATAAAGTATTCATACTGATAATCAGCAGACTCCTTTTCAACCCCAAGAATTGCATGAATGTTGATCTGTCTTCTCCTAGAAACAAAAATATTGCTTTGAGAGTCTTCTAGAAAAGCAGATCTTAGCCTTGAAGCCATATACCGTTGTTGCAAATTTCTTTGTCTCTGTTGTCTAGACAATGCTGGACCTTCTTCTAGGATACTCGGAGGAACCACAGGATCAGAAGAAGGAATATCCGCTTGAGCTCTTGACGACTGACCAACTTCAAATGTACTAGAAGGAGCAGTGGTAGTCGGAGCTTGATCAGCAACAGGACTAGAAGTATCAGAAGTATCTTCAGAAACTTGAGTAGCTTCAGTAACTGGAGTAGCTTCAGAAATCTCATCTTGTGAAGGAAGATCTTCGTACAGCGTGTTTCAAATTTCTTCATCCTTAGCATCCATACAAACAGTATCATCTTCAGTATCAGACAACACAATAATATCCTCATACTCTTCTTCTTTTACTTTGCAAAGCTTCTCATATCTGATGTCATCGTCATCATCTGAGTTGATCTCTATGAAGTTTGCGAAGAAGGATCTCATGTCATTTGCAATCTCTGAATCATCTAGCTCAATTGATCTTGTTGCAGTGTCTGGATCAACATAGACAACTATCTGCATATCATTCTCTATATTTTGTTCAGAAATGTTCAAAATATTAGACATCGCAGACAAATCTACATTGTCTATCATATTATTTACAATATCTTCAACACTACAGTTTTGGACATTGTCAACACTCTTTTCTCTGTCAGCCACCTCTTCTTGAGTTTGATCTTCTCTAGCTGAAGACCCTTCCACTCTCTGTCTCTTCGTCATCTCCCCCTCATGACCTTGATGATCTGGATCATCTTGGTCATGTTGCCGTTTATGAGATGGTCCTACTTCAGTTCTGCAACTCTGTTCGTGACGATCAAATCTGTCAGATAGAGCGGTTAGAGCCTGAGTCATAAGAGAGATGCCTTCCTTGATTTCCGAAAAATTCGTCCGAGCTTCAGTTCTGAAGGAATTGAACTCCTCATATAATGCAGAAACTCTGTTAGATGCCGAAGTAGTAGCGGGAGGCGGAGTTGGCTGGAAAGTCCTTAGCAGAGAAATCAAGTCCTGATTTTGTTGATCAGGCGGAGACATAGAAATAAGGCGAGCATAGAGCAAATCTGATAACTCTGTAATCGGAAGTTCTTGAACTGTAGATCGTGAAGTAGAAACAGGAGGAACTGAAGTAGATATGCCAACAGACTGAGTGAATGGTGGAGGAAGTGGAATAGAGACGATCGCAGGAGCCGAAGAAGAAACATTAGTAGACGGTTCACGGATAACCACCCCAGATGGGCGTCTAAACGGAATCTCTGACGAAATCAAAGTAGTATCAATCTCTAGCATCTTGCCTTTGAAAAGAGCTCGCATCTTCTGAATTTCTTCATTCTTTTGTTCTTCAAACCGTTCACTCATTTGTCGGATGACTTCATTCAAAGTCATAAACTTTTCGGTTGGAGCTCGATCTTGAACGGATGAAGGCTCAACAACTGGACTAAAACAAACCCAACAATCAATTTCACCAAATATGATCGATCTGATTAAGAGGAAGATGAACAGTTCGAAAATAATCGCACAGTAAGAAATCGTAAATGAAACAAAAATCAAATAAGAACAAAGTGATACTAATCATAACCACAAAACAAATACAAATGGAAGATAGAACACATACCTGTTTAAATGATCAAAAACTGAAATTAAAGAAAAATGAAGATCGGCGCTCAGAGAGAGAAGATGAACAGTCAGAGTTCAAATGAGAAATGGAGCGAGAAAAATAAAAGGAATAGTACTAGAGCTATGCATACTAACAAAAATAACACTTCTAAAAAATACAACTAAAAACATAACATAAAAAAATGAAATTTTACCTGCAAAGCCCTTTTTACCCCCCCTACACAAATGCACAAAATATAACAAATCAGATTAGCATTTGCATAGAAATATCAGAAAACTTACCTGATGAACTGCAGATCTGAACTTTAACCATTTTATTTGTTATGTACCTGACAACTTTACTTACTCCCCCTCAAAAATAGAAGATATCAAATTTCATTCAGAAGTTCTCCCCCCCTTGAAAAATGCACAGACCAATTTGACAAAAATATGGATACACAAACATGAAAACATCAGTGTAAAAAAAAAATTATACTGAATATAAATTTTGAAACAACTGAACATATAAAATTTTAAACACTAAACAAATTAAATTCTACTAAGTAAAATATCACAGATTTATCAATCAGTTAAAATCAAGTGTGTGTTTTTGGATACAAATACAGGTTTCATTGCATATCAAGTTAAAACATGTTAAGTTTCAAAAACTTCCAGCAATCTATTCAGTGTGCTCGCATGCGAACTTCGATTAGCTTCAAGACAATGCAATTCTAAAAATATAATAGAAAACTTTGCATGTACTCACACTAAGCCATCAAAAATTAAGACTTTCACAAATTTACAGGTTTATCGCAGCTCAAACATATCACTAAGTATTATGAGATGTGTGCTCATTGGCATCTTTTAGCATTGTGCACATTGGCATCTTCACATGAGTGTGCTCTTTGGCATCTTTTAAGCTTGTGCACTTTGACATCTTTTAATCAAAAAGTTTGGTAAGTAAAGAACATGTCGTAAACGTAACTTTCTATCTGACCCTATTGCAGGATTTGGGTCAGCCTCTCCCAGACCAGCTGGCCTTAGGGGACTAGGTGTCAAGCATCCCTTGGAACTTACTCTC
The DNA here is from genome assembly GCA_954870635.1 of Arctium minus. Taxonomy (NCBI): domain Eukaryota; kingdom Viridiplantae; phylum Streptophyta; class Magnoliopsida; order Asterales; family Asteraceae; genus Arctium; species Arctium minus. The sequence goes on from OX941095.1 coordinate 16,292,116, forward strand.
CCAGATCAGAAAGGCTACATCGACACATCCTAAACTCATTCATACCAGTTGAACATGACTTTCGATCTGGTTCTATAGAAGGATTTGGGTTCCATCACTCCCAGACCAATTGACCTTAGGGGACGAGATGACAAGCATCCCACGGAACTTACTTTCCCAAACCAAAAAGGCCACAGGTACAAACTTTTAAACTTAGAGATTTATGTATGTTTTATATATTATTCATCTCAATCACTCAGTTCTACATTTAAGTGCTTAGCCCATATTTTCATTATAGTCCATAATCCAGACTTCTTAGGATTTCCAAGCATTGTAAACTATAAATATAATCCGAATCACATACCTTTAAAGCAGAATGCAAAAGCTTCAAACATGTTGCTAACCTTTCGATCTTTGTAAGACTTGAAAGTTGAACATATAAAACTTTAATATAAACAAAGCAACTTGAAAATTTATCCTAAACACACATTTTATTCAAAAGAAAGAAAACCTGTAAAGCTTTTACTTTATAGAATAAAATTTGTAAAGATTTAAACTTTTAACTTCAACATGCCGAGTTTTGAAAGTAGAAAATTAAAACGTTTTTCATCTAAAGCTTTTGTAAAAATATCGGCAAGCTGATATTCAGTTGGTATAAAATATAATTCAATAGTACCTTCTTCCACATGATGCTTTATGAAATGGTATTTCATATCTATGTGTTTGGTCTGTGTGTGCTGGACCGGATTGACTGATATCGCGATCGCAGATTTGTTGTCACAATAAATTGGAACAATTTTGTACAGCATCCCGTAGTCACGAAGTTGTGTCTTCATCCATAGCACTTGAGCGCAAAAACTAGTTGCGGCGACGTATTCTGCCTCTGCAGTTGAGATAGAAACACAATTATGCTTTTTCGACGCCCAGCTTATCAATCTGTCACCAAGAAATTGAAGATGACCTGAAGTACTTTTCCGGTCCAATTGATTTCCACCAAAATCTGCATCAGAATAAGCAATTAGTTTATAGTCAGAACTCTTAGGATACCACAAACCTAAATACGGAGTTCCTTTGATGTATCGAAAGATTCTCTTGACTGCTAAGAGATGCGATTCCTTTGGCTTGGCTTGAAATCTGGCACATAAGCAAGTAGAGAACATGATATCCGGCCGACTTGCAGTTAGATACATTAGTGATCCGATCATTCCTCGATAAGTCTTGACGTCCACAACTTTTCCATCTGGATCGAGTCCAATTTTAGCACCATGAGCCATAGGCGTGCCAATTGAAGAAGATTTGTCCATCTTGAATTTCTTCAGGATGTCAAAAACGCACTTCGACTGGTTAATAAAAATTCCATCTAGAAGTTGTTTCACTTGTAAGCCGAGGAAGAAATTAATTTCTCCCATCATACTCATTTGAAACCTGGAGGTCATAAGATCAGAAATCCAAGTACATAAAGATGTATTAGTCGCACCAAATATAATATCATCTATGTATATTTGAACTAAGCAGATATCCAAGTTAGAACGATAAATGAAAAGAGTGGTATCTATTGATCCTTTGGTAAACCCGAATTTGATCAAGAAGGCCGACAACTCATCATACCACGCCCTTGGTGCTTGTTTCAGACCGTACAGTGCTTTATCGAGAAAGTAGAGATGATCAGGACTGTCTTTGTCAACAAACCCCTCTGGTTGAGAAACATAAACTTCTTCTTTCAGTTTCCCGTTGAGAAAGGTTGTTTTTACATCCATCTGATACACAGTAAAATTGCGATAAGCAGCAAAAGCGAGAAACATTTGAATAGCTTCTAATCTTGCAACCGGCACGAAAGTTTCATCATAGTCGATTCCTTCTTCTTGTCGATAACCCTTGGCAACCAGTCTAGCTATGTTACGAACAACGATACCATCTTTGTCTTTCTTGTTCTTGAATATCCACTTTGTGCCAATTATGCTCTTTCCTTTTGGCCGTGGAACAAGTCTCCAAACTTTTAATGCGTCAAATTTTTTAAGTTCCTCTTGCATCGCTATTATCTAATCAGGATCCTCCAACGCTTCAGATACTTTGGTTGGTTCAATCTTGCTTAGAAAGCAAGTGAACGAACATTCGTTTGGAGTTGCCGTTTTGGAATGAGTAGATACACTTGCTTGAGGATCACCAATAATCTGATAAATAGTACGAGATCTTGTCCATTTGGTAGTGTGAGGGAGAGGATCAATAACGTCTTGAACAACTTCTAATTGTTGAGATTGAGCTTCAGTCACGTTCATGTCAGATGAAGAGATAGAAACAGTTTCAACTGGAGGAGGAGGTAACTCAACAATATCTGAATCAGATTTTGGAATTGTTGGTTGTATAGCAGCAGTTTGTTCTTCTTCCTGAACTAATTCTTCTTGAACAGATTGTTCTTGAACAGATTCTTCTTGAATAGGTTGTTCTTGAACATATTCTTCTTGAATAGGCTTAGTTTCTGATTGTGCGGGATCAGGTTCAGAAATACTGTTTTGAGTAACAGGATGTACTGGAACAGCATCAGTTTCAGAGATAGATGCAGCGGAATTTGGAGTAGATGCGTTCATAGTTTCCTGATTCAAAACATGTGAAACATTATCAGTATTAGATTTGGGAACATCATCATAAAAATTCTCAAAAAGAAAATCAAGATCAGAAAGATTAAGCAAGGAAGAAGAAGGATCCTGATTTGTCGGTTGAAGTGAAGGTTCTGAACTGTGTTGTCCAGAAGCTGAATTTCCTGTACGTGCGGGTTCTGAGCCTGATTGACCAGAAACTAAATCTGCAGCTTCGTCAAATTTAACATTGACACTCTCTATCACTTTTCTGGCTGAAGTAAGAAAGAATCTGTAAGCCGCAGAAGTAGAAGAATACCTGTTAGGTCTAATTTTAGAGTAATCATTGTATTTATAGGACTTGGTCAAATACTGTGTTTAGAGTCTTATCAGTGTTGTATCTGACCAAGGGTATTTAAGTCCCTTTGGTCTTGTTCCTTGTAAGAAACACACGCACACATATTGAATACATTGACTTTGCGCTTCCTGTCTCTCTCTCTACTTTCTCTCTCTAAAGGTTCATTGATCTTGGACTCTCAATTGGTATCAGAGCCAACTGAATCTTGAGAGAATTGAGAGATTGCATTTTCTAATCTGAATTTGTGATTGAAATCGAATATTTTTGATCGATTTTCTTGATTTTTTCAAGAAAATCTCGTTTTCTTGATTTCTCATTAAATTTGGATGTGTTTGTGATCTAATTTGATTGATTTTGGGCTCATAAGACTCGTTTTTGATAATCGATCTTGTTTGTTTCATATTGTTTTGCATAAAATTCAAGTTTAGATCATCGATTTTGTGAAATTGAATTTTTCTGGAAAAACGAGTTTATGTTCTGTTACATACATGATTTTCAGTTTTAGTGGATTTTAAGCGAAATCTTTGTTTGAAATGTGTTGTAAATCTGTTTTCGATCAAGTTTGTAAAAGGAAATTTCATCAAATTTTGTGTTATAATCGAGTTTTTTGAAGCTTTTGTGTTCTTTCATCTGTTTGTGCAAGATCCAAAGTTTGCGCGTCATTCATATTACTTTGCATGTCATTTATAGTTTTTGCGTCTCATTCATGTTACTTTGCGCTTCATTCTTATGTTTTGCGTAATATTCTTTGTGGACTAATTTGTATTTTAGTGATTTTCAGGTTTTCACATCTAGCTTCAAACGCAAAGTGAAGTTTGCGTTTCCCTCTACAAACACAAAGTAAAGTTTGGGTTTCCCTCTACAAACGCAAAGTGAAGTTTGCGTTTCCCTCTACAAACGCAAAGTGAAGTTTGCGCTCCTTCCTTCACCCGCAAAGTATTGATTTGCGTTTCTGCCTTCGTCCGAAAAAGCCAAGTTCGCGTTTCACGTTCAACACGCAAAGCTCTAGTTTGCGTTTCTGCCTACATACGCAAAGCCTTCTTTGCGCGTCAGTCTACATCCGCAAACCTTCTCTTTGCACGTCTCCCTGACTTAGTTTAAAAAAAAAAGTGTGTCATAACAAGTGTTTTTTTAGTGTGTCATCTTTATTTTTTTTAAACTTTGTGTCATAACAAGTGTTTTTCAAATTTTCAATTTTTAATATTTTTCGAATTTTTTCAATTCAATCTGATTTTTGATTTTCTGGTACATCAGAAATGGATTCTGCCAAGTTTTATTTCCAAGCTAGGTTCTACTCAAATGATCTGATGATGCAATTGGGAACAGATACTCATCCACCAGTCTTAATCAACGAAGATGAGTTTACACAGTGGCAAGATAGGTTCATAAATTTCATTGAGCATCAGACTAATGGAGAGAATATGATGAAATATTTATCTGAAGGACCATATGTCAGGCCGAAAAATGACATTCCTTTGATTGATGATGAAATCAAACGTGAAAAAACCGATAGAGAAGCAAAGTCCAATTTGATGTTAGCTCTGCCTAACTCAATCTACAATCGAATTGATTGTTTCAAACATAATCCAAACATGATGTGGACTCAATTAGAAAAGATCATGATTGGGTCATTAGTTGCTACTCAAATACGCCAGACACGCTTCATGAATAACTTTGAAGAATTTAAGGCAAAGGACAATGAATCTCTGAAGGTGACTTTTGACCGATTCTGCACTGTGATTAATGATCTAAGAAAGATTAAAGTGGAAAAGACTGCTCTTGAGACGAATCTGAAATTCCTTAATGCTCTTCAGTCTGAGTGGAACAAATCATGCCACAGATTAAGGAATGATGTCAGAATCTCAACAATGCAGATCCAGGAATTATATGAGATTCTGCTAACTGATGAGAGTTTGGTGTTAGAAAAGAAGATCAAATTAGAGAAAAAGAAGAAATCAGTAGATCCGGTTGCTCTTCTCACAAAGCAAATATCTGAACAAGCATTGTCTGAAAATGCTTACACCGGATCAACTGAAGATGATGGTGAGGCTTTACAAAAAGCAATGATTCTTCTCTCTCAGCATTACCAGAAGAAGTTCCAACTGAGATCGGGTTCCAACTCTTCACGCTTCACTTCTGCTTCTACAGTCAAAGTACCCGAGCCTAAGCCTGCATCTTGTTATAACTGTGGAAAGCCGGGCCACTACTCAAAGGAGTGTCGAACAAAGAAAGTTAGGGACTCAGCTTACTACCACAAGAAAATGGAACTGGCTGAAAAGAGAGAGAACGGAACTGCTTTGCTGGCCGAGGAAGAATTTTGGCTGGATTATTCCGATGATGAAGCTTCAAACGTTGAGATCGCTCAGATGTGCTTAATCGGAGATGATCAGTCAGACGATTCTGATGAAGATGAAGATGAGGTATATTCTGAATTTGATTATAATTTCATTACCTCTCAGTTTGATATCATAATTAATGCTTTGTCTGATTTACGTTCAAAGATTTTATCTGAAAAGAATTTAAATTCTGAAAAGTCAGATTTGATTGACAAACTGAAAATTTCTTTGAAAGATGAAAAATCCATTTTAGAAAATACTAAAAACATCTTTCAAAAGAAATTGGATGATTTGGAAAATTCAAATAAGACTTATCTTGAGTCTTTGACTAACATGACCAAATTAAAAGATGAATTTTTAGATAAAATAAATAAGTTAGAAGAAAAGTTTTATCGAAGAAACCAATATGAACAAACAATTTATATGAACAAACCGCGGAGTGAAGAAGCTTTAAAACAAAGGTGGGGACTTGGTTTTGAAAATCCTCATTGTTTAAACAATGCAATTGAAAAATCCCCAACTTTATATAAATACGATTATCTGACTCTTGCTCATTATGATCCTCAATTTAAAATTGATTGGATGAATGAGAAGCAAGTGTTAGATCTCGAAAATGAGAAAAGGATAAATAACAAGAAAAATGAAATTCCTTTTGTTTATACAAGTGAAAATGCAAAATATTTTCCTGACAAATCAAGAAGAGGAAGAAGAGTTTTAAATGATATATCTCCTATCAAATCTTCAATGTCTGTTGATTTTATTGCTCCTTACGCACCTGATTCTGATAAATGAAATATTTCTCCAATCATTTATGATTCGAAGAAATATACTCCTCCATTAGTATTAGAAGGAAAAATCATAGATCTTGAAGATCAGATAGAAGATCAAAATATTTTGAAGAAAATTGAATCTGATATTATTCTTTCTTTCATGACGTCTAGTCTTGAATAAAATTTATTTTCTCAAAAATCAGATTCTATTTCTAGACTATCTTCTGATTCTAAGGAAAATAAAAATGAAGTTTCAAATATTAAAATCTTTTCTCAAAATAATTCAGACTCCGAGGCAAATTCAGATTTATTAGTTGATCAGATTGGTTGCTTGGATAAATTTATTTCTTCTGATTTAAATATTAAGTCTAAAATTATTGATGATTCTTTTACGCTCAATGATCAATATTATAAACTAAGCGTAAAAGAAGATGATCAAAGAAGTCAAAGAAACTAGATAAAGTTATTTCTGATTGTTCTAATTCTTCTGATATAATTCTTCCAGATAGGGCTTTGAGTGCTCGATCAAAGAAGCAAATCTGGAGAGCAAGGCGGACATCTAATGAACATACTTCTGATAGGGATAAATGTGTAGACAAACTTTATAAAATTGATTCATTTGCTACATGTAATAAAATTTCAAAATATTCTAGAAAGCAAATGATTCGAATTTCAAAACATGTCTCATGTTCATCCTTAGATTCTAGTTCTGACGATTATGCTTTCTCTTCTGATGGTTGTGATTATTTTTCTGCTCCTATTCCTCGTGTTTCATCTGTTCAATCTGCTTATTATTTCCCCATACGAACTGCAACTAACAAATACGAGCCCAAATTTAAGTGGGTACCCAAATCTCAATCTGATTTAAAGTTGCAGGCATCACATGTTATGGGGGAGTAAGGGAAATTGGCTTCTGAGTAATTCAGCTCAGGACCCGCACTTCATAAACATCGACTTCTAAACACAACAGTTTAGAACTCGTTCTTCAATGATTAAGCTTCTGACTTAATGAGATACTGTGAGTACATCAATTTTAATTCCGCTGCATTTATCTCTGATAATGATGGTATTCCAGTTTTTCTCAATGTTTTAAGAATCTGAGTTTGTTTATCTATCTCGTGAATTTGTATTACCCAAAATTTTCTTTTAATATGAGACACAAATTTATTTTCTTCAATATAAAAGATGAAATGGTTGAATTTTATTTTGTTCCAACTAAATATTTATTAAAAATTTAAATCTTTACAAATTTTATTCTATAAAGTAAAGTTTTACATTTTTTCTTTCTTTTGAATAAAATATGTGTCTAGGATAAATTTTCAATTTCTTTTGTTTATATTAAAGTTTTTATATGATCAAATTTCAAGTCTTACAAAAGTCGAAAAGTCAGAAACATGTTTGAAACTTTTATTACTGCTTTAAAGTTGTGTGATTCGGAATTTTTATAGTTTACTTTGCTTAGACTACCTAATTAATCAGAATTATATATCGGAATGAAAATATGGGCTAAGCACTTAGATGTTGACCTGCGTGATTGAGATGAATATAAATTCTTAAAATTCAGAAATCTCTAAGTTTAAAAGTTTGTACCTGTGACCTTTCTGGTTTGGGAAAGTAAGTTCCTCGGGATGCTTGTCATTTGGTCCCCTAAGGTCAATTGGTCTGGGAGTGATCGAACCCAAATCTTTCAATAGAACCAGATCGAAAGTCATGTTCTACTGGTATGAATGGGTTTAGGATATGTCGATGTAGCCTTTCTGATCTGGGAGAGTAAGTTCCAAGGGGTGCTTGACACCTAGTCCCCTAAGGCCAACTGGTCTGGGAGCGGCTGACCCAAATCCTGCAATAGGGTCAGATAGAAAGTTACGTTTACGACATGTTCTTTACTTAATAAACTTTTTGATCAAAAGATGCCAAAGTGCACGCGCTTAAAAGATGCCAAAGAGCACACTCATGTTAAGATGCCAATGTGCACGATGCTAAAAGATTCCAATGAGCACACATCTCATGATACTTGGTGATATGTTTGAGTTGCGATAAACCTATAAATTTGTGAAAATCTTAATTTTTGATGGATTAGTGTCAGTACATGCAAAGTTCTCTATAATATTTTTAGAATTGCATTTTCTTGAAGATAATTGAAGATTCGCATGTGAGCACACTGAATAGATTGATGGAAGTTTTTGAAACTGAACATGTTTTAACTTGATATGCAATGAAACTTGTTCTTGTATCCAACAACATATGTTTGATTTCAAATGATTGATAAATCTGTCATATTTTACTAAGTAGACTTTTATTTGTTTAGTGTTTAAAATTTTATATGTTTAGTTGTTTCAAAATTTACATTCAGTATATTTTTCTTTCTACATTAATATTTGATCATTGTGTTCTCATAAATATATTTTAATGGGTTTATGCATTATTCAAGGGGGAGTGAACAAAGAGAATATTTATCAAAGATTATATCTGTTTTTGAGGGGGAGTTTCTGATTTTCTTTATATGAATGCTAACTCAAAGTGTCATATCTAGTGCATTTGTGTAGGGGAGTCAAAGAGCTTAAAAAGGAAAACTTTGTCCAAGTCAGCTTTGCGCTTCTAGCATGAAACGCAAACTTTGATTTGCGCTCCCTTCATGAAACGCAAACCTTGGTTTGCGCGTCCAACATGAAACGCAAATCTTGGTTTGTGCATCCAACATGAAGCGCAAACCTCCTCTATTTTCTCTGTTTCTTTGTTTTTGCAGATCTTACGATGTCTCGTCTCCAACATTTGCATGACCAAGTTGATCAAGATCATCAAGGTCATGAGGGGGAGAAGTCAAGGAGATGTTAAATAGACAAAGAGCTCAAATGTTTATTTGCTGATCAAGATTCGCTCAAAGATTCTATTCTCTCAGCTACAACTAATTCTTTTGATGTTCCTGTTCCGAACACCACAGTTCATTCAAGATCATTTAAAAGAGGTGTATCGTCTAGAGCTCAAGCAGCAAAGACAACTTTATCTGAAAGATGCTGAGAAGAATTTTTTTTTCTTTAAAAAGTCAGAAAGCTTCATAAAGTCGCTTTGTTGGTCCGTGCTGTTATAGAAGATGATTTTTGAAGACCAAAGCGCCAATGATTACTAAGGGGGAGATTGTTAGGTTTGATTTTATAGTAATCATTGTATTTATAGGGCTTGGTCAAATATTGTGTTTAGAGTCTTATCAGTGTTGTATCTGACCAAGGGTATTTAAGTCCCTTTGGTCTTGTTCCTTGTAAGAAACACACGCACACATATTGAATACATTGACTTTGCGCTTCCTGTCTCTCTCTCTCTTTCTACTATCTCTCTCTAAAGGTTCATTGATCTTGGACTCTCAATACCCAAGAAAAATACCCTCATCTGCCTTTGGACTAAACTTGTTCAGATTGTCACGGTCATTCAGAACATAGCACTTACACCCAAATGATTTGAAATATTTGACATTCGGTTTGATTCCGTTCATAAGCTCATATGGTGTTTTGTTGAATCGGCGATGTAGAATTGATCTGTTCTGGGTATGACACGCAGTTGAGACAGCTTCAGCCCAATGAGACAAAGGAAGACCAGAATAAGCAAGCATCGATCTGGAAGCCTCAACAAGTGTTCTATTTCTTCGTTCAACAACCCCATTCTGTTGCGATGTTCGGGCAGTAGAAAACTGTTGTTGTATGCCTTAATCTTCATAGAATGCTTTAAGGGTACTGTTCTTGAATTCTGTACCATTGTCAGATCTGACAACTTTGACTGCTTTTTGCTTGTTGGTCTGAATTGTTTTAATGAGGTTGATGAGAATGTCGGGAGTTTCATCTTTAGACATGAGAAACTTAACCCATGTATACCGTGAGTAATCATCAACAACCACCAAGGCATATCTTTTCTTTTCGATACTCTTTGTCTTCATCGGTCCGCATAAATCAACATGTAATAAATCAATAATGTCCGAAGTGCAGGGTTCAGGCTTTGGCTTATGAGGAGCTTTCATCATCTTTCCTTTCTCACAATCTTGACAGAGGCGGTCTTTCTGAAAATGGAGTGTTGGGAGACCTCTCACTGAATCAGTCTTGACATGGCGATCCATGTATTTAAAGTTGAGATGAGCTAGTCGTCGCTGCCATATCCAACTTTCATGAACATAGGCTTTAGAAAGCAAGCAGATATCTAATGGGATTTTAACCTTGGAAAGATCAATGGTATATAAATTGGATCTTCTTTTTCCAACCAGTAAATCCCTGCCACTGTCATTCTTCACAGTAACGCGTTTAGATTTGAAGCTGACTTCAAGATCTTGATCACAAAATTGCCCGATGCTGAATAAGTTGTGGCTAAGAACTTCAACATAGCTGACTCGCTTAACAGTAATATTGCCTTCAAACAAGATCACCATAACCTAGAATGGGAGTTGTCTCACAGTTTCCAAACTTAACACGACCGCAACATTTTTCTTTAAAATTTGAAAGCAATGATTTGTTGCCCGTCATGTGTTTGGAACACCCCGAATCTAGATACCATAAACGAATAAGCTGCACATACATAAACTACAAAGATTTAGGTACCAATATGCTTATGGGTTCCTTCTTGTTAGATTTGTGCCTTTTATTTTTAGAAAATTTAGTTTTAGAAAACTCATGAATGCAATCATCAATAGAGAAAGAAACATAATCATCTGAATCAGAACTAGAAGAAGAATATGAGACACTCTTTGCAATGTGAATCATTTGTTGTATTGAATACTTTGTGTTTTTATTACAAAAGGCAAATGTATCCTTATCACAAAGATCATCTACACATTTATCCTCTAAAATTTCAGATTCATTTGATGTCTGCTTTACTCTCCATATCAGCTTAGTTGACCTTTTCACAGTTCGATCTGAAACAGAAGAATTAGAAGAATTAGAATTTTCATAAAAGACGTTATCTTGTTTCTTCGACTTCTTTGACCTTCTTCTTTTACGCTTTGGTTTATAATACTGATCATTTAGCATAAAAGAGTCATCAATAATTGAATTGGAAGAAGAAATTTTATCTAAGAAATCAATCTGAGCATTCATCATAGTTGTACTAGCCTCGGAGTGAAAATTTTCAGAAAAACCCAAGTCAGGAGACGTTTTGCACGAGCTCTTGGTGACGCAAACTGAACTTTGCGCTACCAACGACTTGCGCAAAATTTCAGTTTGCGCTACCAATGGTTGCCGCAAATGCTCACTGTTTTTATCATTTTGAGTATTTTCCTTAGAATTGTTAGAAAATTCATAATTTATTTTATCTTCAAAACTTGATTTCTTGATAAAAAGAAATAAACTGTTTTCAAAATCAGTTTGAAGACTTTGTTCTTCCATTTTATCTTTAAGATCAACGATTTTGTTTTCTAACACTAATGGGGGAATACATCTCTTAGAATCATAAGAAACCGGAGATATATTTTCCTTATTAGTATTATTAGCATATATATCAAAATAATTGTTTGATACAGAAGATTTAATGGAAGAATTAACATTGAAAACATTTTGAGAACTTCTGGACTTCTTTGATTGTTCAGGAAAATACTTGGCATTTTCACTTGTATAAACAAATGGCATTTCCATTTTCTTGTTTTTCATTCTTTTCTCATTTTCATCTTCTAAAACTTGCTTTTCACTTGTCCAATGAAATTTAAACTGAGGAGCATATCTAGCAAGATTTAGATGATCATATTCATATAAAGTAGGAACTTCTGTTTTAGCCAATTCTAAAAAATGCGGATTTTCAAAACCAAGTCCCCATTTTTCGTTTATAGAATCATCACTCCTTGGTTTATTCATAAAAATGGTTTGCTCAGTTTGTTCTCTCTTATATAATTTTCCTTCTAAATCAATTATTTTATCAGAAAGATTTTGATTTAAAGTAGTCAGTTCAGTCAAAGAATCACGATAAGTCTGATTTGAAGTTTCTAAATCATCCAACTTCTTTTGAAATTTCTCTTTTGTATCTATTAAAATAGATTTTTCATCTTTCAGAGAAATTTGCAGTTTTTCAATCAAAACAGACTTTTCTTGATTATCAAGCTTTTCAGATATGAACTTTGAGCGTAGATCATGTAAAGCATTGATAATAACGTTCATTTGAGATGATATAAAGTTGTAATCAAACTCAGAAGGTACCTCAGATTCATCAGTAGAGGTGTCGTCTTCTTCATCATCACTCTTGTCATCCCCAATAAAGCATATTGCAGCTGTTTCTTCGTTTTCAGCTTCATTGTCGGAATGATCAAGCCAGTATTCCTCCTCAGCAAGCAGAATAGTTCCATTTTCTCTCTTTTCAGCCAATTCCATCTTTTTCCTGTAGAAAGCAGAGTCCTTTACAACATTCACTCGGCACTCTTTTGCAATATGCCCCGGTTTTACACAGTTTAAGCAATTCATTGTCTTCTTATCTTCCTTTTTCGACTCAGTCACTTTAGCAGGTTCATACTTTGGAACATATGGCTTTGAGGGAGCACCGGGTTCCACTTTCTTTGAACCAGAAGTGAAACGAAGGTTGTTTGATCCTGATCTGTGCTGGAACTTTTTCTGATAATGCTGAGAGAGAAGGATCATGGCTTTTTCAAGAGCTTCACCATCATCATCTGTTGACCCATCATAAGCATTTTCAGATAATGCTTGTTCTGCCAATTGACTAGCTAAAAGAGCAATCGGATCAACAGTCTTTGGCTTATTCTTCTTATCAATCTTTGCTTTCTTTTCCATTACCATGTTCTCATCAGTCATCAAGATTTCATACAGTTCTTGAATTGGCATTATGGAAATTCTGACATCATTCCTCATCCTATGACATGACTTGCTCCATTCTGGTTGAAGAGCATTTAAGAACTTCAGATTTGCTTCCAATTCAGTCTTTGTCACCTTTATCTTGTATAAATCATTGATCACTGCCCAAAATCTGTCAAACACGCTTTTCAGCCTCTCTCCATCTTTTGCCTTCAATTCCTCAAAGTTGTTCATGTATCGAGTCTGACGAAGTTGAGTGGCAACTGCTGATCCAAGCATTATCTTTTCTAACTGTGTCCACATGAGCATCAGATTATGTTTGAAACAGTCAATTCGGTTATAAATGGAGTTTGGCAGTGCGAGAATCAGATTTGACTTTGCTTGGTTATCTGCTTGATATCGCAAAAGTTCGTTAGCATCATACTCACTTATAAGCTTCTCAACCCTTGTAGCTTGTATTTTTCCAATTGCGGGAATATCTTTCATTGGCTTTACCATTGGACCATCAGTAAGAGACTTCATCATATTGTCACCATTTGCTTGTCTCTCTATGAAATTGAAGAATCTGTCCTGCCATTGTTGAAACTCATTTTCATTTATCAAAACAGAAGGGCGAGTGTCTGATTCTAAAGACATCATTATTTCGTTCTTGTATAACTGAGCTTGTAGAGACATCTTGACAAAATCACAGTCAGAAAGTTCTAAGTCTGAGAACTGGTAAACTGGCGCAAACTGAAGTTTTGCGTGAGCAATGAATGACGCAAATGAAACTTTGTGTGAGATGAGGAAGACACAAACTAGGATTTGCGTGAGGCGAAGATGGCGCAAACCAAACTTTGCGTGAGGCGTTGAAGACGCAAACCAAAATTTGCGTGAGAAGCTAGAGATGCAAATGTTACTTTGCGTGAGCTGTATATGACGCAAATGTTACTTTGCGTGATACAAAAGTGACGCGAACTGAGTTTCACTTGAGATGATGATGGCGCAAAGGCAACTAGCACACTAAACTGTATTTCTCGTGAACTGTAGGAGACACAATCTATACTTTGCGTGATGCTAGGGTGACGCAAAGTTCACTTTGCGTGATGTACCCAAGGCCTAAAGATGTACTTTTCGTGAAGTAAACCTGAAGACTAGCACAAGATGCACTGGAAGAACTCGTGCAAATCCAGATGAACTAGCGCAAACCTGTGATGAATTGGCGCAAATGTCAGATCTAGCGCAAAGCTCTGAAAATTGAAAAATTCTTCTTTAAAAACAATTTCTGAAACAAAACTAATGAAATATTTTCACTCACACTCGATCGAAAACTGTTTTCTAACAACTTCAAATCAACCAATTCGATCAAAAATCACAAAATCGAAAAATCTTGAATCGAACAGTACGTGAAAAACGTTTTTTTCCAGAAAATCAACAAATTTCAATGTTAGTGCATTAATTGTATCCAAGATTTAATAGGAAAAGTCAAGTCAAGATAAGTCAACAAAGTCAATGTTTAGTTTAGTCTAATATGAATTTACTTTGTTGTTAAGCTTGTAATAGCATCCTTGGTATAAATACCTTAGGTGCTTTGTAAACAGGTAAGGAAGTTCATTCTACGCTTTCAATGTTAGATATATGACTATTGAAGACTTTCTCTCTCTACTCTCTCTCTAGACTCCATTGTTAAATCTTGTGTATCTTGATTGAATTGCTTGAATAGGACATTTTCATTTGGTATCAGAGCAAACCAAACCAATCAGAAGGATCATTACATCAAAATTTGTTTAATTTTTCGAAATCTTGATTTTCAAGAACTCGTTTGTTGAGAATATCACTGATTGATCAAATATTCTTGTTTGTGTACAATTAAATCAAGAAATTGATTTGATTGTGTACGTTTCATCTACTAGATCAACTTCTTTCATTCAGATCACATTGTCAAATTTCAATTCTAGATCAATCAATTTGATCAAATTGTGTTTTTCGAAAAAGTTAAAGTCGAACACTCTAAATCGATCTGAGCACTATAATTTTTCGATTTCTTTTGCAAATTCAGTGTTGTAATCATGTTTAGTTTGTTATCGTGGACTAATTGTATCTTTTTCAGAATCAAAAATCAAGTTTTACTTGATTTTTGATCGAACAGGTGAAGAACGCGTAGAAAAACCCAAGAACGCGCTAGATTCAGAAAACGCGCAAGTTCATCAACAAACGCGCAAGATTCATCTGCAAAACGCGCAAGCTGAAGAACGCTCAAGTGTCTGAAGAACTCGCAAGCAACACGTGCGAGTTTGGGTAAAACGCGCAAATAGAGATTAGCGAGTTTGATAAACGCGCAAGTCAAAGCCTGCGAGTTTGGTTGATACGCGCTAAGAAGCTTGAGAGTTTGATAGAAACGCGCTAAGAGGCGTTCGAGTTTGATAGAAACGCGCTAAGAGGCGTGCGAGTTTGATCGAAACGCGCTACTAATGACCTGCGAGTTCTAGAAACGCGCACATTACCATTTGCGAGTTTCAGTGTGAATAGTGACTAGCGTGTTTAGTGGTCTGCGAGTACAGTGACCTGCGAGTTTCAAGACTTAGATTCTTTCTGAAAATTAAATTTTTTTTTGTGTGATCCA